>JAPYKT020000005.1:10542806-11742806 GCA_028749325.2 Caryopteris x clandonensis | reverse complement strand
TATTAGTATTATACAAAATATAATTAATAATATGTATTACATACAATAGTAATTATTATATGTATTTACATATATACATATTAATATAATATTTATGTAATTATTATATATTATAATATAGTATATTAATGTATAGTATTATATATATATTAATATTATATTATATTATTATTATATACTAAATATAATATATACTATATATATTATATTATTAATATGATTATTTAATACTATATAATTATATAACATTAATATGTATTATACCTATATAATTATAATTTATATGTATATAGTATAATTTATATAGTATTTTAATATTATATACATGTATATATATGTATACACATTAATTTATAAGGTATAATACTATCATGTATAATTATTGTATAATTAATATAATTATTATATTAATTATATAATATGTATACTATTAATATACATATATTATTTATTAATATATATAATATACATATAATATGTATGTATAGTATTATTATGTAATAGTAAATCATAATAGTACTATATGTTATAATATAATATATTTATAATTATACTTAATATATCATAATAGTAAATATAATATATTATAGTACATTATATACTATAACTATATATATTATTATATATTAATATATTATAAGTATTATAATGTATTTTATTCAAATATTACATTATTAATAATTATTAATACATACCTAATTATTAAATATATATAATATATTATATATACATAGGATGTATATTAATATTATAATTAAATATATATTATTATTATATTTAAATACTTTAATTAATATATATAATTATAACATATGTATAAATAATATATTTATATTTATAATGCTATTATAATAATATATATAATACTAATAAATTATTATATATGTAATAATATACTATATAGTATAATTAATTATATTATATAATATACTATACATATTATAATATATTATAACCTTTTTGTATTATATATATACATACTATAATAATTAATTAATATAATCATATAATTATATATGTATATATGTAATTATGTACATAATATAATATAAATTATATGTAAATATATATACTATAATTAATATAATGTATTATATATTAATAGCTATATGGTATATTATAATAGTAATATGTATATAAATTATATTATTGTATATTACTAGTATATGTAGTACATATTAATATAATACTAAAATTATATATTATATTATTATACGTATATATTACATGTTTATGTATGTATATAATATTATGTATATATTAATATAATTAATACATATAATTATTATATATATTACAATATGGTATAATATATAATACATATATAATAATTATTATATTATATGTTACATTGTCCATATAAAAATGTATACTATTAATAATAATATATTAATATATTATTATAGTATATTATATGTATATTATATTATAATATAATAATATTAACTACACATATAATAATATAATAACACATGTAATTAATTAATAAATATACATATATAATATACTATATAATATATGTATCTTATTATCATTATTAATATACTATATCAATAATTATATTAATATTATATACATTGTATATAAATATATTATAAAAATATATTAATAATTATAATAATAAGGAAGAGCACCGAGAACTTTATGCCCATCTATGTTTTGCCAATAAAAGCCATCCACATGAAGATACAGAAGGACTTACTTATACCTCGTTCGTAGTCAGCCCTATCACTGAAGAATCTGGATCAAACCAACCTGGAACTAGTCAAGATCAAGAGTTCGAGTATGAACCTGAGTTTGACCCAAGATAAGTTCAATCATAAATTTAAACCTCGTAATAAATACCCATATAATAAGTATAGTCTTGTATTTTCCTAGGCATGACATCTCATCTAGTGAGGTGTACTTAAAGCCATATTTTATGTTTAAAATAATGTAATACCCATGTTATAAGGGCAGTTATGTACTTTCCTAGAAATGACATCTCATCTAATGAGGTGTCTTTGAGATAAGTGTCTTGAATGCAACCTAGCATGACATGTCCTACATGCAACCTTCTTAAAGTGAGGAGTCATTTGATGAAGGTTGCCACTCTGACACGAGTCTTTGTAAGGGTTCATGACTCTTCACTCCCGAAACTCTATAAATAGGGGAGTTGAGTCAATTGTAAAACACACGAAAATAAATAAACACTCCATTTTCCATACTTATGAGTTTCTAAGTTCTTAGTTGTCTTCTCCAAAGCCCTTAAGCCGTATACTCTATACTCGCCTCTTATGAGGATCTTGTATATCAGATATACGATATAACCTAGAAAAGAGTAATAGTCCCTATAATTCACACAAAAATCACAATCCATGCTTTCAATTACTTTTACTTGGTGGATTTGAGCTTTGCTTGATAAGGCTAAGAGTGCCGAAGAATGAGTGGAAGTTCATAATCAACCTGCTCAAGGCAGTTTGAATACATTTTGGCCATGGTCCTCTAAGGTGTGAACGAGTAGGGCTCCCGTGCTAACTTGGTATCAGAGCCAGGTTGCTCTCGTCTTGTCGGCCGGAGAATATATTGATTAATATTATAATATTATATAGTCTATAGTATATACATATTATATATTAAAAAATAATAGATTATAATATATAGTATTATATATAATTATACTATATTATACATATAATAATATATATTAATTAGATATAATAATTATATAGTATAAAATACATATTATGTATCTATAGTAGTTATTAATATTAGATACTTAATATACGCTAGAATACATATATTATAATAATATGTATAATGTATTATAATATATATTATATTATTAATACATTATAAATATAATTATAAATATATATGTATATAATTAATATACTATTATACATATATACAATATTAGTATTATACTAAATATAAGTAATAATATATATTACATATAATAGTAATTATTATATGTATAATATATTAATATGTATTTACATATACATATTAATATAATATTTATATAATTATTATATATTATAATATAGTATATTAATATATAGTATTATATATATTAATATTATGTTATATTATTATTATACACTATATATAATATATACTATATATATTATATTATTAATATTAATATATAATATTATATAATTATATAACATTAATATGTATTATACATATATAATTATAATATATGTATTATAACTATATAATATTATATAGATACATATATAATATTACATGTATTATATGTATATTAATAACATAATATATAATGTATAATATAATAAAGACTAATATACTATATGGTATAAGGTTATTATAATATTACATGTATATAATTAATAATATAATTATATGTATTAAATAAATATAATATATATGTATATTGTATAATTTATATAGTATTATAATTTATATATATATGTATATATATGTATATATATTAATTTATAATGTATAATTCTATTTATATATATATATGTATATATATGTATATATATTAATTTATAATGTATAATACTATCATATGTAATTATTATATAATTAATATAATTATTATATTAATTATATAATATGTATACTATCAATACATATATTGTTAATTAATATATACATATAATATGTATATATAGTATTATTATGTAATAGTAAATCATATATAATTTATTAATATATATATACATATAATATCTAATATATATAATTAAATTATAAATTATATACATGTAATATTATAATAACTCTATAACATATAGTAAATTTGTCTATATTATATTATACACTATATATTATATTATTTATATGTATGATACCTATATAAAATCTTAGTATATATATATATATGTATATTAATAATTATAATATATATAATAGTATTATAATAGTATTATATACTATAATATAGTATATTTATATTTATACTTCATATATTATATTAATATATATATATATATGTAAATTAATAAATATAATATGTAACAATAGTATTATATGTTATAATATAGTATATTTATAATTATACTTAATATATCATAATAGTAAATATAATATATTCTAGCACATTATATAATATAACTATATATATTATTATATATTAATATATTATATATGTATTATAAGATATTTTATTAATATATATATATATATAATACATTATTAATAATTATTAATACATACATAATTATTAAATATATTATCTATTATATATACATAGTATGTATATTAATATTATAATTAAATATATACTATTATTATATACGGTATAATAGTATATTATATACATTATAATAGTATGTTATAATAGTTATATATTAATAATACATAATATATATATATATATATAATTATAACATATGTATAAATTTAATGATATGTACATATATATGTATAATATATTATACATAATATTATATATGTTACTATATATTAAGTATATATTATGTATTAATTATACTATCAGAATGTATATATATACTATTATAATATATTATAATATTAATAAAATATTATATTTATACAGATATAATTATATAATATACATACAATACAATATTTATACTATTATGGTATATTATTAATATTATATATGTTATTATAATTACATATTAATATTATTAATATATGCTATATATTATATTAATTATAATATATATTATAAATATTTTATATATATAGTATATAATATCACATATTATAATATATAATATATATTATATAATAAATAAGTATATTATGTAAAATATAGTATATTATATAATATTATGTATATTTACAATATATTATGAATTAATTTATAGATACCCTATATAATATTTATAATATATAATATATAATATATATGAATATATTATGAATTAATTTATATACGATTATACATATTAATATAGATATAGTTATAATAATTAATATACAATATTATACATACAAATAAATAGTTATTTATAGTCATATAATTATATATGTATATATGTAATTATGTACATAACAAAGTATAAATTATATGTAAATATATATACTATAATATATATATTATATTATAATTAATATAATGTTTTATATATTAATAGTTATATGGTATATTATATTAGTAATATGTATATAAATTATATTATTGTATATAAATAGTATTAATTAATATATGTATAATTTATAATAAATATATAATAATTTATGATAATATTATTAATTATATGATAATATATTATTAAGATATGTTATAATTATACTATATTAATATGTATAATATATAATATATTAATATATAATTAATATATATACTATTAATATATAATGTATATATATAATATGTTATAATACTATATATGTTATTATAATTTATAAATATAATATAATTAATATAATTATATGTATATATTATGTACAATGTATATTAACATATTATTAATTACTATTAATATATATTATAATTAATATATTATAGTATACTATATATAATAGTATAATATTATTATATACTAATTTATATAATATATTATATTATAACTGTTATAATTATAAATTATATATATTAATTATATATGTATACTAATATAATATTAATTATATATTATAGTATAACTATAATATATATTATATACTATTATAATATATATGTATTATAATAATTAATATTATTATATTATATAATTTATACTTATTATAAGTATAATAATATTAAATATGTATATTATATATTATAATATGTATATTACTAATACTAATTTAAAATATATATATTTATAATTAATACATATAATATACTTATATTAACAGATATTAATATACATATATTATAGTATATATGTGATAATATAATATATGTATATATGTATTAATTTATATAATATATAATATAATATACATAATTATATATAATATATAAGTAGTTATATATTAATAATTGTATTGCATTTATACAATTATAATATATAATAATATAATATATTATACATGTTAATAATATTAATATACACATATATACTATATATAAATATATTATTTTATTATTATACATATTATTAATATAATATTATTATATATATTGTATATAATGCATACTATATAATTTATATACTATTATATATATATATTATATATTATATTATATATCATTTGTGGTACTAATAATATATGTTATATATGACTTTCATCCGATTGAGTTCTCAGTACGAGATACATTCATATTTTTCCAAGATACTGAAAACGACTCTACCCTCTGGTGGATCTGTATTATATTAATGTATTATTTATACTATAATACATTATAATATTATATACTATATAATATCATTGTAAGAATATTATACATATAACATATATTATGTAAGAATATTATAGAATTATTATATTATATATATTATATAATAATGTTATAGTCTGTATATAATTATTAATTATTATAATACATTATATAATATATAGTACATAATATAATAATATAAATAATAGTATACTATAATAATAATATTATAGTAAACATATTATTATACTAAATATATAATATATTTTAATATATAATTATAATATAATATATTATATCATAATAATTATAATATAATTAATATATAATAGTTATTATAATTATTATTATATTAATACATTATATATTAATATGTATATAGTATATAATATGAATATAATATATGTAATATATATTATATTTAAATTATGGTATATATGTATATATTTATATTATAATATATATATATATAATATAATAAGTGTATAATATTAATACATAATATAATAATATATGTTATATGTATAATATTAATATTAATATATAATAACTATACTATACATATATATTATTAATATATTTATACATTAATAAATATTTATATATATTATTAATATAAGTATATATTAATAATATTTACATTGTATAATATTAATATATATAATATTATATGTTATTAATATATTATATTATATGTTATTATTATATATTAATATGTATATAATATTAATATATAAGTAATAGTGTATAATATTATAATACATTAACTATAATATATGTACATAATATAATACTATTAATTATATTAATATTATGTCTATATTATAATTATTATGTATATATTAAATATAATTATTATAGAGTACGCAATATTATATTGTATTAATAATATATTATATATTATACATATATAATTATATATTAATATATGTGTATAATAGTATATTATAATAATATATTACATATATTATTATCTATATAGTTAATATTATATATCTGTATTAATATTATTTTATATACATATATATTATATATATTATATTCATATAATACAAATATAAACAAAAAATGTAGCTTTAAGTACACCTCACTGGATCATATGTCATGCCTAGGAAAATACAAGACTACCCTTATTATATGGGCATTTATTACAAGGTTTAAATTTATGATTGAACTTGTCTTGGGTCGAACTCGAGTTCATACTCGAACTCTTGAACTTGACTAGTTCAACGTTGGTTTGATCCGGATTCTTCAGTGATAGGATTGACTATGAACGAGCTATAAGTAAATCTTTCAATATCTTCATGTGGATGGCTTTTATTGGCAAAACATAGATGGACATAAAGTTCTCGGCGCTCTTCCTTATTATCTTGGATTGGACATATTAATTATATAAATATGTAATATATTAATTTATTATAACATACTATTATAATATTAATATTATATCATATATATAATATATTATTATTAATATATAACATTATATATTATATGTATATTTTATAATTAATATACATAATTATAATATATTACATTATACATTATTTAATTAATTATTAATTCATATTATGACTATCATATAATACTAAATATATATTAATTATAATATATTATATGTATTAATATTATATGCATATATACATATATATATTATATTATACTACATATAATTATTAATATATATTATAATATATTATTAAATATATTAATTAAATATACATATAATATATATTATTTAATACCTATAATTAATATTATATATTATAATATATAGTATTATGGTGTTTATTTATTTATAATTAATGTATGGTATATATGTATATATTTATATTATAATATATATAATATAATAATTGTATAATATTAATACATAATATTATAATATATGTTATATGTGTAATATTAATATTAATATATAATAACTATACTATATATTATTAATATATTTATACAATAATAAATATATATACATATTATTAATATAAGTATATATTAATAATATTTACATTGTATAATATTAATATATAATATTATATTTATTAATATATTATATTATATGTTATTATTTATTATTATTTATTAATATGTATATAATAATAATATATAAATAATAGTCTATAATATTATAATAAATTAATTATAATATATGAATACAATATAATACTATTAATTATATTAATATTATGTATATATTGTAATTATTATGTATATATTAAATATTATTATTATGGAGTATGTAATATTATATATTAATATTATTAGTATATATGTATAATTATTAATATTATATATTATAATGCTATATAAATTACATATGTATATTATGTATGTATAATTAATATAATATTATAATATACTATATATTATGATAATATGCATATTAATTAATGTACACATGTATATAATGTATATAATATAATATAATTAATAATATTACAATAATTAAATTAATAATATGTAATATATAATATATAGTATGTATAGTAATATATATAATATGTATTATAATATGTATTATAATATATGTTATATGTGTAATATTAATATTAATATATAATAACTATACTATATATTATTAATATATTTATACAATAATAAATATATATACATATTATTAATATAAGTATATATTAATAATATTTACATTGTATAATATTAATATATAATATTATATTTATTAATATATTATATTATATGTTATTATTTATTATTATTTATTAATATGTATATAATAATAATATATAAATAATAGTCTATAATATTATAATAAATTAATTATAATATATGAATACAATATAATACTATTAATTATATTAATATTATGTATATATTGTAATTATTATGTATATATTAAATATTATTATTATGGAGTATGTAATATTATATATTAATATTAATAGTATATATGTATAATTATTAATATTATATATTATAATGCTATATAAATTACATATGTATATTATGTATGTATAATTAATATAATATTATAATATACTATATATTATGATAATATGCATATTAATTAATGTACACATGTATATAATGTATATAATATAATATAATTAATAATATTACAATAATTAAATTAATAATATGTAATATATAATATATAGTATGTATAGTAATATATATAATATTAATTATAATATGTATTAATAGTAATAGTAAAAAAACAATATATATATATATATCTATATTATAATACATATATTAAGGTATCTAATATATACTATGTATTATGTGTTATAATATTATATAAAAAGTATAATGTATAATTTTTATGTATATATTATATTAATTATGTAATGGTTAATATATTATAATAGTACATAAATAACCATATATTATATACATAAATATTAATATTAATATAGTTATCATATTATTAATATATAATATTTATAATTATTATATATGTATTAAATTAATTATTAAATATATATTATGATATGTATAATTAGTATAATATATTAATTATTAACATATTATAATATATTTATGTTATTGTAATATATGTATACCATATATATTATAATATACTATAATATTATAATATTATCATATATAATACATATATAATATATTAACATATTATAATAATATTATATGTATAATATATTATATATTATAAGTATATTATATATTATGTATATAATTATTATATATTTTCAATACTATATTATATATAATTAAAAAATATAGTATACATATATTAATTATATAGTATAATGTATAATAGTACATTATATATTTATCATATACTATAAATTATATAATTTATACATGTAAATTTAATATTAATATATAATGTATATTAATAATATACTATTATTATATTACATTATAGTATAACACAATATATTATATAATTATGTTAATATATATGATAATATATATGTATACATATTATAGACATATACCATATTAATAATTATGTAATAGGTATATATAATATGTATATTATATTATATAATATATAGAATATTATTATATAATGTAATATATATATTAATATGTATATAATTTATTATTAATAGTATATTACAAACATAATATTAATATATATTATATTTGAGTAGTTTATTGTACATATTGATAATAAAATACTATTATATTATAATAATACTGTTAATTATATTATGTGTATGTTATATATATTAATATGGATAATATAATTATATAATAATATATATACATATTTATAATATATTATATATTATAATATATATTAATTATATTATTATATTAAATGTATGTTAATTGAATTATAATCATAATATGTATATATATGAATTTATTTACATATGTATTAATGTAATATATATTTAATATTCTATTAATAGTATTATAATACATATATTAATATATTATATATATACTATTGACTTCCAATATATATGTTTATAAATATCTTATATATATATATTATAATATATTATTAGTATAATAGTATATATAGTAGTATATTAATTATAATATATGTACAAATGTATATATTATGGTATATACATATACATTTATATATATTATAATAGGTGTATATTATAATAATATATTATATTCATATTATAATATATATATAATTATTAATATTATAATATATATAATATGTATAATATTAATAATTATAATTATATTATATTAATGTTATAATATATAATATTTATTAATATTTACGTATAGTATATATTATAAAATACATATATTTATATATTTAGAAATTAATATCTACTATTCATAACATATATATTATAATAATTATTAATATATCATAATGTATATTACTGTATATTATATTATAACATGATATATTGTAATTAATTATTATACATATTAATATATACTAATAATATGTAGTATAATACATATACATAGTACGTAATTATAATACTATTAATATGTGTATATATTACTCTTATTAATTATTATGTATAATAGGATAATTAATACTATTTAATTATATTATATTTATATTACATATATAATATTAAATATTATATTATATAAATATAATTCATATATATTTATATAATTATATATTATGTACTTATATAATACATATATTATAATATATGTTAACTATTATAATATATATATATATTATATTAATAGATATCAATGTATATTATTAATTATATTATACATATATATTATAATTATTAATAACATATAATTATATAATTATGTATTTTATATATATATAATATAATTATATAATAGTTATACCTATAATATATTATATATTATAAATATAGTTATATCTATAAATATATTATATATATATATATTATATTATTAATTATATATGTTATAATATATAATTAGTAATATATGTATAACTATCATATATATTAATTAATATATATTATACTCTTATGTAATACATATTATATATAGTATAATATATAACAATATATTAATATAAATTATAAGATTTATATAACTATATTAATTAACATATATTATGTAATATTATTATTATAATACATAACTATTATATAATATTATATACAAATAACTATAATATATAATAACTATACAAATCACTGAATTATGAAATTAAAAAAATATATGAAATCTAAAAAATATATGACTCAATTTTCTTGGTTCATTTTATAAAAAAAATCTATATATATATATATATAAGTAAAGTTACTTTTTTAAATTTTCTTTTTTCGGCCTAAATTTCAACCATATAAATGTAAAACTATATATATTATTTATGCAACTCTTTTAAGATACATTATTACAATTTAATTGAAGAAATTAATATCAACAATCTTCGGAATTTGCTTAGTTTTTGTTGTTCAACATAAATAAATTCGAATTTTAAAGAATTTTTGTTAACTCATAATATATTCAAAATAAGAAATAAATTTGTTAGGAACATGAAATCATTGTAGTTTCATTATATTATGGAAAACCATTAACAATTTTTCTATAATCAAAGTATGAATTATTTAAAATCACCCAATCGCGTGGATAAAATTTAATTTTGTCAAATATGAAGTTAAATTTTCAACAATTTTACCATAATTCAAAATTATTTCTCATTTTTGTCTCTCTCTACTTTCTATATATTTTATCAAGATTATTACTAAATATTTTAAGGTCTCACTTTTTTGTTCTCCCTCCTCTTGAAGTGTTTTGCGTTTTCTATTTTGAGAAAATAAATGGTAAGACATGTACGATAATATGTATCATATTTCAATTGTCACAAAGGCCTAAACTCTTCAAAATATTATTTTTAAGTTTTTTTTATTTTAAATTTTTTTTATTCACCTGTGCTTTCAATTTATCATAAACATATTTACTTTTCTTAACTATTTTTCTTTCTTATTTTTAAACAAAAAGTTCATCCATCTCTTTCATGTTTTATTTGATTATTCTTGTGATTTTCTGTTGAGATCTGCTAATTATTTTGATGTACAAGCATCGTACGATTTTTCATTAGCTATCAAAGTATTTGTTTCTATCAAATTTCAAATTTTTGTAATATTATTAAATTTAATTAGCAATTTGCAAAATATTTTTGTCCTTAATTTGACTATGTACTTGGCAAATTTTACGAGATCTATACAAATTTTTATTTTCTTTAATCTGCTGATATGGCTATTTTTTTAATTTAATTTAATTCAACCTACTATAAATCGTGGATATCATGCTTATCAATTTGTGAACGAGGCTAATTCTAATAGAAGAAAAGACGAACCATAAAATTACAACAAATTTCTACTCATTATACAAAAGAAAACAATTACTGGATTACAAATCTACACCTTCTATAATATACTATTTAACTTGAATATAAAATTATATTACAAAATATAGGAAAAGATATCTTCTATGCATTGCACAAGTCTGACACTAGTATATATTATATAATAGTATATAATACATATATACATATTAATATATATATATATTATATTTAAATATTATATAATATATATGTTAATAATAGTAGATATTAGTTTCTAAATATATACATATATGTATTTTATAATATATACTATGTGTAAATATTAATATATATTATATATTATGACATTAACATAATATGATTATAATTATTAATATTATACATTTTATATATATTAATAAGTACTATATATTTATTATATATATATATATTATAATATGAATATAATATATTATTATAATTTATACCTATTATAATATATTATTAATATATGAGATAATATAATCATAATGTGTATATAATATTATACATATATAATATTAAAGCCACGTTTTATGTTTAAAATAATGTAATACCCATGTTATAAGAGTAGTTGTGTACTTTCCTAGACATAACATCTCATCTAGTGAAGTGTCTTTGAGATAAGTGTCTTGCATGCAACCTAGCATGACATGTATAAATTCATAATATTATAATAATATAATAATTAAATAATATATTATACTAACTATACATATAATATGTAATTATTATGTATATATGTATAGCTATTAATATAAATAGGTATTATATTATATATATTATTATAATATTAATATTATATAATTATTATAATATATATTACATAATTAATATATTAACATATTATATCTTAATATACTATATAATAATTATAATATACACATATATAATTATATTACATACGTACTATAATAATATATACTAAAAATAATAATATGTATATACATTATAATATATTATATGTATATAATATAGTATTATATATTAATATATTTTTATATATTATATTAACGTAATATAATATGTTATAAATATAATTATATATATTAATAATACATAATATATAATATAGGAATTATATAATTATAAAATATACATGTAATATATTATATCGTATATATAATAATTATAAGATTATATATACATATAATGTACACTATTATAAGTATATGTTATAATAGTATAATAATATTAAAAATTATTATATAATATATAATATACTATTATATTATATTATAAATTAATTAATATAATATAATTATTATATAATATATTACATATTATATAAAAATATATTAATAGTATACTATATTATGATTATATATTTTAATAATTATTATACTATAATATATAGTTATAATTAATAATAGTATATGTAATAATATATAATAGTTTTATATTATTGTATAATTATTATATAGTATATATGTATAATTAATATAATATTATAATATACTATATATTATGATAATATACACAGTAATTAATTTACATATGTATAAAATGTATATACTATAATATAATTAATAATATTATAATTATTATATTCTTAATATGTAATATATAATATATAGTATGTACTAATAGTAATAGTAAATAAATATACATATATATACGTATTTAAATACATATATTAATGTATCTAATATATACTATGTATTATGTGTTATAATATTATATAAAAAGTATAATGTATAATTTTTATGTATATATTATATTAATTATGTAATGGTTAATATATTATAATAGTATATAAATACCCATATATTATATACATATTTATTATATATTAATATAGTTATAATATTATTAATATATAATATTTATAATTATTATATATGTATTATATTAATTATTAAATATATATTATGATATGTATTATTGGTATAATATCTTAATTATTAACATATTATATAATTTATACGATATTATAATATATGTATGTTATTGTAATATATGTAAACTATATAATATATACTTATATGTATATTAACTTACCATATACTGTAATATTATAATATTATCATATATAATATATTAACATATTATAATAATATCGTATGTATAATATATTATATATTATGGGTATATTATATATATTATGTATATAATTATTATATATTATCAATACTATATTATATATAATTATAAAATATAGTATACATATATTAATTATATAGTATAATGTATAATTGTACATAATATATTTATAATAAATTATATTATATATTATAAATTATATAATTTATGCATATATAATTAGTATTAAAATATAATATATATTAATAATATACTGTTAATATATTATACATATAATATATAATATATTCTATATATTATAATATATACTGTAGATATATTATGTACTATTATACACTATACTATATAATTAATATATGTATACTATATGTTATAATTATGCATAATATAGTATTATATAGGTATAATATATTACACATGCATATTAATATTAATATATTATACATAAGATATAATATATGTTATTATATATGTATATTATAATAATGTGTGTTTATATTAATATTAATACGCATATATTTTTATATTATAATAATATGTATTTATTAATATCATATATATAATTTAGATAATATATAACTAACATATGTATAATTATATTATAATATATAATATTGTATAGAATTATTATATTACATTATAGTATAACATAATATATTATATAATTATGTTAATATATATTATAATATATATGTATACATATTATTATAGACATATACTATATTAATAATTATGTAATAGGTATAAATAATATGTATATTATATTATATAATATATAGAATAATATTATATAATGTAATATATATATATATTAATATGTATATAATATATTATTAATAGTATATTACAAACATAATATTAATATATATTATATTTGAGTAGTTTATTATACATATTGATAATAAAATACTATTTATTATAATAATACTATTAATTATATTATGTATATATTATATATATTAATATGCATAATATAATTATATAATAATATATATACATATTTATAGTATATTATATATTATAATATATATTAATTATATTATTATATTAAATGTATGTTAATTGAATTATAATCATAATATGTATATGTATATATATATTTATATACATATGTATCAATGTAATGTATTTTTAATATCATATTAATAGTATTATAATACATATATTAATATATTATATATATACTATGGACGTCCAATATATATGTTCATATATATCTTATATATATTGTAATATATTATTAGTATAATAGTATATATAGTAGTATATTAATTATAATATATGTAAAAATTTATATATTATGGTATATACTTATACATTATACATATATATTAATATGCATAATATAATTATATAATAATATACTATTAATATATTATACATATAATATATTATAAATTATTAATTATGTACTATTATACATTATACTATATGATTAATATATGTATACTATATGTTATAATTATATAATATAGTATATTATAGATAAGATATAATATATGTTATTATATATGTATATTATAATAATGTATGTTTATATTAATATTAATATGAATATATATTTATATTATAGTAATATGTATTTATTAATATCATATATATAGTATACATATTATATAACTAACACATGTATAATTATATTTTAATATATAATAATGTATAATACTATTATTTGTAATAATATAATGTATAATATTACATTATAGTATAACATAATATATGTTAATATATATGTATACATATTATTATAGACATATACTATATTAATAATTATGTAATAGGTATATATAATATGTATATTATATTATATAATATATATTATAAGATTATATAATGTAATATGTATATTAATATGTATACATATTTATAGTATATTGTGTATTATAATATATATTAATTATATTATTATATTAAATGTAATTAAATTATAATTATAATATGTGTATATATATTTATATACATATGTATTAATGTAATATATATACATATAATATCATATTAATAGTATTATAATACATATATAAATATATTATAGATATACTATGGACTTATAATATATATGTTCAAATATATATATATATTAATAGTGTAATAATATATATAGTAGCATATTAATTATAATATATGTACAAATGTATATATTATGGTATATACATATACATTATATATTAATAATATTTATAGATATATATTATAATATATAGTTATATTATACTTATATTAACATACAATATTATAATGTAAATATACATATATTACTATATATAAGTATATAATATTATAATATAATCACATATATTATACTATCATATATAATATATTATATAGTATTATAATATATAACATTATATATAATTATATGTTATTATTATTATAGTATATATTTAAAATATATGTATATTTACATTATAATATAGTATGTTAATATGAGTATAATATAACTATATATTATAATATATATATATAAATATTATTATATATAATGTATATGCATTTACCATAATAATACATTTGTACATATATATATATATATATTATGGTATATATACTATTATATAGTATATTATAACTATAATATATATAATGTATTATTAATAATATTATAATATATAATATATATTATAAGTATTATTTTATAATTAATAATAAATTATATTCATATATTTAATATATTATAAACTATAAATATATAATAATAATAATACATATATTAATTATAACTAAGTAATATATATATATATATTTATAATATATTAATTTTATACATTAATAGATGTATTATATTATTATATATTATATTAATAGATATTACATAATAACTATTATTAACTATATAACATTAATTATATGTATATTATATATATAATATTATGATTAATATATATATATATATTATATAATTAGTTTAAGATAAATATATATACTAATATGTAAATATTTTATAATATGTACAATATATACTATTAAATATGATATACAGTATATATAATTATATAATATATAGTATATATATTCTTATATGCATATACGATATTATATTTATACTTATACATATTAATGTATACATATATAATTATAATTTAAATATATTATTATAATATAGTATATAACATTATATTATTATAATATATTATAATATTAATATATAACATAATATAATAATTAATAATGGTATTAATATATATAAAATATTATAATCATGTATATAATTATAATATGTATAATATTATAATATACTATAGATATTAATATATAATAATTTTATACCTAATATATACTATTTATAATTAATAATATGTACATATAATTATATAATTACATTATTATTAATATTATAATGTACATTATATACTAATATTATATACATAATATATACATATTATAATATAAATATGATATAATATATTAATAATACATATTAATTATATATGTGTAATTAATTATATAGTATTAATACATATTATTATACTATATATTATTAATAATATAATATTTATATTAATTATACAATATATTAATATACATACATTAATATATATTTATATTCATACATATTATATAAGTTAAATTATTATAATATTAAGTACACTATAATATATACTATATTAATATATATTAGTATTATATATTACTATATCATATTAATAATATATATTAATAGTAATTAATTACTAATATGTTCATATACATTATACATATTGTATACATATAATTATATTATATTTATAAATTATAATACCATATATATTATTATAATACATTATATATATACATTATATTTAATAGTATATAAATTAATTATATATCAATATATTATATATTATACATATTAATATAGTATAATTATAACATATCTTAATAGCTTGGCTTTTCATGATCTAACACAATGATCTAGCCGGCCATATTAGGCGGCATATAATGAAATATTATAAAAATTCAAAAACAGAAATGAAAATTAAAACTTGCACTTAGTTTGTAATCAACAGATGTTTATTACAAAGAGAGCTGAGAGATTTACAGAGAGGAATTTTAGAGAGAGAAAAAGAGAGGCGAGCAAACCTCTAGCGTACCTCTGAAAAATGAAAACAACCTATTCATAAAGGAAGAGCCGAACATCAAACCCCGGATTCCAAAAGAAAAAATAAACAATAAAAGCAACTTTATAAAAGTTGAAAGTGACACATGCGTCATTTTTAATGACAGGGATTCCTGTCTGAAAACGACAAAAGCATCTCAGTAAAAAAGAAATGAATTTATTTTGTCTCTTTGATGAAAGAGTCTTTAAGCTCTTCAAGGGCTTCAAATAAAGCCGGATCAGGGATATCATCTTCTGGATCTTGTGAATCTTGTGAAAGACTAGTGAACTGATTTTCACTAGTTTCAGATCTCATGGAGGTATCAGATTTTGAATCTGAACTAATCTTTTTTGAAATATCCTTTTTAATTTCAGAAACAAATAGTTCAATCATTTGTTTTTGTGAGAGAATCCCAGCATATTTCTGGGTCAAGATTTTGAAAGGACTGATATTATCAACCTTTTCTTTTTTCTTTTCTTCTAGATCTTGCTTATAAGCTTCGATCTTTTCATTGATTTTTTCATATGTATCTTCTGAAAATATTTTTCAGATTCTAGGTCCATTCGCATCATTTTTTCCCAGAATTTACAATGGCTGATACGCCAAGACAAGGAGCACCATAGCTAGTATAACCAACTATTGGAGTCCACTTCCATATCCATGGAATGCCAAATTCAATAAAGAAAAGACAGGTTGTCTTTCCTTCAATGAAATTTTTAGAATTTTTTCCCTGTATAACAGGAGAGACTGATATCCAATCTTTCATAAGATTATGGAATAATTCTGGAAAATTTTTTGTCGATGGTCCAAATGTTCTCCACCATGTAAAGAACCAATTTGGAGCCTGTTTATGAAAAATATTTTCACAAACTTTGATAAACCAAGAGAGTTTATGCCTCTTGTTCTCATATAAGAGTGTTTTCTCAAAACTTTTTATATAATCAAAGTAATTGAATTTGAAATTTAGGTTATGAACCTGAGAAAAGAATTCTTTTTTTGCTAATGGAGAAATACCCCATTCTTCAAAAGATATAATCTTTTTGATAATAATTTTGAAAAAGTTATAATCTTTCCCTTTTTCTCCAGAGGAGAAATGATTAATCTCAACACTATTAGTGGAGAGAAGGATATTTTCATAGAAACCTCTTTGCTTGTAAGAACCACACATGTATGACGTGTTAGAAAGATATCTTTCCATGATTGTCCATAGACTATCAACCCATTGAACATCTCTTTCTTCTATAAGAAGAATAATCTGTCGATCAATACTTTCGACAAACATTTTTTCTGATTCATCTTCTTTTGCTATATTAGCATAAGAAGTTTGAGTATTATCAGGAGAGATATCACTCTCTTTTTGCTTTTGTTTTTGTTTCAAAAATTCTTGTGACTCATCTTCAAGATTGGAAGTATTACCTCCAACGGAACTTGCTATATTAGCAATGTTCTGGGCAATCAATTTTTGTTTGCCATTCTGAATAATTGTTCGGGATATAACCCCTTCCTCCTCTTCCTCTATAAGAGGAAAGGTCACCTCGACCTGGGCCTCCTCTTCCTCTATGAGAGGAATAGTTATCACGACCTGGGAAACTCATTCCTGCAAGAATTCCCTTGTTAGAAAATCAGGCAAATAATATTCATTGTCCTTCTTATGGATAATAATAAAATCGAATGGAGCAAGATGTGATTGCCATCTGGCAAACATTTGCTTAGATACATCATGTTTGAAATCTTTCTAAAACATGAATTTAGCAGCATTACAATCAGTTTTAATTATAAATTTCTAATTGTATAAATCATCTTGAAATTTTAAAACACATTTGACAATGGCTAGAATTTCTTTGGCCACTGTCGAATAATTTTTCTGGGAATTGTTCCATTTCCCAGAATAAAATCAAATAAGATATTCTTGTTTTTTATGGGGATCAACCTGTTTAAGGATTCCACCATAACCAATGTCAGAAGCATCGGTTTCGACAATTTTTTCCCATAAGGGATTTGCCAGCATAAGACATGGAGGTTTTTAACCTTCTCTTTAATATTTTGAATAGCCTTGGTATGATTTTCATTCCAAGGTGGAGGATTCTTTTTAAGTCTGTCATATAAGACAGAAGTATCTTCATTAAGATTTTTTATATAGGAAGAAATATAATTTAAACTTCCTAAAAATCTATGTAATTGTGTTTTATCAGTAATGATATCTCGAAATTTATTTCCAAATTCAGTACTTCTGTGAATAGGAATTATATTTCCTTTGTCAATTATATGACCTAAAAATCTAATATTGGATTGAAATAAAATCATTTTTGGCTTTGAAATAACAAGGCCATTTTAATATCTTTAAACATATTTAAATGTTTAAAATGTGATTCTATATCTTTAGAAAAGACAAGAATATCATCAATATAAACAATAATAAAATTGCTAAATGGATAAAAAATGTCATTCATAATTTGTTGAAATTCTGAAGGATAATTTTTTAATCCAAATGGCATAACTGTCCATTCATAATGTCCGAATGGAACATTAAATACAGTTTTATATCTATCAGGTTTATTAATCTGAATTTGCCAAAAACCTGATTTTAAATCAAATTTCGGAATGACCAATGCATTAACAAGTCTATCAAGAAGATCCTTCTTGTTAGGAATATGATATCTAATCCATTTTAAAACTTTATTAAGAGGTTTATAATTAATGACTAGTCTAGGAACTCCACGTTCATGTTCTGAATGTTTATTAACATAGAATGCAGTACATGACCAGGGAGATTTTGAAGTAGTTATTAGCTTCTTTTGTAAAAAAGAATTGATTTCATTTTTACATAACTCCAAATATTCAGAGTTCATTTGGCAAGGTCTTGTCTTTGTAGGAATATCCTTTTCTTTAAAATCTTCTTCATAAGGAAGAGAAATAATATGCTTTTTTCTATCCCAAAAAGCGTTTGGTAAATCATTGCAAATATCAATTGAAAACTTATTATAAGCAAGTTTAATTTTTTCCTGTAATTTAGGATTTTTTAGTTTTTCTTCAATAGTTACGAAACTCACTTCTTCTTTTAAAGAATTGATTTGAAAGGTTTTTCTTTCAATCTGTTCTTGTAGTTCATTAAGAACTCTATGAACGGGTTTTGTAATAAATTCAAAAGATATGGGTTTTCCTTCAAAGGTTCCAGTTAAACCTTTTTCATTAACTAAAGTTAAAGGATAGATTTTAAAAATGAATGGTAAGCTAAGTATAAGCTGGCTTGAAATATTTTTTGCAAGAAGAAAACTTGTTGAAATGCAACAGTTATCTTTGCAAATATATGCTTTAGGAATCTTGAAATTTATATCAAGACGTTCACCTCCAGCATGAGAAAGTGAATGAGTGGTTTTATGAAAATACCTGGTAGGAATTAATACTTCTTGTATGACATTTAGATCAGCACCACTGTCAATCATGGCTGTGAAATCAATTTTATGATTTTTTATGGGAAGAGTGATTTTAGTATACCAATTTTGAGATATGATCATAGAAATAGTAGGGAGATAAGCTTTTTCTAATGGCATAAGATGCTCAATAGAATTATCAGAAGAATTACCAATTTTAGTATCTCCTTTTCTTTATTATCTTCCAATGACTGTTATTACAGTCAGATAATTCAAAAGATACGTGTTAGAAAGGTATCTTTGTACCATCTGAAATCAGAAAGTGTTTTACATCTAAGATTACTAAGAAGAGTTCTAATATTCTCTCCATTATCAGTAAACTTACCAGTAAAATGATCAATAATGGTGAGAACTAAAGAATAAACTGCATTCTCAACAGGAATATTATCCTCAACTTTAATAGAATTAAAAATAGAAGATTTTTGTTCTTGAGATAAATAATTATCCTACCAACCTTTAAGTTGGCCAGTAAAACCAGCAGTTATCATTACAACAATATTTTTATCTGTATTACCAGATACTTTACAAACAGTACTATACATCATCATACGATGTGCAAGATTATAGATGTGCCTATCAGTGCAACCATCTAAATTTCATTCATAAATACTTTTCCCATTGTAATTATTAGAAAGAAAATATTCTTGTTCTTCATGAAGAACATCAATTGGAGAAGGCCTATTATAATAGTACATGCTCTGAGTAGGCCTATCCGCCCATTTCATTTTGTTAATTTCTTCTGTATTATTAACAAAAGGAGTTGTATTCTTTAGAAACTCTTCTTCATCATCTAAAGCTGAAATATTAAAAGCTTTAAACTTTTCTTCTAATAATTTTTCCAAATCGGAAACAGAAGATTTTAATTTAAAATCCTTTATTAAAGGAGGAGATTGGATTGTAGAAGAAGCAATAGAAGAAATATCAACTTCTTTTTTCTTTTCAATATGGACGTCTGGTTTTATCTGATTTATAGCTGAAATAATTTGTTCAACTTTATCGTGTAGAGATATCATCTCTTCACCAAGAATGGTTAAGTAATGATTTGTATAATTTTGATCTTCAATTAATTGGTTTATATGCTTCGTGGTAGTAGAAAGCATTTTTGTTTCAAATATTTTTGAAAAAGCCGTAAAATTTAAGGACTTATTATTCTTTTCAATTTGAAAAGGTTGTTGAGGTGGATAAATAGATTTTTGAATCTGTCCTAAAGTAAGTTTATAACTTCTTTCAATTACAGAAATATGATCAGTAATAAAAGTTCTAAAAAACCAAGGACCATAATAAATAATCTGATTATGTTCTTCACAAAATTTATAAAAACAGTCAACAAAGAAAGTATATTCTTTTTTAGTAAAACTTTTAAAATACCATTTTCTAAATGGTTCCCATTTGGGTGTATAATATTCTGTATTAATCTGTCTTCTAATAGCAGATCCTTTCGAAAAATCTAATTTTGGTGTATAATTCATAATTAAATGGTGAAATTCATCTGAGATACTGTATCAGTATCTTTTATGTTATGAACATTACTATGTAAAATTTTGTTTTTATCTATAAGAATATTTTCAGTATGATCTTCTTGAGATTTATCATCTTCTTGTAAATACGAAGACGTTGATGCTCTAGAAGTTTGTGGAATTTCCACATCATATTGAAAAGGAGAAATAAAGTTATGATTAGATCTTGATCTAGATAAAGATCTCGAGGAAGCTATCAACTTCCTTTGTTCAGAAGCAAATTTGATTTGTACTGAACCTTCAGTATTCTGAATAATTTGTTGTAATTTATTATTCACAACTGGAATTTTAGGCATAGCCTGTGTAAGAGTCCAATGTTCTGGGAATTTAATTTCTTCCCATTTAATGGCTCTTCGAGTAGTGATATTGGATTTTCCAAAATTTGTTTCTATTAAAATATTCTCATTAGACTTCTTATCTACTCTTTTGCACATTGGATTAAGACTATATAAAGGTTTGAAATATATTATATAACAGATACATATTACTTCCGTTCCAGAAACATAATTATAATTTTCTGTACAAACATTTAATGTTAAAGTATCCAATATATTCTTATCAGTTAATGAAACTGTAAGATTTAGATAAACATCAAAATAGATTGGTCCATGTGCCAAACTAGATTGGATCATTCCCATAAGGGAGTGAGTAAAATCAAGGTTTCTGGCATCTCTAAGAGTTGCCATAAACATTTCAGGTAGACCTTCTAAAGTTAAAGGTCTGAATGCAATTTGAATGCATCCTATATGTAGAAAATTATGAGTTTCTATAAAAGGTAAAATATCTCTTTCCTTTAAGAGATGAATAGTCATCTCTTTATCATTTAGAGATATAGCTGACTCAGTAGTTTTAACTACTCGTTTGAGACCTAATTTCTCAAATGTTCCTAATTCATAAACCAGATTTGGTTTTATCCTAGGAATAGTCCATTTATTTAGTAAATCTAAATTTTTAGGAATATCATATTCCTCGGTTCTACTATTTTTAATTGTAGTTTTCTTATGAAAAATATTCATAAGTAAAATATGTGTTAGATCATAGTTAAGCATAAACATATTTCTACTTCCATGGCTCTGATACCATCTAAGACCCAGGGGGACTCGCTTAAAACCAAACAAACTAAGACCAATTATAGACAGGTAAGGAACAAACATTTTTTATTGAATTCAGGGCTTTTACTGAGGACTCCCTTAGTTGTATAAGCTTACAAAAAAAACCCCACAAACGCCTACGCCTTCACATGGCATAACAGCAACAAGGGCACGAATTAGGCTTATACGACCGTGGGTAAACTTTGATACCATCTAAGACCTGGGGGGACTCGCTTAAAACCAAACAGACTAAGACCAATTACAGACAGGCAAGGAACAAACAATTTTTACTGAATTCAGGGCTTTTACTGAGGACTCCCTTAGTTGTATAAGCTTACAAGAAAAACCCCACAAACGTCTGCGCCTTCACACGGCATAACGGCAACAAGGGCATGAAGTAAGCTTATACGACCGTGGGTAAACTCAAACCTGATTCAAACCTTCCTTATCTTACAATTGATTTTAGTTATTTGATTTTAATCATGTTTCCAAAACCCTAAAAGGTTTGGAACCATGTTAGTAGAAACATGGAAAGCCAATCTATGATCTAACACAATGATCTAGCCGGCCATATTAGGCGGCAGATAATGAAATATTATATACATGCAATATTATATATGTATCTAAATAATATTATATAATTATATAATTTTATATATTATTATTATTAATATAATATATATAGTATATATTATATATAGTGTATAAAAATAATATAATTTAATGTTAATATATATATAATACTATATATTAATATACTATATTATAATATATAATAAATATATAAATATTATATTAATATGTATATATTTAAATACATATTAATCTATAACACATATAATAATTACTATTATATGTAATATATATTATTAATTATATTTTGTATAATTCTAATATTGTATATATGTATAATAGTATATTATACATATATACATATATTTATAATTATATTAATAATGTATTAATAATATAATATATATTATAATACATTACACATATGATTATAAAATATGTATTATAACATATATTAAGTATATAATATTAATAACTATTATATATACATATTAAATATTATATACTATATAATTATTATATATAATTAATAATTATTAATACATATATTATAATATAAATTATGTTATAATATTATAATAATATATATTAGTATATGTATAATATAGTATAATTATGTATAATACTATATATTATAATATGTTATATTTTAATATATAATATGTATATACTATAGACTATATAATATTTTAATATTAATCAAAATATTCTCCGGCCGGCAAGACGAGAGCAACCTGGCTTTGATACCAAGCTAGCACGGGAGCGCTACTCATTCACACCCTTAGAGGACCATGGCCAAAATGTATTCAAACTGCCTTGAGCCTGGTTGACTCTGAACTTCCACTCCTTCTTCGGCACTCTTAGCCTTAATGAGCAAACCTCAAATCCACCAAGTAAAAGCAATTGAAAGCATGGATTATGATCTTCGTGTGAACTATAGGGACCGTTACTCTTTTCTAGGTTATAGTATATTTCTTGATATACAAAGACACCTAATTAGATGAGATGTCATGTCTAGGAAAGTACATAACTACCCTTATAACATGGGTATTTCATTATTTTAAACATAAAATGTGGTTTTAAGTACACCTCACTAGATGAGATGTCATGCCTAGGAAAATACAAGACTATCCTTATTATCTCGGTATTTATTACAAGGTTTAATTTTATGATTGAATTTGTCTTGGGTCGAACTCGGGTTCATACTCGAACTCTTGATCTTGACTAGTTTCAGGTTGGTTTGATCTAGATTCTTCAGTGATAGGGTTGACTACGAACGAGGTATAAGTAAGTCATTTAGTATCTTCATATGGATGGCTTTTATTGGCGAAACATAGATGGACATAAAGTTCTTGGCGCTCTTCCTTATTATCTTGGATTTGACCCTTGATTCTCTTCCATTTATAGTTTAGGGGGACCGGACGAAGTTCTTTTTGTATTCCTGTAGAATATGGCCTATGACAGAGGAATATGACATGAGGGTCTTCCTCATCCTAATATTCATTTTGGAACACTTGTATCCATTCTTCCACAGTTGCATACCATAGCAGGAATGACCACCAGAGGATAGAGTCATTTTCAGTATCTTGGAAAAAGATGAGTGTATCCCATACTGAGAACTCAATCGGATGAAAGTATAAGGTGGACAAAAACCATAGGTACCATAAACCGTTGAAGGTGAGATCTTTAGAAAGAACAACATGTATTACGCCCAAGAATGGTTTCTAGAGATGATAGCAGATTTGTTGCTCTTGGATTCCTTCTTCATAAATATATTTCGATAGATATCGAACCAAATTTGTAGTTGCATGTTGTTGGATATCTCCAAGAGTTTTGAAAGGCTCATCACGAGGAGGAAATGATAATTCGTGATTGATAAGATGGATGGGAGCTTATCTCCAATTAATGTTATATTAGTTATTATGTAATATATTAATATAATATATAATATTATAATACGTATATTAATGTATAATATCTCCTTGTAGACAGCATAATAATGTGCTTTAGATTCTTTAAATTACCGCTGACATGTCCACAATAATGAAGTTTCCTACCTTCGTTTTCAAATAAGATAGCTCCCTAATAATCATCATTGGCATCTGTTTGTAAGATCCGTTGGCCATCTCCAGGAATTCTCAAGGGTGAGAACTTTGACACACTTCTTTAAGATGTTTGACTGCTGCAGTTTGGTTGACATCCCAAGGAGGTAAACTTTTCCTTAGAAGCTTTGACAATTTGCTTGTATAGACTGAACATTTGGGGATAAAATTTTTAAGATTGTTGATGATTCCAAGGAACTGTTGAACCTGTTTAATAGATAAATGCTTATCTAGGAACTTAAGTAGTTCTTGGAATAAGTGTGATCCTGGTTCATACTCCCCATCTTCAATCCTCATGCCCAGAAAATTAATAATTTTTTTCTTGATCGCACTTTTCTTTTGGGATAGCATAATACCATATTTTTGTACTAAGTCTATGAACATGTTGAGAAGTTTTTCATGTTCCTCTATATTATTGGAATATAAGAGGATACCAGCTTTGTAGACAAGGGTCCTGTTTAGTATGGGTTCAAAGATTTTCATCATGCTCATTTGGAAAAGGGATGGTGCAACTTTAAGACCAAATGACAGAACTGTCCATTGGTATTGAGCTGTGGGTAGGCAAAAAAGTTGTTTCATACCTTTCATCTGGGTGTAAACCCTGTTGCCAGAAACAAGATTTAAGGTCAAATTTGGAAAAGATTTGTGCTTCTAAGAGGTAAGAGAACTGACTTTTGTCATGGGCAAAGGGAATTTATCATCAAGCAAATACTAGTTGAGAGGTTTGTAATCAATGACTAACCTCTTCTTTCCTCGAACTTGTTATGCTCTGTTATTGACATAAAAAGCTGGGCAAGCCCAATTTGAGTTGGTGGCTTCAATTAGGCCTAAGGATAATAGCTTCAACATTCTTGTCGGGCCAAATTCAACTCTTCTGGTGTCATGCCAGGATGAGTGGCTTTAGTGGCATTAATGTCCTCATTCTTCTTTAAAGTAAGTCGAATATAGAGTTCTGAGTTCTTCCAAAATGGATGACCATTGGTGAAGTTTGTATGTGACTCGACATAACATTTTTTCAATCTTTTAATAAGTGGATCAGGTTCTGGTATCTTCTTTACTTTGAACAACTTTTGTGTTGGTGTGAATGGTTGGAATGTCCTCTTGTATTTGACTCCATAGGAAAATATTTGTAGCTTCTAAGCTTTGAAGAACACATCAAAGCCCATTAATCAATCATGTCGGTGAAGTTTGCTTCCGATGACTTTGATCTAGACAACACAGTCTGGAAGGATTTGAATTCCGACTGGTTGTTTAGATATCAAGGTAATATGAAAGGTTTGGCCATCTGCAGCAAAGAAATATTCATGATGAGACTCCTAAGCTTCATCTGGAAGGATGTGTGGGTTCATTATAGTTTTTTGTGCTCCTGTATGAAGGACTTCGATCACTTTGATAGGCCTGTCATACTTTGACCGAAGCACCTTGACTTCAAGATGAGGTGATGAAATCCCTTCTTGTATGATCATGTTGGTTTTCAACATTGGAGGTTGGTTCATCGTAAGAATGGGGACTTTCTCTTCTAAATCTTCTTTATCATATGTCTCATGAAGGACGAAGGATGTATCAGAATCCCGGCCATCTTGTTCAAAATAGAGAGGTTCTATGTCTGCATCATCAACATCTGCTTCATGATAGTGAAAGGTCTGTGATGCTAGCTTAGCCGCTTTCCCTTTCTTCGTAGGCAGGTTTTGCAAAATTCCCTTTTTGTCCACATAGATAACATCTGTCAGTGGACTTCTTTCTGAATGGCTTCCTTTGGAAAAACCTGCATGTTTGGTTTTTTTTTTCCTTTTGAGCTTTTGCTTATCTTTTTCTTTATCTTTTTTGGAACAATGGCATGATTTCTCATGACATTTTATCTCAAGGTAGGATTTATCACATACCTATTTTAGAAATCTTCCGTCTCTCCATCATTTCTTCAAAGAGATTTTGTTGCTCACAGAGTTTCTCCAGAGCAGCCAAGCAGGTTTGATGGATTTGTCCCATGCTAATTTGGGCCATGTCTTTCTTCATGGCTTGAAACATCCTTGCCATTCTGGTTGTAGCTCTTGTGGTAAAGAGGCAAGGTAGACAATATTCAGATTGGGATCATTATAGACATTCAAAATGTAGAATCTTTTAAACATTCATTTGAAATGTCTGTCCAGATCCTTTTTCATTAGCGGTCAGTACCTCATAGAGAAGTATTCTTGAGACACACCATTGGTGTACAAAGAAATCTCACCGATAAATTCTCTTTGTATCTCACCAAGTACGTCATCTGGCGTTGGTGCATCGATCAATTGTAATTGCCAATATTCTCCAAAGCTCAAGAACCATTCTCTTAGGACACCAAGAAACCTTGATGTGAATTCCTTGAGAACTGTTCTTAAATTAGCTCCTCCTCTGTTTAGCTAATTATCTATCCAGGCTGATAGTATATGCATCTTTTCTCTTTGGTTTTGAATAGGTACATCATCAAATGAAAACCAAGGACCAATGGAGGGTTTAGTACCTTGCTGTTCAGTAGGATGTGTCACATATGGTATGTCAGTAGTCTCTTGATCCAAGTCATCAGAAATAGGTTCAGTGAAGAGTTGACTTTCTCCTGCATCAGCCATAGGGATTGCTGAAACATCAGCTATCTCTTCCTCTATTTCACTTGATGCTGGAAAGGTTTCAGTTGATTCTGAATACAGCTTTGACTTTCTTCTGGATCACTTGTATCTCTTGGGAGACCAGAGAACATAGGATGGGCCATTAAAGTATTAATGGGTTTTTTTTTTACCTTCAGCCTTTGATTGATCACCTTCTGCTTCTTTATGTCTTGAAGGTGGTAAGGGTATATTGGAGATCATTCCAAAATGTTTGGCATACAGCTAGGACTCTGTCTATCCTCGCGTCTCTCTAGAGGAGAAAAATCTTCTTCGCAGCTTTTGAACATGAAACACGGTTGAGGAGCTCGGGGATTTGGAGGTAATGGTGTCTCTTCATGTCTACATGAATAACCCTCTTGCGGAATTGATATTTTTGATGGAGGTGAATTAGGAGGGTCGCTGTATTTATTATCAGGGGTCTTATAATAATTATTATAATATATGTATACATTATATAATATATAATATATTAATATATGTTATATTTATATAATATATATAATACTGTATATATTATAATATACTATAATATGTATAATTAATTATATTATATATGATACTAATATTATTTATATATTAATATAATTATACATATTATTAATATATAACATAATATTATATTATATAATAATATACTATAGTATATATTCTATATATTTATAATATATGTAATTATATATCATAAATAATATATTTATAATATTATATACATATATAGTATAAATATATTATATTAATATACATATATATATGCATATAATATTAATACGTATAATGTATTATATATAATATTAATATTATAATAGTATAAATTAATATATTACATATTTATATAATTAATATGTCAAATCCAAGATAATAAGGAAGAGCGCCGAGAACTTTATGTCCATCTATGTTTTGCCAATAAAAGCCATCCACATGAAGATACTGAAGGACTTACTTATACCTCATTCGTAGTCAACCCTATCACTAAAGAATCTGGATCAAACCAATGTGGAACTAGTCAAGATCAAGAGTTCGAGTATGAACCCGAGTTCAACCCAAGACAAGTTCAATCATAAATTTAAACATTGTAATAAATACCCATATAATAAGGGTAGTCTTGTATTTTCCTAGGCATGACATCTCATCTAGTGAGGTGTACTTAATGCCAGGTTGTATGTTTAAATTAAAGTAATACCCATGTTATAAAGGTAGTTGTGTACTTCCTAGACATGACATTTCATCTAGGGAGATGTCTTTGAGATAAGTGTCTTGCATACAACCTAGTATGACATGTCCTACTTGCAACCTTCTTAAAGTGAGGAGTCATTTCATGAATGTTGCCACTCTGACACGTGTCCTTGTAAGTGTTCATGACTCTTCACTCCCATAATATTATATAATATTAATTATGACATATATATAATTAATATATATTAATAATATATAATAACATACATATATATATATTATACTATAAATTATAATAACATTATATATAATATTATACTATATTTATACATAATATTATAATATGTACATTATATACACATAATTATATATGTATAATACTATTATATTAACATATGAATCTACACATATATAATATTAGTATATATTAATATACATATTATTATAATGTTATATGTTATACTATATATTAATATAAATATTATAACTTTGTATAACTATATATTTATTAAATAATATTATATATATATATATTTATGTAATTATGATACACTAATATCATATAATTAATAATATACATACATTGCTACATATAGCTATATCAATATAATATAATAATATTATATATATAATATGTTATGAATATATTATATAAATAAACATAATATATTATATAATATAATATTAATGTATAATAATAATTGTATATAATATTACTATATAATATATACATATTACAATATAACTGTAAAGTATAATATATTATATATTATAATTATGTTATATATAATATTAATTTATATTATATACTTAATAATACATATATAATATAATTATGATATTATATTATCATAATTATTTTAATATATTATAATACTATTATTATAATATATATATACATAATTAATATAATATAGAATATATTAAATTATAATTATGTGTACGTATAATATAATAATATAATAGTGTTATATTATATATACATATTCTATAATATACATATTAATGTATATATGTATATTATATATTATAATGTTATATATTATATGTATGTACATAATTATGTATCTTTAATATATTATATAATACATATATTTAATATATTATGTACTATAAATATATAATTATATAATACATATATTTAATATATTATGTACTATAAATATGTAATAATAATAATACATATATTAATTATACATAAATTATATATACATATATTTATAATATATTAATATTATACTTTAATATATGTATTATAATATTATATATTACATTATATATTACGTAATAACTATTATTAACTATATAACATTAATTATATGTATATTATATATATAATATTATGATTAATATATATATATATATTCTAATATTAGTATAATATAAATATATATATACTAATATGCATATATTATATAATATGTACATTATATACTATTGTATATGATATACATTAATATATTAATATATATATATTGTATACATATTATTATAATATGATATATAGTATATATAATTATATAATATATAGCATATGTATATAATATTATATTTATACTTATGCATATTAATATATACATATATAATTATAATTTAAACATATATTATTATAATATAGTATATAACATTATATTATTTTAATATATTATATAATATATTATAAAACATAATATAATAATTAATAATACTAATAATATCTATAAAATATTATAATCATGTATATAATTGTAATATGTATAATATTAGAATATACTGTAGATATTAATATATAATAATTACATAATTAATATATACTATTTAAAATTAATAATATGTACATATAATTACATAATTATTAATATTATAATGTATATTATATACTAATCTTATATACATAATATATACATATTATAATTAATTAAAATGATATATAATTAATATACATATTAATTATATATGTATAACTAATTAATATAGTATTAATACATATTATTATTCTATATATTATTAATACTATAATATTTATATTAATTATACAATATATTAATATACATACATTAATATATATATGTTGTATTATTATAACATTAAGTATACTATAATATATACTATATTAATATATTAGTATTATATATTAATATATCATATTAACAATGTATATTAATAGTAATTAATTAATAATATGTTAATATACATTATATATAATATATTGATATATAATTAATATATATACTATTAATATATAATGTATATATATAATATGTTATAATAATATATATTGTATTATAATTTATAAAGATACTATAAATAATATAATTATATGTATATATAATGTATAATGCATATTAAAATATTATTAATTAATAACTATTAATATAAATAATTCAAATTATGTATAATTATAATTATACTATAAATAAATACATATTATTATATATTCTGCTATTATACACATAAATATATTAATTATCTAATGTATATACTATATTATATTATTACATATATATTATAATAATTATTATGATATATTTAATATTAATAATATAATAGTATTTAAATATATTATTATATTACTATTATAATACAAAATATTATAATATATATTAACTATACATTAATATATATTAATTATTTATATATTAATATATTATAATTAAAATCTTAATTATAAATATATATTATGTATACATATTATAATTATTATAATATTATTATATACTAATTTATATAATATATTATATAATATTATATACTATTATAATATATATGTATTAAAATAATTAATATTATTATATTATATAACTTATACATATTATAATTATTATAATATTAACTATGTATATTATATATGATAATATGTATATTATTAATACTAATATATAATATATATTTATAATTAATACATATAATATACTTATATTAACATATATTAATATACATATATTATAGTATATATGTAATAATATAATATATGTATATATGTATTAATTTATATAATATATATTGTAATTAACATCTTAATTATAAATATATATTATGTATACATATTATAATTATTATAATATTATTATATACTAATTTATATAATATATTATATTATATACTATTATAATATATATGTATTATAATAATTAATATTATTATATTATATATTATATATTATAATATGTATATTATTAATACTAATATATAATATATATTTATAATTAATACATATAATATACTTATATTAACATATATTAATATACATATATTATAGCATATATGTAATAATATAATATATGTATATATGTATTAATTTATATAATATATATACAATATAATATACATAATTATATATAATATATAATTAGTTATATATTAATAATAGTATTACATATATAATAATATAATATATTATACATATTAATAATATCAATATACACACATATATAATATGTATAAATATATTATTTTATTATTATACATATTATTAATAGATATATTAATAATATAATATTATTATATATATTGTATATAATGCATACTATATAATTTATATACTATTATATAAGAATATATAATATAATATTATAAATAATATAATATTATATATTATATTATATTATATTTGTGGTACTAACAGTATATGTTATATATGACTTTCATCCGATTGAGTTCTTATTATGGGATAAATTCATCTTTGTCCAAGATACTGAAAATGACTCTACCCTCTGGTGGATCTATATTATATTAATATATAATTTATACTATATTATATTATAATATTATGTACTATATAATATAGTAGTAAATATTATAATTATAATATATTATAATATTATAATTATATAATTATGTATATATGTATTATTCATATTATATATTATAATTAGTATATATATATACTAATTATTTATATACATTATGTTATTTATAATATTATAATAATATGTAATAGTGATAATAACATATTAATAATATAATATATATTTATATTAATAGCTATATACATTATATTATAATAATTAATATCTATAATATTAATTATAACAAATTATTAGATATACACATTATATAAATATATAATAACATATAATTATAATATATTATACATTATGTGTAAGAGCTATTATAATAATATACCTTAACTATAATATTATTATAGTTATGTATACTATGATTACAAATTATTCATATATACTATAAATATAATATTTTAATAGTATTAATATATAATTATTATAGTTAATATAGTAATTATATATAAAAGTATATAATAATTACATAATATTATTATTATAATACTATACAATAATATATTATTAATACACTTATATATGTATTATATATATTATATAATATAAAATATATATATAATACATAATTATATAATATAGCATTAATTATATATGTATCCTATTAATTCATATATTAATTATATTATGATATACATATACACATACTATTAATTATTAATAACATAGTATAATTATATATATTAATAATATTATATACTATATAGATTATTAATATTATAATATTATTATAATTATAATATACATATTGCTATAATTATTAATACATATATTACATATAATACCTATATAACATATTAATATATATATATATATGTATATAATAGTATTATATGTTATAATATAGTATATTTATATTTATACTTCACATATCATAATAGTAAATATAATATATTATAGTACATTATATAATACAACTATATATATTATTATATATTAATATATTATATTTATTATAGTATATTTTATTAATATATATAAAACAATATTAATAATTATTAATAAATTACATAATTATTAAATATATATTAAGTATTATATATACATAATATGTATATTAATATTATAATTAAATATGTACTAATATTATATATAGTATAATAGTATATTATATACATTATAATAGTATGTTAGAATAGTATATATATTAATAATACATAATATATATATATTTAAATCTTATAATTAAATTATATAATTATAACATGTGAATAAATTTTAATTATATGTACATATATATGTATAATATAATATACACAATATTATATCTATATATATTAATATATTAATTATATATTATGTATTAATTATACTATCATAATGTATACATAGACAATTATAATATATTATAATATTAATAACATATAGTATAATGATATATTATTAATATTATATATGTTATTGTAATTACATATTAATACTATTAATATATGCTATATATTATGTTAATCATAATATATATTATAAATATTATATATGTAGTATATAATATAACATATTATAATATATAATATATATTATATAATAAATAAGTATATTATATAAAATATAGTATACTATATAATATTTTGAATATTTATAATATATTATGAATTAATTTATATATACTATATATAATATTTATAATATATAATATATATGAATATATTATATATATTATTTATAATATAATAGCTATTATAATAATATATTTATAATACTAATAAATTATTATATATGTAATAATATACTACATACTACAATTAATTATATTATATAATATACGATACATATTATAATATATTATAACCTATTAGTATTATATATATACATACTATAATAAATATACGATTATACATATTAATATAAATATAGTTGTAATAAATAATTAATATAATCATATAATTATATATCTATATATGTAATTATGTACATAAAATATAAATTATATGTAAATATATATACTATAATATATATATATTATATAATAATTAATATAATGTATTATATATTAATAGTATTAATTAATATATTTATAATTTATAATAAATATATAATAATTTATGATAATATTATTAATAATATTATAATATATTATTAAGATAATATTATTAATTTATAATAAATATATAATAATATATAATATATTATAATAATTTATTATAATATTATTAATTATATTATAAATATATATTAATTTATGATAATGTTATAATTATATTATATTAATATGTGTAATATATAATATATTAATATATATACTATTAATATATAATGTATATATATAATATGTTATCATATTATATATGGTATTATAATTTATAAATATAATATAATTAATATAATTATATGAATATATTATGTATAATGTATATTAATTATTAATTACTATTGTTATATTAATATATAATACTAATATATTAATATAGTATAAATTATAGTACACACAATATTATAATAATATAACTTATATAATATGTATGTATATAAATATATATTAATGTATGTATATTAATATAGTACAATTAATATAAATATTATCTTATTAATAATATATAGTATAATAATATGTATTAATACTATGTATATAATATTATTATATAATATTCATTTTAATATATTAATGTATAGTATTAATATATTATATATATATATATTTTTATAATTAATATATGTATTATTATTATTATATATTTATAGTATATAATATATTAAATATATGTATTATAAAATTATATGTTCATTATAATTATACCTAATATATAATATATTATACTTTATACATATTAATATATAATGTATGCATATAATAATAATTATAATAACTATTATCTATTAATTATAATATAATATATTATTATAATATTATTATGATATAATATATTATATTATAATTATATATTAAGATATATTATATATTTAGTATAATAATATGTTTATTATAGTATTATTAGTATAGTATACTATTCTGTATATTATAATATTGTGTACATATATATATATATATTTTATAATGTATTATAATAATTAATAATTATATACATAATATAACATTATTATATAACATATTTAATATAATAACTATATAATATTATTACATAATTTAATAATATATGTTATATGTATAATATTAATTTGAATATATAATAAATATATATACATGTATATTATTAATATATTTATATATTGTGTATATAATATTAATATATTTATTTATATAGTATATTAATAATTATATTATGATACATAAATTGTATAGTATATTATATATATATTAATTAATTATATGTTTAGTTAATATTAGTATATTATAAAATAATACACATATAATATACTATAATAATATATAAATATATAATTATATATATTAATATATTATTATTCATACAGTTTACATATTAATATTACATGGACAATGTGACATATAATATACTAATTATTATATATATATTATATATTATACCATATTATAATACATATAATATTAATTATATACGTATTAATTATATTAATATATACATAATATTATATACATATATAAACTTGTAATATATACATATATAATATTATAATAATTACAAATAATATTATTAATATATTATAATACATATGTATTATATTAATTACATATATTATTATATAATAATATTAATAATATATTTATAATATTAATAAATTATTATATATGCAGTAATATACTATATACTATAATTAATTATTAATATATATTATAGTACAATGTATATACATAAAATATTAATATGTGTATACATTATACTATATAATATAATATATATAATTATAATGTTAGTATATAATAGTAATATGTATATATATTATATGGTGTTCATATATTATTATAATATTAAATTATATTAATAGCATAATTATATTACTATATATGCTATAATGTTTATAATAGTATTAATATATTATAAATATATGTATTATATAATATACATAATATAATTAATATTATTATTATACATATATTTATGTATCAATATAAGAATACTATTAATATATTGTAATATTATAATAATATATTAATATAATAATATATGAACACCATATAATATATATTTATAATATATATACATATTAAAATTATATGCTAATATTATAATTATATATATTATATTATATAGTATATATGTATACAATGTATATGTGATTGTATATATATATGTTAATATTATAATATCAGATTATATTATAATAGTATTAATATACATTATAATATACATATTAGTATTATACATAATAATATATATAATATATTATATACATATAATTATAAATATATATTATAATTAATATTTATATTAATGTCATAATATTATAGTGTTATACTATAGTATATATTATTAATATATACATAAATGTACTATAATATATTATATTTACTATTATAAATATATGTATTATATAATATAGATAATATAATTAATAGTATTATTATACATATATTTATGTGTTAATATAAGAATACTATTAATATATTGTAATATTATAGTAATATATTAATATAATAATATATGAACACCATATAATATATATACATATTAATAGTATATACTAATATTATAATTATATATATTATTTTATATAGTATATATGTATACAATGTATATGTAATTGTATATATATATGTTAATATCGTAATATCATATTATATTATAATAGTATTAATATACATTATAATATACATATTAGTATTATACATAATAATATATAATACATTATATACATATAAGTATAAATATATATATTATAATTCTTACTTATATTAATGTTATAATATTATAGTATTATACTATAATATATAATATTAATATATACATAAATGTACAATAATATATTATATTTACTATTATGATATATGAAGTATAATTATAAATATACTATATTATAACATATAATACTATTATATACATATTATAATTATTAATATACATATATATATATATTAATATGTTATATAGGTATTATACATGTATTAGATGTATGTTAATAATATAATATATAATGTATAATATAATATAGACTAATATACTATATGTTATAAGGTTATTATAATATTACATGTATATAATTAATAATATAATTATATGTATTAAATAATTATAATATATATGTATATAGTATAATTTATTTAGTATACATTAAATATTATATTATTAATATACTTATAATACATGTGATATTATATATGTATCTATATAATATTATATAATTATAATACATTTATTATAATTATATATGTATAATACATATTAATGTTATATAATTATATAATATTATAAATTAATGTTAGTAATATAATTTATATATATAGTATACAATAATATAATATAATAGTAGTATATATAATACTATATATTAATATACTATATTATAACATATAATAATTTTATAAATATTATATTAATTTGTATATATACAGATACATAATAATATATAATACATATAATAATTACTATTATATATAATATATATTATTAATTATATTTTGTATAATAATAATATTGTATATATGTAAAATAGTATATTAATTATGTATATATATATATTTATAATTATATCATACATAATTATATCAATAATATTTTAATAATATAATATATATTATAATATATTACACTATTATTATATTCTATGTAATATAACATATATTAAGTATATAATATTAATAAGTATGATATATACATAATATATATTATATACTATATAATTATTATATATAATTAATATATATTAATACATATATTATAATATATATTAGTATATGTATAATAACATATATTATAATATATTATATTATAATAAATTATAATATATAATATGTGTATACTATATACTATATAATATTATAATATTAATCAAATTATTCTCTGGCCGTCAAGACGAGAGCAACCTGGCTCTGATACGAACCTAGCACGGGAACCCTACTCGTTCACACCCTTAGAGGACAATGGCCACCATGTATTCAAACTGCCTTGGGCAGGTTGACTATGAACTTCCCCTCCTTCTTCGGTATTCTTAGCCTTATCGAGCAAAGCTCATATCCACCAAGTAAAAGCAATTGAAAGCATGGATTGTGATCTTCATGTGAACTATAGAGACCGTTACTCTTTTCTTGGTTTTAACATATTTCTTATATACAATATCCTCATAAGAGGCGAGTATAGAGCATATTTTATACTACCCTTATTATATGGGTATTTATTACAAGGTTTAAATTTATGATTGAACTTCTCTTGGGTCGAACTCGGGTTCATACTCGAACTCTTGATCTTGACTAGTTCCAGGTTGGTTTCATCTAGATTCTTCAGTGATAGGGTTGACTACGAACGAGGTATAAGTAAGTCCTTCAGTATCTTCATGTGGATGGCTTTTATTGGCAAACCATAGATAGACATAAAGTTCTTGGTGCTCTTCCTTATTATCTTAAACATAGATGGACATAACTACCCTTATAACATGGGTATTACATTATTTTAAACATAAAATGTGGCGTTAATATCATATATGTATAGTATTATATTACATTAATAATTATTATACATTATGATTATATATCATATCATATATTAATAACATATTATAATAGGTGTATATTATAATAATATATTATATTCATATTATAATATATATAATAATTATATATTACTTATTAATATATATATAATCAATAATATTATAATATATATAATATGTATAATATTAATAATTATAATTATATTATATTAATGCTATAATATATAATATATATTAATATTTACATATAGTATATATTATAAAATACATACATTTATATATTTAGAAACTAATATCTGCTATTCATAAGATATATATTATAATGATAATTAATATATTATAACATTATATATTATAATTAGTTATTATACATATTAATATATACTAATAATATGTAGTATAATACATATACATAGTACGTAATTATAATACTATTAATATATGTATATATTACTATAATTCATATATATTTATATAATTATATATAATATTCTTATATAATACATATATTATAATATATGTTAACTATTATAATATATATATTATTAATATATTAATAGATATTAATGTATATGTATAATTATATTATACATATATATTATATATTATTAATTATATATGTTATAATATATAATTAGTAATATATGTATAACTATCATATATGTTAATTAATATATATTATACTCTTATGTAATACATATTATATAGAGTATAATATATAATAACATATTATTATAATATTTATATAACTATATTAATTAACATATATTATATAATATTATTATTATAATATATAACTATTATATTATATTATATACAAATACCTATAATATATAATAACTATACAAATCATTGAATTATGAAATTAAAAAAATATATGAAATCTAACAAATATATGACTCAATTTTCTTGATTCATTTTATAAAAAAAATCTATATATATTTATATAAGTAAAATTACTTTTTAAAATTTTGTTTTTTTGGCCTAATTTCAACCATATAAATGTAAAACTATATATATTATTTATGCAACTCTTTTAAGATACATTATTACAATTTAATTGAAGAGATTAATATCAACAATCTTCAGAATTTGCTTAGTTTCTGTTGTTCAACATAAATAAATTCGAATTTTAAAGAATTTTTGTTAACTCATAATATATTCAAAATAAGAAATAAATTTGTTAGGAACGTGAAATCATTGTAGTTTCATTATATTATGGAAAACCATTAACAATTTTTCTATAATTAAACTATCAATTATTTAAAATCACCCAATCGCGTGAATAAAATTTAATGTTGTTAAATATGAAATTAAATTTTCAACAATCTTAACATAATTCAAAATTATTTCTCATTTTTGTCTCTCTCTTCTTTCTATATATTTTATCAAGATTATTACTAAATATTTTAAGGTCTCACTTTTTTGTTCTCCCTCCTCATGAAGTTTTTTGCGTTTTCTATTTTGAGAAAATAAATGGTAAGACATGTACGATAATATGTGTCATATTTCAATTATCACAAAAGCCTAAACTATTCAAAATATTATTTTATTTTTAAAAAACATTATTCACCTGTGCTTTCAATTTATCATAAACATATTTAATTTTCTTGACTATTTTTCTTTCTTATTTTTAAACAAAAAGTCATTCCATCTCTTTCATGTTTTGTTTGATTATTCTAGTGATTTTCTGTTGAGATCTGCTAATTATTTCGACGTATAAGCACAGTGTAATTTTTCATTAGCTGTCACAGTATGGTATTTTAATAGTTTTACTAAAAGAGAATACGATTTCTTTGTTGACAGTTTTTATAAGTTCTGTGAAGAAAATAATAGGATCATTTATTATGTTCCTTGGTTTTTTAAAACTTTTATTACTGATTATATTTTAGTAATGGAAAGAAGTTATAAACTTTCAAATGGACATATTCAAAAATCTGTTTTTCCTCCACAACAGACTTTTCAAATTGAAAAGAATGATAAGTCTTTTAATTTTACGGCTTTTTCAAAAATATTTGAAATAGATATGCTTCCTATTACAACAAAGCATATAAATCAATTGATTGAAAATCAAAATTTTACAAATTTATATTTAACTATTTTAGGTGAAGAAATGATATCTCTTCATGATAGGGTTGAAAAAATTATTTCAGCCATTAATCAAATAAAACCTGTTGTTCATATTGAAAAGAAAAAAGAAGTAGATATTTCTGCTATTGGTTCTTCTTCTATTCAATCTCCTCCTTTAATAAAGGATTTTAAGCTTAAATCTTCTGTTTCCGATTTGGAAAAATTATTACAAGAAAAGTTTAAAAATTTGAACATTTCAGCATTAGATGATGAAGAAGAATTTTCTCCTTCTACCTCCTTTGTTAATAATACAGAAGAGGTTAATAAAATGAAATGGGCTGATAGACCCACACAAAGTAGGTACTATTATAATAGACCTTCTCCTGCTGATGTTCTACTTGAAGAACAAGAATATTTTCTTTCTAATAATTATAATGGAAAAAGTATTTATGAATGGAATTTAGATGGATGCACTGATAGGCACATCTATAATTTAGCACACCGTATGTTGATGTATAGTACTGTGTGTAAAGTTTCTGGTAATACAGATAGAAACATTGCAACAATGATTACTGCAGGTTTTACTGGCCAACTTAAAGGTTGGTGGGATAATTATTTATCTCAAGAACAAAAAGCTATTATTTTTAATACCATAAAAATGGAGGATAATAATCCTGTTGAGAACGCAGTTTATTCTTTAGTTCTCACAATTATTGACCATTTTACAGGTAAGTTTACTGATAATGGAGAGAATATTAGAACTCTTCTCAGTAATCTTAGATGTAAAACATTATCTGATTTAAGATGGTATAAAGATACATTTTTAACCCGTATCTTTGAATTACCTGACTGTAATAATAGTCATTGGAAAGCTAAATTTATTGATGGCCTTCCTAGTCTTTTTGCTGAAAGAATTCGAAGAATTCTTAGAAAAGATAAGGTTTCTATACCTTATGATAATTATACTTATGGTAATTTAATATCAACTTGTGTACAAGAAGGTTTAGCCTTATGTAATGAGTTGAAATTAAATAACCAGATTAGAAAGCAAAATTTGCTTGAGAAAAAACAACTTGGCCAATTTTGTGGTCAATTTGGTATGGAAATTCCTCATAAGAGGAAGAAACATCCTTCTAAGGATATTAGAGAAGGAAAACTTTCTAAAAGAAAGAAAAGATATTATTCTGATAGAAAAAGAGAATTGAAAAAATCTAGATCATCTTTTTATAAAAAAGATAAAAGAAGGAAAAAAGAATTTTCTATAATATGTAGAAAATGTAAAAAACCTGGTCATTATGCTAACCAGTGTTGGGCAAAAGATAAGATTAAAGCCCTTGATATTGATAATGACTTAAAAGAAAAAATATGCAAAATTGTTTTAGATTTTGACAATAATAAATCAGAAAGTTCAGATACTGAATACTCAGAATCTGATGTTTATGAAGATCTTCAACTTCTTGATAATGAGTCCTTATTATCAGAAAGTGAAGATTGTGAAGCATGTATACAAGGACAACCTTGTATTCGTCCTTTACAAGATGATAGAAATACTGATGAGTTTTATAAACTTATGTCTCAATTTCAAGATCTTAATTTAAGTGTCTTGACTAATGATAATATATTAGAATTTCTTAAAAGGATTAAAGATCCTATTTTAAGAACTAATATTATTGATCAAATGGAAGATATTCCATCTACTAGTTCTACTAGTCCTATTGTTTCTCAGAATACTGAGAATTCATACTCCATGTCCGAAGTTAATAAGCTTCTTAGACAGAAGTATGAAAAACAAAATCCTATTTCTACTCAGGATTTAGTTTATGAGATTGATAATCTTAAAAATGAAATAAAAAATCTTTATAAGATAAATGATAATTTTCATCAAAGACTTTCTTTATTAGAAAAAAATAAAGATAAGGAAATTGATAATTCTCCTGATGATTCTATTGAACATCTTATGTCTTTAGGAAAAGATTATTTTCCTACTATTTCTATGATTATATCTCAAAAGTGGAATACTAAAATCACTCTTCTTATAAAAAATCAAAAAATTGATTTTATTGCTATGATTGATAGTGGTGCTGATTTAAATGTCATACAGGAAGGATTAATTCCTACTAGGTATTTTCATAAAACTTCTCATTCACTTTCCCATGCTGGAGGTGAACGTCTTGAAATAAATTTGAAGATTCCTAAAGCATATATTTGCAAAGATAATTGTTGTATTTCAACAAGTTTTCTTCTTGCTAAAGATATTTCAAGCGAGCTTATACTTGGGTTACCTTTTATATATAAAATTTATCCTTTAACTCTCGTTAATGAAAAAGGGTTAACTGGAACTTTTGAAGGAAAACCCATATCTTTTGATTTTATTACAAAACCTGTTCATAGAGTTCTTAATGAACTACAAGAACAGATTGAAAGAAAAACCTTTCAAATAAATTCTTTAAAAGAAGAAGTGAGTTTTATGACTATTGAAGAAAAACTCAAAAATTCTAAATTACAGGAAAAAATAAAACTTATTAATAATAAGTTTTTCTGTTGATATTTGTAATGATTTACCAAATGCTTTTTGGGATAGAAAAAAGCATATTATTTCTCTTCCTTATGAAGAAGATTTTAAAGAAAAGGATATTCCTACTAAGGCAAGACCTTGTCAAATGAACTCTGAATATTTAGAGTTATGTAAAAAAGAAATTGATTCTCTTTTACAAAAGAAGTTAATAACTCCTTCAAAATCTCCTTGGTCATGCACTGCATTTTATGTTAATAAACATTCTGAGCAGGAAAGAGGAGTTCCTAGACTTGTTATTAATTATAAACTTCTTAATAAGGTTTTAAAATGGATTAGGCATCCTATTCCTATTAAAAAGGATCTTCTTGATAGACTAGTTAATGCATTAGTCTTTTCTAAATTTGATTTAAAATCTGGATTTTGGCAGATTCAAATTAATGAATCTAATAGATATAAAACTGCATTCAATGTTCCATTTGGACATTATGAATGGACAGTTATGCCATTTGGATTAAAAAATGCTCCTTCAGAATTTCAACAAATTATGAATGACATTTTTAATCCGTTTAGCAATTTTATCATTGTTTATATTGATGATATTCTTGTCTTTTCTAAAGACATTGAAACTCACTTTAAACATTTAAATATGTTTAAAGAAATTGTTATAAAAAATGGCCTTGTTCTTTCAAAGCCAAAAATGATTTTATTTCAATCTAGTATTAGATTTCTTGGTCATATTATTGATAAAGGAAATATAATTCCTATTCAAAGAAGTATTGAATTTGGAAATAAATTTCCAGATATCATTACTGAGAAAACCCAATTACAGAGGTTTTTAGGAAGTTTAAATTATATTTCTTCCTATATAAAAAATCTTAATGAAGATACTGCTATCTTATATGATAGACTTAAAAAGAATCCTTCACCTTGGAATGATAATCATACCAAGGCTGTAAAAAGGATAAAAGAGAAGGTTAAAAATCTTCCTTGTCTTATGTTAACAAATCCCTTATGGGAGAAAATTGTTGAAACCGATGCTTCTGATATTGGTTATGGAGGAATCCTTAAAAAGGTTGATCCCCATAAAAATAAGAATATCTTGTTAGATTTTATTCTGGGAAATGGAATAATTCTCAGAAAAATTATTCTACAGTGGCTAAAGAAATTCTTGCCTTTGTTAAATGTGTTTTAAAATTTCAGGATGATTTATATAATCAGAAATTTATAATTAAAACTGATTGTAATTATGCAAAATTCATGTTTCAAAAAGATCTTAAACATGATGTTTCTAAGCAGATGTTTGCCAGATGGCAATCTCATCTTGCTCCATTTGATTTTGATATTGTTTATAAAAAAAGCATTGATAATTATTTGCCTGATTTCTTAACTCGTGAATATTTGCAGGAATGAGTTATCATGAAAGAGGAACATCTTCCTCTCATAGAGGAAGAGGACATCAACCTCCTGGAAGAGGTGATCTTTCCTCTTATAGAGGAAGAGGAGGAATGGGTTCTAACCCTCAATCCAGAACAATTGTGCAATATGGCAAACAGAAGCTTGTTGCTCAAAATATTGCAAATATCGGAGGTAATACTTCTGAACTTGATAAAGAGTTTCAAGAATTCTTGAAACAAAAAGAAAAAGAGAGTGATATCTCTCCTGAGGAAACTCAAACTTCTTATGCTAATATAGCAAAAGAAGATGATTTTGAAAAAATGTCTGTTGAAAATGTTGATCGACAAATTATTCTTCTAATAGAAGAAAGAGATACTCAATGGGCTAATAGTCCTTGGACCATTATGGACAGATATCTTCCTAACACATCATATGTGTATGGAACTTATAAATAAAGAGGTTATTATGAAAACCTCCTTCTCTCCACTAATAGTGTTGAGATTGATCATTTCTCCTCTGGAGAAAGAGGAAAAGATTATAACTTTTCCAAAATGATTATCAAAAAGATTATATCTTTTGAAGAATGGGGTATATCTCCATTAGCAGAAAAAGAATTTTTTTATGAGCTTAATAAGCTAACTTTTAAATTCAATTACTTCGATTATATTGAAGCATTTGAAAAAACTCTCTTATATGAGAACAAGAGGCATAAACACTCTTGGTTTATTAAAGTTTGTGAAGTTATATTTCATAAACCAATTCCAAATTGGTTCTTTACTTGGTGGAGAACTTTTGGACCTTCGGCAAAAATTTTGCCAGACCTTTTTCATGGTCTAATGAAAGATTGGATATCAGTCTCCCCTGTTATACAGGGAAAAAATTCTGAAAATTTCATTGAAGGGAAGACTACTTGTCTTTTCTTTATTGAATTTGGAATTCCACGGATATGGAAATGGACACCAGTAGTAGGTTATACCAGCTATGGTGCACCCTGTTTATGGCGAATCAGCCAATGTAAATTCTGGAATAAAATGATGAGAATGGACCCAGAAACCGGGAAATTATTCTTGGAAGAAACTTTTGAAAAAATTAATGAAAAGATCGAAGCTTATAAGCAAGATCTTAAAGAAAAAAAAAAAGAAAAAGAAGAGGATAATATTAGTTCTTCCAAAATTCTTACCCAGAAATATGCTGGGATTGTTTCACAGAAACAGATGATTAAATTATTTGTTTCTGAAATGAAAAAAGATATTTCAAAAAATCTTTGTTCAGATTCAAAATCTGATACCTCAATGAGGTCTGAATCTAGTGAAAATCAATTCACTAGTATTCTTCAAGATTCTCAGGATCCAGATGATGATATCCAATACCCGGCTTTATTTGAAGCCCTTGAAGAGCTTAAAGACTCTTTTTCTACAGAGAAGAAATGAATACAGATCATTCTTTAAATTGTTCTAGATGTTTCTGTTTCTTTCAATGGAAACATAATATTGATGATATTTGGAACCTTTCTCTTCTTGTTGAAGATTTCAGCAGTAAAGAACAAATTGATCAAAATTGTGCAAAGGTTGAAAGAATCCATTGTCGAGCTTGGAAGATAATGGAATTCCAAGACAAAAAATTTAAAAGGTGTATGGAAAAATATTCTTCTACGCCATCATGTTTTTCTTGTTCATTCCTTCTGGGTTTTTGGAAGCTTAGATTCCATAATATTGGATTCAGAAGAGAACATCTCTCTCTAGAAGAAACAGATTCTGAAGAAAATTAAAGACGATGATCAACAGTGACATATTAGTCACCAGACAAGGATGTTGACATATTTGTCATTTTATGCTTTTATAAAGCAGCTTTTGACTTTGTAAAAAGTAGCTTTTTACTGTTTAGCTTTTTACTATTTATTTTTTATGTTGAAATCCGGGGTTCATGTCCGGCTCTTTCTTTTATATAAATAGGTTATTTTGTTTTCAGAGGAGGCACGCTGGTGTTTACCGCCTCTCTTTTTTCTCTCTCCAACCACTCTCTACCTTTGTAATTACCAAGCCTCAAGATCAATAAAATTATTCTGAGTACAATTTAAGTGTAAGTTTAAATTTTTAATTTCTGTTTATTTTATTTTTACTTTAATTTATCAGCCGCCTAATATGGCTGGCTAGTTCTTTATGTAAGATCATAGTATGGCTATTCATATTCCTACTAACATGGATCCAGACCTTTAAGGTTCTGGAAACATGATAAAAATCAAATAACTAAAATCAATAATAGGATTTGTGAGGTTTGAATCAGGTTTGAGTTAACCTAAGGTGTATAAGCCGACTTCGTGCCCTTGTTGCCGTTATGCCGAGTGAAGGCGCAGGCGTCTGTGGAAATTTGAACATTTCAGCATTAGATGATGAAGAAGAATTTTCTCCTTCTACCTCTTTTGTTAATAATACAGAAGAGATTAATAAAATGAAATGGGCTGATAGACCCACACAAAGTAGGTACTATTATAATAGACCTTCTCCTGCTGATGTTCTACTTGAAGAACAAGAATATTTTATTTCTAATAATTATAATGGAAAAAGTATTTATGAATGGAATTTAGATGGATGCACTGATAGGCACATCTATAATTTAGCACACCGTATGTTGATGTATAGTACTGTGTGTAAAGTTTCTGGTAATACAGATAGAAACATTGCAACAATGATTACTGCAGGTCTTACTGGCCAACTTAAAGGTTGGTGGGATAATTATTTATCTCAAGAACAAAAAGCTATTATTTTTAATTCCATAAAAATGGAGGATAATAATCCTGTTGAGAACGCAGTTTATTCTTTAGTTCTCACAATTATTGACCATTTTACAAGTAAGTTTACTGATAATGGAGAGAATATTAGAACACTTCTCAGTAATCTTAGATGTAAAACATTATCTGATTTAAGATGGTATAAAGATACATTTTTAACCCGTATCTTTGAATTACCTGACTTTAATAATAGTCATCGGAAAGCTAAATTTATTGATGGCCTTTCTAGTCTTTTTGCTGAAAGAATTCGTAGAATTCTTAGAAAAGATAAGGTTTCTATACCTTATGATAATTATACTTATGGTAATTTAATATCAACTTGTGTACAAGAAGGTTTAGCCTTATGTAATGAGTTGAAATTAAATAACCAAATTAGAAAGCAAAATTTGCTTGAGAAAAAACAACTTGGCCAATTTTGTGGTCAATTTGGTATGGAAATTCCTCATAAGGGGAAGAAACATCCTTCTAAGGATATTAGAGAAGGAAAACTTTCTAAAAGAAAGAAAAGATATTATTATGATAGAAAAAGAGAATTGAAAAAATCTAGATCATCTTTTTATAAAAAAGATAAAAGAAGGAAAAAAGAATTTTCTATAATATGTAGAAAATGTAAAAACCTGGTCATTATGCTAACCAGTGTTGGGCAAAAGATAAGATTAAAGCCCTTGATATTGATATTGATAATGATTTAAAAGAAAAAATATGCAAAATTGTTTTAGATTTTGACAATAATAAATCAGAAAGTTCAGATACTGAATACTCAGAATCTGATGTTTCTGAAGATCTTCAACTTCTTGATAATGAATCCTTATTATCAGAAAGTGAAGATTGTGAAGCATGTATACAAGGACAACCTTGTATTCGTCCTTTACAAGATGATAGAAATACTGCTGAGTTTTATAAACTTATGTCTCAATTTCAAGATCTTAATTTAAGTGTCTTGACTAATGATAATATATTAGAATTTCTTAAAAGGATTAAAGATCCTATTTTAAGAACTAATATTATTGATCAAATGGAAGATATTCCATCTACTAGTTCTACTAGTCCTATTGTTTCTCAGAATACTGAGAATTCATACTCCATGTCCGAAGTTAATAAGCTTCTTAGACAGAAGTATGAAAAACAAAATCCTATTTCTACTCAGGATTTAGTTTATGAGATTGATAATCTTAAAAATGAAATAAAAAATCTTTATAAGATAAATGATAATTTTCATCAAAGACTTTCTTTATTAGAGAAAAATAAAGATAAGGAAATTGATAATTCTCCTGATGATTCTATTGAACATCTTATGTTTTTAGGAAAAGATTATTTTCCTACTATTTCTATGATTATATCTCAAAAGTGGTATACTAAAATCACTCTTCTTATAAAAAATCAAAAAATTGATTTTATTGCTATGATTGATAGTGGTGCTGATTTAAATGTCATACAGGAAGGATTAATTCCTACTAGGTATTTTCATAAAACTTCTCATTCACTTTCCCATGCTGGAGGTGAACGTCTTGAAATAAATATGAAGATTCCTAAAGCATATATTTGCAAAGATAATTGTTGTATTTCAACAAGTTTTCTTCTTGCTAAAGATATTTCAAGCCAGCTTATACTTGGCTTACCTTTTATATATAAAATTTATCCTTTAACTCTCGTTAATGAAAAAGGGTTAACTGGAACTTTTGAAGGAAAACCCATATCTTTTGATTTTATTACAAAACCTGTTCATAGAGTTCTTAATGAACTACAAGAACAGATTGAAAGAAAAACCTTTCAAATAAATTCTTTAAAAGAAGAAGTGAGTTTTATGACTATTGAAGAAAAACTCAAAAATCCTAAATTACAGGAAAAAATAAAACTTATTAATAATAAGTTTTTCTGTTGATATTTGTAATGATTTACCAAATGCTTTTTGGGATAGAAAAAAGCATATTATTTCTCTTCCTTATGAAGAAGATTTTAAAGAAAAGGATATTCCTACTAAGGCAAAGACCTTGTCAAATGAACTCTGAATATTTAGAGTTATGTAAAAAAGAAATTGATTCTCTTTTACAAAAGAAGTTAATAACTCCTTCAAAATCTCTATGGTCATGCACTGCATTTTATTTTAATAAACATTCTGAGCAGGAAAGAGGAGTTCCTAGACTTGTTATTAATTATAAACTTCTTAATAAGGTTTTAAAATGGATTAGGCATCCTATTCCTAATAAAAAGGATCTTGTTGATAGACTAGTTAATGCATTAGTCCTTTCTAAATTTGATTTAAAATCTGGATTTTGGCAGATTCAAATTAATGAATCTGATAGATATAAAACTGCATTCAATGTTCTATTAGGACATTATGAATGGACAGTTATGCCATTTGGATTAAAAAATGCTCCTTCAGAATTTCAACAAATTATGAATGACATTTTTAATCCGTTTAGCAATTTTATCATTGTTTATATTGATGATATTCTTGTCTTTTCTAAAGACATTGAAACTCACTTTAAACATTTAAATATGTTTAAAGAAATTGTTATAAAAAATGGCCTTGTTATTTCAAAGCCAAAAATGATTTTATTTCAATCTGGTATTAGATTTCTTGGTCATATTATTGATAAAGGAAATATAATTCCTATTCAAAGAAGTATTGAATTTGGAAATAAATTTCCAGATATCATTACTGAGAAAACCCAATTACAGAGGTTTTTAGGAAGTTTAAATTATATTTTTCCTATATAAAAAATCTTAATGAAGATACTGCTATCTTATATGATAGACTTAAAAAGAATCCTTCACCTTGGAATGATAATCATACCAAGGCTGTAAAAAGGATAAAAGAGAAGGTTAAAAATCTTCCATGTCTTATGTTAACAAATCCCTTATGGGAAAAAATTGTTGAAACCGATGCTTCTGATATTGGTTATGGAGGAATCCTTAAAAAGGTTGATCCCCATAAAAACAAGAATATCTTGTTAGATTTTATTCTGGGAAATGGAATAATTCTCAGAAAAATTATTCTACAGTGGCTAAAGAAATTCTCGCCATTGTTAAATGTGTTTTAAAATTTCAGGATGATTTATATAATCAGAAATTTATAATTAAAACTAATTGTAATTCTGCAAAATTCATGTTTCAAAATGATTTTAAACATGATGTTTCTAAGCAGATGTTTGCCAGATGGCAATCTCATCTTGCTCCATTTGATTTTGATATCGTTTATAAAAAAGGCATTGATAATTATTTGCCTGATTTCTTAACTTGTGAATATTTGCAGGAATGAGTTATCCTGACAGAGGAACATCTTCCTCTCATAGAGGAAGAGGACATCAACCTCCTGGAAGAGGTGATCTTTCCTCTTATAGAGGAAGAGGAGGAAGGGGTTATAACCCTCAATCCAGAACAATTGTGCAATATGGCAAACAGAAGCTTGTTGCCCAAAATACTGCAAATATCTGAGGTAATACTTCTGAACTTGATAAAGAGTTTCAAGAATTCTTGAAACAAAAACAAAAAGAGAGTGATATCTCTCCTGAGGAAACTCAAACTTCTTATGCTAATATAGCAAAAGAAGATGGTTTTGAAAAAATGTTTGTTGAAAATGTTGATCGACAAATTATTCTTCTAATAGAAGAAAGAGATACTCAATGGGATAATAGTCCTTGGACCATTATGGACAGATATCTTCCTAACACATCATATGTGTATGGAAGTTATAAACAAAGAGGTTATTATGAAAACCTCATTCTCTCCACTAATAGTGTTGAGATTGATCATTTCTCCTCTGGAGAAAGAGGAAAAGATTATAACTTTTCCAAAATGATTATCAAAAAGATTATATCTTTTGAAGAATGGGGTATATCTCCATTAGCAGAAAAAGAATTTTTTTATGAGCTTAATAAGCTAACTTTTAAATTCAATTACTTCGATTATATTGAAGCATTTGAAAAAACTCTCTTATATGAGAACAAGAGGCATAAACACTCTTGGTTTATTAAAGTTTGTGAAGTTATATTTCATAAACCAATTCCAAATTGGTTCTTTACTTGGTGGAGAACTTTCGGACCTTCGGCAAAAATTTTGCCAGACCTTTTTCATGGTCTAATGAAAGATTGGATATCAGTCTCCCCTGTTATATAGGGAAAAAATTCTGAAAATTTCATTGAAGGGAAGACTACTTGTCTTTTCTTTATTGAATTTGGAATTCCATAGATATGGAAATGGACACCAGTAGTAGGTTATACCAGCTATGGTGCACCCTGTTTATGGCGAATCAGCCAATGTAAATTCTGGGATAAAATGATTAGAATGGACCCAAAAACCGGGAAATTATTCTCGGAAGAAACTTTTGAAACAATTAATGAAAAGATCGAAGCTTATAAGCAAGATCTTAAAGAAAAAGAAAAAGAAAAAGAAGAGGATAATATTAGTCCTTTCAAAATTCTTACCCAGAAATATGCTGGGATTCTTTCACAGAAACAGATGATTGAATTATTTGTTTCTGAAATGAAAAAAGATATTTCAAAAAATCTTTGTTCAGATTCAAAATCTGATACCTCAATGAGGTCTGAATCTAGTGAAAATCAATTCACTAGTATTCTTCAAGATTCTCAGGATCCAGATGATGATATCCCAGACCCGGCTTTATTTGAAGCCCTTGAAGAGCTTAAAGACTCTTTTTCTACAGAGAAGAAATGAATACAGATCATTCTTTAAATTGTTCTAGATGTTTCTGTTTCTTTCAATGGAAACATAATATTGATGATATTTGGAAGCAATGCAGAAAGGAATCCCTTTCTCTTCTTGTGGAAGATTTCAGTAGTAAAGAACAAATTGATCAAAATTGTGCAAAGGTTGGAAGAATCCATTGTCGAGCTTGGAAGATGATCGAATTCCAAGACAAAAAATTTAAAAGGTGTATGGAAAAATATTCTTCTACACCATCATGTTTTTCTTGTTCATTCCTTCTGGGTTTTTGGAAGCTTAGATTCCATAATATTGGATTCAGAAGAGAACATCTCTCTCCAGAAGAAACAGATTCTGAAGAAAATTAAAGACGATGATCAACAGTGACATATTAGTCACCAGACAAGGATGTTGACATATTTGTCATTTTATGCTTTTATAAAGCAGCTTTTGACTTTGTAAATAGTAGCTTTTTACTGTTTATTTTTGATTTTGAAATACGGGGTTCATGTCCGGCTCTTTCTTTTCTATAAATAGGTTATTTTGTTTTCAGAGGAGGCACGCTGGTGTTTACCGCCTCTCTTTTTTCTCTCTCCAACCACTCTCTACCTTTGTAATTACCAAGCCTCAAGATCAATACAATTATTCTGAGTACAATTTAAGTGTAAGTTTAAATTTTTAATTTCTGTTTATTTTATTTTTACTTTAATTTATCAGCCGCCTAATATGGCTGGCTAGTTCTTTGTGTTAGATCATAGTATGGCTATTCATATTCCTACTAACATGGATCCAGACCTTTAAGGTTCTGGAAACATGATAAAAATCAAATAACTAAAATCAATAATAGGATTTGTGAGGTTTGAATCAGGTTTGAGTTAACCTAAGGTGTATAAGCCGACTTCGTGCCCTTGTTGTCGTTATGCCGAGTGAAGGCGCAGGCGTTTGTGGGGTTTTCTTATCAGCTTATATTACTAAGGGAGTCCTCAGTAAAAGTCCTGTATTCAGTAAAAATCTTGTTTGTTCCTCACCTGTCTATCATTGATCTTAGTCTGTTTGGTTTGGGTCATGCCCGTCCTGGGTCTTGAATGGTATTAATATTATATGTTATAATAATATAATATTATCTATAATAGCTATACACATGTATATAATATATTAATATATTATATAGTAATTTATTTATATTAATATATATTAATTATTATATTAATTATAAATTATTAGATTATACTATATATTAATATATTATTATATAGTAATTATATATATTATGTATATATTATAATTATATATGTAATATATATAACATTATTATATTATTGTATATATATTATATTTTGTATATATATATCTTATAATATTATATTATATATTAATATAACTATGTATATACATAATATAATACTATATATATTATATGATACTATTACATAATATATATATAATTACTATATAATAATACACTAATATATAGTATAATTTAATAATGTTTAATTAATATAATCATTAATATATATTAATATATATAAATTACTATATAATATATTAATATATTATATACATGTATATACCTATAATATTATATATAATTCATATTATATAATTAATATGTAAATATATAATATCATACAATAATATTAATGTAATTATATGTAATGTATATAATTACATTAATAATTAATATATAATAAGTATGTATAATTATATTATGTATTATAATGTATACATATATTAATTATTATATTCTATTATGATGACCCTCATGTCATATTCCACTGCCATAGGCCATATTCTACAAGAATCCAAGAAGAACTTCATCTGGTCCTTCTACACTATAAATAGAAGATAATCAAGGTCCAATCCAAGATAATAAGGAAGAGCGCTGAGAAGTTTATGTCCATCTATGTTTTTTCAATAAAAGCCATTGAAGAATCTGGATCATTGAAGAATCTATGTATACTATAATATAATGCACATATATATTATATAATCTATTTTATTATACCTTGTTAGTAGTCAACTCTATCATTGAAGAATCTGGATCAAACCAACCTGGAACTAGTCAAGATCATATTATAATTATTAATATACTATATAAATAATTATATTAAAATTATTTACATTATATATAAATATATATTAATAATTATAATATATAGTATATTATCTAATATTAATATAATAATATTATAATACATATCTATTATATAATTATCATATATAATGTATATAAATATAAATATACTATTAATACATATATTATATATGTATATATTAATTAGTTATATAATATATGCAAATATTATTAATATATACTTATATTAATAATATGCGTATATATTAATTAATGTATAAATATATTAATAATATATATGTATAGTATAGTTATTATATATTAATATTAAAATTATACATATAACATATATTATAATATTATGTAATAATGTTATATAATTATTATATATATATTATATAATAATGTTATATTATGTACATAATTATTAATTATCATAATACATTATATAATATATATGTACATAATATTATAGTATACATAATAGTATACTATAATAATAATATTATAGTAAAAATATTATTATACTAAATATATAATATATCTTAATATATAATTATAATATATTATATTATATCATAATAATAATATAATATAATTAATATATAATAGTTATTATAATTATTATTATATTAATACATTATATATTAAAGTGTATATAGTATACAATATGAATATAATCTATGAAATATATATTATAATTAATTCATGGTATATATGTATACATAATATTATAATATATGTTATATGTATAATATTAATATAAATATATAATAACTATACTATACATATATAATATTAATATATTTATACATTAATAAGTATATATACATATTATTACTATAAGTATATTAATAATATTTACATTGCATAATATTATATGTTATTAATATATTATATTAAATGTTATTATTAATTATTATACATTAATATGTATATAATAATAATATATAATTAATAGTATATAATATTATAATACATTAATCATAATATATGTATATAATATAATACTTTTAATGTACATATTATAATATTATATCTAAATATAGTATAATATTATATATAATGTTATTATAATTTATAGTATACTATATATATATGTTATTATATATTATTAAAATATATTAATTAAATATATGTCATAATTAATATTATATAATATCATGAACCCTTACAAAGACACGTGTCACTGTGGCATAGTATCATATATAATATAATTAATTATACATATTATAGTATATTATAATATATACAGTATCATATATATTACAGAAATATAACATATATTTAATATATTATATACTATATAATGTATACATATATTATAATAATTATTATATGTCCCCTGATAATAAATACGACCTTCCTAATCCACCTCCACCAAAAATATCAATTCCACAACAGGGTTATTCATGCAGACATAAAGAGACCATTACCTCCAAATCCCCGAGCTCCTCAACCATGTTTCATGTTCAAAAGCTGCGAAGAAGATTTTCCTCCTCTAGAGAGTCGCAAGGATCAAACTTCTAAGGTAACCTCAAGGCCTTATATTCAGAGTATTGTAGTAGACACAAGTGGCCATTTAAAGCCTCTGAGTCAAGGAGAGAAAGTCCTCAATTGGCAGACCACCAATGCTCGGGCACAAAATCAATCACTACAAAGTATTGATTCCAAGGTAACTTAAGTTCTCGACAAAGTTCAAAATTTATATAATCAAATGAGTTACTTGCAATCAGAGGCTTACTGGGAATATAACCCACTTTGATAGAGAAATCAGAAGCCTTATTGCAAATCGACAGTATAGCTTAGAGTTCACATCAAAAGAAACAGATATTAGGCAACTCAAAAAGGAGCATGCATGGATCGATGAAGATAAGGCAAAAATAAGCTCAACCTTTATGCGGGAATAGAGTCTCCACTTTTATGACTTCACCAACCTTATATCAATCTCCAAATGAGTCAAAAACAGAGTCCCAGTTGTATGCCAAACATTTTGGGATGATCTCTAGTATACCCTTACCACCTTCGAGACAGAAAGAAGCAGAAGGTGATCAATCAAAGGCTGAAGGTCAAAAAAACTCATTAATACTTTAATGGCGCATCCTATGTTCTGTGGTCTCCCAGGAGAAACCAGTGATCTAGAAGAAATTCAAAGCTATACATCAGAATCAACTGAAACCTTTCTAGCATTAAGTGGAACAGAGGAAGAGATAGTTGATGCTTCAACAATCCTTATGGCTGATGCAGGAGAAAGTCAACCCTTCACTGAACCTATTTCTAATAACTCAGATCAAGAGACTACTGACAGACCATAGGTGATACATCCTACTGAAAAGCAAGGTACTAAACCCTCCATTGGTTCTTGATTTTAATTTGATGATGTACCTATTCAAAAGTGAAGAGAAAAGATGCATATACTATCAGCCTGGATAGATAATCAGCTAAATAGAGAAGGAGCTGATTTAAGAACATTTCTCAAGGAAGTCACATCCAGGTTTCTTGGTGTCCTAAGAGAATGGTTCTTGAGCCTTGGAGAATACCAGAAAATACAATTGATTGATGCACCAACTCCACCTGACGTACTTAGTGAGATACATAGAGAATTTATTGGTGAGATTTCTTTGTACACCAAGGTTGTGTCTCAAGAATACTTGTCTATGAGGTGCTGGTTGCTATTGAAAAAGGATCTGGACATGTAAGTCAAACGAATGTCTGAAAGATTCTACATTTTGAATGGCTATAATGATCCCAATCTGAAGAATGTCTACCTTGCCTCTTTGCCATAAGAGCTACAACCAGAAATGGTGAGGATGTTTCAAGCCATGAAGAAAGACATGGCCCAAATCAGCATGGGACGAATCCATCAAACGGACTTGGTTGCTCTGGAGAAACTCTGTGAGCAACAAAATTTCTTTACAGAAATGATGGAGGGATAGAAGATTCCTAAAATGGTATGTGATAAATCCTACCTTAAAATAAAATGTCATGAGAAAGCATGTCATTGTTGCAAAAAAGATAAAGAAAAAGATAAGCAAAAGCTCAGAAGGAAAAAGAGAAACCAAACATACATATTTTTCCAAATGAAGCCATTCAGAAAGAAGTCCACTGAAAGATGTTATATATGTGAACAAAAAGGGCATTTCGTAAAACCTGCCCTACAAAGAAAGGGAAAGCGGCTAAGCTAGCATCACAGACCTTTCACTATCATTAAGCAAATGTTGATGAAGCAGACATAGAATCTCTCTATTCAGAACAAGATGGTCTACAGCCTTCGTCCTTCATGTGACATCTGATAAAGAGGATTTAGAAGAGAATGTCCCCATTCTTATGATGAACCAACCTCCAAACCTGAAAAAACCAACATGATCATACAAGAAGGGATGCCATCATCTCATCTTGAAGTGAAGGTGCTTCAGTGAAAGTATAACAGACCTATCAAAGTGAATAGAGTCCTTCATACAGGAGCACGAAAAACTATGATGAACCTAGACATCCTTCTAGATGAAGCTTGGGAGTCTCATCATGAATATTTCTTTGTTGCAAATGGCCAAACCTTTCATATTGCCTTGATATCTAAACAACCAATCGGAATTCAAATCCTTCCAAACTATGTTGTCTGGATCAAAATCATCGAAAGCAAACTTCGCGGACATGATTTATTAATGGGCTTTGATGTCTTCTTCAAAGTTCAGAAGCTACAAATATTTTCCCATGGATTCAAATACAAGAGGACACCCACCAACACAAAAACTGTTCACAGTAAAGGAGATATCAGAACCTAATCCACTTATCAAAAGATTGAAAAAATGTTATGTCAAGTCACATGCAGACTTCACCAATCCTCATCCACTTTGGAAGAACTCAGAATTCTATGTTCAACTTCCTTTTAAGAAGAATGAGGATATTAACGCTACTAAAGCCACGCACCCTGGCAGGATACCAGAAGAGCTGAATTTGGCCTGACAAGAATGCAGCGAGCTATTATCCTTGGGCCTAATTGAAGCCACCAACTCAAATTGGGCTTGCCTAGCTTTTTATATCAATAAGAGAGCATAACAAGTTCGAGGAAAGAAGAGGTTAGTCATTGATTACAAACCTTGCTTGATGAAAGCTATAAAATAGTTTATTGCCTACCCACGGCTCAATACCAATGGATAGTTCAGCCATTTGGTCTTAAAGTTGCACCATCCCTTTTCCAAAAGACCATGATGAAAATCTTCGAACCCATACTAAACAACACCTTTGTCTACATAGACTTTAATGGCCCATCCTATGTTCTCTGGTCTTCCAGGAGAAACAAGTGATCTGGAAGAAAGTCAAAGCTATACGTCAGAATCAACTGAAACCTTTCCAGCATCAAGTGGAACAGAGGAAGAGATAATTGATGTTTCAGCAATCCTTATGGCTGATGCAGGAGAAAGTCAACCCTTCACTGAACCTATGTCTGATGGCTATGTCTCAAGAATACTTCTCTATAAGGTGCTTCTTGCTATTGAAAAAGGATCTGGACAGGCATGTCAAATAAATGTCTGAAAGATTCTACATTTTGAATGACTATAATGATCCCAATCTGAAGAATGTCTACCAATTCTTTACCACAAGAGCTACAACCAGAAATGGCAAGGATGTTTCAAGCCATAAAGAAAGACTTGGCCGAAATTAACATGGGACAAATCCATCAAACTGGCTTGGCTGCTCTGGAGAAACTCTGTGAGAAAAAAATTTCTTTAAAGAAATGATGGAGAGACGGAAGATTCCTAAAAAGGTATGTGTTAAATCCTACCTTGAACTAAAATGTCATGAGAAAGCATGCCATTGTTCCAAAAAAGATAAAGAACAAGATAAGCAAAAGTTCAGAAGAAAAAAGAAAAACCAAACATACATGTTTTTTCGAAGGAAGCCATCCGGAAAGAAGTCCACTGATAGATGTTATATATGTAGACAAAAAAAGGGCATTTCGCAAAAACCTGATCTACTAAGAAAGGGAAAGCGGCTAAGCTAGCATTACAGACCTTTCACTATCATGAAGCAGATGTTGATGAAGCAGACATAGAATCTCCCTATTTAGAACAAGATGGCTGGGATTCTGATACAGCCTTCGTCCTTCATGAGACATCTGATGAAGAAGATTTAGAAGAGAATATCCCCATTCTTATGATGATGCTCCAATGCTGAAAAACCAACATGAATGATAGGCCTATCAAAGTGATCGGAGTCCTTCATATAGGGTACGAAAAACTATGATGAACCCAGACATCCTTCTGGACGAAGCTTGGGAGTCTCATCATGAATATTTCTTTGCTGCAGATGGCCAATCCTTTCATATTGCCTTGATATCTAAACAACCAGTCGGAATTATTCCAGACTGCGTTGTCTGGATCAAATCATTCCAGACTGTGTTGTCTGGATCAAAGTCATCGGAAGCAAACTTCACGGACATGATTTATTAATGGGCTTTGATGTTTTCTTCAAAGCTCAGAAGCTACAAATATTTTCCCATGGAGTCAAATACAAGAGGACATTCCTACCATTCACACCGACACAAAAGCTGTTCATAGTAAAGGAGATACCAGAACCTGATCCACTTATCAAAAGATTGAAAAAATGTTAATGTCGAGTCACATGCAGACTTCACCAATCCTCATCCATTTCGGAAGAACTCATAATTCTATATTCGACTTACTTTTAAGAAGAATGAGGATATTAATGCCACTAAAGCCATGCATCCTGGCATGACACCAGAAGAGAAGAATTTGGCCCGACAAGAATGCAGCGACTTATTATCCTTGGGCCTAATTGAAGCCACCAACTCAAATTGGGTTTGTTGAGCTTTTTATGTCAATAAGAGAGCAGAACAAGTTTGAGGAAAGAAGAGGTTAGTCATTGATTACAAACCTCTCAACTATTACTTGCTTGATGATAAATTCCCTTTGCCCAGGACAAAAGTCATGTTCTCTTACCTCTCACAAGCCCAAATCTTTTCCAGATTTGACCTTAAATCTGATTTCTGGCAAGTAGGTTTACACCCAGATGAAATGTATAAAACAGCTTTTTGCCTACCCGCTTGGTCTTAACCAAAGGACAGTTCTGTCATTTGGTCTTAAAGTTGCACCATCCCTTTCCAAAAGAATATGATGAAAATCTTCGAACTCATACTAAATAGCACCCTTGTCTACATAGATGGTAATGTCTTATATTCCAATAATACAGAGGAAAATGAACAACTTCTCAACATGTTCATAGACTTAGTACAAAAATATGGGGTTATGAACCAGGATCACACCTGTCCCAAGAACTACTTAAGTTACTAGATAAGCATTTATCAATTCAACAGGTTCAATAGTTCCTTGGAATTGTCAACTGTTTTAAAGATTTTATCCCCAAATATTCAGCCTATACAAGCAAATTGTGAAAGCTTCTAAGGAAAAGCCTACCTCCTTGGGATGTCGACCAAACTGCAGCAGTCAAACATCTTAAAGAAGTGTGTCAAAAGCTCTCACCCTTGAGAATTTCTGGAGATGGACAACGGATCTTACAAACAAATGCAAGTGATGATTATTGGGGAGCTATCTTATTAGAAAACGAAGGTGGGAAACTTCATCATTTTGGACATGCCAGCGGCCAATTCAAAGAATCTGAAGCACATTATCATGCTGTCTACAAGGAGATATTAGCTGTCAAATATAGAATTGAAAAATTCGAGTTCTATCTGGTGGGAAACAATTTCATTATCCAACTGGATAATACATCCTTCCTAGTGATTATGGAGCTCAAGAATAAAGGAGTCCCAGAAAAACAGTTACTCAGACTCAAAGTCTGGTTTTCAAAATACCAGTTCGAAGTCCAACATATAAAGGGCAAGGACAATGTCGTGCCTGATTATCTCTCCAGAAAATTTCATCTTCAACTCATATCATCTACCAAGGTGCTGCCCATTATCTTTATGGCACGGAAACAAAAGAGGATAATATCTTCCAAAATCGATTTTTGGAGACAAGCTCCCATCCATCTTATCAATCCTGATTTATCATTTCCTCCTCGTGATGAGTCTTTCAAAATTCTTGGAGATATCCGACAACATGCAACTGCAAATTTGGTTCGATATCTATCAAAATATATTTCTGAAGAAGGAATCCAAGAGGAACAAGCCTGCTATCATCTCCATAAACCATTCTTGGGTATAATACATTTTTCTCTTTCTAAAGATCTCACCTTCAACGGTTTATGGTACTTATGGTTTTTGTCCACCTTATACTTTCATCCGATTGAGTTTTCAGTATGGGATACACTCATCTTTTTCCAAGATACTGAAAACGACTCTACCCTCTGGTGGTCATTCCTGCTATGGTATGTAACTGTGGAAGAATGGATACAAGTGCTCCAAAATGAATATTAGGATGAGGAAGACCCTCATGTCATATTCATCTGTCATAGGCCATATTCTACAGGAATACAAGAAGAACTTCGTCCGGTCCCCCTACACTACAAATGGAAGATAATCAAGGGTCCAATCCAAGATAACAAGGAAGAGCGCCGAGACTTTATGTCCATCTATGTTTTGCCAATAAAAGCCATCCACATGAAGATACTGAAGGACTTACTTATACCTCGTTCGTAGTCAACCCTATCACTGAATAATCTGGATCAAACCAACCTAGAACTAGTCAAGATCAAAAGTTTGAGTATGAACCCGAGTTTGACCCAAGACAACTTCAATCATAAATTTAAACCTTGTATAGGCATAAATGCCCATATAATAAGGATAGCCTTGTATTTTCATAGGCATGACATCTCATCTAATGAGGTGTACTTAAAGCCACATTTTATGTTTAAAATAATGTAATACCCATGTTATAAGAGTAGTTATGTACTTTCCTAGAAATGACATCTCATCTAATGAGATGTCTTTGAGATAAGTGTCTTGCATGCAACGTAGCATGACATGTCATACATGCAACCTTCTTAAAGTGAGGAGTCATTTGATGAAGGTTGCCACTCTGACACGTGTCTTTGTAAGGGTTCATGACTCTTCACTCCCGAAACTCTATAAATAGGAGAGTTGAGTCAATTGTAAAACACACAAAAATAAATAAACACTGAATTTTCCATACTTTTGAGTTTCTAAGTTCATAGTTGTCTTCTCCAAAGCCCTTAAGCCATATACTCTATATTCGCCTCTTATAAGGATCTTGTATATCAGAAATATGCTATAACCTAAAAAAAGGTAACGGTCCCTATAGTTCACACGAAAATCACAATCCATGCTTTCAATTGCTTTTACTTGGTGGATCTGAGCTTTGCTCGATAAGGCTAAGAGTGCCGAAGAAGGAGTGGAAATTCAGAATCAACCTGCTCAAGGCAGTTTGAACACATTTTGGCCATGGTCCTCTGAGGTGTGAACGTGTAGGGCTCCCGTGCTAACTTGGTATCAAAGCCAGGTTGCTCTCGTCTTGTCAGTCGGAGAATATTTTGATTAATATTATAATATTATATAGTCTATAGTATATACATATTATATATTAAAATATAACAGATTATAATATATAGTATTATACATAATTATACTATATTATACATATAATAATATATATTAGTATAATATTATAACATAAATTATATTATAATATATGTATTAATATATATTAATTAGATATAATAATTATATAGTATATAATATATATTATGTATATATAATAGTTATTAATATTATATACTTAATATATGCTATAATACATATATTATAATAATATGTATAATGTATTATAATATATATTATATTATTAATACATTATTAATATAATTATAAATATATGTATATATATGTATATATATTAATTTATAATGTATAATACTATCATATATAGTTATTATATTAATTCTATAATATGTATACTATTAATACATATATTGTTAATTAATATATACATATAAAATGTATATATAGTATTATTATGTAATAGTAAATCATATATAATTTATTAATATATATATGTATAATATCTAATATATATAATTATATTATAAATTATATACATGTAATATTATAATAACCGTATAACATATAGTATATTTGTCTATATTATATTATATGTTATAATATAGTATATTTATATTTATACTTCATATATCATATTAATATATATATATATATATGTAAATTAATAATCATAATATGTATATAATAGTACTATAATAGTATTATATGTTATAATGTAGTATATTTATAATTATACTTAATATATCATAATAGTAAATATAACATATTCTAGTACATTATATCATATAACTATATATATTATTATATATTAATATATTATATGTATTATAATATATTTTATTAATATATATAATACATTATTAATAATTATTAATACATACATAATTATTAAATATATTATATATTATATATACATAGTTTGTATATTAATATTATAATTAAATATATACTATTATTATATATAGTATAATAGTATATTACATACATTATAATAGTATGTTATAATAGTATATATATTAATAATACATAATATATATCTATATTTAAATACTATAATTAATATATATAATTATAACTTATGTATAAATAATAATTATATGTATAATATATTATACATAATATTATATTAACATATTATTAATGCTAATAAATTATTGTATAGGTAATAATATACTATATATTATAATTAATTATATTATATAATATACTATAGATATTATGATATATTATAACCTATTAGTATTATATATACATATTATAATAAATATACGATTATACATATCAATATAGATATAGTTATAATAATTAATATATAATATTATACATACTAATAAATAATTATTATAATCATATAATTATATATGTATATATGTAATTATGTACATCACATAATATAAATTATATGTAAATATATATACCATAATATATATATTATATTATAATTAATATAATGTATTATATATTAATATTTATATGGTATATTATAATAGTAATATGTATATAAATTATATTATTGTATATTAATAATATTAATTAATATATGTATAATTTATAATAAATATATAATAATTTATGATAATATTATTAATTATATTATAATATATTATTAAGATGTGTGATAATTATACTGTATTAATATTTATATTATATAATATATTGATATATTATTAATATATATACTATTAATATATAATGTATATATGTAATATGTTATAATAAAATATATGGTATTATAATTTATAAATATAATATAATTAATATAATTATATGTATATATTATGTATAATTACTATTTATATATTATTAATATGATATATTTATATATATTACTAATATATTCATATAGTATATCTTATAGTATACTTAATATTATAATAATATAACATATATAATATGTATGTACGTAAATATTTATTAATGTATGTATATTAACATATTGTATAATTAATATAAATATAATATTACTAACAATATATAGTATAATAATATGTACTAATACTATATTAATTAGTTATACATATATAATTAATATGTATTATTAATATATTATATCATATTAATTAATTATATTATGTATATAATATACATTATAATATTAATAATTATATAATTATATGTTCATATTATTAATTATGTAGATATTATATATTAATATCTATAGTATTCTAATATTATACGTATTACAATTATATACATAATTATTATAATTTTTATATATTAATAGTATTATAAATTATTATATTATGTTTTATAATAGTATTATAATATATTATAATAATATAGTGTTATATACTATATTATATAAATTATAATTATATATATATATTAATATTTATAAGTATAAAGATAATATAGTATATTTATATAATAATATATACATATACTATATATTATATAATTATATATACTATATATCATTTTATAATAATATATATACAATATATATATTAATCATAATATAGTATATAATATGAATATAATATATGTAATATATATTATACTAATATTATAATATATATATATTAATCATAATATTATATATATACTATACATATAATTTATGTTATATAGTTAATAATAGTAATTATGTAATACAAAAATATAATATATAATATATTATACTTTATTATAATATACATATATACATTAATATGTATATTATAGAATATGTATATATATTATAATAATAGTGTTATAATATATTAAAATAATTATGATAATATATTTATTATTAAGTATATAATGTAAATTAATATTATATATAACATAATTAGAATATATAATATATTATACTTTATAGTTATATTATAATATGTAAATATTATATTGTAATATGATATACAATTATTATTATACATTAATATTATATTATATAATATATGATGTTTATATAGATAATATACTTATAACATATTATATATGTAATAATATTATATTATATTTATATAGCTACATGTATAGTATATATATGTATATTATTAATTATATGATATTAATGTATAATAATTATATAAATATATATACTATTAATATATATAATATTATATAATTAATATATGTTATAACTATATATAACTACTACAGTATATATTATATAATAGTATATAATACATATATGTACATATTAATATATATATTATATTATAATATTATTATATTATATATGTTATTTAATAGTAGAAATTAGTTTCTAAATATATACATAAATGTATTTTATAATATATACTATTTTTAAATATTAATATATATTATATATTATAACAATAACATAATATAATTATATTAAATTAATATTATACATATTTATTAATATTATACATTTTATATATATATATATATTATAATATTATTAAATATATATATATATATTAATAAGTATTATATAATTATTTTATATATATATTATAATATGAATTTAATATATCATTATAATTTATACCTATTATAATATAATATTAATATAGAGATAATATATAATCATAATGTATATATATTATTAATGTTATATAATAGTATGCATATATGGTATTAAAGTCACGTTTTATGTTTAAAATAATGTAATACCCATGTTATAAGGGTAGTTGTGTACTTTCCTAGACATGATATCTCATCTAGTGGGGTGTCTTTGAGATAAGTGTCTTGCATGCAACCTAGTATGACATGTATAAATTCATAATATTATAATAATATAATAATATATTATAATAACTATAAATATAATATGTAATTAATATGTATATGTATAGCTATTAATGTAAATAGGTATTATATTATATATATTATTATAATATTAATATTATATAATTATAATAATATATATTATGTTATATATTACATGATTATAATATTTTATATATATTAATATCATTATTAAATATTATATTATGTTATATAATAATATTATAATATATTGTAATAATATAATGTTATATACTATATTATAATAATATATATTTAAATTATAACTATATATGTATATATTAATATGTATAAGTATAAATATAATATCGTATATGTATAGAATATATATATAATATATATTATATAATTATATATACTATATATCATATTATAATAATATATATACAATATATATATTATTATATTAATGTATATCATATATAATAGTACATAATGTACATATTATATAATATATACATATTAGTATATATATATATAATACTAATTATATAATATATATATTAATCATAATATTACATATATAATATACATATAATTAATGTTATATAGTTAATAATAGTTGTTATGTAATATATATTCATATAATATATAATATTATAATACATATATTATTGTATCATATCAATATATGTATTACTATTATATATACCTAGTATATAATATATTAAATATATTTATTATATAATTATATATTTATTATAATTATAACTAATGTATAATATATTATACTTTATTATAATATACATACATATAACATATAAAATTATAATATATAATATACATATATACATTAATATGTATATTATAGAATATGTATATATAATATAACACTATTACAATAATATATTATAGGTACACATAATTATAATTTAATATATACTTTATTAATATAATTATGATAATATAATATCATAATAATATTATATATGTATTATTAAGTATATAATATAAATTAATATTATATATAACATAATTATGATATATAATATATTATACTATATAGTTATATTATAATATGTATATATTATATAGTAATATTATATACAATTATTATTATACATTAATATTATATTATATAATATATTATATTTATATATATAATATATTTATAACATATTATGTATATAATATTATATTATTATATTATATTTATATAGCTATATATAGTATATGCATGCATATGATTAATTATATGATATTAGTATATATTAATTATATAAATATATATACTATTAATATATATAATATTATATAATTAATAAAATTATAATATATAATATACATATATACATTAATATGTATATTATAGAATATGTATATATAATATAACACTATTACAATAATATATTATAGGTACACATAATTATAATTTAATATATACTTTATTAATATAATTATGATAATATAATATCATAATAATATTATATATGTATTATTAAGTATATAATATAAATTAATATTATATATAACATAATTATGATATATAATATATTATACTATATAGTTATATTATAATATGTATATATTATATAGTAATATTATATACAATTATTATTATACATTAATATTATATTATATAATATATTATATTTATATATATAATATATTTATAACATATTATGTATATAATATTATATTATTATATTATATTTATATAGCTATATATAGTATATGCATGCATATGATTAATTATATGATATTAGTATATATTAATTATATAAATATATATACTATTAATATATATAATATTATATAATTAATATTACAATTGATCGATGCACCAACGCAAGTTGACGTACTTGGTGAGATACATAGAGAATTTATCAGTGAGATTTCTTTGTACACCAAGGTTGTGTCGCAAGAATACTTCCCTATGAGGTGCTGGTCGCTATTGAAAAATGATTTGGACAGGTATTTCAAACGAATGTCTGAAAGATTCTATATTTTAAATGGCTATAACGATCTCAATCTGAAGAATGTCTACCTTGCCTCTTTACCACAAGAGCTACAACCAGAAATGACGAGGATGTTTCAAGCCATGAAGATAGACATGTCCCAAATCAGCATGGGACGAATCCATTAATCCTGCTTGGCTGCTCTGGAGAAACTATGTGAGCAACAAAATCTCTTTAAAGAAATGATGGAGAGACAGAAGATTCCTAAAAAGGTATGTGATAAATCATACCTTGAAATAAAATGTCATGAGAAAGGATGCCATTGTTCCAAAAAAGATAAAGAACAAGAAAAGCAAAAGCTCAAAAGGAAAAAGAAAAACCAAACATATAGGTTTTTTTCGAAGGAAGCCATTCAGAAAGAAGTCCACCGACATATGTTATCTATGTGGACAAAAAGGGCACTTCATAAAAACCTACCCTACGAAGAAAGGGAAAGCAGCTAAGACAGACCTTTCACTATCATGAAGCAGATGTTGATGAAGCAGACATAGAATCTCTCTATTCATAACAAGATGGCCGGGATTCTGATACAACCTTCGTCCTTCTTGAGACATCGGATGAAGAAGATTTAGAAGAGAATGTCCCCATTCTTATGATGAACCAACCTCCAATGCTGTAAACCAACATGATCATATAAGAAGGGATGTCATCACCTCATCTTGAAGTCAAGGTGCTTCAGTCAAAGTATGATAGGCCTATCAAAGTGATCAGAGTCCATCATACAGTAGCACGAAAAACTATGATGAACCCAGACAGCCTTCCAAATGAAACTTGGGAGTCTCATCATGAATATTTCTTTGTTTTAAATGGCCACACATTTCATATTGCCTTGAAATCTAAACAACCAGTCGAATTTCAAATCCTTCCAGACTGTGTTATCTGGATCAAAGTCATCGGAAGCAAAATTCTTAGTCATGATTTGTAAATGGGGTTTAATGTCTTCTTAAAAGCTCAGAAGCTACAAATATTTTCCCATGGAGTCAAATACAAGAGGGCATTCTTACCATTCACACCAACACAAAAGTTTTTCATAGGGAAAGAGATACTAGAACCTGATCCACTTATCAAAAGATTGAAAAAATGTTATGTCGAGTCACATACAGACTTCACCAATCCTCATCCACTTTGTAAGAACTTAGAATTCTATGTTTGACTTCCTTTTAAGAAGAATGAGGTTATTAACGCCACTAAAGCCACGCATCCAGGAATGACACCAGAAGAGCTGAATTTAGCCCGACAAGAATGCAGCGAGCTATTATCCTTGGGCCTAATTGAAGCCACCAACTCAAATTGGGCTTGCTGAGCTTTTTATGTCAATAAGAGAGCAGAACAAGTTCAAGAAAAGAAGAGGTTAGTCATTGATTACAAATCTCTCAACTATTACTTGCTTGATGATAAATTTTTTTTGCCCGGAACAAAAGTCATGTTCTCTGAGAAGCCCAAATCTTTTCCAAATTTGACATTAAATATGGTTTCTGGCAAGTGGGTTTACACCCAGATGAAATGTATAAAACAGCTTTTTGCCAACCCATAATAGTACATATTATAATATTATAATTATACAATTATGTATAAATGTATTATATATTATAATTAGTATATATATATATACATAATAATTTATATACATTATGTTAATTATAATATTATAATAATAAGTAATAGTTATAATAATATATTAATAATATAATATATATTTATATTAATAGCTATATACATTATATTATAATAATTAATATCAATAATATTAATTATAACATGTTAATAGATATATACATTATATATATATATAATAACATATAATTATAATATATTATATATTATGTGTAATAGATATTATAATAATATTACATAACTATAATAATATTATAGTTATTCATATATATTGAAATATTTACTATAAATATAATATTATAATAGAATTAATATATAATTATTATAGTTAATATGTATTAATTATATATAATTATTAACATATAGCTATCATATATAAAAGTATATTATAATTACATAATATTATTATTATAGTACTATACAACAATACATTATTAATACACTAATATACGTATTATACACATTATATAATATAATATATAATACATAATTATATAATATAGCATTAATTATATATGTATACTATACTATAATACATATATTAATTATATTATAATATACATGTATACATACTATTAATTATTAATAACATAGTATAATTATATATATATATATTAATAATATTAGATACTATATATATGTTATTAACATTATATTATTATTACAATTATAATATACATATTATTATAATTATTAATACATATATATTAGTACTTATAATGTATACAGAAAATATGTACTATTATATAACTAATATTACATACTATGTATAATATTATATAACATTAATAATATGTATATATTATGACTATATATTATGTCATATATTATAATAGGTATACATATATTATTAATTATATATTATAACATATATAATTAATAATATATAATATATATAATATATTTATAATATATAATATATGATATGTATTATATATTAATCTATATACATTTATATATTTATTAATATTATATTATGTATATATAATAATTATGATATAAATATATTATATTGAATATTTAATATATTAATTGTTAATATAATATTATTAATAATTATAATATATATATGTATAATGTAATTAATAATATACATTAATATCTATTAATATATTAATAATATATATATTATAATAGTTAACATGTATTATATATAATTATATAAATATATATGAATTATATTTATAAAATATAATATCTAATATTATATTATGTAATATAAATATAATATAATTATATAGTATTAATTATCCTACTATACATATTAATTAACAATAGTAATATATACATATATTAATAATATTACAATTATATATTATGTAAATGTATTATACTACATATTATTAGTATATATTAATATGTATTATAATTAATTATAATATAATATACTATAATATACATTATAATAAATTAATTATTATTATAATATATATGTTATTGATAGTAGATATTAATTTCTAAATATATACATATAAGTCTTTTATAATATATACTATATGTAAATATTAATATATATTATATATTATAACATTAACATAATATAATTATAATTATTAATATTATACATATTTATTAATATTATACATTATATATATTATAATATTATTAATTATATATATTAATAAGTACTATATAATTATTATATATATTATAATATGAATATAATATATTATTATAATTTATAACTATTATAATATATTATTAATATATGACGTAATATATAATAATAATATATATATTATTAATGTTATATAATATTATACATATATGATACTAAAGCCACGCTTTATGTTTAAAATAATATAATACCCATGTTATAAGGGTAGTTGTGTACTTTTCTAGACATGACATCTCATCTAGTGACGTGTCTTTGAGATAAGTGTCTTGCATGCAACCTAGCATGACATGTATAAATTCATAATATTATAATAATATAATAATATATTAAAATAACTATACGTATAATATGTAATTAATATGTATATATTTATAGCTATTAATATAAATAGTTATTATATTATATATATTATTATAATATATATTACATAATTAATATATTAACATATAATATATCAATATATTAACATATAATATATCAATATACTATATAATAATTATAATATAGACATATATAATTATATTACATACATACTATAATAATATATACTAATGATTGTAATGTGTACATACATTATAATATATATTATAATGTAATACCCATGTTATAAGGGTAGTTGTGTACTTTCCTAGACATGATATCTCATCTAGTGACGTGTCTTTGGGATAAGTGTCTTGCATGCAACCTAGCATGACATGTATAAATTCATAATATTATAATAGTATAATAATATATTAAAATAACTATACATAAAATATATTAATATACTATATAATAATTATAACATAGACATATATAATTATATTACATACATACTATAATAATATATACTAATGATTCTAATATGTATATACATTATAATATATATTATATGTATATATTATAGTATTATATATTACTATATTTTTATATATTATATTAACATAATATAATATGTAATAAATGTAATTATATATATTAATAATACATATTATATAATATAGGTATTATATAATTATAATAAATACATGTAATATATTATCTCATATATATAATAATTATATGATTGTATATACATAAAATACACACTATTATAAGTCTATTATATATTATAATAGTATAATAATATTAATAATTATTATATATTATATTATATATTATTATATTATATTATAAATTAACTATTATAATATAATTATTATATAATATTACATATTATATATAAATATCATAATAGTATACTATATTATGATTATATATTTTAATAATTATTATACTATAATATATAGTTATAATTAATAATAGTATATGTAATAATATATAATAATTTTATATTATAGTATAATTACTATACAGTATATATGTATAATTATTAATATTATACATTATAATGTTATATTTTACATATGTATATTATATATGTATAATTAATATAATATTATATTATACTATATATTATGATAATATACATACTAATTAATGTACATATGTATATAATGTATATACTATAATATAATTAATAATATTATAATTATTATATTAATAATATGTAATATATAATATATAGTATGTATAATAATATATAATTTTAATTATAATATTTATTAATAGTAATAGTAATAATATATGCTGTAATACATATATTAATGTATCTAATATATACTATGTATTATGTGTATAAATATTATATAAAAAGTATAATGGATAATTATTATGTATATATTATATTAACTATGTAATGGAAAATAAATTAGAATAGTATATAAATACCCATATATTATATACATATATATTATATATTAATATAGTTATAATATTATTATTATATAATAATTATAATTATTATATATGTATTATATTAATTATTAAATATATATTATGGTATGTATTTATTATAATATACTAATTATTAACATATTACGTAATTTATACTATATTATACTATATGTATGTTATTGTAATATATGTATACTATATAATAAATACTTATATCTATATTAACTTACCATATATATTATAATATACTACAATATTATAATATTATCATATATAATTCATATATAATATATTAACATATTATAATAATATTATATGTATAATATATTATATATTATAGGTATAGTATTCATATATTAATTGTATAGTATAATGTATAATAGTACATAATATATTTATAATATATTATAATAAATATTATAAATTATATAATTTATACATATATAATTAATACTAATATATTATACATATAATATTATAATATACTATCAATATATTATACATATAATATATATAATATATTCTACATAATATAATATATATTATAAATTTATTATGTAGTATTATACATTATACTATATAATTAATATATGTATACTATATGTTATCATTATATATAATATAGTATTATATATGTATAATATAAATAATATCATATTAATAGTATTATAATACATAAATTAATATATTATATATATACTATGGACTTATAATATATATGTTCATATATATATTATATGTATTATAATATATTATTAGTATAATAGTATATATAGTAGTATATTAATTATAATATATGTACAAATGTATATAATATGTTATATAGTTATATTATATGTTATTATTATTATAGTATATATTTATAATACATGTATATTTACATTCAATATAGTAATGTTAATAGGAGTATAATATAACTATATATTCTAATACATATATAAATATTATTATATATAATGTATATGTATATATCATAATATCTACATTTGTACATATGTATTATGGTATATATGTTATTATACAGTATATTATAACTATAATAAATATTATAATGTATAATATATATTATAAGTATTATATGATAATTAATAATATATTATATTCATATATTATAATAATATTATATGTATAATATATTATATATTATAGGTATAGTATTCATATATTAATTATATAGTATAATGTATAATAGTACATAATATATTTATAATATATTATAATATATATTATAAATTATATAATTTATACATATATAATTAATATTAATATATTATACATATAATATTATAATATACTATCAATATATTATTCATATAATTTATATAATATATTATTCATATAATTTATATAATATATTATACATATAATATATATAATATATTCTACATAATATAATATACTATATAATTAATATATGTATACTATTTGTTATAATTATATATAATATAGTATTATATATGTATAATATAAATAATATCATATTAATAGTATTATAATACATATATTAATATATTATATATATACTATAGACTTATAATATATATGTTCATATATATATTATATGTATTATAATATATTATTAGTATAATAGTATACATAGTAGTATATTAATTATAATATATGTACAAATGTATATAATATGTTATATAGTTATATTATATGTTATTATTTTTATTGTATATATTTATAATACATGTATATTTACATTCAATATAGTATGTTAATATGAGTATAATATAACTATATATTCTAATACATATACAAATATTATTATATGTAATGTATATGTATATACCCTAATATATACATTTATACATATATATTATGGTATACATATTATTATACAGTATATTATAACTATAATAAATATTATAATGTATAATATATATTATATGTATTATATTATAATTAATAATATATTATATTCATATATAATATATTAAGATATTATAATAATATTATATGTATAATATATTATATATTATAGGTACAGTATTCATATATTAATCATATAGTATAATGTACAATAGTACATAATATATTTATAATATATTATAATATATATTATAAATTATACAATTTATACATATATAATTAATATTAATATATTATACATATAATATTATAATATACTTTCACTATATTATACATATAATTTATATAATATATTATACATATAATATATATAATATATTCTACATAATATAATATACTATATAATTAATATATGTATACTATATGTTATAAGTATATATAATATAGTATTATATATGTATAATTTAAATAATATCATATTAATAGTATTATAATACATATATTAATATATTATATATATACTATGGACTTATAATATATATGTTCATATATATATTATATGTATTATAATATATTATTAGTATAATAGTATACACAGTAGTATATTAATTATAATATATGTACAAATTTATATAATATGTTATATAGTTATATTTTATGTTATTATTATTATAGTATATATTTATAATACATGTATATTTACATTCAATATAGTATGTTAATATGAGTATAATATAACTATATATTCTAATACATATATAAATATTATTATATGTAATGTATATGTATATACCATAATATATACATTTGTATATATGTATTATGGTATACATATTATTATACAGTATATTATAACTATAATAAATATTATAATGTATTATATATATTATACGTATTATATTATAATTAATAATATATTATATTCATATTATATAGGTATAATTATATATTTTAAATTAATATATATAATGTTATTTTAATAAATATAGTATTGACATATAAATTAATATATAGTATAAATTATTATAATATTATTAATATATATGTTATAATATATGTAATTATTACGTACATATATATATTAATCCATTATACATATATATGTAGTATAATGTTTATACATATTAATATTATATGTATATACATACTATAATATATATTAATAATTAATATTGTATAATATTACATATATAATAATTTATTAGTATTATAAATTTATTATTATAATTACTGTATAATAACAAATGTAATTAATATAATGCATATATTATAATATATTAGTAATATTAATTATAATTATAATAATATTATATATGTATATAATAGGATACATTATAGTGTACATGTGTGGTATATATTATTATAATAATATAATTATATATTATATTATTATATGTGTATATTACATGTTTATATATGTATATAATGTTATGTATATATTAATATAACTAATATTATATGTATTATAATGTGGTATAATATATAATACATATATAATAATTATTATATTATATAAATAATTATAATTATATATAATTACAATTATACTATACATAAATACATATTATTATATATTATAATTATATATAATGTATATACTATAATATAATTTAGTAATATTATAATTATTATACATATTAATGATAAAATACTATTATCTTATAATAATACTATTAATTATATTATGTATATTAATATCCATAATATAATTATAAATTAATATGTATATATATTTACAGTATATTATAAATTATAATACATATTAATTATATTATTATATTAAATGTACGTTAATTAAATTATAATCATAACATGTGTATATATATTTATATACATATGTATTCATGTAATATATATATAATATCATATTAACAGTATTATAATACATATATAAATATATTATATATATACTATGGACTTATAATATATATGTTCATATATATATTATTAGTATAATAGTATATATAGTAGTATATTAATTATAATATATGTACAAATGTATATATATGGTATATACATATACATTATATATTAATAATATTTATATATATATATTATAATATATAGTTATACTATACTCATATTAACATACAATATTATAATGTAAATATACTTATATTACTATATATAAGTATATAATATTATAATATAATCACATATATTATACCATCATATATAATATATTATAAAGTATTATAATACATAACATTATATATAATTATATGTTATTATTATTATAGTATATATTTAAAATAGTATGTTAATATGAGTATAATATAACTATATATTATAATAGATATATATATATAAATATTATTATATATAATGTATATGTATATACAATAATAATACATTTGTACACATAAATTATGGTATATATACTATTATATAGTATATTCTAACTATAATATATATAATGTATTATTAATAATATTATAATGTATAATATATATTATAAGTATTATTATATAATTAATAATATATTATATTTATATATTTAATATATTATATACAGTAAATATATATTAATAAAACATATATTAATTATACCTAAATTATATATACATATATTTTTAATATATTAATTTTATACATTAATAGATGTATTATATTATTATATATTATATCAATAGATATTACATAATAACTATTATTAACTATATAACATTAATTATCTGTATATTATATATAATATTATGATTAATATATATATATTATATAATTAGTATAATATAAATATATATACTAATATGTATATATTATATAATATGTACATTATATACTATTATATATGATATACATTAATATATTAATATATATATTGTATATATATTATTATAATATGAGATATAGTATATATAATTATATAATATATAGTATGTAACATTATATTACTATAATATATTATAATATTATTATATAACATAATATAATAATTAATAATGTTATTAATATATATAAAATATTATAATCATGTATATAATTATAATATGTATAATATTAGAATATACTATACATATTAATATATAATAATTTTATACTTAATATATACTATTTATAATTAATAATATGTACATATAATTATATTATTATATTATTATTACTATTATAATGTATATTATATACTAATATTATATACATAATGTATACATATTATAATATAAACATGATATAATATATTAATAATGCATTTTAATTGTATATATGTAATTAATTAATATAGTATTAATACATATTATTATACTATATATTATTAATAATATAATATTTATATTTATTATACAATATATTAATATACATACATTAATATATATATTTATATTCATAGATATTATATATGTTATATTATTACAATATTAAGTACACTATAATATATACTATATTAATATATTTGTATTATATATTAATATATCATATTAATAATATATATTAATAGTAATTAATTAATAATATGTTAATATACATTATACATAATATATACATATAACATATTATATACACATTATATTTAATAGTATATACATTAATTATATGTCAATATATTATATATTATACATATTAATACAATATAATTATAACACACCTTAATAATATTTTATAATATAATTAATAATATTCTCATAAATTATTATATATTTATTATAAATTAAACATATATTAATTAATACTATTAATTTAAATACATATTACTATTATAATATACCATATAACTATTAATATATAATACATTATATTAATTATAATATAATATATATTATAGTATATATATTTACTTATAATTTATTTTATGTTATGTACATAATTACGTATAAACATTTATAATTATATGATTATATTAATTATTTATTAGTATGTATAATATTATATATTAATTATTATAACTATATTTATATTAATATGTATAATCGTATATTTATTATAGTATGTATATATATAATACTAATAGGATATAATATATTATAATATGTATAGTATATTATTTAATATAATTAATTATAGTATATAGTATATTATTAAATATATGATAATTTATTAGTATTATAAATATATTATTATAATAGTTATTATATTATAATTAATATATATAATATATTCATATATATTATATATTATAAATATTATATATAGTATATATAAATTAATTCATAATATATTATAAATATACATTATATTATATACTATACTATATTTTATATCATATATTATATAATATAATATGTTATATTATATACTACATATATAATATTTATAATATAAATTATAATTAATATAATATATAACATATATTAATAATATTAATATGTAATTATAATAACATATATATTCTTAATAATATATCATAATAGTATATGTTATTATATTATACGTATATTATATAATTATATATGTATAAATATAATATATGTTATTAATATTATAATATATTATAATAGTATATATACATTATGATAGTATAATTAAAATACATCAACATATATAATATTATACATATATAAGTACATATAATTAATATTTATACACATGTCATAATTATATATATTAATTATAGTATTTAAATATATATATTATGTATTATTACTATATATACTATTATACTATATATAATAATAGTATATATTTAATTATAATATTAATATACATACTATGTATATATAATAGATGATATATATTTAATAATTATGTATGTATTAATCATTATTAATAATGTATTATATATTAATAAAATATATTATAATACATATAATATATTAATAAAATAATATATATAGTTATATTATATAATGTACTATAATATATTATATTTACTATTATGATATATGAAGTATAAATATAAATATACTATATTATAACATATAATACTATTATAATACTATTATATACATATTATAATTATTAATATACATATATATTAATATGTTATATAGGTATTATACATGTATTATATGTATATAAATAATATAATATAGAGTAATATACTATATATTATATGCTTATTATAATATTGCATGTATATAATTTATAATATAATTATATATATTAGATATTATACATATATATATATTAATAAATTATATATGATTTACTATTGCATAATAATACTATATATACATATTATATGTATATATTAGTAAATAATATATGTATTAATTGTATACATATTATATAATTAATATAATAATTATATTAATTATATAATAATTATATAAGATAGTATTAAACATTATAAATTAATATGTATTCATATATATACATATATATAATTTTATAATACTATATAAATTATACTATATACATATAAATTATATTTATTTAATACATGTAATTATATTATTAATTATATACATGCAATATTATATATGTATCTATATAATACTATATAATTATAATACATATATTATAATTATATTTGTATAACACATATTAATGTTATATAATTATATAATTTTATGTATTATTATTAATAATATAATATATATAGTATATATTATATATAGTGTATAATAATAATATAATATAATATTAATATATATAATACTATATATCAATATACTATATTATAATATATAATAATTATATAAATATTATATTAATATGTATATATTTAAATACATATTAATCTGTAATACATATTATAATTACTATTATATGTAATATATATTATTAATTATATTTTGTATAGTTCTAATATTGTATATATGTATAGTAGTATATTAATTATATATACATATATTTATAATTATATTAATAATGTATTAATAATATAATATATATTATAATACATTATACATATTATTATAATATATGTATCATAAAATATATTAAGTATATAATATTAATAACTATTATATATACATATTATATATTATATACTATATAATTATTATATATAATTAATATATATTAATACATATATTATTATATAATTTATGTTATAATATTATAATAATATACATTAGTATATGTGTAATATAGTATAATTATGTATAATACTATATATTATAATTTGTTATATTTTAATATATAATATGTATATACTATAGACTATATAATATTATAATATTAATCAAAATATTCTCCGGCCGACAAGACGAGGACAACCTGGCTCTGATACCAAGCTAGCACGGGAGCGCTACTCGTTCACACCCTTAGAGGACCATGGCCAAAATGTATTCAAGCTGTCTTGAGCAGGTTGAGTCTGAACTTCCACTCCTTTTTCGGCACTCTTAGCCTTATTGAGCAAACCTCAAATCCACCAAGTAAAAGTAATTGAAAGCATGGATTGTGATCTTCGTGTGAACTATAGGGACCATTACTCTTTTCTAGGTTATAGCATATTTCGGATTTACAAAGACACCTCATTAGATGAGATGTCGTGTCTAGGAAAGTACATAACTACCCTTATAACATGGGTATTATATTATTTTAAACATAAAACGTGGTTTTAAGTACACCTCACTATATGAGATGTCATGCGTAGGAAAATACAAGACTATCCTTATTATTTGGGTATTTATTACAAGATTTAAATTTATGATTGAACTTGTCTTGGGTCAAACTCGGGTTCATACTCGAACTCTTGATCTTGCCTAGTTCCAGGTTGGTTTGATCCAGATTCTTCAGTGATAGGGTTAACTACGAACGAGGTATAAGTCATTTAGTATCTTCATGTGGATGGCTTTTTATTGGCAAAACATAGATGGACATAAAGTTCTCGGCGCGCTTCCTTATTATCTTGGATTGGACCCTTGATTCTCTTCCATTTATAGTTTAGGGGGACCGGATGAAGTTCTTTTTGTAATATGGCCTATGACAGAGGAATATGACATGATGGTCTTCCTCATCCTAATATTCATTTTGGAGCACTTGTATCCATTCTTCCACAGTTGCATACCATAGCAGGAATGACCACCAGAGGATAGAGTCATTTTCTTATCATCATGAGGAGGAAATGATAAATCATGATTGATAAGATGGATGGGAGCTTATCTCCAAAAACTGGTTTTGGAAGATATTAGCTTCTTTCGTTTCCTTATCATAAAGATAACGGGCAGCACATTGGTAGATGATATGAGTTGAAGCTGAAATTATCTGGAGAGATAATCAGACACAACATTGTCCTTGCCCTTTATGTGTTGGACTTCAAACTGGTATTTTTAAAACCAACCTTTGAGTCTGAGTAAGTATTTTTTTTAGGACTCCTTTATTCTTAAGCTCCATAATCGTTGGGAAGGATGGATAATGAAATTGTATCCCACCAGATGGAACTCAAATTTTTTAATTCCATATTTGATAGCTAATATCTCCTTGTAGACAACATAATAATGTACTTCAAATTCTTTAAATTGGCCGCGGACATGTTCACAATAATGAAGTTTCCCACCTTCATTTCTAATAAGATAGATCCCCAATAATCATCATTGGCATCTGTTTGTAAGATCCGTTGGCCATCTCCAGAAATTCTCAAAGGTGAGAGCTTTTGACACACTTCTTTAAGATGTTTGACTGCTGCAGTTTTGGTCGGCATCCCAAGGAGGTAGACTTTTCCTTAGAAGCTTTAACAATTTGTTTGTATAGGCTGAACATTTAGGGATAAAATCTTTAAGATAGTTGACGATTCCAAGAAACTGTTGAACATGTTTAATAGATAAATGCTTATCCAGGAACTTAAGTAGTTCTTGGGATAAGTGTGATCCTGGTTCACACTCCCCATCCTCAATCTTAATGCCCAGAAAATCAATAGATTTTTGCTTGATCGTACTTTTCTTTTGGGATAGCATAATACCATATTTTTGTACTAAGTCTATGAAAATGTTGAGAAGTTGTTCATGTTCCTCTATATTATTGGAATATACGAGGATACCATCTCTGTAGACAAGGGTGCTATTTAGTATGGGTTCAAAGATTTTCATCATGTTCTTTTGGAGAAGGAATGGTGCAACTTTACGACCAAATGACAGAACTGTCCATTGGTATTGAGCTGTGGGTAGGCAAAAAGCTATTTCATACCTTTCATCTAGGTGTAAACTAGTTGCCAGAAACCAGATTTAAGGTCAAATTTGAAAACATTTGTGCTTCTGAGAGGTAAGTGAACATGACTTTTGTCTGGGGCAAAGGGAATTTATCATCAAGCAAATACTAGTTGAGAGGTTTGTAATCAATGACTAACCTCTTCTTTCCTCGAACTTGTTATGCTCTCTTATTGACATAAAAAGCTAGGCAAGCCCAATTTAAGTTGGTGGCTTCAATTAGGCCCAAGGATAATAGCTGCAACATTCTTGTCGGGCCAAATTCAGCTCTTCTGGTGTCATGCCAGGATGCGTGGCTTTAGTGGTGTTAATATCATCATTCTTCTTAAAAGTAAGTCAAATATAGAATTATGAGTTCTTGCAAAATGGATGAGGATTGGTGAAGTTTGGATGTGACTCGACATAACATTTTTTCAATCTTTTGATAAGTGGATCAGGTTCTGGTATCTCCTTCACTATGAAAAACTTTTGTGTTCGTATGAATGGTAGGAATGTCCTCTTGTATTTGACTCCATATGAAAATATTTGTAGCTTCTAAGCTTTGAAGAACACATCAAAGCCCATTAATAAATCATGTTCGTGAAGTTTGCTTCCGATGACTTTGATCTAGACAACTAAGTCTGGAAGGATTTGAATTCCGACTGGTTGTTTAGATATCAAGGTAATATGAAAGGTTTGGCCATCTGCAGCAAAGAAATATTCATGATGAGACTCCCAAGCTTCATCTGGAAGGATGTCTGGGTTCATTATAGTTTTTCGTGCTCCTGTATGAAGGACTCCAATCAATTTGATAGGCCTGTCATACTTTGACTAAAGCACCTTGACTTCAAGATGAGGTGATGGAATCCCTTCTTGTATGATCATGTTGCCTTTCAGCATTGGAGGTTGGTTCATTGTAAGAATGGGGACATTGTGTTCTAAATCTTCTTCATCAGATGTCTCATGAAGGACGAAGGCTGTATCAGAATCCCGGCCATCTTGTTCTGAATAGAGAGATCTATGTCTGCTTCATCAACATCTGCTTCATGATAGTGAAAGGTCTGTGATGCTAGCTTAGTCGCTTTCCCTTTCTTCGTAGGGCAGGTTTTTGCGAAATGCCCTTTTTGTCCACATAGATAACATCTGTCAGTGGACTTCTTTCTGAATGGCTTGCTTTGGAAAAACCTGTATGTTTGGTTTTTCTTTTTCGTTCTGAGCTTTTGCTTATCTTTTTCTTTATCTTTTTCTGGAACAATGGCATGCTTTCTCATGATATTTTATCTCAAGGTAGGATTTATCACATACCTTTTTTAGAAATCTTCCGTCTCTCCATCATTTCTTTAAAGAGATTTTGTTGCTCACAGAGTTTCTCCAGAGCAGCCAAGCAGGTTTGATGGATTTGTCCCATGCTAATTTGGGCCATATCTTTTTTCATGGCTTGAAACATCCTCGCCATTTCTGGTTGTAGCTCTAGTGGTAAAGAGGCAAGGTAGACAATATTCAGATTGGGATCATTATAGCCATTCAAAATGTAGAATCTTTCAAACATTCATTTGAAATGCCTGGCCATATCCTTTTTCAATAGCAAGCAGCACCTCATAGAGAAGTATTCTTGAGACACAGCCGTGGTGTACAAAGAAATCTCACCGATAAATTCTCTATGTATCTCACCAAGTACGTCATATGGCGTTGGTACATCGATCAATTGTAATAGCCAATACTCTCCAGGGCTCAAGTACCATTCTCTTAGGACACTAAGAAACCTTGATGTGAATTCCTTGAGAACTGTTTTTAAATCAGCTCCTTCTCTGTTTAGCTGATTATCTATCAAGGTTGAGTATATGCATCTTTTCTCTTTACTTTTGAATAGGTACAATCATCAAATGAAAACCAAGGACCAATGGAGGGTTTAGTACCTTGCTTTTCAGTAGGATGTGTCACATATGGTCTGTCAGTAGTCTCTTGATCCAAGTCATCAGAAATAGGTTCAGTGAAGAGTTGACTTTCTCCTGCATCAGCCATAAGGATTACTGAAACATCAGCTATCTCTTCCTCTATTCCACTTGATGCTGGAAAGGTTTCAGTTGATTTTGATGTATAGCTTTGACTTTCTTCCGGATCACTTGTTTCTCCTGGGAGACCAGAGAACATAGGATGGGCCATTAAAGTATTAATGGGTTTTTTTTTACCTTCAGCCTTTGATTGATCACCTTCTGCTTCTTTATGTCTTGAAGGTGGTAAGGGTATATTGGAGATCATCCCAAAATGTTTAGCATACAACTAGGACTCTATATTTCCTCGCGTCTCTCTAGAGGAGGAAAATCTTCTTCGCGGCTTTTGAACATGAAACATGGTTGAAGAGCTCGGGGATTTGGAGGTAATAGTGTCCCTTCATGTCTACATGAATAACCCTCTTGTGGAATTGATATTGTTTGGTGGAGGTGCATTAGGAGGGTTGTTATATTTATTATCAGGGGTCTTATAATAATTATTATAATATATGTATACATTTTATAGTATATAATATATTAATATAGTATATATAATACTGTACATATTATAATATACTATAATATGTATAATTAATTATATTATATATGATACTAATATTATTTATATATTAATATAATTATACATATTATTAATATATTATATTAATATATATAGTATATAATATATTATTAATATATAATATAATATAATATTATATAATAATATACTATATTATATATTATACATATTTATAATATATGTAATTATATATTATAAATAATATATTATAATATATTAATAATATTATATACATATATATAGTATAAATATATTATATTAATATACATATATATATGCATATAATATTAATACGTATAATATATTATATATAATATTAATATTATAATAGTATAAATTAATATATTACATATTTATATAATTAATATGTCCAATCCAAGATAATCAGGAAGAGCGCCAAGAACTTTATGTCCATCTATGTTTTGCCAATAAAAGCCATCCATAGTCAACCCTATCACTGAAGAATTCGAATCAAACGAACCTGGAACTAGTCAAGATCAATAGTTCGAGTATGAACCCGAGTTCGACCCAAACATTGTAATAAATACCCATATAATAAGGGCAGTCTTGTATTTTCCTAGGCATGACATCTCATCTAGAGAGGTGTACTTAAAGCCAAGTTGTATGTTTAAAATAAAGTAATATCCAAGTTATAAGGGTATTTGTGTACTTTCCTAGACATGACATCTCATCTAGTGAGATGTCTTTGAGATAAGTGTCTTACATGCAACCTAGCATGACATGTCCTACATACTATAAATTATAATAACATTATATGTAATATTATACTATATTTATACATAATATTATAATATGTACATTCTATACATATAATTATATATGTATAATACTATTATATTAACATATGAATCTACGCATATATAATATTAGTATATATTAATATACATATTATTATAATATTATTTGTTATACTATATATTAATATAAATATTATAACTATGTATAACTATATAGTTAATATATAATATTATATGTTAAAATATATATTAATATAAATATTATAAGTATGTATAACATATATTAATTATATAATATTATATATATTAATAGTATATATATATTTATATAATTATTATACACTATATCATATAATTAATAATATACATACATATACTATATATAGCAATATCAATATAATATGATAATATTATATATAATATGTTATAAATATTTTATATATATAAACATAATATATTATATAATATAATATTAATGTATAATAATAATTGTATATAATATTACTATATAATATATACATATTATAATATAACTATAAAGTATAATATATTTTATTATAATTAAGTTATATATAATATTAATTTATATTATATACTTAATAATACATATATAATGTAATTATGATATTATATAGCTATCATATATATTAATTAATATATATTATACTCTTATGTAATACATATTATATATAGTATAATATATAATAATATATTAATATAAATTATAATATTTATATAACTATATTGATTAACATATATTATGTAATATTATTATTATAAAATATAACTATTATATAATATTATATACAAATACCTATAATATATAATAACTATACAAATCACTGAATTGTGAAATTAAAAAAATATATGAAATCTAACAAATATATGACTCAATTTTCTCGATTCATTTTATTAAAAAAATCTATATATATATATATATATATATAAGTAAAATTACTTTTTTAAATTTTGTTTTTTCGACCTAAATTTCAACCATATAAATGTAAAACTATATATATTATTTATGCAACTCTTTTAAGATACATTATTACAATTTAATTGAAGATATTAATATCAACAATCCTCGGAATTTGCTTAGTTTCTGTTGTTCAACATAAATAAATTTGAATTTTAAAGAATTTTTATTAACTCATAATATATTCAAAATAAGAAATAAATATGTTAGGAACGTGAAATCATTGTAGTTTCATTAAATTATGGAAAACCATTAACAATTTTTCTATAATTAAACTATCAATTATTTAAAATCACCCAATCGCGTGGATAAAATTTAATTTTGTCAAATATGAAATTAAATTTTCAACAATCTTACCATAATTCAAAATTATTTCTCATTTTTGTCTCTCTCTTCTTTCTATATATTTTATCAAGATTATTACTAAATATTTTAAGGTCTTGTTCTCCCTCCTCTTGAAATGTTTTGCGTTTTCTGTTTTTAGAAAATAAATGGTAAGATATGTACGGTAATATGTGTCATATTTCAATTGTCACAAAAGTCTAAACTCTTCAAAATATTATTTTTAAGTTTATTTTATTTTAAATTTTTTTTTATTCACCCGTGCTTTCAATTTATCATAAACATATTTAATTTTATTTACTATTTTTTCTTTCTTATTTTTAAACAAAAAGTTCGTCCATCTCTTTCATTTTTCGTTTGATTATTCTTGTGTTTTTCTGTTGAGATCTGCTAATTATTTCGACGTATAAGCACCGTGTAATTTTTCATTAGCTGCCAAAGTATTTGTTTCTATCAAATTTCAATTTTTTGTAATATTATTAAATTTAATTAACAGTTTCCAAAATATTTTACGAGATCTGTACAAATTTTACTAGATCTGTACAAATTTTTATTTTCTTTAATCTGCTGATATACCTATTTTTTAATTTAATTTGATCCAACCAACTATAAATCGTGGATATCATGCTTATCAAAACATAAAATTACAACAAATTTCTAATCATTATACAAAAAAATAATCACTGAATTACAAATCTACACCTTCTATAATATACTATTTAACTTGAATATATGATTATATTACAAAATATAAGAAAAAAATATCTTATGTGCATCGCACAGGTCTCACACTAGTATATATTATATAATAGTATATAATACATATATATACATATTAATATATATATATACATATTATATAATATATATGTATAATATATTATAATATTATTATAATATATATGTTATTAATAGTAGATATTAGTTTCTAAATATATACATATATGTATTTTATAATATATACAATGTGTAAATATTAATATATATTATATATTATAACATTAACATAATATAATTATAATTATTAATATTATACATATTTATTAATATTATACATTTTATATTTATATTATAATATTATGAATTATATATATATTAATAAGTACTATATAATTATATATATATATTATAATATGAATATAATATATTATTATAATTTATACCTATTATAATATATTATTAATATATGAGATAATATACACATATATAATTACATACATAATATAATAATATATACTAATAATTATAATATGTATATACATTATAATATATTATATGTATATACTATAGTATTATATATTAATATATTTTCATATATTATATTAACATAATATAATATGTTATAAATATAATTATATATATATAATGGTTAATATATTATAATAGTATATAAATACCCATATATTATATACATATATATTATATATTAATATAGTTATAATATTATTAATATATAATATTTATAATTATTATATATGTATTATATTAATTATAAAATATATATTATGATATGTATTATTTGTATAATATATTAATTATTTACATATAATATAATTTATACTATATTATAATATATGTATGTTATTGTAATATATGTATACTATATAATATATACTTATATGTATATTAACTTACTATATATATTATAATACACTATAATATTATAATATTATCATATATAATACATATATAATATATTAACATATTATAATAATATTGTATGTATAATATATTATATATTATAGGTATACTATATATATTATGTATATAATTATTATATATTATCAATACTATATTATATATAATTATAAAATATAAAATACATATATTAATATTATAATATATATTATAAATTATATAATTTATACATATAATGTATATTAATAATATACTGTTAATATATTGTACATATGATATATATAATATATTTTATATATTATAATTATATTATGCATTATTATACATTATAGTATATAATTAATATATGTATACTATATGTTATAATTATATATAATGTAGTATTATATATGTATAATATATTACACATACATATTAATATTAGTATATTATGCATATGATATAATAATGTTATTATACATGTATATTATAATAATGTGTGTTTATATTAATATTAATATGAATATATATATTTATATTATAATAATATGTATTTATGAATATCATATATATAGTATACATATTATATAACTAATGCATGTATAATTATATTATAATATATAATATTGTATAATATTATTATATTACATTATAGTATAACATAGTATATTATATAATTATGTTAATATATATTATAATATATGTATACATATTATTATAGACATATACTATCTTAATAATAATATATAGTATAATAATATGTATTAATACTATTTATAGAACATTATTATCTAATATACATTTTTATATATTATATCATATTTATGTCATATTAGTTAATTATAATATTTATATATTATGTATATAATATTATTATATAATATACATTATAATATTAATAATTATATAATTATATATACATAATATTAATTATAAATAGTGTATATTATTTATGTAATTATTATATATTAATATCTATAGTATATTCTAATATTATACATATTACAATTATATACATGATTATAATATTTTATATATATTAATAGTATTATTAACTCTTATATTATGTTTTAGAATAATATTATAATATATTATAATAATATAATGTTATATACTATATTATAATAATATATATTTAAATTATAATTATATATGTATATATTAATATGTATAAGTATAAATATATTATTAGTACATGTATATAATAATAATAATGGGTCATACTATATATTATATAATTATACATACTATATATCATATTATAATAATATATATACAATATATATATTAATATATTAATGTATATCATGTACAATAGTATATGATGTACATATTATATAATATATACATATTAGTATATATATTACACTAATATTATAATATATATATATATTTATATATATATTAATCATAATATTATATATATAATATACATATAATTAATGTTATATAGTTAATATTAGTTATTATGAATAGATTAATACAATATATAATATTATAATACATACATTAATGTATAATATTAATATATTATAAATATATGTATGTATAATTTTTGTTATAATTAATATATGTATTATTATTATATGTTTATAGTATATAATATATTATATATATATTATACAACTATATATTCATTATAATTATATATAATATATAATATATTATACTTTATTATAATATACATAATTATTTACATACATATAATATATAACATTATAATATATCATATACATATATACATTAATATGTATAGTATAGAATATGTATATATAATATAACACTATTATAATATTATATTATGGGTACACATAATTATAATTTAATATATACTATATTATATTAATTATGTATATATATTATTATCATATTATTATAATATATTAATATAATTATGAAAATTATGATATTAATATACTATATTATATTAATTATGTAATATTATAATTATATTATATATGTATTATTAAATATATAATATAAATTAATATTATATATAACATAATTGTAATATATAATATATTATACTTTATAGTTATATTATAATATGTATATATTATATTGTAATATTATATGCAATTATTATTATACATTAATATTATATTATATAATATATTATGTTTTTATATATATAATATATTTATAGCATTTTATATTTATAATATTATAATATTATTATATTATATTTATATAGCTATATACAGTATATAAATGTATATTATGAATTATTTGATATTAGTGTATAATAATTATATAAATATATATACTATTAATATATATATAAAACTATATAATTAATATATGTTATAACTATATATAACTACTATAATATATATGATATAATAGTATATAATACATATATATAGATATTAATATATATTATATATAATTAAATATTATATAATATATATATATGTGTGTAATATATTATAATAATATTAAAATATATATGTTATTAATAGTAGATATTAGTTTCTATTATTTATAATATATATGTATTTTATAATATATACTATTTGTAAATATTAATATATATTATATATTATAACATTAACATAATATAATTATAATTAATAATATTATACATATTTTTTAATATTATACATTATATATATATTAATAAGTACTCTATAGTTATTATATATATTAGAATATGAATATTATATATTATTATAATTTATACTTATTATAATATATTATTAATATATGAGATAATATATAATCATCATGTATATATTATTAATGTTATGTAATATTATACATATATTTTATTAAAGCCATGTTTTATGTTTAAAATAATGTAATACCCATTATTAATATTATATATGTGATTATAATTTGAAATTTATATTATTGATATATGCTATATATTATATTAATTATAATATATATTATAAATATTATATATGTAGTATATAATATAACATATTAGTATACATAATATATATTTATAATATTATATATTATGTATACGTATAATATATTATGAATTAATTTATATATACTATATATAATATTTATAATATATAATATATATGAATATATTATATATATTAATTATAATATAATAGATATTATAAAAGTATATTTGTAATACTAATAAATTATTATATATGTAAAAATATACTATATACTATAATTAATTATATTATTTATTATACTATATATACATACTATAATAAATATACGATTATACAAATTAATATAAATATAGTTATAATAATTAATATATAATATTATACATACTAATAAATAATTAATATAATCATATAAGTATATATGTATATATGTAATTATGTACATAATATAATATAAATTATATGTAATTATATATACTATAAATAATATAAATTATATGTAATTATATATACTATAATCATATAAGTATATATGTATATATGTAATTATGTACATAATATAATATAAATTATATGTAATTATATATACTATAATACTTAATAATATTATATTACATATGTATTATATAATTATCATATATAATGCATACTTATTAATATGCTATTAATACATATATTATATATGTATGTATTAATTAGTTATATACTATATGTAAATATTATTAATATATACTTATATTAATAATATGTATTTAGATATATATATATATATATTAATGTATAAATATATTAATTATACATGTATAGTATAGTTACTATATATTAATATTAATATTATACGTATAACATATATTATACTATTATGTAATAATATTATAGAATTATTATATTATATATTATATAATAATGTTATAGTCTGTATATAATTATTAATTATTATAATACATTATATAATATATAGTACGTAATATAATAATATACATAATAGTATACTATAATAATAATATTATAGTAAACATACTATTATACTAAATATATAATATATTTTAATATATAATTATAATATACTATATTATATCATAATAATTATAATATAATTAATATATAATAGTTATTATAATTATTATAATACTAATACATTATATTTTAATATGTATATAATATATAATTTGAATATAATCTATGAAATATATATTATATTTAAATTATTGTATATATGTATATATTTATATTATAATATATATATATAATATAATAATTGTATAATATTAATACATAACATTATAATATATGTTATATGTATAATATTAATATTAATATGTAAGAACTAAACTATACATATATATTATTAATATATTTATACATTAATAAATATATATACATATTATTAAAATAAGTATATATTAATAATAGTTACATTGTATAATTTTAATATTTATAATATTATATATTATTAATATATTATATTATATGTAATTATTATACATTAATATGTATATAATATTAATATATAAGTAATAGTATATAATAGTATAATACATTAATTATAATATATGTACATAATATAATACTATTAATTATATTAATATTATGTCTATATTATAATTATTATGTATATATTAAATATAATTATTATAGAGTACGCAATATTATAATGTATTAGTAATATATTATATATTATACTTATATAATTATATATTAATATATATGTATAATAGTATATTATAATAATATATTACATATATTATTATCTATATTGTTAATATTATATATATGTATTAATATTAGTATATCTACAGAACTAGATCAGATGTCATGCCTAGGAAAATACAAAACTATCCTTATTATATGGACATTTATTACAAGGTTTAAATTTATGATTGAACTTGTCTTGGGTCGAACTCGGGTTCATACTCGAACTCTTGATCTTGACTAGTTCCACATTGGTTTGATATGGATTCTTCAGTGATAGGGTTGACTATGAACGAGGTATAAGTAAGTCCTTCAGTATCTTCATGTGGATGACTTTTATTGGCAAAACATAGATGGACTGTGCTCTTCCTTATTATGTTGGATTGGACATATTAATTATATAAATATGTAATATATTAATTTATTATAATATACTATTGGAATATTAATATTATAATATCGTATATATAATATATTATTATTAATATATAATATTATATATTATATGTATATTTTATAATTAATATGCATAATTATAATATATTATATTATACATTATTTAATCAATTATTAATTCATATTAATATAATACTACATATGTATTAATTATAATATATTATACGTATTAATATTATATGCATATATATATATGTGTGTGTTTATTAATATAATATATTTATACTATATATATGAATATAGTATTCTCAATATATTATAATATATTATTTATAATATATAATTACATATATTTTAAATATATAATATAATAATATATTATATTATATATTAATAAATTATTATATATAATGTATATGTATATACCATTATATATTACATGTTTATATTTGTATATAATATAATTAATTATACAATCACTTGCGGATTAATGAAGTTCAAAGAAATAAAAACAAGCTCATGGAGAGGACACAAAACCCTACTTCAAACAAGACACTTTATCAGTAAAATATATTATTGTATAATGATATATTATATTATATATTAATAATAGATTATATAATATATATATTAATAATATGTATAATTATATTAATATATATAGTATTTGTATCATATATAATTTAATTAATTATACATATTATAGTATATTATATTATATACAGTATTATATATATTATATAAATATAACATATATTAATATATTATATACTATATAATGTATACATATATTATAATAATTATTATAAGACCCCTCATAATAAATACAACGACCCTCATAATCCACCTCCACCAAAAATATCAATTCCACAGAGGATTATTCATGCAGAAATGAAGAGAGACCATTATCTACAAATCCCCGAGCTCCTCAACCATGTTTCATGTTCAAAAGCCGCGAAGAAGATTTTCCTCCTCTAGAGAGCGCGAGGATCAAACTTCTAATGTAACCTCAACGCCTTATATTCAGAGTATTGTAGTAGAAGCAAGTGGCCATTTAAAGCCTCTGAGTCAAGGAGAGGAAGTCCTCAACTGGCAGACCACAAATGCTCGGGCATAAAATCAATCACTACAAAGTATTGATTCCAAGGTAACTCAAGTATTCGACAAGGTTCAAAATTCATATAATCAAATGAGTTACTTGCAGACCCAGCTTCTGAGAGTGGAACAGAGGCTTACTGGGAAGATAACCCAGTTGGATAGAGAACTCAAAAGCCTTATTGTAAATCAGCTGTATGGCTTAGAGTTCACATCAAAAGAAGCAGAGATTAGGCAACTCAAAAATGAGCTTGCAAGGATCGAAGAAGATAAGGTAGAAAGAAGCTCAACCTTTATGCCCCCTGATAGAGTCTCCACTTTTATGACTTCACCAACCTTATATCAATCTCCAAATGAGTCAAAGATAGAGTCCCAGCAGTATGCCAAACATTTTCCATTATACCCTTACCAACTTCAAGACAGAAAGAAGTAGAAGGTGACCAATCAAAGGATGAAGGTAAAAAGATCCATTAATACTTTAATGACCCATCCTATGTTCTCTGGTCTCCCAAGAGAAACAAGTGATCCAAAAGAAAGTCAAAGCTATATATCAGAATCAACAAAAACCTTTCCAGCATCAAGTGGAACAAAGGAAGAGATAACTGATGTTTCAGCAATCCTTATGGCTGATGCAGAAGAAAGGCAACCCTTCATTGAACCTATTTCTGATGACTCGGATCAAGAGACTACTGACAGACCATATATGACACATCCTACTGAAAAACAAGGTACTAAACCCTCCATTGGTCCTTGGTTTTAATTTGATGATCTACCTATTTAAAAGCGAAAAGAAAAGATGCATATATTATCAGCCTAAATGGATAATCAGCTAAATAGAGAAGGAGCTGATTTAAGAACAGTTCTCAAGGAATTCACATCAAGGTTTCTTGGTGTCCTAAGAGAATGGTTCTTGAGCTTTGGAGAATACCAGCAATTACAATTGATCGATGCACCAACGCCAGCTGATGTACTTGGTGAGATACATAGAGAATTTATTGTTGAGATTTATTTGTACACCAAGGCTGTGTCTCAAGAATACTTCTTTATGAGGTACTACTCGCTATTGAAAAAGGATCTGGACAGGCATGTCAAACAAATGTCTGAAAGATTCTGCATTTTGAATGGCTATAATGATCCCAGTCTGAAGAATGTCTACCTTACCTTTTTACCACAAGAGCTACAACCAGAAATGGTGAGGATATTTCAAGCCATGAAGAAAGACATGGCCCAAATCAACATGGGACAAATCCATCAAACCGGCTTAACTGCTCTGGAGAAACTCTGTGAGCAACAAAATTTCTATAAAGAAATGATGGAGAGACGGAAGATTCCTAAAAAGGTATGTGATAAATCCTACCTTGAAATAAAATGTCTTGAGAAAGAATGCCATTGTTCCAAAAAAGATAAAGCAAAATATAAGCAAAAGCTCAGAAGGAAAAAGAAAAATCAAACATACGTGTTTTTCCAAAGGAAGCCATTCAGAAAGAAGTCCACTGACAGATGTTATATATGTGGACAAAAAGGGCATTTCGCAAAAACCTACTCTATGAAGAAAGGAAAAGCGGCTAAGCTAGCATCACAAACCTTTCACTATCATGAAGTAGATGTTGATGAAGCAGACATATAATCTCTCTATTATGAACAAGATGGCCGAGATTCTGATACAACCTTCGTCCTTCATGAGACATCTGATGAAGAAGATTTAGAAGAAAATGTCCCCATTCTTATGATGAACCAACCTCCAATGCTGAAAAAATCAACAGGTTCGAGGAAAGAAGAGGTTAGTCATTGATTACAAACCTCTCAACTATTACTTGCTTGATGATAAATTCCCTTTGCCCAGGACAAAAGTTTTGTTCTCTTACCTCTCAAACGCCCAAATTTTTTTCCAAATTTGACCTTAAATCTGGTTTCTGGAATGTGGGTTTACACCCAGATGAAAGGTATAAAACAACTTTTTGCCTACCCATAGCTCAATACTAATGGACAGTTCTGCTATTTGGTTTTAAAGTTGCACCATCCCTTTTCCAAAAGACCAAGATGAAATGATATCCTCTTATATTCCAATAATATAGAGGAACATGAACAACTTCTCAACATGTTCATAGACTTGGTATAAAAATATGGTATTGTGCTATCCCAAAAGAAAGTGTGATCAAGCAAAAATCTATTGATTTTCAGGGCATGCAGATTGAGGATAGCGAGTATGAACCAGGATCACACTTATTCCAAGAACTACTTAAGTTCTAGGATAAGTATTTATCTATTAAATAGGTTCAATAGTTCCTTGGAATCGTCAACTATCTTAAAGATTTTATCCCCAAATGTTCAGCCTATACAAGCAAATTGTCAAAGCTTCTAAGGAAAAGTCCACCTCCTTGGGATATCGACCAAACTGCAGCAGTCAAACATCTTAAAGAAGTGTGTCAAAAGCTCTCACCCTTGAGAATTCCTGGAGATGGCCAACGGATCTTACAAACAGATGCCAGTGAAGATTATTGGGGAGCTATCTTATTAGAAAATGAAGGTGGGAAACTTCATTATTGTGGACATGCTAGCGGCCAATTCAAAGAATCTGAAGCACATTATCATGATGTCTACAAGGAGATATTAGCCATTAAATATGGAATTAAAAATTTTGAATTCTATCTGGTGAAGATACAATTTCATTATCCAACTGGATAATACTTCCTTCCCAGCGATTATGGAGCTCAAGAATAAAGGAGTTCCAGAAAAATAGCTACTTAGACTCAAAGACTGGTTTTTAAAATACCAGTTTGAAGTCTAACACATAAATGGCAAGGACAATGTTGTTTCTGATTATCTCTCAAGACAATTTCAGCTTCAACTCATATCATCTACCAAGGTGCTGCCCATTATCTTTATGACAGGGAAACGAAAGAAGATAATATCTTCCAAAATCGATTTTTGGAGACAAGCTCCCATCTATCTTATCAATCCTGATTTATCATTTCCTCCTCATGATGAGCCTTTCAAAACACTTGGAGATATCCGACAACATGCAGCTGCAAATTTGGTTCGATATCTATCGAAATATATTTCTAAAGAAGGAATCCAAGAGGAACAAGCCTTTTATCATCTCCAGAAACCATTCTTTGGGCATAACACATGTTGCTCTTTCTAAACATCTCACCTTCAATGGTTTATGGTACCTATGGTGTTTGTCCACCTTATACTTTTATCCAATTGAGTTCTCAGTATGGATACACTCATCTTTTTCCAAGATATTGAAAATGACTCTACCCTCTGGTGGTCATTCCTGCTATGGTATGCAACTGTAGAAGAATGGATACAAGTGCTCCAAAATGAATATTAGGATGATAAAGACCCTCATGTCATATTCCTCTGTCATAGGCCATAATCTACAGGAATCTAAGAAGAACTTCGTCCAGTCTCCTTACACTATAGATGGAAGACAGTCAAGGTCTAATCCAAGATAATAAGGAAGAGCGTTGAGAACTTTATGTCCATCTATGTTTCACCAATAAAAGCCATCCACATGAACATACTGAAGGACTTACTTATACCTCGTTCATAGTCAACCATATCACTGAAGAATCTGGATCAAACCAACCTGGAACTAGTCAAGATCAAGAGTTCGAGTATGAACCAAGTTCGACCCAAGACAAGTTCAATCATAAATTTAAACCTTGTAATAAATACCCATATAATAAGGGTAATCTTGAATTTTCCTAGGCATGACATCTCATCTAGTGAGGTGTACTTAAAGCCACGTTTTATGTTTAAAATAATGTAATACCCAACTTATATAGGTAGTTGTGTCTTTGAGATAAGGGTCTTGCATTCAACCTAGCATGACATATCCTACATGCAACCTTCATAAAGTGAGGAGTCATTTGAAGAAGGTTTCCACTCTAACACGTGTCTTTGTAAGGGCTCATGACTCTTCACTTCCAAAACTCTATAAATAGGGAGTTGAGTCAATTGTAAAACACACGAAAATAAATAAACACTATATTTTCCATACTCATGAGTTTCTAAGTTCATAGTTGTCTTCTCCAAAGTCTATGGCTCATCATATTCTCCATCTTATTATCCTAATAGTATAAAGTATGTTTTATACTCGCCTCTTACTAGGATCTTGTATATCAGAAATATGCTATAACATAGAAAAGAGTAATGGTCCATATAGTTCATACAAAGATCACAATTCATGCTTTCAATTGCTTTTACTTGCTGGATCTGAGCTTTGCTCGATAAGGCTAAGAGTGTTGAAGAAGGAGTAGAAGTTCAGAGTCAACCTGCTCAAGGCAGTTTGAATACATAGTGGCCATTGTCCTCTAAGGTGTGAACAAGTAGGGCTCCCGTGCTAGCTTGGTATCAGAGCCAGGTTACTCTTGTCTTGTCGGCCGGAGAATATTTTGATTAATATTATAATATGATATAGTATATAGATTATACATATTATAATATATAGTGTTATACATAATTATACTATATTATACACATACTAATATATATTATTATAATATTATAACATATATATTATATTATAATACATGTATTAATGTATATTAATTATATATAATATATATAATGTATATATAATAGTTATTAATATTATATACATAATATATGTTATAATACATATATTATAATAATATGAAATGTTTTATAATATATATTATATTATTAATATAATTATGTATAATATAATTATAAATATATGTATATATAATTAACAAACTATTATGCATATATACAATAATAGTATAATACAAAATATAATTAATAATATAAATTACATATTATTGTAATTATTATATGTATTTACATATATACATATTAATATAATATTTATATAATTATTATATATTATAATATAGTATATTAATATATAGTATTACATATATTAATATTATATTATAATATTACTATATACTATATATAATATTATATAATATTATTATTATATACTATATAATATATACTATATATATTATATTATTAATATTAATATATAATATTATATAATTATATAACATTAACATGTATTATACCTATATAATTATAATATATCAATTATAATTATATAATATTATATAGATACATATATAATATTACATGTATTATATGAATTTTAATAATATAATATATAATGTATAATATAATATAGACTAATATACTATATGTTATAGGGTTATTATAATATATAATACATTATTAATAATTATTAATACATACATAATTATTAAATATATATGATATATTATATATACATAGTATGTATATTAATATTATAATTGAATATATACTATTATTATATTTAAATACTATAATTAATATATATAATTAAAACATTTGTATAAATATTAATTATAGGTACATATATATGTATAATATATTATACATAATATTATATATATTAATATATATTATTATATATTATGTATTAATTATACAATCATAATGTATATGTATACTATCATAATATATTATAATATAAATAACATATACTATATTTAGAAATATATAATAATATAATATATATATAAAAATATAATAACATATACAATTATGATATATTATTAATATTATATATGTTATTGTAATTACAAATTAATATTATTAATATATGCTATATATTATATTAATTATAATATATATTATAAATATTATATATGTAGTTTATATTATAACATATTATAATATATAATGAATTAATTTATATATACTATATATAATATTTATAATATATAATATATATGATTATATTATATATTAATTATAATATAATAGCTATTATAATAATATATTTATATTACTTCTAAATTATTATATATGTAATAATATACTATATACTATAATTAATTATATTTTATAATATACTATACATATTATGATATATTTCAACCTATTAGTATTATATTTATACATACTATAATAAATATACGATTATACATATTAATATAAATATAGTTATAATAATTAATATATAATATTATACATACTAATAAATAATTAATATAATCATATAATTATATATGTATATATGTAATTATGTACATAATATAAAAATTAATTATTTGTAAATATATATACTATAATATATATATATATATTAATTGTTATATAGTATATTATAATAGTAATATGTATATAAATAATATTATTGTATATTAATAGTATTGATTAATATATGGATAATTTATAATAAATATATAATAATTTATGATAATAATATTAATTACATTGTAATATATTGTTAAGATGTGTTATAATTATACTATATTAATATGTATAATATATAATATATTGATATATAATTAATATATATACTATTAATAAATAATGTATATATATAATATGTTATAATAATATATATGGTATTATATTTTATAAAGATAATAAAAATAATATAATTATATGTATATATTATGTATAATGTATATTGAAATATTATTAATTAATAACAATTAATATAAATAATTAAAATTATGTATAATTTTAATTATACTATTAATAAATACATATTATTATATATTTTGCTATTATATATATTATTATATACATAAATATATTAATTATATAATTTATATACTATATTATATTAATACATATATATATTATAATAATTAATATGATATATTTAATATTAATAATATAATGGTATTTAAATATATTATTATATTATTGTTAGAATACATTATAATATATATCATTAATAGGATATGTATAATAATTAAATATTATAATATATATTAACTATACATTAATATATATTAATTATTTATATATTAATATATTTATATATTATAATTAACATATAAATTATAAATATATATTATGTATACATATTTATATATTATAATATATGCTATAATATATTAATTATAATATTAAAATGAATATATTATAGTATACTATATATAATAGTATAATATTATTATATTCTAATTTATATAATATATTATATTATAAACTATTATAATATATATGTATTATAATAATTAATATTATTATATTATATAATTTATACATACTATAACTATTATGCTATATATAATATTTATATACATATATTATATATGTATATATTAATTAGTTATATAATATATGTAAATATTATTAATATATACTTATATTAATAATATGCGTATATATTTATTAATGTATAAATATATTAATAATATATATGTATAGTATAGTTATTATATATTAATATTAAAATTATACATATAACATATGTTATAATTATTATATTATATATATTATATAATAATGTTATATTATGTATATAATTATTAATTATTATAATACATTATGTAATATATATGTACATAATATTATAGTATACATATTAGTATACTATAATGATAATATTATAGTAAAAATATTATTATAATAAATATATAATATATCTTAATATATAATTATAGTATAATATATTATCTCATAATAATATTATAATATAATTAATATATAATAGTTGTATAATTATTATTATATTAATACATTATATATTAATGTGTATATAGTATATAATATGAATATAATCTATGAAATATATATTATAATTAATTTATGGTATATATGTATACATAGGATTATAATATATGTTTTATGTATAATATTAATTTTAATATATAATAACTATACTATACATATATATTACTAATATATATATATACATTAATAAATATATATACATATTATTAATATAAGTATATATTAATAATATTTACATTGTATAATATTAATATATATATAATATTGTATGTTATTAATATATTATATTATATGTTATTATTAATTATTACATATTAATATGTATATAATAATAATATATAAGTAATAGTATATAATATCATAATACATTAATTATAGTATATGTATATAATATATACTTTTAATGTACATATTATAATATTATACATATATAATTATATGTATATAATGTACATATTATAATATTATATATAATTATAGTATAATATTATATATAATGTTATTATAATTTATAGTATACTATATATATGTTATTATATATTATTAAAATATATTAATTACATATATGTCATAATTAATATTATATAATACTACGGGAGTGAAGAGTCATGAGCCCTTACAAAGACACGTGTTAGTGTGGCAACCTTCATCAAATGACTCCTCATGTCATGCTAGGTTGCATGCAAAACACTTATCTCAAAGACACCTCACTAGATGAGATGTCATGTCTAGGAAAGTACACAACTACCCTTATAACATGGGTATTACATTATTTTAAATATAAAACGTGGCTTTAAGTACACCTCACTAGATGAGATGTCATGCCTAGGAAAATACAAGACTACCCTTGGGCATTTACTACAAGGTTTAAATTTATGATTGAACTTGTCTTGGGTCGAACTTGGGTTCATACTCTAACTCTTGATCTTGACTAGTTCCAGGTTGGTTTGATCGGGATTCTTCAGAGATAGGGTTGATTATGAACGAAGTATAAGTAATTCCTTCAGTATCTTCATGTGGATGACTTTTATTGGCAAAACATAGATGGACATAAGTTCTCGGCACTCTTCCTTATTATCTTGGATTAGACATATTAATTATATAAATATGTAATATATTAATTTATTATAAGATACTATTATAATATTAATATTATAATATGTTATTATTAATATTATAATATTAAATATTATATGTATATTTTATAATTAATATACATAATTATAATTTATTACATTATACATTATTTAATTAATTATTAATTCATATTATGACAATCATATAATACTACTTATATATATATTAATTATAATATATTATACGTATTAATATTATATGCATATATATGTATATTAATATAATATATTTTTACTATATATATGTATATAATATTATTAATATATTATAATATATTATTTATAATATATAATTACATATATAACTATATATAAATATTATAATATATATTATATAATACTATATAATACATATATATACGTATAAATATATATTATATATATTTAAATAATATATAATATATATGTATAATATACTATAATATTATTATATATTATTATAAATATATATTATATACATATAATTATATATGAATAATATATATGTATACATATTATAATATAATTAATATATGTATAATATTATGCATTTATTAATACATATATTATTATATGTTATAATAATATAATTTAATTAACTATATAATATAATTAATAATACTATAATAAATTATTATATATTGATGATGATATACTATAATTATATAATATGATATATAATTAATATTAATATGTTATAATATAACTAATATAATAATATATAACATATATAATATACACTATATATTAATAGTATGTATAATAATTATAATTATATATGTAATAATTAATTAAAATTAATAATATATATACATAGTTATACATATATAATAATTAATAATATATTAATGATTAATATATATTAGTATTATACATATATATATAAATAATTATAACTATACTATACATAAATACATATTATTATATATTTTGATATTAGATATATTATTATATACATAAATATATTAATTATATAATGTATATACTATATTATATTATGACATTTATATTATAATAATTAATATAATATATTTAATAGTAATAATAGAATAGTATCAGTATATATTATTATATTACTATTATAATACATTATAATATATATATATATATCATTAATAGGATAAGTATAATAATGATACATTATAAAATAATATAATATATATTAACTATATACATCAATATATATTAATAATATTATTATAATTAAAATATTATAGTATACTATATATAATAGTATAATATTTTTATACACTAATTTATATAATATATTATATTATAACCATTATAATTATATATTATACAAATTAATTATATATATGTGTACTAATATAATAATAATTATATATCATATTAAAATTATAATATATATGGTATATACTATTATAATATATATGTATTATAATAATTAATATTATTATATTATATAATGTATACATATTATAATTATTATAATATTAAATATGTAAATTATATATTATAATATGTATATTATTAATATTAATATATAATATATATTTATAATTAATACATATAATATACTTATATTAACATATATTAATATACAGATATTATAGTATATATGTAATAATATAACATATATGTATATATATGTATTAATTTATATAATATATATATAATACAATAAACATAATTATATATAATATATAATTAACTATATATTAATAATAGTATTACATATATATAATTATAATATATAGTAATATAATATATTATACATAGTAATAATATTAATATACATATATATAATATATATAAATATATTATTATATTATTATACATATTATTAATATATATTAATAATACAATATTATTATATATATTGTATATAATACATACTATATAATTTATATACTATTATATATGAATATATAATATTATATGACAAATAATATAATATTATATAGTATCTGTGGTACTAATAGTAAATGTTATATATAACTTTCATCCGATTGAGTTCTCAGTATGGGATACATTTATCTTTTTCCAAGAAACTAAAAACGACTCTATCCTCTGGTGGATCTGTATTATATTAATATATAATTTATACTATAATATATTATAATATTATATACTATATAATATAATAGTAAATATTATAATTAGAATATATTAAACTATTATAACTATATAATTATGTATATATGTATTATATGTATTATATATTATAATTAGTATATATATATACATAATAATTTATATACATTATGTTAGTTATAATATTATAATAATACGTAATAGTTATAATAATATATTAATAATATAATATATATTTATATTAATAGCTAGATACATTATATTATAATAATTATTATCTATAATATTAATTATAACATATTAATAGATATATATATTATATATATATAATAACATATAATTACAATATATTATATATTATGTGTAAGAGCTATTATAATAATATTACATAACTATAATAATATTATAGTTATGTATACTATGATTACAATGTATTCATATATATTACAATATATACTATAAATATAATATTATAATAGTATTAATGTATAATTATTATAGTTAAAATATTAATTATATATAATTATTAACATATAGCTATCATATATAAAAGTATATTATAATTACATAATATTATTATTATAATACTATACATTAATATATTATTAATACGCTAATATATGTATTATACATATTATATAATTTAAAAAATATATATAATATAACTCATATATTAATTATATTATAATATATATATACATACTATTAATTATTAATAACATAGTATAATTATATATATTAATAATATTATATACTATATATATGTTAGTAATATTATATTATTATTATAATTATAATATACATATTATTATACTTATTAATACATATATATTAGTCCTTATAATGTATACATAAAATATGTACTATTATATAATTTATATTACATACTATAGATATTATTTTAAACATATAATGTTTATGTTTTATAACATTAATAATATGTATATATTATGATTATATATTATATCATATATTAATAATATTATATAATAGCTATATATTATAATAATATTATTATATAATATATGTTAATAAATACAGTTATATAATTATTAAAATTTATATTAAAATATTATTATAAATTATACTATATATAATATGTATTACATAAGAGTATAATATATATTAATTAATATATATAATAGTTATACATATATTATTAATTATATATTATAACATATATAATTAATAATATATAATATATTGAGTTTCTAAGTTCATAGTTGTCTTCTCCAAAGTCTATGGCTCATCATATTCTCCATCTTATTATCCTAATAATATAAAGTTTGTTTTATACTCGCCTCTTATTAGGATATTGTATATCAAGAATATGCTATAACATAGAAAAGAGTAATGGTCAATATAGTTCACACGAAGATCACAATCCATGCTTTCAATTGCTTTTACTTGGTGGATCTGAGCTTTGCTCGATAAGGCTAAGAGTGCCAAAGAAGGAGTGGAAGTTCAGAGTCAACTTGCTCAAGGCAGTTTGAATACATGGTGGCCATGGTCCTCTAAGGTGTGAACAAGTAGGCCTCCCGTGCTAGCTATAATATGTATTATATTATACATAATATATATTATATATTAATAATATATTATATATTAATGTATTTACATTAATATATATTTATTAATATTATTTTATGTATATATAATAATTATGATATAAATATATAATATGTAATATATTCATATATTAATTATTAATATAATATTATTAATAATTATATATATTGATTACCTATTAATAAATATTATATATAATATATTATAGATATAACTATTATATAATTATATTATATATATAATATATAACTATTATATAATTATATTATATATATAATATGCATAATTATATAATTATATGTTATTAATAATTATAATATATATGTATAATATAATTAATAATATACATTCATATATTAATAATATATATTATAATAGTTAACATATATTTTAATATATGTAATATATAAGTATATTATATATAATTATATAAATATATATGAATTATATTTATATAATACAATATTTAATATTATATTATGTAATATAAATATAATATAATTATATAGTATTAATTATCCTACTATACATATTAATTGATAATAGTAAACTATATAATATATATACTTATATGTATATTAACTTACCATATATATTATAATATACTATAATATTATCATATTATCATATATAATACATATATAATATATTAAGGTATTATATTAATATTATATGTATAATATGTTAAATAATATCTAATGTATAATATATTATATATTATAGGTATATTATATATATTATGTATATAATTATTACATGTTATCAATACTATATTACATATAATTATAACATATAGTTTACATATATTAATTATATAGTTAATGTATAATAGTACATAATATATTTATAATATATTATAATATATATTTTAAATTATATAATTTATGCATATATAATTATTATTAATATATAATTTATATTAATAATATACTATTAATATATTATACATATATATAATAATATTTAATGTATATGTATATACATATTATAATATAATTAATATATAATAGTTATTATAATTGTTATTATATTAATACATTATATATTAATATGTATATAGTATATAATATGAATATAATCTATGTAATATATATTATAAATAATTTATTGTATATATGTATAAATTTATATTATAACATATGTATATAACATAATAATTGTATAATATTATTACATAATATTATAATATATGTTATATGTATAATATTAATATTAGTATACAATAACTATACTATCCATATATATTATTAATATATTTATACATTAATAAATATATAGACATATTATTAATATAAGTATATATTAATAATATTTACATTGTATACTATTAATATATATATATAATATTTTATGTTATTAATAAATTATATTATCTGTTATTATTAATTATTATATATTAATATGTATATATAAAAATATATAATTGAGCCCTTACAAAGACACTTGTCAGATGCCACCTTCATCAAATGACTCCTCACTTTAAGAATGTTGCATGTAGGACATGTCATGTTAGGTTGCATGCAAAACACTTATCTCAAAGACACCTCACTAGATGAGATGTCATGTCTAGGAAAGTACACAACTACCCTTACAACATAGGTATTACATTATTTTAAACATACAACGTGGCTTTAAGTACACCTCACTAGATGAGATGTCATGCCTAGGAAAATACAAGACTACCCTTATTATAGGGCATTTATTACAAGGTTTAAATTTATGATTGAACTTGTCTTGGGGTGAACTCGGGTTCATACTCGAACTCTTGATCTTGACAAGTTCTAGGTTAGTTTGATCCAAATCCCCGAGCTCCTCAACCATGTTTCATGATCAAAAGCCACGAAGAAGATTTTCCTCCCCCAGAGAGACGCGAGGATCAAACTTTTAAGGTAACCTCAAGGCCTTATATTCAGAGTATTGTAGTAGAAGCAAGTGACCATTTAAAGCCTTTGAGTTAAGGAGAGGAAGTCCTCAATTGGCAGACCACAAATGCTCGGGCACAAAATCAATCACTACAAAGTATTGATTCCAAGGTAACTCAAGTCTCGACAAGGTTCAAAATTCATATAATCAAATGAGTTATTTGCAGATCTAACTTCTGAGAGTGGAACAAAGGCTTAATGAAAAGATAACCCAGTTTGATAGAGAACTTAGAAGCCTTATTGCAAATCAGCAGTATGGCTTAGAGTTCACATCAAAAGAAGTAGAGATTAGGCAACTTAATAAGGAGCTTGCAAGGATCGAAGAAGATAAGGCAGAAAGAAGCTTAATCTTTATGCCCCATGATAGAGTCTCCACTTTTATGACTTCACCAACCTTACATAAATCTGCAAATGAGTCAATGACAGAGTCCCAACTATATGCCGAACATTTTGGGATGATCTCCAGTATACCCTTACCACCTTCACAACAGAAGGAAGCAGAAGGTGATCAATCAAAGACTGAAGGTAAAAAAAACTCATTACTACTTTAATGGCCCATCCTATGTTCCCTGGCCTCCCAGGAGAAACAAGTGATCCAAAAGAAATTTGAAGCTATACATCAGAATCAAAAGAACCTTTCCAGTATTAATTGGAACAGAGCAGGAGATAGCTGATGTTTCAGCAATCTTTATGGCTGATCCAGGAGAAAGTCAACCCTTCACTGAACCTATTTCTAATGACTCGGATCAAGAGACTGCTGACAGACCATGTGTGACACATCCTACTGAAAAGCAAGGTACTAAACCCTCTATTGGTCCTTGGTTTTCATTTGATGATGTACCTATTCAAAAACAAAGAGAAAAGATGCATATACTATCAGCCTGGATAGATAATCAGTTAAACAGAGAAGGAGCTTATTTAAGAACATTTCTCAAGGAATTCACATCAAGGTTTCTTGGTGTCCTAAAAGGATGGTTCTTGAGCCTTGGAGAATACCAATAATTACAATTGATCGATGCACCAACGCCAGCTGACGTACTTGGTGAGATACATAGAGAATTTATTGGTGAGATTTCTTTGTACGCCAAGGTTGTGTCTCAAGAATACTTCTTTATGAGGTGCTGGTCGCTATTGAAAAAGGATATGGACAGGTATGTCAAACGAATGTCTGAAAGATTCTACATTTTGAATGGTTCTAATGATCCCAATCTGAAGAATGTCTACCTTACCTCTTTACCATAAGAGCTACAACCAGAAATGACGAGGATGTTTCAAGCCATGAAGAAAGACATGGCCCAAATCAGCATGGGACGAATCCATCAAACCGACTTGGCTGCTCTGGAGAAACTCTTAGAGCAACAAAATTTCTTTAAAGAAATGATGGAGAGATGGAAGATTCCTAAAAAGGAATGTGTCCTTTCTTATGATGAACCAACCTCCAATGCTGAAAACCAACATGATCATGCAAGAAGGGATGCCATCACCTCATCTTGAAGTCAAGGTGCTTCAGTCGAAGTATAATATGTTATTATAATATTAACATATATATACAATTACATATACATTATATACATATATACTATATAATATAATATATATAATTATAACATGAGTGTATGATATTAATATGTATATATATTATAATTATATATGATATGCAGTTCATATATTATTATATTAATATATTATTGTAATATTACAATATATTAATTGTATTACTATATTAATACATAAATATATCTATAATAATACTATTATGCATATTATATAATACATATATATTTATAATATATTAATACTATTATATACATTATGGTATATATAGTAATATAATTATACTATAAATATATTGTAATATTATAATATTATAATAATATAATCATATATAAACACCATATAATATATATTTATAGTATATACTATATATATATTATTTGTATTATTATTAATATACTATTAATTAACTTATAATATACATATATGTATAATTATATATATGTAATGTTATATATAATAATATTAATTAGTTTATATTATATAATATATATTAATAATATATTATACTATATATTAATATGTATTATATAATATATGTATATTACATAATATATTATATATACATTAATAATATATAGTATATAATATATGTATTAGTTTTAATACATTAACTTTATTAATATACATACTATGTATACATAAATTATTACAATATATATTTATACTATTATATAATGTACATATTATAATGTGTAATAATTAATATACATATTAATATAATATTATATAGTAATATATGTATGCTATAATGTTATAAAATGTATAAATATTATAAAATATTATATACATTAGATAATATTATTTGTGTATATTAATAATTATATTATTATTAATATTATATTAATGTATATAATACATACTTATATGTATAATAATTATTATTAATAATATATGTATAATATATATGTATTATAATATGCATATAAGTATAATTATATATATGTATAATATTATATATTTTATAATATAATATATATAATTATAATTTATACATAATATATATAATTACTATATAATAATATACTAATATATCGTATAATTTAATAATGTATAATTAATATAATAATTAATATATTTATTAATATGTATATAAATTACTATATAATATATTAATATATTATATACCGTATATACCTATAATATTATATATAATTCATATTATATAATTAATATGTAGATATAGAATATTATACAATGATTTAAATGTAATTATATGAAATGTATATAATTACATTAATAATTAATATATAATAGGTATGTATAATTATATTATGTATTATAATGTATACATTTATTAATTATTTTATACTATTATGTATTAATATACATATAGTATAATATATATTATAATATATGTCCATTGTATATTAATATATATAATATACATTAATATTACATTATGTATAATACATATATATAGTATAATGTATATACATATTAATATTATATGTATATATATTATACTATAATATATATTAATAATTAATTATAGTATATAGTATATTATTACATATATAATAATTTATTAGTATTATAAACATATTATTATAATAATTATATAATAACAAATGTAATTAATAAAATACATATATTATATATTATAATTATATATAATGTATATTTTATAATATAATTTATTAATATTATAATTATTATATTAATAAAATGTAATATATAATATATATTATGTATAGTAATATATATAATATTAATTATAATTTGTATTAATAGTAATAGTAACAATATATATATATTATAGTACATATATTAATGTATCTAATATATACTATGTATTATGTATTATATTATTATATAAAAAGTATAATGTATAATTATATGTATGCATTATATTAATTATGTAATGGTCAATATATTATAATAGTATATAAATACCTATATATTATATGCATATATATATTATATATTAATATAGTTATAATATTAATAATATATAATATTTATAATTATTATATGTATTATATTAATTATTAAATATATATTATGATATGTATTATTATTATAATATACTAATTTTTAACATATTATATAATTTATACTCTATTATAATATATGTATGTTATTGTAATATATGTATACTATATAATATATACTTATATGTATATTAACTTACCATATATCTTATAATATACTATAATATTATTATATTATCATATGTAATACATATATAATATATTAAAATACTATAATAATATTATATTTAAATATATTATATATGTTAAATAGTATATAATGTATAATATATTATATATTATAGGCATATTATATATATTATGTATATAATTATTATATATTATCAATACTATATTATATATAATTATAACATATAGTATACATATATTGAATATATAGTATAATGTATAATAGTAGATAATATATTTATAGTATATTATAATATATATTATAAATTATATAATTTATACATATATAATAATATTAATTTATAATGTATATTAATAATATACTATTAATATATTATACATATAATATTATAATATAATATTAATATATTATATATATATTATATATAACATATTCTATATATTATAATATATATTATAAATAAGTTATGTACTATTATACATTATAATATATGATTAATATATGAATATTATATGTTATAATTATATAATATAGTATATTATACATAAGATATAATATATGTTACACAAATTAATATTAGTATATTATACATAAGATATCTTATATGTTATTATATATGTATATTATAATAATGTATGTTTATATTAATATTAATATAAATATATATATTTGTATTATAATAATATGTATTTATTAATATCATATATATAGTATACATATAATATAACTAACACATGTATAATTATATTATAATATATAATAATGTATAATACTATTATATGTAATAATATAATGTATAATATTACATTATAGTATAACATAATATATTATATAATTATGTTAATATATATTATAATATTTATGTATACATATTATTATAGACATATACTATATTAATAATTATGTAATAGGTATATATAATCTGTATATTATATTATATAATATATAGTATAACATTATATAATGTAATATGTATATTATATATTATTAATAGTACATTACTAACATAATATTAATATATATTATATTTGAGTGGTTTATTATACATAGTAATAATAAAATACTATTATATTATAATAATACTATTAATTATATTATGTATATTAATATGCATAATATAATTATATATTAATATGTATACATATTTATAGTATATTATAAATTATAATATATATTAATTATATTATTATATTAAATTTATGTTAATTAAATTATAATCATAATATGTCTATATATATTTATATACATATGTATTAATGCAATATATATATAATATCATATTAATAGTATTATAATACATATATAAATATATTATATATATACTATGCACTTATAATATATATGTTCATATATATATATTATTAGTATAATAGTATATATAGTAGTATATTAATTATAATATATGTACAAATGTATATATATCATATATACATATACGTTATATATATTAATAATATTTTTATATATTATAATATATAGTTATATTATAATCATATTAACATACTATATTATAATGTAAATATACATATATTACTATATATAAGTATATAATATATAATCACATATATTATACTATCATATATAATATATTTATATATGTATTATAATACTATTAATATGATATTATAAATATTACATTAATACATAAGTATATAAATATGTATATACACATATTATAATTATAATTTAATTAATATACATTTAATATAATAATATAGTTAATATATATTATAATATATAATATTCTATAAATACGTATATATATTAATATATAATTATATTATGCATATTAATATATATAATATATACGTAATATTATTGATAGTATTATTATAATATAATAGTATTTTATTATTAATATGTATAATCAACTACTCAAATATAAAATATATTAATATTATGTTTGTAATATACAATTAATAATATATTATATACATATTAATATATATATATATTACATTATATAATATTATACAATATATTATATAATATAATATACATATTATATATACCTATTACATAATTATTAATATAGTATATGTCTATAATAATATATATATATTCCATGGATATGAAAGTGGACACCATTAGTATGTTATACTAGCTATGGTGCACCTTGTTTATGGCGTATCAACCATTGTAAATTCTGGGAAAAAATGATGAGAATGGACCCAGAAATCGGAAAATTATTTTTGGAAGAAACATTTGATAAAATAAATGAAAAGATCAAAGCTTATAAGCAAGATCTGAAAGAAAAAGAAAAAGAGGATGATAATATCAGTCCATTCAAAGTTCTGACCCAGAAATATGCTGGGATACTTTCTCAGAAACAGATGATTGAATTGTTTGTTTCTGAAATCAAAAAAGATATTTCTAAAAATATTGGATCAGATTCAAAATATGATACCTCGATGAGGTCTGAAACTAGTGAAAACCAATTCACTAGTATTTTACAAGATTCTCAGGACCCTGATGATTATGTTCCTGATTCGGCTCTATTTGAAGCCCTTGAAGAGCTTAAAGACTCTTTCATTAAAGATTCAAAATGAATACAGAGTATTTTTATAATTGTCCCAGATGTTTCTATTATTATCAATGGAAACAAAATCAAGATACTATCTGGAAAGAAAGCAGAAAGGAATCTCTTTCTCTTCTCTTTGAAGATTTCAGCAGTCTACAACAACTTGCAAAAAATTGTGCAAAAGTGGGCAGAATTTATAATCAAGCTTGTGAGATGATGGAATTCCAAGATGAAAAATTCAAAAGGTGTAGGGAAAAATATTCTTCTACACCTGAATGTTTTTATCAAGCTTCCAAGGAAGGATTCTGGAAAATCAGATTCCAGAATATTGGATACAAAAGAGAAAATGTCTCCATGAATGAAGAAACTTCAGAAGAAAGTTAATCAAGATGATCTGCAGTGAGATATTCGTCACCAAGAATTGATATTGACATATTTGTCATTTTTGTTTTTATAATGCAACTTTTGTAAAGTTACTTTTCTTGTTTTCTTTTTTACTTTTGTAAAAAGCTACTACTCATTTTTTTAGTTTGGAATCCGGGGATTCATGTCCGGCTTTTCCTTTATAAATGGATTAGTTTTCATTTTGAGGGGGCATACTTGAGTTTTCTCGCCTCTCTATTCTCTCTCTCTACTCTCTCCACTCTCTTTGTAATCTTCCAGTTAATAAGAATAATCTTCTACTGAGCACAACTTAAGGGTAAGTCTAAAATTTAAATTTCTGTATATTTATTTTTACTTTGATTTATCAGCCGCCTAATATTGCTGGCTAGTTCTCTGTGTTAGATCATAACATGACTATTCATGTTTTACTAACATGGTTCCAAACCTTTTAAGGTTTTGGAAACATGATTTAAAATCAATTAATTAAAACCAATTATAAGTTTAGGGAGGTTTGAATCAGGTTTGAGTTAACCTACGATCGTATAAGCCTACTTCGTGCCCTTGTTGCCGTAATGCCAAGTGAAGGCACAGACGTTTGTGGGGTTTTTCTTGTAAGCTTATACAAGTAAGGGGGTCCTTAGTAAAAGCCCTGACTTCAGTAAAAGAAATTTTGTTCCTCACTAACTCTGTGATTGTGTTTTAGCTTATTTGGTTTTGGGTCCTCCTGGGTCAAATAATTAAAACCAATTATAAGTTTAGGGAGGTTTGAATGAGGTTTGAGTTAACCATAGCTAGTATAACCTACTAATGGTGTCCATTTCCATATCCATGGAATGCCAAATTCAATAAAGAAAAGACAAGTTGTCTTCCCTTCAATGAAATTATCATAATTTTTTTCCTGTATAATAGGGGAGATTGATATCTAGTCTTTCATAAGACCATGAAAAATATCTGGCAAAATTTTTTCCGATGGTCTGAATGTTCTCCACCAAGTAAAGAACTAGTTTGGAATAGGTCTGTGAAAAATGTTTTCACAAACTTTGATAAACCAAGAGTGTTTATGCCTCTTGTTCTCATATAAAAGAGTTTTTTTCAAAACTTTCGATATAATCGAAATAATTGAATTTAAAATTTAGATTATGAACCTGAGAAAATTATTCCTTTTCTGCTAATGGAGATATACCCCATTCTTCAAAAGATATAATATTTTTTATAATAATTTTGAAAAAGTTATAATCTTTCCCTTTTTCTCCAGAGGAGAAGTGATTAATCTCAACACAATTAGTAGAGAGAAGGAGATTTTCATAGAAACCTCTTTGTTTATAAGACCCATACACGTATGACGTGTTAGGAAGATATCTTTCCATAATGGTCCATGGACTATTAGCCCATTGTAAATCTCTTTCTTCTATAAGAAGAATAATTTGCCGATCAATGTTTTTGACAAATAATTTTTCTGATTCATCTTCTTTGGCTATATTAGCATAAGAAGTCTGAGTATTATCAGGAGAGATATCACTCTCTTTTTGTTTTTGTTTTTGTTTCAAGAATTCTTGAAACTTTTTATCAAGATCAGAAGTATTACCTTCATAAGAACTTGCTGTATTAGCAATATTCTGTGCAACTAATTTTTGTTTTCCATGTTGCACCAGTGCTCTGGATTGAGGGTTATAACCCCTTCCTCCTCTTCCTCTATAAGAGGAAATGTCACCTCGACTTGAACTTCCTCTTACTCTATTAGAGGAATAAAAATTATGATCTGGTAAGCTTATTCCTGCAAAAATTCACGTGTAAGGAAATCAGGCAAATAATTATCAATGCCTTTTTTATGAATAATTGTAAAGTCAAATGGAGCAAGATGTGATTGCCGTTTGGCAAATATCTGCTTAAACACATCATGTTTAAAATCTTTTTGAAACATGAATTTTGCTGCATTGCAGTCAGTTTTAATAATAAATTTTTGATTATATAAATCATCTTGAAATTTTAAAACACATTTAACAATGGCAAGAATTTCTTTAGCCACTGTTGAATAATTTTTCTGGGCATTATTCCATTTCCCAGAGTAAAATCGAACAAGATATTCTTGTTTTTTATGAGGATCAACCTGTTTAAGGATTCCTCCATAACCAATGTCAGAGGCATCGGTTTCAACAATTTTTTCCCATAAGGGATTTGCCAACATGAGACATGGAAGGTTTTTAACCTTCTCTTTAATCCTTTTTATAGCATTGATATGATTATCATTCCAAGGTGAAGGATTCTTTTTAAGTCTATCATATAAGATAGCTGTATCTTCATTAAGATTTTTTATATAGGAAGAGATGTAATTAAGACTTCCTAAAAACCTTTGTAATTGAATTTTATCTGTAATGATATCTGGAAATTTATTTCCAAATTCAATACTTCTTTGAATAGGAATAATATTTCCTTTGTCAATAATATGACCAAGAAATCTGATACTAGATTGAAATAAAATCATTTTTGGCTTTGAAATGACAAGGCCATTTTTAATAACAATTTCTTTAAACATATTTAAATTTCAATGTCTTTAGAAAAGACAAGGATATCATCAATATAAACAATGATAAAATTGCTAAATGGATAGAAAATGTCATTCATAATTTGTTGAAATTCTAAAGGAGCATTTTTTAATCCAAATGGCATAACTGTCCATTCATAATGTCCAAATGGGACATTCAAGGCAGTTTTGTACCTGTCAGATTCATTAATTTGAATCTGCCAAAATCCTGATTTTAAATTGAATTTTGAAAATATTAAAGCATTTACTAGTCTATCAAGAAGATCCTTCTTACTAGGAATAGGATGCCTAATCCATTTTAAAACCTTATTTAGTGGTTTATAATTTATAACAAGTCTAGGAACTGCTCGTTCTTGCTCAGAATGTTTATTAACATAAAATGTAGTGCATGACCAAGGAGATTGTGAAGAAGTTATTAACTTCTTTTGAAGTAAAGAATAAATTTCCTTTTTATATAACTCTAAATATTCAGAGTTCATTTGACAAGGTCTAGCCTTGGTTGGAATATCTTTTTCACATAAACTTTCTTCATATGGAAGAGAAATGATATGCTTTTTTCTATCCCAAAAAGCATTTGGTAAATCATTACAAATATCAATAGACAACTTATTATGAATAAGTTTAATTTTTTCCTGTAATTTAGGATTTTTGAGTTTTTCTTCAATTGTCAGAAAACTCACTTCTTCTTTTAAAGAATTTATTTGAAAAGTTTTTCTTTCAATCTGTTCTTGTAGTTCATTAAGAACTCTATGAACAGGTTTTGTAATAAAATCAAAAGATATTGGTTTTCCCTCAAAGGTTCCAATTAAACCTTTTTCATTGGCAAGAGTCAAAGGATAAATTTTATAAATGAAAGGTAAGCCAAGTATAAGTTGGCTTGAAATGTTGATATGTCTTGAATCACACACTTCGCAGAGCTGTCACGGGGGTACTATATATGTTGATATGTTGATATGTCTTGAATCCCAATTTTGGTGTTTTAGGTTTTCCTCAGTACTATATATATGGTCTTTGAGATCTGTAATCTGTAACATATACCGCATAATAAAATCCGTTCTCCTCTCTGCCCGTGGACGTAGCCAATTTATTGGTGAACTACGTAAATCTTGTGTCTTCTTTACGTTTCCTGTTTCTTGTTTATGCTCTATAATCCTATTCTGTCACAACAAACTGGTATCAGAGCCTGGTCATTTCGATCAGGGTATTTTCTGCACTGTTAGGGTTTTTTGGAGCCGATCAAGAATGTCTGCTTTCAACGTAAAGGTTGACAAATTCACCAGGAGAAATAGTTTTGGCTTATGGCAGATCAAGATGCGATCTCTGCTGAAGCAGCAGGGTTTTTGGGTGCCGCTATAAGGAAAACCTAAATCTGAGGATGTAGATGAAGAAGAGTGGAATACCCTAGAAGAAAAGGCCAACTCGACTATCATGCTATATCTGTCTGACGATGTCATCATCGAGGTTGCAGATCAGGAAACTATCGATGGTCTCTGGAAGAAGTTAGAGAGTCTCTACATGACGAAGTCTCTAACCAACAAATTGCTTCTGAAGCAACGTCTGTTCCGTTTACGCATGCAGGAAGGTACACCCCTTCGGGATCATCTAGATAAATTAAACAAAATTTTACTAGATTTACGTAATATTGATGTTAAAGTAGAAGATGAGGACGCTGCTTTAATTCTGTTAGTATCTTTGCCTGAATCGTTTGAGAATTTTGTTGAATCGTTTATTACTGGGAAAGATACTCTGTCTCTGGAAGATGCTTGATCTGCCCTCCACAGCAGAGAAGACCGTCAACAGGCAACTGGCTCGGCCACAGAAAATCAGGCATCAGGGCTGTTTGTCACGGGTAAGGGACAAAAGAAATCTGGGAAGAAAAGTGGGAAGCCAAATCAGAAAGGTTCAAAAGGTCCTAAACCCGATGACATCTGCAATTACTGTAAAGAACCAGGGCACTGGAAGAATGATTGTCCTAGGAAGAAGAGGAAACAGGAGAAGAAAGAGGGTGTCGGCGGTTCTGCAGCTGTTGCAGAAACTGATACAAATTCTGAAGATGATCTGGCCTTGGTTGCAGCTGGACAGTCACATCGTAATGATGTGTGGGTTCTTGATTCTGGGGCATCATATCATATTTGTCCTAACAGGGAGTTCTTCTCGACCTATGAGCAGATAGATGGAGGAAATGTTACCATGGCTAACAGTGCTGCCTGCAAGGTGGTTGGGATTGGCTCACAGGATACGGACACATGATGGGGTATTCTGCACCTTGAATGAAGTCAGGCATGTTCCACAGATGACGAAAAATCTGATATCATTGAGTCTCCTTGACAGCAAGGGTTTCAGTTTCAAAGGTGAAGGTGGAGTTATGTATGTCTCTCAAGGTTCAAAGGTGGTTCTGACAGGCTTGAAACGTGGTACCTTATATTATCTGCGAGGTTCCACTGTGACAGGTTCTGCTGATGTTGCATCATCTGAGGTTCAGACCATGGATATGACCAGGCTGTGGCATATGAGGCTCGGTCATATGGGAGAAAGAGGGATGCAGATTTTGTCAAAGCGGGATCTTCTTTCTGGGCATAAAGTGCAGAGTCTTGAATTCTGCGAACATTGTGTTTTTGGGAAGCTTCATCGCAGCAAGTTTCCAAAGAAGGCAGTTCATCAGACCAAGGGGACTCTTGACTACATTCATATGGATTGCTGGGGTCCGTCACGTGTTGAGTCTATTGGAGGCCACATATATTTTGTGCCTATGATTGATGACTACACTAGGATGACTTGGGTAATTATGATGAAACACAAAAGTGAAGCTTTCAAGAAATTCAAGCAGTGGAAAGCGTTGGTAGAAAATCAGACTGGGAAGAAGATCAAGCGACTACGAACTGATAATGGCCTGGAGTTCTGTTCGTCTGAGTTCAACGAGTTCTGCAAGGATGCAGGGATTGCTCGACACCACACTATTCGACATACACCACAGCAGAATGGTGTGGCAGAGCGCATGAATCAGACATTGCTGGAGAGAGCGAGATGCATGCTCTCGAATGTTGGTTTGGCTAGAAAGTTCTGGGCAGAAGCAGTAAACACGGCGTGCTATCTGATCAACCGTGGTCCTCACACTGGCATTGATTGCAAGACACCTTATGAGGTATGGTCTAATAAACTTGCAGATTATTCACTGTTAAAGGTTTTTGGTTGTAGTGTTTACTATCATGTTAGTGAGGGTAAATTAGAGCCAAGAGCTAAGAAGGGTATATTGGTTGGTTTCGGGGATGGAGTTAAGGGATATAGAATCTGGTCACCTTCAGAAAATAGAGTTATATTCAGTAGGAATGTGATTTTTGATGAGAATTCTATGCTTAACCCCACTGTGAAGTCCAGTTGTACAGAAAATTGTAGTAGTGTTGATAAACAGGTGGAGCTGCAAGTCACTCTCGATGAGTGTAAATCACAACTCCAAGGTGGAGAAGATCAACATACTACAGCTGAAAGTGCAAGTTCAGATGTTCATCCAGAAGCTCGCCAGACAAGCATAGCGGTTGATAGAGCTAGGAGAATAGGTGTGAAGCCTCCTGTGCGGTATGGTTTTGAGGATATGGTGACTTACGCATTACAAGTTGCTGACGAGGTGGAAGAGGAAGAACCATCTGCAGGTGAACCATTCACATACAGAGAGGCTATTTCAGGTAGTGAGTCGGCCCAATGGCTCGCTGGAATGAGAGAAGAGATGGAATCACTTGCCAAGAATGAGACTTGGGAGCTGGTTAAACGGCCTAAGGAGAGAAAGATTGTTACTTGCAAATGGATATTCAAGAAGAAAGAAGAAACCACACCTGGTGAGGGTGTGAGATATAAAGCCCGGCTAGTTGCGAGGGTTCACACAGAAGGAGGGGGTTGACTATAATGAGATATTCTCACCAGTGGTAAGACACACTTCCATCAGAGTGTTACTAGCAATGGTTGCACATCAAGATTTAGAACTTGAGCAACTAGATGTGAAGACAGCTTTTCTACATGGAAAGCTCGAAGACGATATTTACATGACTCAGCCAGAGGGGTTCTAGGTTCTGGGGAAGGAAGATTATGTTTGCAAGTTGATGAGGTCTTTATATGGGCTAAAGCAGTCTCCAAGGCAGTGGTATAAGAGGTTTGAGAGTTACATGATCCAGTTGGGATACAACAGGAGTCCGTATGATTGTTGTGTGTATCACAACAAAGCTGATGATGGTTCCATGATCTACCTCGTCCTGTATGTGGATTATATGCTCATAGCTGCGAAGTCCAAGTCTGATATTCAGAAGTTGAAGGATCTGCTCAGTGCTGAGTTCGATATGAAGGATTTGGGTGCTGCCAAGAAAATTCTGGGTATGGAGATATATAGGAAAAGAGAGAAGAAGAAGCTTTTCTTGTCACAGAAGAGTTACATTCAGAAGATCTTGTCTAGATATGGCATGTCTACCGCCAAGCCTATTGATACTCCAAGTGCTACAAATATTCATTTATCCACTGATTATGCACCAAAATCTGTAGCTGAGCAGGTGTACATGTCTCGAGTCCCATACTCTAATGCAGTAGGGAGTTTGATGTATGCTATGGTCTGCACTAGACCAGATCTTGCACATGCTGTTAGTGTTGTCAGCAGGTTCATGGGACAACCTGGAAAGGAGCATTGGCAAGCTGTGAAGAGGATTTTCCGTTATCTCAGAGGTACGTCTGATGTTGGTCTCATTTATGGAGGTGATGCTCACGTTTCTGTGACTGGTTATTCTGATTCTGACTATGCTGGAGATGTTGATAGTAGAAAATCTATGACTGGTTATGTTTTCACTCTTGGTGGTTCTGTTGTTAGTTGGAAGGCAACTCTGCAGGCTACAGTTACTTTGTCTACAACTGAAGCAGAGTATATGGCACTGACAGAAGCTGCTAAAGAGGGAGTTTGGTTGAAAGGGCTTGTAGGTGATCTTGGTCTACATCATGATCAAGTTATTGTATTCTGTGACAGTCTGAGTGCAATCTGTTTAACCAAGGATCAGGTCCATCATGAGAGGACCAAGCATATTGATGTGAGGTATCATTTTCTGAGGAATGAGCAGAAAATTAAGGTGATGAAAGTAGGTACTGCTGATAATCCTGCTGACATATTCACCAAGCCAGTCCCGCATAGCAAGTTTCGACATTGTTTGGACTTGCTAAATGTCACAAGCTGTTAGATGCCCAAGGAGGGCAAATCTGAGGCAGAAAGGAGGAGTCTGTTCATCTGGCACTGTAATTGTGCATCTGCAAGGAAGATTCAAGTCAAGGTGGAGATTTGTTGATATGTCTTGAATCACACACTTCGCAGAGCTGTCACGGGGGTCTCGCTGCCCGGTCAGCGAGTCGGGGGGTCAAGGGGGGCGACGTCCCCCTTACCTGGGGTCCGGGGGGGCGGAGACGCCCCGGCCCGACGGTATGCAGTATTGGGCCTTAAGCCCAATTTCGGTGTTTTAGGTTTTCCTCAGTACTATATATATGGTCTTTGAGATCTGTAATCTGTAACGTATACCGCATAATAAAATCCGTTCTCCTCTCTGCCCGTGGACGTAGCCAATTTATTGGTGAACTACGTAAATCTTGTGTCTTCTTTACGTTTCCTGTTTCTTGTTTATGCTCTATAATCCTATTCTGTCACAACATGAAATATCTTTAGTAAGAAGAAAACTTGTTGGAATACAACAGTTATCTTTGCAAATAAAAGCTTTTGGAATCTTGAAATTAATATCAAGACGTTCACCTCCAGCATGAGAAAGTGAATGAGTGGTTTTATGAAAATGCCTGGTAGGAATTAATCCTTCCTGTATAACATTTAAATCAGCTCCACTGTCAATCATGGTGATAAAATCAATTTTTTGATTTTTTATAAGAAGAGCGATTTTAGTATACCACTTTTGAGATATAATCATAGAAATAGTAGGAAAATAATCTTTTCCTAATGACATAAGGTGTTCAATAGAATCTTCAGGAGAATTATCAATCTCCTTTCCTTTGTTATCTTCTAATAGACATTATTGATATTATATAGATTTTTAATTTCTTTTTTGAGATTATTAATCTCATATATTAAATCCTGAGTAGTAACAGGATTTTGTTTTTCATACTTCTGTCTAAGAAGTTTATTTACTTCGGACATGGAGTATGAATTTTCAGTATTCTGAGAAATAGTTGGACTAGTAGAACTAGTAGATGGAACATCTTCCATCTGATCAATAATACTTGTTCTTAAAAGAGGATCTTTAATTCTCTTAAGAAATTTTAATAAACTATCATTAGTCAAAACACTTAAATTAAAATCTTGAAATTGAGACATGAGTTTATAAAACTCATCTGTACTTTCAGTATTACTGATTTCTTTTGAAGGACGAATACAAGGTTGTCCTTGTATACATGCTTCACAGTCTTCATTTTCTGATAATAAAGATTCATTATCAAGAAGATGAAGATCTTCAGAATAATTAGATTCCGAGTATTTAGTATATGAACTTTCTGATTTATTATTATCAGAATCCAAAACAATTTTACAAATTTTTTCTTTTAATTCATTATAAATATCAAGGGCTTTGATTTTATCTTTTGCCCAACACTGGTTAGCATAATGACAAGGTTTTTTGCATTTTCTGTATATTATATAAAACTCCTTTTTCTTTCTTTTATCTTTTTTATAAAATGATGTTCTAGATTTTTTTAATTCCTTTTTTCTATCAGAATAATATCTTTCCTTTCTTTTATAAAGTTTTCCTTCTCTAATATCTTTAGAAGGTCGTTTCTTTCCTTCAAAAGGATTTTCCATACCAAATTGACCACAGAATTGGCCAAGTTGTTTTTTCTCAAGCAAATTTTGCTTTCTAATTTGGTTATTTAATTTCAACTCATTGCATAGGGATAAACTCTCTTGTGTACAAGTTGATATTAAATTACCATAAGTATAATTTTCATAAGGTATAGAAATATTATCTTGCCTAAGAACTCTACGAATTCTTTCAGGAAAAAGACTGGGAAGGCCATCAATAAATTTGGCTTTCCAATGACTGTTGTTATAGTCTGGTAGTTCAAAGCTATGAGTTAAACATTCATCTTTGTACCATCTGAAATCAGACAATGTTTTACATCTAAGGTTACTGAGAAGAGTTCTAATATTCTCTCCATTATCAGTAAACCTTCCTGTAAAATGGTCAATAATGGTGAGAACTAAAGAATAAACAGCATTCTCAACAGGAGTATTATCCTCAACTTTAATAGAATTTAGAATAGAAGTTTTTTGTTCCTGAGATAAATAGTTATCCCACCAACCTTTAAGTTGGCCAGTAAAACCAGCAGTAATCATGACTGCAATATTCTTATCAGTATTACCAGAAACTTTACACACAGTACTATACATCATCATACGGTGTGCAAGATTATAGATGTGTCTATCAGTGCATCCATCTAATTTTCATTCATAAATACTTTTCCCATTATAATTATTGGAAAGAAAATATTCTTGTTCCTCATGAAGAATATCAATAGGAGAAGGTCTATTATAATAATATCTACTCTGAGTGGGTCTATCAGCCCATTTCATTTTGTTTATTTCTTCTGTATTATTTAAGAAATAGAAGAAGAAGGATTTTGGAATTCTTTATGAAATTCTTCTTCATCATCTAAAGCTGAAATATTAAAAGCTTTAAACTTTTCTTCAAGTAATTTTTCTAAATCAGAAACTGAAGATTTTAACTTAAAGTCCTTTATTAAAGGAGGAGATTGGATTGAAGAAGAAACAACAGATGAAATATCCTTTTTCTTTTCAATATGGACATCAGGTTTTATCTGATTAATGGCTGAAATAATTTTTTCAACTCTATCGTGTAGAGATATCATCTCTTCACCAAGAATGGTTAAATACAAATTTGTATAATTTTGATTTTGAATCAATTGGTTTATATGCTTTGTGGTAATAGGAAGCATATCAGTTTCAAAAATCTTTGAAAAAGCTGTAAAATTGAAAGACTTATCATTCTTTTCAATTTGAAAAGGTTGTTGGGGTGGATATACAGATTTTTTAATCTGTCCAGAAGTAAGTTTATAACTTCTTTCAATAACTAAAATTTGGTCAGTTATAAAGGTTTTAAAAAACCAAGGAACATAATAAATAATTTGGTTATGTTCTTCACAAATTTTATAAAAACTGTCAACAAAGAAAGTATATTATTTTTTAGTAAAATTTTCAAAATACCATTTTCGAAATGGTTCCCATTTAGGTGTATAAAATTCTGTATAATCTGCCTTCTGATAGCAGATCCTTTTGAAAAATCAAGTTTCGTTGTACTATTCATATTTAAATAGTAAAATTCATTTGTGATACCGTATCAGTATCTTTTATGTTATAAACATTATTGTGTAAAATCTTGTTTTTATCAACAACAATATTTTCAATATGATCTTCTTGAGATTTATCATCCTCTTGGAAATAAGAAGACGTTGATGCTCTAGAAGTCTGTGGAATTTCCACATCATATTGAAGAGGAGAAATAAAAGTATGATTTGAATGAGATCTAGTCAAAGATCTTGTGGAAGATATCAACTTCCTTTGCTCAGGAGCAAATTTGATTTGTACTGAACCTTCATTATTTTGAATAATCAGTTGTAATTTATTATTTACAACAGGAATTTTAGGCATAGCCTGTGTAAGAGTCCAATGTTCTGGAAATTTAATTTCTTCCCATTTAATAGCTCTTCTAGTAGTAATATTTGATTTTCCAAAATTTGTTTCAATCAAAATAGTCTCATTAGACTTTTTATCTACTCTTTTACACATAGGATTAAGAGTATATAAAGGTTTAAAATATATGCGATAACAGATGCATATGACTTCTGTACCAGAAACATAATAATAATTATCTGTGCAGACATTTAATGTTAATGTATCCAAAATATTTTTATCAGTTAATGAAACTGAAAGATTTGGATATACATCAAAATAGACTGGTCCATGTGCCAGACTAGATTGAATCATTCCCATGATAGAATGGGTAAAATCCAGATTTCTGGCATCTCTAAGAGTTGCCATGAACATTTCTGGTAGACCTTCTAAAGTTAAAGGTCTAAATGCAATTTGAATACATCCTATATGAATAAAGTTATGAGTATCAATAAAAGGTAAAATATCTCTTTCATTTAAGAGACGAATAGTCATCTCTTTATCATTAAGAGATATAGCTGATTCAGTAGTTTTAACTACTTGTTTGAGACCTAATTTCTCAAATGTTCCTAGTTCATAAATCAGGTTTGGTTTTATCTTAGGAATAGTCCATTTATTTAATAAATCTAAATTTTCAAGAATATCATATTCCTCAATTCTACTGTTTTTAACAGTAGTTTTCTTATGAAATATATTCATAATGATAAAAGTGTTAGATCATAGATGAACTTAAACATATCTCTACTTCCATGGCTCTGATACCATTCAAGACCCAGAAGGGGATGACCCAAAACCAAATAAGCTAAAACACAATCACATAGTTAGTGAGGAACAAAATTTCTTTTATTGAAGTCAGGGCTTTTACTGAGGACCCCCTTAGTTGTATAAGCTTACAAGAAAAACCCCACTAACACCTGCGCCTTCACTCGGCATTACGGCAACAAAGGCACGAAGTAGGCTTATACGACCGTAGGTTAACTCAAACCTGATTCAAACCTCCCTAAACTTATAATTGGTTATAATTATTTGATTTTAAATCATGGTTCCAAAACCTTAAATACATATTAATGTATATATATATATTACATTATATACATATTATATATACCGATTACATAATTATTAATATAATATATGTCCACAATTATATATATACATATATATAATATATATCAACATAATTATACAGTATATTATGTTATACTATAATGTAATATTATACATTACATTATTACATATAATAGTATTATACAATATTATATATTATAATATAAATATACATATGTTAGTTATATAATATGTATACCATATATATGATATTAATAAATACATATTATTATAATAATAATATATTCATATTAATATTAATATCAACATACATTATTATAATATACATATATAATAACATATATTACATCTTATGTATAATATACTAATATTAATATGTATGTATAATATATTATACATATATAATACTATATTATATATAATTATAACGTATAGTATTCATATATTTATTATATAGTATAATGTATAATAGTACATAATATATTTATATTATAAATATATTATGTACTATTATACATTATAATATATAATAAATATATGTATACTATATGTTATAATTATATATTATATAGATTGATAATAAATAATAATTATATATATATAATATACCTATAATATATATAATATATATATATATATTACATAATATGGATTATACTAAATATAATATAGCTATTAATATAATATCAATTATTTCTATTAAATATTATAATGTTATACATTAATATTATAATACAATATATTATAATATATAATTACTATTATAATATTAATATATTATAATATATATTAATATATTATACAATATATACATATAATATAATATAATTAAATATATAATATTAGTATATTATATTATATAATACATAATATTATACATATATATAACTATACTTATATACATATTATAATACATATATATTATGCATATCTTATTAATAATATAATATATATTAATAATTATTATTATACATATAAGTATATATTACATATTATACATAATATACTGTACAATATATTATATATATAATTATACATATATTTTATAATTAATATTTATATTAATGTTTTAATATTATAGTATTATTCTATAATATGTATTATTAAAATATAATATAAATATAATATATTATTAATTATAATATAATACTTATATTATATATTATACATTATAATATTATTAATAATACATTATATATATTATATTTATATATCCTAGTTATAATATACTATATAATAATATATATACCATAATATATATGTACAAATGTATATATTATGGTATATACAAACACATTTCAAATAATATATATATATATATATATTATAATATATAGTTATATTATACTCATATTAACATACTATATTATAATATATATATATATTATTAATATATGATGTATGAGTATGTAACATAATATATACATTTGTACATATATTATAATTAATATACTACTATATATACTATTAGACTAATAATATATTATATTCAATATAATATATATATATATATGAACATATTTATTATAAGTCCATAGTATATATAAACTATATTAATATATGTATTATAATACTATTAATATGATATTATATATATTACATTATAAATATATATATACACACACATATTATGATTATAATTTAATTAACATACATTTAATATAATATATAATTAATATATTTTATAATAATATACTTTAAATATTTATATATTAATATAATTATCATCAACATACATTTAATATAATAATATAATTAATATCTATTATAATTTATAATATACTATAAATATGTATATATTAATATATAATTATATTATGCAAATTAATGTATATAATATATACATAATATAATTAATAGTATTATTATGATATAATAGTAATTTATTATTAATATGTCTAATAAACTACTCAATTAAATATATATTAATATTATGTTTGTAATACACTATTAATAATATATTATATAAATATAAATATATATATATATATTACAGCATATAATATTATACTATATATTATATAATATAATATATATATTATATATACCTATTACATAATTATTAACATGAAATATGTCTAAAATAATATGTATACATATATATTATAATATATATTAACATATTACATAATATATTATGTTATACTATAATGTAATATACATTATTATATATTATATTATAATATAATATACATATGTTTGTTATATAATATTCATACTATATATATGATATTAATAAATACATATTATTATAATATAAATATATATTCATATTGATATTAATATTAATATAAACATACATTATTATAATATACATATATAATAACATATATTATATCTTATGTATAATATACTAATATTAATATGTATGTACAATATATTATACACATATAATACTATATTATATGTAATTATAACATATAGTGTACATATATTAATTATATAGTATAATGTATAATAGTACATAATATATTTATAATATATATTATAATATATAGAATTACTAGTGTGAGACCTGTGCGATACACAGAAGATATTTTTTTCTTATATTTTGTAATATAATTATATATTCTAGTTATATAGTATATTATAAAAGGTGTAGATTTGTAATTCAATTATTATTATTTTGTATAATAAGTAGAAATTTGTTGTAATTTTATGTTTCATCTTTTCTTCTATTAGAATTAACCTCGTTCACAAATTGAAGTATTACACATATTATTGTATATGTCTTACCATTTATTTTCTCAAAACAGAAAGCGTAAAACACTTCAAGATGAGGGAGAACAAAAAAGAGAGACCTTAAAATATTTAGTAATAATTTTGATAAAATATATGGAAAGAAGAGAGACAAACAAAATGAAAAAATAATTTTGAATTATGGTAAGATTGTTGAAATTTTAATTTCATATTTGACAAAACCAAATTTTATCCACGCGATTGGGTGATTATAAATAATTGATAGTTTAATTATAGAAAAATTGTTAATGATTTTCCATAATATAATGAAACTAAAACGATTTCACATTTCTAACAAATTTATTTCTTATTTTGAATATATTATTAGTTAACAAAAATTCTTTAAAATTCAAATTTATTTATGTTGAACAACAGAAACTAAGCAAATCCCGAATATTATTGATATTAATCTCTTCAATTAAATTTTAATAATGTATCTTAAAAGAGTTTCATAAATATATATAGTTTTACATTTATATAGTTGAAATTTAGGCCCAAAAACAAAATTTAAAAAAGTAATTTTACTTTTATATATATAGATATAGATGAGTTAACAAAAATTCTGTAAAATTTGAATTTGTATATGTTGAACAACATAAACTAAGAAAATTCTAAAGATTGTTGATATTAATCTCTTCAATTAAATTGTAATAATATGTCTTAAAAGAGTTTCATAAATATATATACTTTTACATTTATATGGTTGACATTTAGGCCGAAAAATAAAATTTTAAAAAGTAATTTTACTTATATATATATATATATATATAGACTTTTTTTGATAAAATGAATCGAGAAAATTGAGTCATATATTTGTTAGATTTCATATATTTTTTTAATTTCATAATTCAATGATTTGATTAATATTCGATAAAATATATAGATTTCGAATCATGAATTAAATATTGCAGTATATTCATCTTGATATCATCTAATTTTAAAACACCTAAATTTGTGGAATAATTTAGATTTTGAAATCGAATCAAAATTTCAAGAATAATAATGTCTAATTTTAATTTAATAAAAATATAATTATTCTACATTAAGTAATAAAGTTTAGGCGGGAAAACGGAATTGGAAAAAGTAATCTTGTAATATATATATAGATTATATATATTATATGTATAATATTTTTATAGTATATTATTAATATACATTATATATTAATATTAATTATATATGTATAAATATATAATTTATAATATATTATAAATATATTATGTACTATTATACATTATACTATATAATTAATATATGTATACTATATGCTATAATTATATAAATATAGTATTGATAATATATAATAATTATATACATAATATATATAATATACCCTATAATATATAATATATTATACATTATATATTATCTAACATATATAATATATTATACATATAATATTATTAGAATATGTTAATATATTATATATGTAATATATACGATAATATTAAAATATTATAGTATATTATAATATATCTGGTAAGTTAATGTACATATAAGTACATATTATATACTATACATATATTCCAATAACATACATATATTATAATATAGTATAAATTATATAATATGTTAATAATTAATATATTATAATAATAAATATTATAATATATATTTAATAATTAATATAATTCATATATAATAATTATAAATATTATATATTAATAATATATATGTATATAATATATAGGTATTTATATACTATTATAATATATTAACCATTACATAATTAATATAATATATACATAATAATTATACATTATACTTTTTATATAATATTATAACACATAATACATAGTATATATTAGATTCATTAATATATGTATTATAATATATATATTGTTACTATTACTATTAATACATATTATAATTAATATTATATATATTACTATACACACTATATATTATATATTACATATTATTAATATAATAATTATAATATTATTAATTATATTATACTATATTATAGTATATACATTATATACATATGTATATTAATTAGTATGTATATTATCATAATATATAGTATATTATAATATTATATAAATTATTCATATATAATACACATATGTACTATATATAACATTATAATATATAATATTAATAAATATACATATGTACTATATAATGATTATACTATAATATAAAATTATTATATATTATTACATGTACTATTATTAATTATAACTATATATTATAGTATAATAATTATTAAAATATGTAATTATATATATGTATATATATATTATAATATAGTATACTATTAATATTTTATATATATTATGTAATATATTACATAATAATTATACTATAATAATTATTTTATAATAGAATATAATAATATATAATATAATATATAATATACTTATAATAGTGCATATTATAAGTATATATAATCATATAATTATTATATATATGATATAATATATATTACATGTATATATTATAATTATATAATACCTATATTATATAATATGTATTATTAATATATAAAATTATATTTGTAACATATTATATATGTTAATATAATATATACAAATATATTAATATATAATACTATAATATATACATATAATATATTTTATAATGTATATACACATTATAATTATTAGTATATATTATTATAGTATGTATTAATATAATTATATATGTGTATATTATAATAATTATATGGAATATTAATATATAATATGTTAATATATTAATTATGTAATATATATTATAATAAATATATATTATTAATATTATAATAATATATATAATATAATACCTATTTATGTTAATAGCTATACATATATACATATTAATTACATATTATATGTATAGTTATTATAATATATTATTATATTATTATAATATTTTGAATTTATTCATGTCATGCTAGGTTGCATGTAAAACACTTATCTCAAAGACACAACTACCCTATTTGATATCAACGTTAAATTTAGTATCAATTTCTATTTAATTTTAAATAAAATATTAGCTTAAAATATTTTTATTAAAGATTGAAGAATTTAATATATTTTGTATAAAGTATATAAATAAAGCTCAGAATTTATGATGTTCATTTGGAATTAAAAAATAAAGTTGTCTAAAATTAAATTAGCTTCGGTATCAAAAAGAAAAAAGAATTTTAAATTACTTTTAAAATAAATGCAATCTTATTTCTGGGAATGGGTGACACTAAGACAGGGCCTCTCGTAAAAGATTAAAGTATTGAAATAGCCCAGCCCAAGCTATATGGGCCTAATGCGTCCCTCATTTTGAATTGGGCCTCCTTTGGTCTTGAACCTCGAATATGGAATTCAAAAGATGTTTTGCTTTCAGGGACTATGAATATCAATATCCAACAAATTTGTTTATGAATACCAATACAAAAAACACTTTTTAATTATTATTAATATTATTTTCTTGAACAACTATCTCAATATAAAATGTGGAATTATATTTTATTTTAAATGAAATTAATTTATATATGAAAAAGTACTATAATTCATATTAATATCATATAGATATTTTAATATGTATTTTATTAGGGTATTGAATTATGAAATATGGAAAGCCTTTTTGGTGTTGAAAAAAGCACGTGGGATGATAGAGTCAGAAGAGTAAATCGCGGCATGGGGACCGGACTATGCCGCCCATCTCATAATTCGGTGATATCTGGGCCCCACTCGTTTAAATGACCTCATTGCCCCTTACCTTATTAATTAAACTAATTCCTCTTATCTCTCTACATCATTGAGTTAATTATGTAATATTTGATATTAAATATTTACTTTAGGAATTCTTAAATTAAGAATGCCATCTATGAGCCTCTTACTTAAACATTATATAATTATGTATATTATATATATAATATAATTATATAATGGTTATATCTATAATATATTATATATAATATTTATTAATAGGTAATCAATATATATAATTATTAATAGTGTTATATTAATAATTAATACATTAATATATTACATAAAATATATTTATATTATAATTATTATATATACATAATCTAATACTAATAAATATATATAAATGTATATAGATTAATATATAATATATTATTAATATATAATATATATATTATGTATGATATAATACATATTATATATTATATATTATATATTATTAATTATGTATGTTATAATATATAATTAATAATATATGTATAACTATTATATATATTAATTAATATATATTATACTCTTATGTAATACATATTTTATATAGTATAATATATAATAATATATTAATATATATGATATAATATATAATCATAATATATACATACTATTAATGTTATATAATATTATACATATATGGTATTAAAGCCACTTTTTATGTTTAAAATAACTAGTGTGGGACTTGTGCGATACACAAAAGATATTTTTTCTTATATTTTGTAATATAATCATATATCAAGTTATATGGTATATTGTAGAAGGTGTAGATTTGTAATTCAGTGGTTATTTTTTTGTATAATTAGTAGAAATTTATTGTAATTTAATGTTTTGTCTTTTTTTCTATTAGAATTAGCCTCATCCACAAATTGATAAGCATGATATCCACAATTTATAGAAGGTTGAATCAAATTAAATTAAAAAAATAGCGATATCAGCAGATTAAAGAAAATAAATATTTGTACAGATCTCATGAAATTTGCCAATTACATACTCAAATTAAGGACAAAAATATTTTACAAATTGCTAATTAAATGTAATAATATTACAAAATTTTGAAATTTGATAGAAACAAATACTTTGAAAGCTAATGAAAAATCACACAGTGCTTATATGTCGAAAAATTAACAGATCTTAACAGAAAATCACAAGAGTAATCAAACAAAACATGAAAGAGATGGACAAACTTTTCGTTTAAAAATAATAAAGAAAAATATTTATGACAATTAAATATGTTTATGATAAATTGAAAGCAACATGTGAATAAAAAATCTAAAAATAAAACAAACCTAAAAATAATATTTTCAAGAGTGTAGGCTTTTGTATTGTAATATGACACATATTATCATATCTGTCTTACCATTTATTTTCTCAAAACAGAAAATGCAAAAGACTTCAAAAGGAGGGAGAACAAAAAAGAGAGATCTTAAAATATTTAGTAATAATCTTGATATAATGTATAGAAAGAAGAGAGAGACAAAAATAAGAAATAATTTTGAATTATGGTAAGATTGTTGAAATTTTAATTTTATATTTGACAAAATCAAATTTTATCCATGTGATTAGATGATTTTAAATTATTGATAGCTTAACTATAGGAAAATTGTTAATGATTTTTCATAATATAATGAAACTACAATAATTTCACGTCGCTAACAAATTTATTTCTTATTTTAAATGTATTATGAATTAACAAAGTTTTTTTAAATTCGAATTTATTTATGTTGAACAACAGAAACTAAGCGAATCCCGAAGATTTTTTATATTAATCTCTTCAATTAAATTTTAATAATGTATCTTAAAAGAGTTACATAAATATATATAATTTTCCATTTATATGGTGGAAATTTAGGCTGAAAAAATAAAATTTAAAAAAGTCATTTTAATTATATAAATATATATATAGATTTTGTTTGATAAAATGAATCGAGAAAATTGAGTCATAGATTTGTTAGATGTCATATATTTTTTGAATTTTATATTTCTATGATTTGATTAATATTCAAAACAATATCTAGATTTTGAATCATGTATCGAATGTTGCAATATATTTATGTTGATATAATCTAATTTTGAAACAACTAAATTTGTGGAATAATTTCAATTTTGAAGTGGAATCAAAATCTCCAGAATAAAAATGTTTAATTTTAATTTAATAATAATATAATTATTCTAAATAAGTAATGAAGTTTAGGCGGGAAAACAAAATTGGAAAAAAGTCATTTTAATTATATATATATATATATATATATTTTGTTTGATAAAATGAATCGAGAAAATTGAGTCATATAATTGTTAGATTTCATATATTTTTTTGAATTTCATATTTCTGTGATTTGATTAATATTCGAAAAAATATCTAGATTTAGAATCATGTATGAAATATTGCTGTATATTCATCTTGATATCCTCTAATTTTGAAACACCTAAATTTGTGGTGTAATTTAAAATCTGAAATCGAATCAAAATCTCAGAATAAAAACATCTAATTTTAATTTATAATTATTCTAAATAAGTAATAAAGTTTAGGCAGGAAAATGGAATTGCAAAAAAGTCATTTTGTTTTTATATATATATAGATATCTATAGTATGTAATATTAATTTTATAATAATACATATTTTCTTTATACATTATAAGGACTAATATATATGTATTGATAATTATAATAATATGTATACTATAATTATAATTATAATATAATATTAATAACATATATATAGTATATAATATTATTAATATATATATAATTATAATATGTTATTAATAATTAATATTATGTATATATGCATATTATAATATAATTAATATATGTATTATAGTATAGTATACATATATAATTAATGCTATATTATATAATTATGTATTATATATATATATTATATTATATAATATATATAATACATATATTAGTGTATTAATAATATATTATTGTATAGTATTATAATAATAATATTATGTAATTTTAATATAATTTTATATATGATAGCTATATGTTAATAATTATATATAATTAATATATATTAACTATAGTAATTATATATTAATACTATTATAATATTATATTTACAGTATATATTATAATATATATTTGATATATTGTTATCATAGTATACATAACTATAATATTATTATAGTTATGTAATATTATTATAATATTATAATTAACATAATATATATAAATTATTATGTATATATATACTAATTATAATATATAATACATAAATACATAATTATATAATTATAATATTATAATATATTATAATTATAATATTTACAAGAATAATCAAATGAAACATGAAAGAGATGGACGAACTTTTTGTTTAAAAATAAGAAAGAAAAATAATTAAGAAAATTAAATATGTTTATAATAAATTGAAAGCAATAGGTGACTAATTTTTTTTAAAAATAAAATAAACCTAAAAATAATATTTTGAGGAGTGTAGGCTTTTGTGACAATTGAAATATGACACATATTATCGTACATGTCTTATCATTTATTTTTTCAAAACAGAAAACGCAAAACACTTCAAGAGGAGGGAGAATAAAAAAGAGAAACCTTTAAATATTTAGTAATAATCTTGATAAAATATATAGAAAGAAGAGAGAGACAAAAATGAGAAATGATTTTGAATTATGGTAAGCTTGTTGAAAATTTAGTTTCATATATGACAAAATCAGATTTTATCAACGTGATTGGGTGATTTTAAATAATTGATAGTTTAATTATAGGAAATTGTTAGTGATTTTCCATAATATAATGAAACTACAATGATTTCACATTCCTAACAAATTTATTTCTTATTTTGAATATATTAAGAGTTAACAAAAATTCTTTAAAATTCGAATTTATTTATGTTGAACAACAGAAACCAAGCAAATCCCATAGATTGTTGATGTTAATCTCTTCAATTAAATTGTAATAATGTATCTTAAAAGAGTTGCATAAATATATATAGTTTTACATTTATCTGGTTGAAATTTAGGCCAAAAAAAAAAAATTAAAAAAGTAATTTTACTTATATATATATATTTTTTTTTTTTTGATAAAATGAATAAATACTATTGAGTCATATATTTGTTAGATTTCATATATATTTTTTAATTTCATAATTCAGTGATTTGATTAATATTCGATAAAATATATAGATTGCGAATCATATATTAAATATTGCAGTATATTCATCTTGATATAATATAATTTTGAAACACCTAAATTAGTGGAATAATTTTGATTTTGAAATAGAATCAAAATTTCTAAAATAAAAACGTCTAATTTTAATTTAATAATAATATAATTATTCTAAATAAGTAATGAAGTTTAGGCGGAAAAACAGAATTGAAAAAAGTCATTTTGTTTTTATATATATAGATGAATTATATAGTATGTAATATATACAATATATAATAATATTATATTAATAATATGTAAAATAATATAATAATATATTTATATTATATATATATATGTATATTAATATTATTAATTTGCATAATATATTATATTCTTATATATTATAATTGTATATATGTCATACTAATATTAATATATAATTAATTATACATTATATATAATTATGTATATTATATTATACATATATTATATTATTACATATATACTATAATAAATGCATATAAATATTTGTTAATATAAGTATATTATGGTATATATATTATTATATAGTATATTATAACTATAATATATAAGTATAATATATATTATAAGTATTATATTATAATTAATAATATATTATATTCATATTATATAGGTATAATTATATATTTTACATTAATATATATAATGTTATATTAATAAATATAGTATTGACATATTAATTAATATATGTTATAATATATTTAATTATTACGTACATATATATATATTAATCCATTATATATATGTATTATATATAATGTATTGTATATATTAATAATATATATTATAGTATAATACTATAATATTATAACATTAATATAAATATATATTTATAATTATATGTATATAATATATTATATATATTATATTATGTATAATACTAATATGTATTTTATATTGTATATTAATACTATTATAATATAATATGTTATTATAATATTAACATATATATACAACTAATTATACATTATATACATATATAATATATAATATAATATATATATACTAATAATATTAGTATAAAATATTAATATGTATATATATAAAAATATATATTATATGGTGTTCATATATTATTATATTAATATATTTTTAAAATATTACAATATATTAATAATATTATTATATTAATACATAAATATATGTATAATAATACTATTAATAATATTATGTATATTATATAATACATATATATTTATAATATATTAATACTATTATATACATTATAGTATATATACATATTAATATTATTTACTATATATTTATTATAATTAATATACTATTAATTAACTTATAATATACATATGTAATATTATAATACAATATATGTAATTATTATTAAAAGTATATTAATATTTTATATACACATTAATTATATTAATATACATACTATGTATACAAACATTATAATAATATATATTTATAATATTATATAATGTACATATTATAATGTATAGTAATTAATATACATATTATTATAATATTATATACTAAAATATGTATACTATAATGTTATAAAATGTATAAATATTATAACATATTATATACATTAGATAATATTAATTATATATATTAATAATTATATAATTATTAATATTATATTAATATATATAATATAAACTTATATGTATAATAAATATTATTAATATATATTATATTATTAATAATATATGTATAATATATATGTATTATAATATGTATATAAGTATAGTTATAATATGTATACTATTATATATGTATTATAATATGTATATATACAACGATTATATGTATTATTAATAATATATGTATAATATATATGTATTATAATATGTATATATACAACGATTATATATATTATTAATAATATATGTATAATATATATGTATTATAATATGTATATATACAACGATTACATATTTAATTATATTATATTATATGTATATAATGTATAATAGTGTTAATACATTAATTATATTTATATACATACTATGTATACATACATTATAATAATATATATTTATAATATTATATAATGTACATATTATAATGTATAATAATTAATTTACATATTAATATAATATTATATAGTAATATATGTATATTATAATGTTATAAAATGTATAAATATTATAACATATTATATACATTAGATAATATTAATTGTATATTAATAATTATATAATTATTAATATTATATTAATATATATAATATATACTTATATGTATAATAAATATTATTAATATATATTATATTATTAATAATTTACAGAGTTAGTGAGGGACAAAAATCTTTTACTGAAGTCGGGGCTTTTACTGAGGACCCCTTTAGTTGTATAAGCTTTCAAGAAAAACCCCACAAACGCCTGCGCTTTCACTTGGCATTACGGCAACAAGGACACGAAGTAGGCTTATACGACCATAGGTTAACTCACACCTGATTCAAACCTCCCTAAACTTATAATTGGTTTTAATTATTTGATTTTAAATCATGTTTTCAAAACCTCAAAAGGTTTGAAACCATGTTAGTAGAAACAGGAATAGTCATGCTATGATCTAACACAAAGAACTAGCCAGCCATATTAGGTGGCTGATAAATCAAAGTATAATTAAAAAAATATAGATATTTAAAATTTAGACTTACACGTTAATTGTGCTCAGCAGAGTTTTATTAATAATACAGTTGGTAGATTTACAGAGAGAGAGTAGGAAGAGAGAGAAAGAAGAGAGAGGTGAGAAAACTCAAGCGTGCCTCCTTCAAATGAAAACTAACCTATTTAAAGAGGAAGAGCCGGACATGAATCCCCGGATTCCAAGATAAAAAATGAATAGTAGCTCTTTACAAAAGTCAAAAAGGAAAAAGCTACTTTACAAAAGTTGCTTTATAAAAGCAAAATGACAAATATGTCAACATCAGTTCTTGGTGATTAATATATCACTGTAGATCTTCTTGATTAACTTTCTTCTGAAGTTACTTCATTCGTGGATAAATTTTCTCTCTTGTATCCAATATTCTGGAATTTGATTTTCCAGAATCCTTCCTTGGAAGCTTGAAAAAAACATCCAGGTGTAGAAGAATATTTTTCCATGCACCTCTTGAATTTTTCATCTTGGAATTCCATCATTTCCCAAGCTTGATTATAAATTCTGCCCACTTTTGTACAATTTTTTGCAAGTTGTTGTGGATTGCTGAAATCTTCAAGGAGAAGAGCAAGAGATTCCTTTCTGCTTTCTTTCCAGATATTATTCTGGTTTCGTTTCCATTGATAATAACAGAAACATCTGGGACAATTATAAAAATGCTCTGTATTCATTTTGAATCTTTAATGAAAGAGTCTTTGAGCTCTTCAAGGGCTTCAAATAGAGCCGGATCAGGAACATCATCATCGGGTTCTTGAGAATCTTGTAAAATACTAGTGAATTGGTTTTCACTAGTTTCAGACCTCATCGAGGTATCAGATTTTGAATCAGTTCCAATATTTTTAGAAATATATTTTTTGATTTCAGAAACAAACAATTCAATCATCTGTTTCTGAGAAAGTATACCAGCATATTTCTGGGTCAGAACTTTAAATGGACTGATATTATCATCTTCTTTTTCTTTTTCTTTTAGATCTTGCTTATAAGCTTTGATCTTTTCATTAATTTTATCAAATGTTTCTTCCGAAAATAATTTTTTGGTTTCTGGGTCCATTCTCATCATTTTTTCCCAGAATTTATAGTGACTGATACGCCATAAACAAGGTGCACCATAACTGGTATAACCTACTAATGGTGTCCATTTTCATATCCATGGAATGCTAAATTCAATAAAGAAAAGACAAGTTGTCTTCCCTTCAATGAAATTGTCAGAATTTTTCCCTTGTATAACAGGGGAAACTGAAATCCAGTCTTTCATAAGACCATGAAAAATGTCTGGCAAAATTTTTGCCGATGGGCCAAATGTTCTCCACCAAGTAAAGAACTAGTTTGAAAAAGGTCTGTGAAAAATGTTTTCACAAACTTTGATAAACCAAGAGTGTTTATGCCTCTTGTTCTCATATAAGAGAGTTTTTTCAAAACTTTCGATATAATCGAAATAATTGAATTTAAAATTCAGATTATGAATCTGAGAAAATAATTCCTTTTCTGCTAATAGAGATATACCCATTCTTCAAAAGATATAATCATTTTGATAATAATTTTGGAAAAGTTATAATCTTTTCCTTTTTCTCGAGAGGAGAAGTGATTAATCTCAATATTATTAGTGGAGAGAAGGAGATTTTCATAGAAACCTCTTTGTTTATAAGACCCATACATGTATGACGTGTTAGGATTATATCTTTCCATAATGGTCCATGGACTATTAGCCCATTGTAAATATCTTTCTTCTATAAGAAGAATAATTTGCCGATCAATTTTTTTGACAAATAATTCTTCTGATTCATCTTCTTTGGCTATTTTAGCATAAGAAGTCTGAGTATCATCAGGAGAGATATCACTCTCTTTTTGTTTTTGTTTCTATTTCAAGAATTCTTGAAATTCTTTATCAAGATCGGAAGTATTACCACCATAAGAACTTGCTGTATTAGCAATATTCTGTGCAACCAATTTTGGTTTTCCATGTTGCACCAGTGCTCTGGTTTGAGGGTCATAACTCCTTCCTCCTCTTCCTCTATAAGAGGAAATGTCACCTCGACTTGAACTTCCTCTTCCTCTATTAGAGGAATAGAAATTATGATCTGGAAAACTCATTCCTGCAAAAATTATCTTTAGCCACTGTTGAATAATTTTTCTGAATATATAAATCATCTTGAAATTTTAAAACACATTTAACAATGGCAAGAATTTCTTTAGCCACTGTTGAATAATTTTTCTGGGCATTATTCCATTTCCCAGAGTAAAATCGAACAAGATATTCTTGTTTTTTATGGGGATCAACCTGTTTAAGGATTCCTCCATAACCAATGTCAGAGGCATTGGTTTCGATAATTTTTTCCCATAAGGGATTTGCCAACATAAGGCATGGAAGGTTTTTAACCTTCTTTTTAATCCTTTGAACAGCCTTGGTATGATTATCATTCCAAGGTAAAGGATTCTTTTTTAACCTATCATATAAGATAGCAGTATCTTCATTAAGATTTTTTATATAGGAAGAGATATAATTAAGACTTCCTAAAAACCTTTGTAATTGGGTTTTATCAGTAATGATATCTGGAAATTTACTTCCAAATTCAATACTTCTTTGAATAGGAATAATATTTCCTTTGTCAATAATATGACCAAGAAATCTGATAATAGATTGAAATAAAATCATTTTTGGCTTTGAAATTACAAGGCCGTTTTTAATAACAATTTCTTTAAACATATTTAAATGTTTAAAGTGTAATTCAATGTCTTTAGAAAAGACAAGAATATCATCAATATAAACGATGAAAAAATTGCTAAATGGATAAAAAATGTCATTCATAATTTGTTGAAATTCTGAAGGAGCATTTTTTAATCCAAATGGCATAACTGTCCATTCATAATGTCCAAATGGGACATTGAAGGCAGTTTTATACCTGTCAGATTCACTAATTTGAATTTGCCAAAAACCAGATTTTAAATCAAATTTAGAAAAGACTAATGCATTGACTAGCCTCTCCAGAAGATCCTTCTTATTAGGAATAGGATGCCTAATCCATTTTAAAACCTTATTAAGTGGTTTATAATTTATAAAAAGTCTAGGAACTCCTCGTTCCTGCTCAGAATGTTTATTAACATAAAATGCAGTGCATGACCATGGAGATTTTGAAGCAGTTATTAACTTCTTTTGTAAAAGAGAATCAATTTCCTTTTTACATAACTCCAAATATTCAGAGTTCATTTGACAAGGTCTTGCCTTAGTAGGAATATCCTTTTCCTTAAAATTTTCTTCATAAGGAAGAGAAACTAAATGCTTTTTTCTATCCCAAAAGGCATTTGGCAAGTCATTACAGATATCAAGAGAAAACTTATTATGAATAAGCTTAATTTTTTCCTTTAATTTAGGACTTTTGAGTTTTTCTTCAATCGTCAGAAAACTCACTTCTTCTTTTAAACAATTTATTTGAAAGGTTTTTCTTTCAATCTGTTCTTGTAGTTCATTAAGAACTCTATGAATAGGTTTTGTAATAAAATCGAAAGATATTGGTTTTCCCTCAAAGGTTCCAATTAAACCTTTTTCATTGACAAGAGTCAGAGGATAAATTTTATAAATGAAAGGTAAACCAAGTATAAGTTGGCTTGAAATATCTTTAGCAAGAAGAAAATAATCTTTTCCTAATGACATAAGATGTTCAATAGAATCATCAGGAGAATTATCTTCTAAAAGACAAAGGCGTTGATGAAAATCATTATTGATATTATAAAGATTTTTAATTTTTTTTTTCTTGAGATTATCAATCTCATGAATTAAATCCTGGGTAGAAACAGGATTTTGTTTCTCATACTTCTGTCTAAGAAGTTTATTAACTTCGGACATGGAGTATGAATTTTTAGTATTCTGAGAAATAATAGTACTAGTAGAACTAGTAGATGGAACATCTTCCATCTGATCAATAATACTCGTTCTTAAAAGAGGATCTTTAATTCTCTTAAGAAATTATAATAAACTATCATTTCTCAAGACACTTAAATTAAGATCTTGAAATTGAGACATAAGTCTATAAAACTCATCAGAAGAATTTTCAGTATTACTGACTTTTTTTGAAGGACAAATACAAGGTTGTCCTTGTATACATGCTTCACAATCATCACTTCCTGATAATAAGGATTCATTATCAAGAAGTTGAAGATCATCAGAATCTACTGATTCTGAGTATTCAGTATCTGAACTTTCTGATCTATTATTATAAGAATCTAAAACAATTTTACAATTTTTTTCTTTCGATTCATTATCAATATCAAGGGCTTTGACTTTATCTTTTGCCCAACACTGGTTAGCATAATGACCAGGTTTTTTGCATTTTCTACAAATTATAGAAAATTCTTTATTTTTTCTTTTATCTTTTTTATAAAAAGATGATCTAGATTTTTTTAATTCTTTTTTCTTATCAGAATAATATCTTTTCTTTCTTTTAAAAATGTTTCCTTCTCTAGTATCTTTAGAAGGACGTTTTCTTCCTTTAGAAGGAATTTCCATACCAAATTGACTACAAAATTGGCCAAGTTGTTTTTTCTCAAACAAATTTTTCTTTCTTATCTGGTTATTTAATTTCAACTCATTACATAAGGCTAAACCTTCTTGTACACAAGTTGATATTAAATTACCATAAGTATAACTATCATAAGGTATAGAAACCTTATCTTGCCTAAGAACTCTACGAATTCTTTCAGCAAAAAGACTAGGAAGGTCATCAATAAATTTGGCTTTCCAATGACTATTATTACAGTCAGCTAATTCAAAGATACGTGTTAGAAAAGTATCTTTATACCATCTGAAATCAGATAGAGTTTTACATCTAAGATTACTGAGAAGAGTTGTAATATTATCTCCATTATCAGTAAACTTACCTGTAAAATGATCAATAATTGTGAGAACTAAAGAATAAACTGCATTCTCAATAGTATTATTATCCTCTATCTTAATAGAATTAAAAATAGAAGATTTTTGTTCTTGGGACAAATAATTATCCCACCAACCTTTTAGTTGGCCAGTAAAACCAGCAGTTATCATGACCGCAATGTTTTTATCTGAATTACCAAAAACTTTACACACAGTGCTGTACATCATCATACAGTGTGCAAGATTATAGATGTGCTTATCAGTGCAACCATCTAAATTCCATTCATAAATGCTTTTTCTATTATAATTATTGGAAAGAAAATATTCTTATTCTTCAAGCAGAACATCAGCAGGAGAAGGTCTATTATAATAGTACCTACTTTGGGTGGGTCTATCAGCCCATTTTATTTTATTAATTTCTTCTATATTATTAATGGAAGAGGTAGATGGAGAATGATTTTTATAAAAATCTTCTTCATCATCTAAAGCTGAAATATTAAAAGCTTTAAACTGTTCTTCTAATAATTTTTCCAAATCAGAAACTGAAGTTTTAAGTTTAAAATCCTTTATTAAAGGAGGAGATTGGATCGAAGAAGAAGCAATAGAAGAAATATCAATTTCTTTTTTCTTCTCAATATGAACATCAGGTTTTATCTGATTGGTAGCTGAAATAATTTTTTCAACTCTATCATGTAGAGATATCATTTCTTCATCAAGAATGGTCAAATACAAATTTGTATAATTCTGATTTTCAATTAACTGATTTATATGTTTCGTGGTAGTAGGAAGCATATCTGTTTCAAATATTTTTGAAAAAGCTGTAAAATTTAAAGTCTTATTATTCTTTTCAATTTGAAAAGGTTGTTGAGGTGGATAAACAGATTTTTGAATCTGTCCTGAAGTAAGTTTATAACTTCTTTCAATTACCGAAATATGATTAGTAATGAAAGTTTTAAAAAACCAAGGAACATAATAAATAATCTGATTATGTTCTTCACAGAATTTATAAAAACTGTCAACAAAGAAAGTATATTCTTTTTTAGTAAAACTTTTAAAATACCATTTTCTAAATGGTTCCCATTTGGATGTATAAAACTTTGTATTAATCTGCCTTCTAATAGCAGATCCTTTTGAAAAATCTAATTTTGGTGTATTACTCATAATTAAATAGTGAAATTCATATGAGATACATTATCAGTATCTTTAATGTCATAAACATTGCTGTGTAAAATTTTATTTTTATCAATTAAAATATTTTCAGTATGATCTTCTTGAGATTTATCATCCTCTTGAAAATAAGAAGATGTTGATGCTCTAGAAGTCTGTGGAATTTCCACATCATATTGAAAAGGAGAGATAAAATTTTGATTTGATCTAGATCTGGATAAAGATTTAGAGGAAGATATTAACTTCCTTTGATCAGGGGCAAATTTAATTTGTACTGATCCTTCAGTATTCTGAATAATCTGTTGTAATCTATTATTTACAATAGGAACTTTAGGCATAGCCTGTGTAAGAGTCCATTGTTCTGGAAATTTTATTTCCTCCCATTTTATGGCCCTTCTGGTAGTAATATTAGATTTTCCAAAATTTGTTTCAATTAAAATAGTCTCATTAGACTTTTTATCAACTCTTTTACACATATGATTTAGAGTATATAAGGGTTTAAAATATATACAATAACAGATACATATAACTTCTGTTCCAGAAACATAATTATAATTTTCTGTGCAAACATTTAATGTTAAGGTATCCAAAATATTCTTATCATTTAATGAAACTGAAAGATTTGGATAAACATCAAAATAGACTGGTCCATGTGCTAGACTAGATTGAATCATTCCCATGATAGAATGGGTAAAATCCAGATTTCTGGCATCTCTAAGGGTTGCCATGAACATTTCTGGTAGACCTTCTAAAGTTAAAGATCTAAATGCAATTTGAATACATCCTATATGAATAAAATTATGAGTTTCAACAAAGGGTGAAATATCTCTTTCATTTAAGAGACGAATAATCATCTCTTTATCATTAGGAGATATAGCTGATTCAGTAGTTTTAACTACTTGTTTGAGACTTAATTTCTCAAATGTTCCTATTCATATACCAGATTTGGTTTTATTCTTGGAATAGTCCATTTATTTAATAAATCTAAATTTTCAGGAATATCATATTCCTTAATTCTGCGGTTTTTAACAGCAGTTTTCTTATGAAAAATATTCATAAGGCTGAAAAGTGTTAGATCATAGATGAACTTAAGTATATAAGTATAGTTATAACAAGTATAATAGTATATATTATTAATATTATTGTATTATAATATTAATATATAACATTATAATATTTAATAGAAATAATTTGTATTATATTAATATCTATATTATATTTAGTATGTAATATATATATTATATAATATATTAATATATATATAATGTTATATTAATAAATATAGTATTGACATATTAATTAATATATGTTATAATATATTTAATTATTACGTACATATATATATATTAATCCATTATATATATGTATTATATATAATGTATTGAATATATTAATAATATATATTATAGTATAACACTATAATATTATAACATTAATATAAATATATATTTATAATTATATGTATATAATATATTATATATATATATATTATATTATGTATAATACTAATATGTATTTTTATATTGTATTAATATAATATGTTATTATAATAGTAACATATATATACAACTACATATACATTATATACATATATACTATATAATATAATATGTATATATAATAATAATATTAGTATATAATATTAATATGTATATATATAAAAATATATATTATATGGTGTTCATATATTATTATATTAATATATTTTTTTAATATTACAATATATTAATAGTGTTATTATATTAATACATAAATATATGTATAATAATACTATTAATAATATAATCAATAAGCTACTGCTTCTGAGCACAATTTAAGAGTAAGTCTAAATTTTAAATTTCTGTTTATTTTTATTTTTACTTTGAATTATCAGCTGCCTTATATGGCTAGCTAGTTCTTTGTGATAGATTATAGCATAACTATTCATGTTTCTACTAACATGGTTCCAAACCTTTTGAGGTTTTGGAAACATGATTTAAAATCAAATAATTAAAACCAATTATAAGTTTAGGGAGGTTTGAATCAGGTTTGAGTTAACCTACGGTCGTATAAGCCTACTTCGTGCCCTTGTTGCCGTAATTTCGAGTGAAGGCGCAGGCGTTTGTGGGGTTTTTCTTGTAAGCTTATACAACTAAGGGGGTCCTCAGTAAAAGCCCTGACTTCAATAAAAGAATTTTTGTCCCTTACTAACTCTGTAATTGTGTTTTAGTCTACTTGGTTTTGGGTCATCCCGTCCTGGGTCTTGAATGGTATCGGAGCCATAGAAGTAGAGATATGTTTAAGTTCATCTATGATCTAACACCTTTATAATTCTTAGAAAGAAAATATTCTTGTTCTTCATGAAGAACATCAATCGGAGAAGGTCTATTATAATAGTACCTGCTCTGAGTAGGCCTATCAGCCCATTTCATTTTGTTAATTTCTTATGTAACATTAACAGAAGGAGAAGTATTCTTTTGGAATTCTTCTTCATCGTCTAAAGCTGATATATTAAAAGCTTTAAACTTTTCTTCTAATAATCTTTCTAAATCAGAAACAGAAGATTTTATTTAAAATCCTTTATTAAAGGAGGAGATTGGATAGAAGAAGAAGCAATAGAAGAAATATCAATTTCTTTTTTCTTCTCAATATGAACATCAGGTTTTATCTAATTGATAGCTGAAATAATTTTTCCAACTCTATCGTGTAGAGATATCATCTCTTCACCAAGAATGGTTAAATACAGATTTGTATAATTTTGATTTTCAATAAGTTGGTTTATATGCTTCGTGGTAGTAGGAAGATACCATTCAAGACCCAGGATGGGATGACCTAAAACCAAGTAGACTAAAACACAATTACAGAGTTAGTGAGGGACAAAAATTCTTTTACTGAAGGCAGGGCTTTTACAGAGTTAGTCATGCTATAATCTAACACAAAGAACTAGCCAGCCATATAAGGCGGCTGATAATTCAAAGTAAAAATAAAAATAAACAGAAATTTAAAATTTAGACTTACTCTTAAATTGTGCTCAGAAGCAGTGGTTTATTGATTATATAACTGTAGGTTTACAGAGAGAGTAGAGAGAGAAAGAAGAGAGAGGCGAGAAAACTCAAGCGTGTCTCCTCAAAAACTAAAACTACCTATAAATAGAGGAAGAGCCGGACATGAAACCCCGAATTCCACAATCAAAAAATAAACAGGAAAACTTTAAAAAAGCTACTTTACAAAAGTTGCTTTATAAAAGTAAAAATGACAAATATGTCAAAATCAATTTTGGTGACAAATATGTCACTGCTGATCAACGTGTTAATTTTCTCCTAGACTTGAGTCTTCTGAAGAGAAATTTTTTGAAATATTCTGGAATCTGATTTTCCAAAATCCTATCTTGGAAGTTTGATAAAAACATTCAGGTGTAGAAGAATATTTTTCCATACACCTCTTGAATTTGTCGTCTTGGAATTCCATCATCTCCCAAGCTTGATTATAAATCCTGCCCACTTTTGCACAATTTCTTGCAAGTTGTTGTGGATTGCTGCAATCTTCAAGGAGAAGAGAAAGAGATTCCTTTCTGCTCTCTTTCCAGATATTATCTTAATTTTGCTTCCATTGATAATAATAGAAACGTCTAGAACAATTAAGAAAATGATCTGTATTCATTTTGTTTCTTTAGTAAAAGAGTCTTTAAGCTCTTCAAGGGCTTCAAATAAAGCCGGATCAGAGATATCATCTTCTGGATCTTGAGAATCTTGTAATGAACTAGTGAATTGATTTCACTAGTTTCGAACCTCATTGAGGTATCAGATTTTGAATCTGAACCGAAGTTTTTTGAAATATCCTTTTTTATTTTAGAAACAAATAATTCAATCATCTGTTTCTGTGACAGAATCCCAGCATATTTCCGGGTCAGAATCTTGAAAGGACTAATATGGTCCTCTTCTTTTTCTTTTTTTTTTCTTTTAGATCTTGCTTATAAGCTTCGATCTTTTCATTTATTTTTTCAAATGTATCTTCCGAAAATAATTTTCCGATTTCTGGGTCCATCCTCATCATTTTTTTCAGAATTTACAACGGCTGATACGCCAAAGACAGGGAGCACCATAGCTAGTATAACCAACTATCGGAGTCCATTTCCATATCCATGGAATGCCAAATTCAATAAAGAAAAGACAAGTTGTCTTCCCTTCAATGAAATTGTCAGAATGTTTTCCCTGTATAACAGGAGAGACTGATATCCAGTCTTTCATAAGATCATGAAATATGTCAGGCAAAATTTTTTCCGACATTCCAAATGTTCTCCACCATGTAAAGAACCAATTTGGACTTGGTCTACGAAAAATATTTTCACAGACTTTGATAAACCAAGAGTGTTTATGCATCTTGTTCTCATATAAGAGTGTTTTCTCAAAACTTTTGATATAATCGAAATAATTGAATTTGAAATTCAGGTTATGAACTTGTGAAAAGAATTCTTTTTCTGCTAATGGAGAAATTCCCCATTCTTCAAAAGATATAATCTTTTCGATAATAATTTTTGAAAAGTTGTAATCTTTCCCTTTTTCTCCAGAGGAGAAATGATTGATCTCAACACTATTAGTGGAGAGGAGGAGATTTTCATAGAAACTCTTTGCTTGTAAGAGCCACACACGTATGACGTGTTAGCAAGATATCTTTCTATAACAGTCTATGGACTATTAGCCAATTGAGTATCTCTAGCAAGATATCTTTCCATAACAGTCCATGGACTATTAGCCCATTGAGTATCTCTTTCTTCTATTAGAAGAATAATCTGTTTATCCACCTCAACAATCTTTTCAAAATTGAAAGAAATAATAAGACCTTAAATTTTACGGCTTTTTCAAAAATATTTGAAACAGAAATGCTTCCTACTACCACGAAGCATATAAACAACCTTATTGAAAATCAAAATTATACAAATCTGTATTTAACCATTCTTGGTGAAGAGATGATATCTCTACACGATAGAGTTGAAAAAATTATTTCAGCTAGCAATCAGATAAAACCTGATGTTCATATTGAGAAGAAAAAAGAAATTGATATTTCTTCTATTGCTTCTTCTTCTATCCAATCAAGGATTTTTGATTTAGAAAGATTATTAGAAGAAAAGTTTAAAGCTTTTAATATATCAGCTTAAGACGATGAAGAAGAATTCCAAAAGAATAATTCTCCTTCTGTAAATGTTACAGAAGAAATTAACAAACTGAAATTGGCTGATAGGCCTACTCAGAGCAGGTACTATTATAATAGACCTTCTCCAATTGATATTCTTCATGAAGAACAATAATATTTTCTTTCTAATAATTATAATGGAAAGAGCATTTATGAATGGAATTTAGATGGTTGCACTGATAGGCACATCTATAATCTTGCACATCGTATGATGATGTATAGTACTGTGTGCAAGGTATCTGGTAATACAGATAAAAATATAGCGGTCATGATAACTGCTGGTTTTACTGGCCAACTTAAAGGCTGGTGGGATAATTATTTGTCCCAAGAACAAAAATCCTCTATTTTCAATTCTATTAAAGTTGAGGATAATATTCCAGTTGAGAATGCAGTTTATTCTTTAGTTCTCACCATTATTGATCATTTTACAAGAAAGTTTACTGATAATGGTGAGAATATTAGAACTCTTCTCAGTAACCTTAGATGTAAAACACTATCTGATTTCAGATGGTATTAAGATACTTTCCTAACACGTATCTTTGAATTGGCTGACTGTAATAACAGTCATTAGAAAGCCAAATTTAATGATGGCCTTCCTAGTCTTTTTGCTGAAAGAATTCGTAGAGTTCTTAGGCAAGATAAGGTTTCTATACCTTATGATAATTATACTTATGGTAATTTAATATCAACTTGTGCACAAGAAGGTTTAGCCTTATGTAATGAGTTGAAATTAAATAACCAGATAAGAAAGCAAAATTTGCTTGAGAAAAAACAACTTGGCCAATTTTGTGGTCAATTTTTTATGGAAATTCCTTCTAAAGGAAGAAAACGTCCTTCTAAAGATATTAGAGAAGGAAAACCTTTCAAAAGAAAGAAAAGATATTATTCTGATAAGAAAAAGGATTGACAAAATCAAGATCATCTTTTTATAAAAAAGATAAAAGAAAAAACAAAGAATTTTCTATAATTTGTAGAAAATGTAAAAAACCTGGTCATTATGCAAACCAGTGTTGGGCAAAAGATAAAATCAAAGCCCTTGAAATTGATAATGATTTAAAAGAAAAATTATGTAAAATTGTTTTAGATTCTGACAATAATAAATCAGAACTTTCAGATACTGATTATTCAGAATCAGATGATTCTGAAGATCTTCATCTTCTTGATAATGAATCTTTATTATCAGAGAGTGATGACTGTGAAGCATGTATACAAGGACAACCTTGTATTCGTCCTTCAAAGAATATCAGTAATACTGAAAATTCTTCAGATGAGTTTTATAAACTTATGTCTCAATTTCATGACCTCAATCTTAGTGTCTTAACAAATGATAATATACTAAAATTCTTTAAGAGAATTAAAGATCCTCTTTTGAGAACTAGTATTATTGATCAAATGGAAGATATTCCATCTTCTAGTTCTACTAGTCCCACTATTTCTCAGAAGACTGAGAATTCATACTCCATGTCCGAAGTTAATAAGCTTCTTAGGCAGAAGTATGAAAAGTAAAATCCTATTTCTACTTAGGATTTAATTCATGAGATTGATAATCTCAAAAAAAGAAATTAAAAATCTTTATAATATTAATAAATATTTTCATCAACGCCTTTGTTTATTAGAAGATAACAAAGAAAAGGAGATTGATAATTCTCCTGATAATTCTATTGTACATCTCACGTCATTAGGAAAAGATTATTTCCCTACTATTTCTATGATTATATCTCAGAAGTGGTATACTAAAATTACTCTTCTCATTAAAAATCATAAAATTGATTTTATAGCTATGATTGATAGTGGTGCCGATTTAAATTTCATACAAGAAGGATTGATTCCTACCAGGTATTTTCATAAAACCACTTATTCACTTTCGCATGCTGGAAGTGAGCGTCTTGAAATAAATTTCAAGATTCCAAAAGCATATATTTGCAAAGATAATTGTTGTATTTCAACAAGTTTTCTTCTTGCAAAGAACATTTCAAGCACGCTTATACTTGGCTTACCTTTTATTTATAAAATTTATCTATTCACTCTTGTTGATGAAAAAGGATTAACTGGAACTTTTGAAGGAAAACCCATATCTTTCGATTTTATTACAAAACCTGTTCGTAGAGTTCTTAATGAACTACAAGAACAGATTGAAAGAAAAACCTTTCAAATAAACTCCTTAAAAGAAGTGAGTTTTCTGACTATTGAAGAAAAACTCAAAAATATTAAATTACAGGAAAAAATTAAGCTTATTCATAATAAGTTTTCTGTTGATATCTGTAATGATTTACCAAATGCTTTTTGGGATAGAAAAAAGCATATTATTTATCTTCCTTATGAAGAAGATTTTAAAGAAAATAATATTCCTACAAAGGCAAGACCTTGCCAAATGAACTCTGAATATTTGGAGTTATGTAAAAAAGAAATCAATTCTTTATTACAAAAAAAAGTTAATAACTACTTCTAAATCTCCCGGGTCATGCACTGCATTTTATGTTAATAAACATTCAGAACAGGAACGTGGAGTTCTTAGATTAGTCATCAATTATAAACCTCTTAATAAAGTTTTAAAATGGATTAGACACCCTATTCCCAACAAGAAGGATCTTCTTGATAGATTAGTTAATGCATTAGTCTTTTCAAAATTTGATTTAAAATCAGGATTCTGGCAAATTCAAATAAATGAATCTGAATAGATATAAGACTGCCTTCAATGTCCCATTTGGACATTATGAATGGACGGTCATGCCATTTGGATTAAAAAATGCTCCTCCAGAATTCCAACAAATTATGAATGACATTTTATATCCATTTAGCGATTTTATTATTGTTTATATTGGTGATATTCTTGTCTTTTCTAAAGACATTGAATCACACTTTAAACATTTAAATATGTTTAAAGATATTGTTATAAAAAATGGCCTTGTTATTTCAAAGCCAAAAATGATTTTATTTCAATCTAATATTTGATTTCTTGGTCATATTATTGACAAAGGAAATATTATTCCTATTCAAAGAAGTATTGAATTTGAAAATAAATTTCTAGATATCATTATTGATAAAACCCAACTACAAAGATTTTTAGGAAGTTTAAATTATATTTCTTCCTACATAAAAAATTTGAATGAAGACACTGCTATCTTATATGATAGGTTAAAAAAGAATCCTTTTCCTTGGAATGATAATCATACCAAGGCTGTTCAAAGGATCAAAGAGAAGGTTAAAAACCTTCCATGCCTTATGTTGGCAAATCCCTTATGGGAAAAAAATATTGAAACCGATACCTCTGACATTGGTTATCATGGAATCCTTAAACAGGTTAATCCCCTAAAAAAGAAGAATACCTTGTTCGTTTTTATTCTGGGAAATGGAATAATGCCCAGAAAAATTATTCAACAGTGGCTAAAGAAATTCTTGCCATTATTAAAACTGACTGCAATGCAGCAAAATTCATGTTTCAAAAAGATTTCAAACATGATGTATCTAAGCAAATGTTGGCCAGATGGCAATCACATCTTGCTCCATTTGATTTCACTATTATTCATAAAAAAGGCATTGATAATTATTTGTCTGATTTCCTAACAAGGGAATTCTTGCAGGAATGAGTTTCCCAAATCGAGATTTCTATTCCTCTCATAGAGGAAGAGGAGGCCCAGGCCGAGATGACCTTTCCTCTTATAGAGGAAGGGGTTATAATCCCCAACAATCCAGAACAATTGTGCAACATGGAAAACAAAAGCTGGTTGGACAGAACATTGCTAATGCAGCAAGTTCCTTTGGAGGTAATACTTCCAATCTTGATGAAGAGTTTCAAGAATTCTTGAAACAGAAACAAAAACAAAAACAAAAAGAGTTGATATCTCTCCTGATGATACTCAGACTTCTTATGCTAATATAGCAAAAGAAGATGATTCAGAGAAGCTTTTTATTGAAAATATCGATAAACAGGTTATTCTTCTAATAGAAGAAAGAGATACTCAATGGGCTAATAGTCCATTGACTGTTATGGAAAGATATCTTGCTAACACGTCCTGAGTAGAAATAAGATTTTTCTTTTCATACTTCTGCCTAAGAAGCTTATTAACTTCGGACATGGAGTATGAATTATTATCAAAAAGATTATAAAAGATTTTTATAGTATCTATATATATAATGTATATGTAGTTGTATATATATGTTAATAATATAATAACATATTATATTATAATAGTATTAATATACAATATAAAATACATTTTAGTATTATACATAATATATTATATACATAATATATTATATACATATAATTATAAATATATATTTATATTAATGTTATAATATTATAGTATTATACTATAATATATATTATTAATATATTAATAATTAATGTATTAAAACTATTAATACATATATTATATACTATTTATTATTAATGTGTATATAATATATTAATATACTATTAATAATAATTACATATATTGTATTATAATATTACATATGTATAGTATAAGTTAAGTATAGTATATTAATTATAATAAATATATAGTAAATAATATTAATATGTATATATACTATAATGTATATAATAGTATTAATATATTGTAAATAAATATGTATTATATAATATACATAATATTATTTATAGTATTATTATACATATATTTATGTATTAATATAATAATGCTATTAATATATTGTAATATTATAAAAATATATTAATATAATAATAAATGAACATCATATAATATATATTTTTATAATATGTATATAAGTATAGTTATAACATGTATAATAGTATATATTATTAATATTATTGTATTATAATATTAATATGTAACATTATAATATTTAATAGAAATAATTTGTATTATATTAATATCTATATTATATTTAGTATGTAATATATATGTTATATAATATATTAATATATATAATGTTATATTAATAAATATAGTATTGACATATTAATTAATATATGTTATAATATATTTAATTATTACGTACATATATATATTATATACATATATATATGTATATATTAATTAATATATGTTATAATATATTTAATTATTACGTATATATATATATGTACGTAATAATTAAATATATTATAACATATATTAATTAATATGTCAATACTATATTTATTAATATAACATTATATATATTAATATATTATATAACATATATATTACATACTAAATATAATATAGATATTAATATAATACAAATTATTTCTATTAAATATTATAATGTTACATATTAATATTATAATACAATAATATTAATAATATATACTATTATACATGTTATAACTATACTTATATACATATTATAAAAATATATATTATATGATGTTCATATATTATTATATTAATATATTTTTATAATATTACAATATATTAATAGCATTATTATATTAATACATAAATATATGTATAATAATACTATAAATAATATTATGTATATTATATAATACATATATATTTACAATATATTAATACTATTATATACATTATAGTATATATACATATTAATATTATTTACTATATATTTATTATAATTAATATACTATACTTAACTTATACTATACATATGTAATATTATAATACAATATATGTAATTATTATTAATAGTATATTAATATATTATATACACATGAATAATAAATAGTATATAATATATGTATTAATAGTTTTAATACATTAATTATATTAATATACATACTATGTATACATACATTATAATAATATATATTTATAATATTATATAATGTACATATTATAATGTATAATAATTAATACACATATTAATATAATATTATATAGTAATATATGTATACTATAATGTTATAAAATGTATAAATATTATAAAATATTACATACATTAGATAATATTAATTATATATATTAATAATTATATAATTATTAATATTATATTAATACATATAATATATACTTATATGTATAATAAATATTATTAATATATATTATATTATTAATAATATATGCATAATATATATGTATTATAATATGTATATAAGTATAGTTATAATATGTATAATATTATATATTATATAAAATAATACACTACGATTATAAATTTAATTATATTATATTATATTATATAATGTATAATAGTTTTAATTTATATTTATATACATACTATGTATGCATACATTATAATAATATATATTTATAATATTATATAATGTACATATTATAATGTAGAATAATTAATATACATATTAATATAATATTACATAGTGATATATGTATACTATAATGTTATAAAATGTATAAATATTATAACATATTATATACATTAGATAATATTAATTATATATATTAATAATTATATAATTATTAATATTATATTAATATATATAATATATAGTTATATGTATAATAAATATTATTAATATATATTATATTATTAATACTATATGTATAATATATATGTATTATAATATGTATATAAGTATAGTTATAACATGTATAATAGTATATATTATAAAATATAATATACTAAGATTATATATTTAATTATATTATATTATATGTATATAATGTATAATATATTAATATATATTATACTATATTAATATTATAATAGTAATTATATAATATTAATATATATTATTAATATTATTATATAACATTATAATATTTAATAGAAATAATTTGTATTATATTAATATCTATATTATATTTAGTATCCTATATATATAGTATATAATATTATTAATTATATAATATATATTATATTTGTGTTATTATATATATAATACTACTATAATATATAATATATTATAATATGTTTATAATTATATGTTATATATAATTAATACCATTAATACATACTATAATAAATATTTACATAACATATAATGTTAATATATAATATTATATATTACTATAAATATTATATGACTATACATTAATATATATAGTATGTATATGTCATTATATATGATATACTATAATATTATATTTATTATATGTTACTTATTATAATATATTAATATATTTATATTATGCTATTAATATATATTATGTATGTATAACATATATTAATATATTATAATATATATTGCATATTAATAATATATATATATTTTAATATATTATATATTATTAATAATATGATAGATTATTAGTATACATATTAATAAATATGTATTATTACTTAATTATATAATATAAATTATATATAATATTATAGGTATATACATGTATATAATACATTAATATATTATATAGTAATTTATATATATTAATATGTATTAATTATTATATTACTTATACATTATTCAATTTTACTATATATTAGTACATTATTATATAGTAATTATATATATTATGTATATATTATAATTACATATATAATATATATAACATTGCTATATTATTGTATATATATTATATTATATATATTATAATATTATATAAATATTATATTATATATATTATAAAATACTATTACATAATATATATAAATTACTATATAATATATTATTATATTATATAATTAAATTATTATACATATTAAATTATTTGATTAAGGCTGCCACTCTAACATGTGTCTTTGTAAGGGGTTATGACTCTTCACTCCCGAAACTCTATAAATAGGGAGTTGAGTCAATTGTAAAACACACGAAAATAAATAAATACTCCATTTTCTATACTCATTAGTTTCTAAGTTCTTAGTTGTCCTCTCCAAAGCCCCTTAGCCAGTCTATGGTTCATCATATTCTCTATCTTATTATCCTTATAGTATATAGTACGCTCTATACTCGCCTCTTATGAGAATCATGTATATCAGAAATATGCTATAACCTAGAAAAGAGTAACGGTCCCTATAGTTTACACGAAGATCAGAATCCATGCTTTCAATTGCTTTTACTTTGTGGATCTGAGCTTTGCTCGATAAGGCTAAGAGTGCCGAAGAAGGAGTGAAGTTCATTGTCAACCTGCTCAAGGCAATTTGAATACATGGTGGCTATGGTCCTCTAAGGGTGTGAACGAGTAGGGCTTCCGTGCTAGCTTGGTATCAGAGCCAGGTTGCTCTCGTCTTGTCGGCCGGAGAATATTTTGATTAATATTATAATATTATATAGTATATATTATATACATATTATAATATATAGTATTAAACATAATTATACTATATTATACATATACTAATATATATTATTATAATATTATTACATAAATTATATTATAATATATATTAATGTATATTAATTATGTAAATATATAATAGGTATTAATATTATATACTTCATATATGTTATAATGCATATATTATAATAATATGTATACTATCTTATAATATATATTATATTATTAATATCATTATGTATAATATAATTATAAATATATGTATATGTAATTAACATACTATTATAAATTTATACAATATTAGTATTATACAAAATATAATTAATAATATGTATTACATATAATAGAAATTATTATAAGTATTTACATATATACATATTAATATAATATTTATATAATTATTATATATTATAATATAGTATATTAATATATAGTATTATATATATTAATATTATATTATATTATTATTATATACTATATATAATTTATACTATATATATTATATTATTAATATTATTATTTAATATTATATAATTATATAACATTAATATGTATTGTACCTATATAATTATAATTTATATGTATATTGTATAATTTATATAGTATTTTAATATTATATACATGTATATATATGTATACATATTAATTTATATTGTATAATACTATCATAGTTAATTACTATATAATTAATATAATTATTATATTAATTATATAATATATATTCTACTAATACATATATTATTTATTAATATATATAATATACGTATAATATGTATTTATAATATTATTATGTAATAGTAAATCATATATAATTTATTAATATATATTTATAATATCTAATATATATTATTATATACATGTAATATTATAATTACCCTGTAACATATAGTATATTAGTCTATATTATATTATACATTATATATTATATTATTAATATCAGCCGCCTTATATGGCTGGCTAGTTCTCTGTGTTAGATCATAGTATGGCTATTCATATTCCTACTAACATGGATCCAGACCTTTAAGGTTCTGGAAACATAATTAAAATCAAATAACTAAAATCAATATTAGGATTAGTGAGGTTTGAATCAGGTTTGAGTTAACCTAAGGTGTATAAGCCGACTTCGTGCCCTTGTTGCCGTAATGCCGAGTGAAGGCGCAGGCGTTTGTGGGGTTTTTCTTGTCAGCTTATATTACTAAGGGGGTCCTCAGTAATAAATCCTGAATTCAGTAAAAATCTTGTTTGTTCCTCACCTGTCTATCATTGATCTTAGTCTGTTTGGTTTGGGTCATCCTCCGTCCTGGGTCTTGAATGGCATCAGAGCCATGGAAGTAGAAATATGTTTTAGTTCATCTATGATCTAACACTTTTATCATTATGAATATTTTTCATAAGAAAACTACTGTTAAAAACAGTAGAATTGAGGAATATGATATTCCTGATAATTTAGATTTATTAAATAAATGGACTATTCCTCGAATAAAACCAAATCTGGTTTATGAATTAGGAACATTTGAGAAATTAGGTCTCAAACAAGTAGTTAAAACTACTAAATCTGCAATATCTCTTAATGATAAAGAGATGACTATTCGTCTCTTAAATAAAAGAGATATTCAACCTTTTATTGATACTCATAATTTCATTCATATAGGATGCATTCAAATTGCATTTAGACCTTTAACTTTAGAAGGTTTACCAGAAATATTTATGGCAACTCTTAGAGATGCTAGAAATCTGGATTTTACCCATTCTATTATGGGAATGATTCAATCTAGTCTGGCACATGGTCCAGTCTATTTTGATGTTTATTCAAATCTTTCAGTTTCATTAACTGATAGAAATATTTTGGATACTTTGACATTAAATGTCTGCACAGAAAATTATAATTATGTTTCTGGAACAGAAGTCATATGCATATGTTATCGCATATATTTTAAACCATTATATACTCTTAATCCTATATGTAAAAGAGTAGATAAAAAGTCTAATGAGACTATTTTAATTGAAACAAATTTTGGAAAATCTAATATTACTACTAGAAGAGCCATTAAATGGGAAGAAATTAAGTTCCCAGAACATTGGACTCTTACACAGGCTATGCCTAAACTTCCTGTTGTTAATAATAGATTACAACAGATTATACAGAATACTAAAGGGTGTGTGCAAATTAAATTTGCTCCTGATCAAAGGAAGTTAATATCTTCCTCTAGATCTTTATCCAGATCTAGATCTAATCAGAATTTTATCTCTCCTCTTCAATATGATGTGGATATTCCACAGACTTCTAGAGCATCAACATCTTCTTATTTTCAAGAGGATGATAAATCTCAAGAAGATCATAATGAAGATATCATTATTGATAAAAATAAAATTTTACACAGTAATGTTTATAACATTAAAGATACTGATAATGTATCTCAAATGAATTTTATGATTTAATTATAAATAATACATTCAAATTAGATTTTTCTAAAGGTTCTACTGTCAGAAGGCAGATTAATACATAATTTAATTTACCCAAATGGGAACCATTTAGAAAATGGTATTTTAATAGTTTTACTAAAAAAGAATATGATTTCTTTGTTAACAGTTTTTATAAGTTCTGTGAAGAAAAAAATAGGATCATATATTATGTTCCTTGGTTTTTTAAAACTTTTATTACTGATTATATTTCAGTAATAGAAAGAAGTTATAAACTTTTAAATGGACAGATTCAAAAATCTGTTTTTCCTCCACAACAGACTTTTCAAATTGAAAAGAATGATAAGTCTTTTAATTTTACAGCTTTTTCAAAAATATTTGAAACATATATGCTTCTTATTACAACAAAGCATATAAATCAATTGATTGAAAATCAAAATTTTACAAATTTATATTTAACTATTCTAGGTGAAGAAATGATATCTCTTCATGATAGAGTTGAAAAAATAATTTCAGCTATTAATCAAATAAAACCTGATGTTCATATTGAAAAGAAAAAAGATGTAGATATTTCTGCTATTGCTTCTTCTTCTATTCAATCTCCTCCTTTAATAAAGGATTTTAAGCTTAAATCTTCTGTTTCCGATTTGGAAAAATTATTACAAGAAAAATTTAAAAATTTGAATATTTCAGCATTAGATGATGAAGAAGAATTTTCTCCTTCTTCTTTTACCTCTTTCGTTAATAATACAGAAGAGATTAATAAAAGGAAATGGGCTGATAGACCCACACAAAGTAGGTATTATTATAATAGACCTTCTCCTGCGGATGTTCTGCTTGAAGAACAAGAATATTTTCTTTCTAATAACTATAATGGAAAAAGTATTTATGAATGGAATTTAGATGGTTGTACCGATATGCACATCTATAATTTAGCACACCGTATGTTGATGTATAGTACTGTGTGTAAAGTTTCTGGTAATATAGATAGAAACATTGCAACAATGATAACTGCAGGTTTTACTGGCCAACTTAAAGGTTGGTGGGATAATTATTTATCTCAAGAACAAAAAGCTATTATTTTTAATTCAATAAAAATGGATGATAATAATCCTGTTGAGAATGCAGTTTATTCTTTAGTTCTCACAATTATTGACCATTTTACAGGTAAGTTTACTGATAATGGAGAAAATATTAGAACTCTTCTCAGTAATCTTAGATGTAAAACTTTATCTGATTTCAGATGGTATAAAGATACATTTTTAACTCGTATCTTTGAATTACCTGACTGTAATAATAGTCATTGGAAAGCCAAATTTATTGATGGCCTTCCTAGTCTTTTTGCTGAAAGAATTCGTAGAATTCTTAGAAAGGATAAGGTTTCTATACCTTATGATAATTATACCTATGGTAATTTAATATCAACTTGTGTACAAGAAGGATTAGCCTTATGTAATGAGTTGAAATTAAATAATCAAATAAAAAAGCAAAATTTGCTAGAGAAAAAACAACTTGGCCAATTTTGTGGTCAATTTGGTATTGAAATTCCTCATAAGGGGAAAAAACATCCTTCTAAGGATATTAGAGAAGGAAAACTTTCTAAAAGAAAGAAAAGATATTATTCTGATAGAAAAAGAGAATTGAAAAAATCTAGATCATCTTTTTATAAAAAAGAAAAAAGAAAGAAAAAAGAATTTTCTATAATATGTAGAAAATGCAAAAAACCTGGTCATTATGCTAATCAGTGTTGGGCAAAAGATAAGATTAAAGCCCTTGATATTGATAATGATTTAAAAGAAAAAATATGCAAAATTATTTTAGATACTGATAATAATAAATCAGAAAGTTCAGATACTGAATATTCAGAATCTGATGTTTCTGAAGATCTTCAACTTCTTGATAATGAATCTTTATTATCAGAAAGTGAAAATTGTGAAGCATGTATACAAGGACAACCTTGTATTAGTCCTTTACAAGAAGTCAGTAATACTGGTAATAATGATGAGTTTTATAAACCTATGTCTCAATTTCAAGATCTTAATTTAAGTGTCTTGAATAATGATAATATTTTAGAATTTCTTAAAAGGATTAAAGATCCTATTTTAAGAGCTAATATTATTGATCAAATGGAAGATATTCCATCTACTAGTAATACTAGTCAAACTGTTTCTCAAAATACTGAGAATTCATACTCTATGTCCGAAGTTAATAAGCTTCTTAGACAGAAGTATGAAAAACAAAATCCTATTTCTACTCAGGCTTTAGTTTTTGAGATTGATAATCTTAAAAATGAAATAAAAAATCTTTATAAGATAAATAATAATTTTCATCAAAGACTTTCTTTATTAGAAAGAAATAGAGATAAGGAGATTGATAATTCTCCTGATGATTCTATTGAACATCTTATGTCTCTAGGAAAAGATTATTTTCCTACTATTTCTATGATTATATCTCGAAAGTGGTATACTAAAATCACTCTTCTTATAAAAAATCAAAAAATTGATTTTATTGCTATGATTGATAGTGGTGCTGATTTAAATATCATACAGGAAGGATTAATTCCTACTAGGTATTTCCATAAAACTTCTCATTCACTTTCTCATGCTGGAGGTGAACGTCTTGAAATAAATTTTAAGATTCCTAAAGCATATATTTGCAAAGATAATTGTTGTATTTCAACAAGTTTTCTTCTTGCTAAAGATATTTCAAGCCAGCTAATACTTGGCTTACCTTTTAATTATAAAATTTATCCTTTAACTATTGTTAATGAAAAAGGGTTAACTGGAACTTTTGAAGGAAGACCCATATCTTTTGATTTTATTACAAAACCTGTTCATAGAGTTCTAAATGAACTGCAAGAACAGATGGAAAGAAAAACCTTTCAAATAAATTCTTTAAAAGAAGAAGTGAGTTTTATGACTATTGAAGAAAAACTCAAAAATCCTAAATTACAGGAAAAAATAAAACTAATTAATAATAAGTTTTCTGTTGATATTTGTAATGATTTACCAAATGCTTTTTGGGATAGAAAAAAGCATATTGTTTTCGTTCCTTATGAAGAAGATTTTAAAGAAAAGAATATTCCTACTAAGGCAAGACCTTGTCAAATGAACTCTGAATATTTAGAGTTATGTAAAAAACAAAATTGATTCTCTTTTACAAAAGGAGTTAATAACTCCTTCAAAATCTCCTTGGTCATGTACTGCATTTTATGTTAATAATCATTCTGGACAGGAAAGAGGAGTTCCTAGGCTTGTTATTAATTATAGGCCATTAAATAAAGTTTTAAAATGGATCAGACATCCTATACCTAATAAGAAGGATATTCTTGATAGACTAGTTAATGCATTAGTCTTTTCTAAATTTGATTTAAAATCTGGATTTTGGCAGATTCAAATTAATGAATCTGATAGATATAAAACTGCATTCAATGTTCCATCTGGACATTATGAATGGACAGTTATGCCATTTGGATTAAAAAATACTCCTTCAAAATTTCAACAAATTATGAATGACATTTTTAATCCATTTAGCAATTTTATCATCGTTGATATTGATGATATTCTTGTCTTTTCTAAAGACATTGAAACTCACTTTAAACATTTAAATATCTTTAAAGAAATTGTTATTAAAAATGGCCTTGTTATTTCAAAGCAAAAAATTATTTTATTTCAATCAAGTATTAGATTTCTTGGTCATATTATTGACAAAGGAAATATTATTTCTATTCAAAGAAGTATTGAATTTGGAAATAAATTTCCAGATATCATTACTGATAAAACCCAATTACAGAGGTTTTTAGGAAGTTTAAATTATATTTCTTCCTATATTAAAAATCTTAATGAAGATACAACTATCTTATATGATAGGTTAAAAAAGAATCCTTTACCTTGGAATGAAAACCATACCAAGGCCATAAAAAGGATTAAAGAGAAAGTTAAAAACCTTCCATGTCTTATGTTAGCAAATCCCTTATGGGAAAAAATTGTTGAAACTGATGCTTCTGATATTGGTTATGGAGGAATCCTTAAACAGGTTGATCCCCATAAAAAACAAGAATATCTTGTTCGATTTTATTCTGCGAAATGGAATAATTCTCAGAAAAATTATTCTACAGTGGCTAAAGAAATTCTTGCCATTGTTAAATGTGTTTTAAAATTTCAGGATGATTTATATAATCAGAAATTTATAATTAAAACTGATTGTAATTCTGCAAATTCATGTTTCAAAAAGATTTTCAACATGATTTTTCAAAGCAGATGTTTGCCAGATGGCAATCTCATCTTGCTCCATTTGATTTTGATATTGTTTATAAAAAAGGTATTGATAATTATTTGCCTGATTTTTTAACTCGTGAATATTTGCAGGAATGAGCTATCCTGAAAGAGGAACATCTTCCTCTCATAGAGGAAGAGGATATCAACCACCTGGAAGAGGTGATCTTTCCTCTTATAGAGGAAGAGGAGGAAGGGGTTATAACCCTCAATCCAGAACAATTGTGCAATATGGCAAATAGAAGCTTGTTGCCCAAAATATTGCAAACATTGAAGGTAATACTTCTGATCTTGATAAAGAGTTTCAAGAATTCTTGAAACAAAAACAAAAACAGAAAGAGAGTGATATCTCTCCTGAAGAAACTCAGACTTCTTGTGCTAATATAGCAAAAGAAGATGATTTTGAAAAAATGTTTGTTGAAAATTCTGATCGACAAATTATTCTTCTAATAGAAAGAGATACTCAATGGGCTAATAGTCCTTGGACCATTATGGACATATATCTTCCTAACACATCATATGTGTATGGAACTTATAAACAAAGAGGTTATTATGAAAACCTTCTTCTCTCCACTAATAGTGTTGAGATAAATCATTTCTCCTCTGGAGAAAGAGGAAAAGATTATAACTTTTCCAAAATGATTATCAAAAAGATTATATCTTTTGAAGAATGGGGTATATCTCCATTAGCAGAAAAAGAATTTGTTTATGAGCTTAATAAGCTAACTTTCAAATTCAATTACTTCGATTATATTGAAGCACTTGAAAAAACTCTCTTATATGAGAACAAGAGGCATAAACACTCTTGGTTTATAAAAGTTTGTGAAATTATATTTCATAAACCAATTCCAAATTGGTTCTTTACTTGGTGGAGAACTTTTGGACCTTCGGCAAAAATTTTACCAGACCTTTTTCATGGTCTAATGAAAGATTGGATATCAGTCTTCCCTGTTATACAGGGAAAAACTTCTGAAAATTTCATTGAAGGAAAGACTACTTGTCTTTTCTTTATTGAATTTGGAATTCCATGGATATGGAAATGGACACAGTAGTAAGTTATACCAGCTATGGTGCACCTTGTTTATGGCGGATTAGCCAATGTAAAATCTGGGATAAAATGATGAGAATGGACCCAGAAACCAGGAAATTATTCTCGGAAGAAACTTTTGAAAAAATTAATGAAAAGATCGAAGCTTATAAGTAAGATCTTAAAGAAAAAGAAAAAGAAAAAGAAGAGGATAATATTAGTCCTTTCAAAATTCTTACCCAGAAATATGCTAGGATTCTTTCACAGAAACAGATGATTGAATTATTTGTTTCTGAAATGAAAAAAGATATCTCAAAAAATCTTTGTTCAGATTCAAGATCTGATACCTCAATGAGGTCTGAATCTAGTGAAAATCAATTCACTAGTATTCTTCAAGATTCTCAGGATCCAGAGGATGATATTCCAGACCCGGCTTTATTTGAAGCCCTTGAAGAGCTTAAAGACTCTTTTACTAGAGAGAAGAAATGAATACAGATCATTTTTTAAATTGTTCCAGATGTTTCTGTTTCTCTCAATGGAAACATAATATTGATGATATTTGGAAGCAATGCAGAAAGGAATCTCTTTCTCTTCTTGTTGAAGATTTCAGCAGTAAAAACCAGATTGATCAAAATTGTGCAAAGGTTGGAAGAATCCATTGTCGAGCTTGGAAGATGATGGAATTCCAAGATAAAAAATTTAAAAGGTGTATGGAGAAATATTCTTCTACACCATCATGTTTTTCTTGTTCATTCCTTCTGGGTTTTTGGAAGCTCAGATTCCATAATATTGGATTCAGAAGAGAACATTTCTCTCCAGAAGAAACAGATTCTGAAGAAAATTAGAGACGATGATCAATAGTGACATATTAGTCACCAGACAAGGATGTTGACATATTTGTCAATTATGCTTTCATAAAGCAGCTTTACTATTTTCTTTTTGACTTTTGTAAAGTTTTTTACTATTCATTTTCCATTTTGGAATCCGGGGTTTCATGTCCGGCTCTTCCTTTTCTATAAATAGGTTGTTTTATTTTTATTGGAGACACGCTGGGGTTTACCGCCTCTCTTGTTTCTCTCTCCAACCACTATCTCCCTTTGTAATTTACCAAGCCCCAAGATCAATAAAATTATTCTGAGTACAAATAAAGTGTATGTTAATATTTTAATTTCTGTTTATTTTTATTTTTACTTTGATTTATCAGCCGCCTTATATGGCTGGCTAGTTCTCTGTGTTAGATCATAGTATGGCTATTCATATTCCTACTAACATGGATCCAGACCTTTAAGGTTCTGGAAACATGATTAAAATCAAATAACTAAAATCAGTAATAGGATTAGTGAGGTTTGAATCAGGTTTGAGTTAACCTAAGGTGTATAAGCCGACTTCGTGCCCTTGTTGCCGTAATGCCGAGTGAAGGCGCAGGCATTTGAGGGGTTTTTCTTGTCAGCTTATATTACTAAGGGGGTCCTCAATAAAAGTCTTGTATTCAGTAAAAATCTTGTTTGTTCCTCACCTATCTATCATTGATCTTAGTCTGTTTGGTTTGGGTCATCCTCCGTCCTGGGTCTTGATATATAGATGAACTAAAATATATTTCTACTTCCATGGCTCTGATACCATTCAAGACCCAGGACGGAGGATGACCCAAACCAAACAGACTAAGATCAATGATAGACAGGTGAGGAACAAACAAGATTTTTACTGAATACAGGACTTTTACTGAGGACCCCCTTAGTAATATAAGCTGACAAGAAAACCCCATAAACGCCTGCGCCTTCACTCGGCATTACGGCAACAAGGGCACGAAGTCGGCTTATACACCTTACGTTAACTCAAACCTGATTCAAACCTCACTATTATATGTTATAATATTGTATATTTATAATTATACTTAATATATCATAATAGTAAATATAATATATTATAGTACATTATATACTATAACTATATATATTATTATATGTTAATATATTATATGTATTATAATGTATTTTATTAATATATAATACATTATTAATAATTATTAATACATACATAATTATTAAATATATATAATATATTATATATACATAGTATGTATATTAATATTATAATTAAATATATACTATTATTATATTTAAAAACTATAATTAATATATATAATTATAACATATGTATAAATAATATATTTATATTTATAATGCTATTATAATAATATATTTATAATACTAATAAATTATTATATATGTAATAATATACTATATATTATAATCAATTATATTATACAATATACTATACATATTATAATATATTATAACCTTTTGGTATTATATATATACATACTATAATAAATAATTAATATAATCATATAATTATATATGTATATATGTAATAATGTACATAATATAATATAAATTATATGTAAATATATATACTATAATTAATATATTGTATTATATATTAATAGTTATATGGTATATTATAATAGTAATATGTATATAAATTATATTATTGTATATTACTAGTATTAATTAATATATGTTAATTTATAATAAACATATAATAATTTATGATAATATTATTAATTATATTATAATATTATATATGTATGTAATAGAATACATTATAGTGTACATATGTAGTACGTATTAATATAATACTATAATTATATATTATATTATTATACGTATATATTACATGTTTATATATGTATATAATATTTTGTATATATTAATATAATTAATACATATAATTATTATATGTATTATAATATGGTATAATATATAATACATATATAATAATTATTATGTTATATGTTACACTGTCCATATAATATTATATGCATACTATTAATAATAATATATTAATATATTATTATAATATATTATATGTATATTATATTATAATATACTAATATTAACTACACACATAATAATATAATAACTCATGTAATTAATTAATAAATATATATGTATATAATATAATATATAATATATGTATCATATTATAATTATTAATATACTTTATAAATAATTATATTAATATTATATACATTATATATAAATATACTGTAAATATATATTAATAATTATAATATATAGTATATTATCTAATATTAATATAATAATATTATATTAAAAATGTATTATATAATTATCATATATAATTTATACATATTAATATACTATTAATACATATATTATATTAATATGTATTTATTAATGTATAAATATATTAATTATATATATGTATAGTATAGTTATTATATATTAATATTAATATTAGACATATAACATATATTATAATAATTATTATATTAATACATTATATATTAATATGTATATAGTATAAAATATGAATATAATCTATGTAATATATATTATAATTAATTTATTGTATATATGTATATATTTATATTAGAATATATATATATAATATAATAATTGTATAATATTAATACATAATATTATAATATATGTTATATGTATAGTATTAATATTAATATATAATAACTATACTATACATATATATTATTAATATATTTATACATTAATAAATATATATACATATTATTAATATAAGTATATATTAATAATATTTACATTGTATAATATTAATATAGTATTATATGTTATTAATATATTATATTATATGTTATTATTATATATTAGTATTCATATAATATTAATATATAAGTAATAGTATATAATATTATAATACATTAATTATAATATATGTACAAATATAATATTATTAATTATATTAATATTATTTCTATATTATAATTATTATGTATATATTAAATATAATTATTATAGAGTACGTAATATTATAATGTATTAGTAATATATTATATATTATACATATATAATTATTTATTAATATATATGTATAATAGTATATTATAATAATATATTACATATATTATTATCTATATAGTTAATATTATATATCTTTATTAATATTAGTATATATACATACATATATATATTATATAATATATACATATAATACATAAATCAACATATATCTATAACATTATTTTAAACATAAATCGTAGCTTTAAGTACACCTCACTAGATAAGATGTCATGCCTAGGAAAATACAAGACTACCTTATTATATGGACATTTATTACAAGGTTTAAATTTATGATTGAACTTGTCTTGGGTCGAACTTGACTTCATACTCGAACTCTTGATCTTGACTAGTTCCAGTTTGGTTTCATGTAGATTCTTCAGTGATAGGGTTGACTATGAACGAGGTATAAGTAAGTCCTTCAGTATCTTCATGTGGATGGCTTTTATTGGCAAAACATAGATGGACATAAAGCTCTCGATGCTCTTCCTTATTATCTTGGATTGGACATATTAATTATATAAATATGTAATATATTAATTTATTATAAGATGCTATTATAATATTAATATTTTAATATTATATATAATATACTATTATTAATATATTTTATAATTAATATCCATAATTATAATATATTACATTATACATTATTTAATTAATTATTAATTCATATTATAACTATCATATAATACTACATATATATTAATTATAATATATTATACGTATTAATATTATATGCATATATATGTATATTAATATAATATATTTATACTATATATAAGAATATAATATTATTAATATATTATAATATATTATTTATAATATATAATTACATATATTATTAATATATAATATAATAATATATTATATTATATATTAATAATATATTATATACCATATATATTAATATAATATATTAATAATATGTATAATTATATTAATATATAAATAATATTAGTATCATATATAATATAATTAATTATACATATTATAGTGTATTATAATATATACAGTATTATATATATTATATTAATATAGCATATATTAATATATTATGTACTATGTACTATGTAATGTATAAATATATTATAATAATTATTATAGGACCCCTGATAATAAATACAACGACCCTCCTAATCCACCTCCACCAAAACTATCAATTCCACAGAGGGTTATTCATGCAGACATGAAGAGAGACCATTACCTCCAAATCCCCGAGCTCCTCAACCATGTTTCATGTTCAAAAGCCTGGAAGAATATTTTCCTCCTCTAGAGAGACGCGAGTATCAAACTTCTAAGCTAACCTCAAAGCCTTATATTCAGAGTATTGTAGTAGAAGCAAGTGGTCATTTAAAGCCTCTGAGTCAAGGATAGGAAGTCCTCAATTGGTAGACCACAAATGCTCGGGCACAAAATCAATCACTTTAAAGTATTGATTCTAAGGTAACTCAAGTTCTTGACAAGGTTCAAAATTCATATAATGAAATGAGTTACTTGCAGACCCAACTTCTGCGAGTGGAATAGGGCTTACAGGGAAGATAACTCAGTGGGATAGCAAACTCAGAAGCCTTATTGCAAATCGGCAGTATGGCTTAGAGTTCACATCAAAAGAAGCAGAGATTAGGCAACTCAAAAAGGAGCTTGCAAGGGTCGAAGAAGATAAGGCAGAAAGAAGTTTAACCTTTATGCCCCCTGATAGAGTCTCTACTTTTATGACTTCACCAATCTTATATCAATCTCCAAATGGGTCAAAGACAGAGTCCCAGCTGTATGCCAAATATTTTGGGATGGTCTCCAGTATACCCTTACCACCTTCAAGACAGAAAGAAGTAGAAGGTGATCAATCAAAGGCTGAAGGTAAAAAAACCCATTAATACTTTAATGGCCCTTCCTATGTTCTCTGGTCTTCCAAGAAAAACAAGTGATCCGGAAGAAAGTCAAACCTATACGTCAGAATCAACTGAAACCTTTCCAGCATCAAGTGGAACAGAAGAAGAGATAACTGATGTTTCAGCAATCCTTATGGCTAATGCAGGAGAAAGTCAACCCTTCACTAAACCTATTCCTGATGACTCGGATCAAGAGACTACTGACAGACCATATGTGACACATCCTACTTAAAAGCACGGTACTAAACCCTCCATTGGTCCTTAGTTTTAATTTGATGATGTACCTATTCAAAAGCAAAGAGAAAAGATGAATATACTATCAGCCTGGATAGATAATCAGCCAAACAGAGAAGGAGCTGATTTAAGAAAAGTTCTCAAGGAATTCACATCAAGGTTTCTTGGTGTCCTAAGGGAATGGTTCTTGAGCCTTAGAGAATACCGGCAATTACAATTGATCGATGCACCAACGCCAGCTGACGTACTTGGTGAGATACATAGAGAATTTATCGGTGAGATTTATTTGTACACCAAGGCTATGTCTAAAGAATACTTCTCTATGAGGTGTTGCTCGCTATTGAAAAAGGATCTGGACAGGCATGTCAAATGAATGTCTGAAAGATTCTACATGTTGAATGGCTATAATGATCCCAGTCTAAAGAATGTCTACCTTGCCTCTTTACCACAACAGCTACAACCAGAAATGACGAGGATGTTTCAAGCCATGAAGAAAGACATGGCCCAAATCAACATGGGACAAATCCATCAAATCGACTTGGCTGCTCTGGAGAAACTCTGTGATAAAAAAAATTCTTTAAATAAATGATGGAGAGACGAAAGATTCCTAAAAAGGTATGTGATAAATCCTACTTTGAACTAAAATGTCATGAGAAAGCATGCCATTGTTCCAAAAAAGATAAAGAAAAAGATAAGTGAAACCTCAGAAGGAAAAAGAAAAATCAAACATACATGTTTTTCCGAAGGAAGCCATTCAGAAAGAAGTTCACTGACAGATGTTATATATGTGGACAAAACCTTTCATATTGCCTTTCATATTGCCTTGATATCTAAACAACCAGTCGGAATTCAAATCATTTCAGACTGTGTTGTTTGGATCAAAGTCATCGGAAGCAAACTTCACGGACATGATTTATTAATGGGCTTTGATGTCTTCTTCAAAGCTCAGAAGCTACAAATATTTTCCCATGGAGTCAAATACAAGAGGACATTCCTACTATTCACACCAACACAAAAGTTGTTCACAGTAAAGGAGATATCAGAACCTGATCCACTTATCAGAATATTGAAAAAATGTTAATGTCGAGTCACATGTAGACTTCACCAATCCTCATCCACTTTGGAAGAACTCAGAATTCTATGTTTGACTTCCTTTTAAGAAGAATGAGGATATTAATGCCACTAAAGCCATGTATCTTGGCATAACACCAGAAGAGTTGAATTTGGCCCGACAAGAATGCAGCGACCTATTATCCTTGGGCCTAATTGAAGCCACCAACTCAAATTGGGCTTGTCGAGGTTTTTATGTTAATAAGAGAGCAGAAAAAGTTCGAGGAAAGAAGATGTTAGTCATTGATTACAAACCTCTCAACTATTAATAAATTCCCTTTGCCCAGGACAAAAATCATGTTCTCTTACCTCTCAGAAGCTCAAATCTTTTCCAAATTGAACCTTAAATCTGGTTTCTAGCAAGTGTGTTTACACCCACATGAAAGGTATAAAACAACTTTTTGCCTACCCACTTGGTCTTAACCAATGGACAGTTCTGTCATTTGGTCTTAAAGCCACACCATCCCTTTTCCAAAAGAACATGATGAAAATCTTTGAACCCACACTAAACAGCACCATTGTCTACATAGATGGTATCCTCTTATATTCCAATAATATAGAGCAACATGAACAACTTCTCAACATGTTCATAGACTTAGTACAAAAATATGGTGTTATGCTATCCCAAAAGAAAAGTGCAATCAAGCAAAAATCTATTGATTTTCTGGGCATGAGGATTAAGGATGAGGAGTATGAACCAGGATCACACCTATCCTAAGAACTACTTAAGTTCCTGGATAAGCATTTATCAATTAAATAGGTTCAACAGTTCCTTGGAATCATTAACTATCTTAAAGATTTTATCCCCAAATGTTCAACCTATACAAGCAAATTGTCAAAGCTTCTAACGAAAAGTCTACCTCCTTGGGATGTCAACCAAACTGCAGCAGTCAAACATGTTAAAGAAGTGTGTCAAAAGCTCTCACCTAAGAATTCCTGAAGATGGCCAACAGATCTTACAAACAGATGCCAATGATGATTATTGGGGAGCTATCTTATTAGAAAATGAAGGTGGGAAACTTCATTATTTTGGACATGCCAGCAGCCAATTTAAAGATTTTATCCCCAAATGTTCAACCTATACAAGCAAATTATCAAAGCTTCTAAGGAAAAGTCTACCTCCTTGGGATGTCAACCAAACTGCAGCAGTCAAACATCTTAAAGAAGTGTGTCAAAAGCTCTCACCTAAGAATTCCTGAAGATGGCCAACAGATACCAATGATGATTATTGGGGAGCTATCTTATCAGAAAACGAAGGTGGGAAACTTCATTATTTTGGACATGCCAGCAGCCAATTCAAAGAATCTAAAGCACATTATCATGCTATCTACAAGAAGATATTAGCTGTCAAATATGGAATTAAAAAATTTGAGTTCCATCTGGTGGGATACAATTTCATTATCCAACTGGATAATACATCCTTCCCTGCGATTATGGAGCTCAAGAATAAGGGAGCCCTAGAAAAACAGTTACTTAGACTCAAAGTCTGGTTTTCAAAATACCAGTTCGAAGTCCAACACATAAAGGGCAAGAACAATGTTGTGCCTGATTATCTCTCCAGACAATTTTAGCTTCAACTCATATCATCTACCAAGGTGCTGCCCATTATCTTTATGACAGGGAAACGAAAGAAGATAATATCTTCCGAAACCAATTTTTGGAGACAACCTCCCATCCATCTTATCAATCCTGATTTATCATTTCCTCCTCATGATAAGCCTTTCAAAACTCTTGGAGATATCCAAAAACATGCAACTGCAAATTTGGTTCGATATCTGTCAAAATATATTTCGGAAGAAAGAATCCATGAGGAACAAGCCAGCTATCATCTCCAGAAACCATTCTGGGGTATAATACATGTTGCTCTTTATAAAGATCTCACCTTCAACAGTTTATGGTACCTATGGCGTTTGCCGACCTTATACTTTCATCCAATTGAGTTCTCAGTATGGGATACCCTCATCTTTTTCCAAGATACTGAAAACAACTCTACCCTCTGGTGGTCATTCCTGCTATGATATGCAACTGTGGAAGAATGGATACAGGTGCTCCAAAATGAATATTAGGATGAGGAAGACCCTCATGTCATATTCATATGTCATATATTCTACAGAAATACAAGAAGAACTTCATCCGGTCCCCCTACACTATAAATGGAAGACAATCAAGGGTCCAATCCAAGATATTAAGTAAGAGCGCCGAGAACTTTATGTCCATCTATGTTTTGCCAATAACAGCCATCCACATGAAGATACAGAAGGACTTACTTATACCTCATTCGCAGTCAACCCTATCACTGAAGAATCTGGATCAAACCAACCTGGAACTAGTCAAGATCAAGAGTTCGAGTATGAACCCGAGTTTGACCCAAGACAAATTCAATCATAAATTTAAATCTTGTAATAAATACCCATATAATAAGGATAATCTTATATTTTCCTAGGCATGACATCTCATCTAGTGAGGTGTACTTAAAGCCATATTTTATGTTTAAAATAATGTAATACCCATGTTATAAGGGTAGTTATGTACTTTCCTAGAAATGACTTCTCATATAATGAGGTGTCTTTGAGATAAGTGTCTTGCATGCAACCTAGCATGACATGTCCTACATGCAACCTTCTTAAAGTAAGGAGTCATTTGATGAAGGTTTCCACTCTGACAAGAGTCTTTGTAAGGGTTCATGACTCTTCACTCCCAAAACTCTATAAATATGGGAGTTGAGTCAATTGTAAAACACATGAAAATAATTAGACACTCCATTTTCCATACTTATGAGTTTCTAAGTTCTTAGTTGTCTTCTCCATAGCCCTTAAGCCATATACTCTATACTCGCCTCTTATGAGGATCATGTATATCAGATATATGCTATAACCTAAAAAAGAGTAATAGTCCCTATAGTTCACACAAAAATCACAATCCATGCTTTCAATTGCTTTTACATGGTGGATTTAAGCTTTGCTCGATAAGGCTAAGAGTGTCTAAGAAGGAGTGGAAGTTTAGAATCAACCTGCTCAAGGTAGTTTGAATACATTTTGGCCATGGTCCTCTAAGGTGTGAACGAGTAGGGCTCCCGTGCTAACGTGGTATCAGAACCAGGTTAGTCTTGTTGGTCGGAGAATATTTTCATTAATATTATAATATTATATAGTCTATAGTATATACATATCATATATTAAAATATAACAGATTATAATATATAGTATTAAAATAATTATACTATATTATACATATAATAATATATATTAATTAGATATAATAATTATATAGTATAAAATATATATTATGTATATATAATAGTTATTAATATTATATACTTAATATATGCTATAATACATATATTATAATAATATGTATAATGTATTATAATATATATTATATTATTAATACATTATTAATATAATTATAAATATATGTATATATAATTAATATACTTTTATACATATATACAATATTAGTATTATACTAAATATAATTAATAAAATATATTACATATCATAGTAATTATTATAAGTATTATATATTAATATGTATTTACAAATACATATTAATATAATATTTATATAATTATTATATATTATAATATAGTATATTAATATATAGTATTATATATATTAATATTATATTATATTATTATTATACACTATATACAATATATACTATATATATTATATTATTAATATTAACATATAATATTATATAATTATATAACATTAATATGTACTATACATATATAATTATAATATATGTATTATAATTATATAATATTATATAGATATATATATATATATATATAATATTACATGTATTATATGTATATTAATAAAATAATATATAATGTATAATATAATAAAGACTAATATACTATATGTTATAAGGTTATTATAATATTACATGTATATAATTAATAATATAATTATATGTATTAAATAAATATAATTTATATGTATATTGTATAATTTATATAGTATTATAATTTATTTATATGTATATATATGTATATATATTAATTTATAATGTATAATACTATCATATATAATAATTATATAATTAATATAATTATTATATTAATTATATAATATGTATACTATTAATACATATATTGTTAATTAATATATACATATAATTATGTATATATAGTATTATTATGTAATAGTAAATCATATATAATTTATTAATATATATGTTATGCATAATATCTAATATTTATAATTATATTATAAATTATATACATGTAATATTATAATAACTCTATAACATATAGTAAATTTGTCTATATTATATTATACACTATATATTATATTATTTATATACATATAATACAAGTATGATACCTATATAAAATATTAGTATATATATGTATATTAATAATTATAATATGTATATAATAGTATTATATAATAGTATTATAATAGTATTATATATTATAATATAGTATATTTATATTTATACTTCATATGTCATATTAATATATATATATATATATATATGTAAATTAATAATTATAATATGTATATAATAGTATTATAATAGTATTATATGTTATAATATAGTATATTTATAATTATACTTAATATATCATAATAGTAATATAATATTTTCTAGTACATTATATAATATATCTATATATATTATTATATATTAATATATTATGTGTATTATAATATATTTTATTAATATATATAATACATTATTAATAATTATTAATACATACATAATTATTAAATATTTTATATATTATATATACATAGTATGTATATTAATATTATAATGAAATATATACTATTATTATATATAGTATAATAGTATATTATATACATTATAATAGTATTTTATAATAGTATATATATTAATAATACATAATATATATATAATTATAACATATGTATAAATATTAATTATATGTGCATATATATGTATAATATATTATACATAATATTATATATGTTAATATATATTAAGTATATATTATGTAGTAATTATACTATCATAATGTATATATAATATATTATAATATATTATAATATTAATAACATATATTATATTTATACATATATGATTATATAATATACATATAATACAATAATATATACTATTATGATATATTATTAATATTATATATGTTATTATAATTACATATTAATATTATGAATATATGCTATATATTATATTAATTATAATATATTATAAATATTATATATATAGTATATAATATCACATATTATAATATATAATATATATTATATAATAAATAAGTATATTATATAAAATATAGTATAGTATATAATATTATGTATATTTTTAATATTTTATGAATTAATTTATAGATACTATATATAATATATATAATATATAATATATATATATATATGAATATATTATATTAATTATAATATAATAGCTATTATAATAATATATTTATAATACTAATAAATTATTATATATGTACTAATATACTATATACCATAATTAATTATATTATATAATACACTATACACATTATAATATATTATAACCTATTAGTATTATATATATACTTACTATAATAAATATACGATTATACATATTAATATAGATATGAAGTATATATGTAATTATGTACATAACAAAATATAAATTATATGTAAATATATATACTATAATATATATATATATTATATTATAATTAATATAATGTATTATATATTAATAGTTATATGGTATATTATAATAGTAATATGTATATAAATTATATTATTGTATATTAATGCTATTAATTAATATATTTATAATTTATAATAAATATACAATAATTTATGATAATATTATTAATTATATTATAATATATTATTAAGATGTGTTATAATTATACTGTATTAATATGTATAATATATAATATATTGATATATAATTAATATATATACTATTAATATATAATGTATATCTATAATATGTTATAATAATATATATGGTATTATAATTTCTAAATATAATATCTATAATATGTTATAATAATATATATGGTATTATAATTACTATTAATATATTATTAATATGATATATTTATATATAATACTAATATATTAATATAGTATATATTATAGTATTCTTAATATTATAAGAATATAACATATATAATATGTATATGTAAATATATATTAATGTATGTATATTAATATATTTTATAATTAAATAAATATAATATTATTAATAATATATAGTATAATAATATGTATTAATACTATATTAAATAACTATACATATATATTAATATTAATATTATGTATATTAATTATATATCATATTAATTAATTATAATATGTATATATTATGTATATAATATACATTAATATATTAATAATTATATAATTATATGTACATATTATTAATTATAAAAGTATATATTAATTATGTAATTATTATATATTAATATCTATATAATATTATATATATTAATATCTATATTAGTATATATTACATTATACATTATATATTATATTATTAATATACTTATAATATATTTGATATTATATATATATATATCTATATAATATTATATAATTTTAATACATTTATTATAATTATATATGTATAATACATATTAATGTTATATAATTATATTATATTATATATTAATTTTAATAATATAATATATATATTATATATTATATATTGTATATAATAATAATATAATATAATAGTAATATATATAATACTATATATTAATATACTATATTATTATATATAATATTTATATAAATATTATATTAATATATAATACATATAATAATTACTATTATATGTAATATATATTATTAATTATATTTTGTATAATACTAATATTGTATATATGTATAATAGTATATTAATTATATATACATATATTTATAATTATATCATATATAATTATATTAATAATATAGTAATAATATAATATATATTATAATACATTACACATATTATTGTATTATATGTAATATGTTAATATTAAGTATATAATATTAAGAACTATGATATATACGTAATATATATTATATACTATATAATTATTAAATATAATTAATATATATTATACATATATTATAATATAATATATGTTATAATAATATAATAATATCTATTAGTATATGTATAATACTATATATTATAATATATTATATTATAATATATTATAATATATAATATTTGTATACTATATACTATATAATATTATAATATTAATCAAAATATTCTCCGGCCGTCAAGACGAGAGCAACCTGGCTCTGATACCAAGCTAGCACGGGAGCCCCACTTGTTCACACCCTTAGAGGACAATGGCCACCATGTATTCAAACTACCTTGAGCAGGTTGACTCTGAACTTCCACTCCTTCTTCGGCACTCTTAGCCTTATCAAGCAAAGCTCAGATCCACCAAGTAAACTCAATTGAAAGATTGAATTGTGATCTTCGTGTGAACTATAGAGCCCGTTACTCTTTTCTAGGTTTTAACGTATTTCTTATATACAAGATCCTCATAAGAGGTGACTATAGAGCATACTTTATACTATAAGAATAATAATAAGATGGAGAATATGAAGAGCCATAGACTGGCTTAAGGGCTTTGGAGAAGACAACTAAGAACTTAGAAACTCATAAGTATGAAAAATGGAGTGTTTATTTATTTTCGTGTGTTTTACAATTGACTCAACTTTCCTATTTATAGAGTTTCGAGAGTGAAGAGTCATGAATCCTTACAAAGACACGTGTTAGAGTGGCAACCTTCATCAAATGACTTCTCACTTTAAGAAGGTTGCATGTAGGACATTGCATGCTAGGTTGCATGCAAGACAGTTATATCAAAGACACCTCACTATATGAGATTTCATGTCTAGGAAAGTACCCAACTATCCTTATAACATGGGTATTACATTATTTTAAACATAAAACGTGGCTTTAAGTACACCTCACTAGATGAGATGTCATGCCTAGAAAAATACAAGACCACCCTTATTATATGGGTATTTATTACAAGGTTTAAATTTATGATTGAACTTGTCTTGGGTCGAACTCGTGATCTTGACTAGTTCCAGGTTGGTTTCATCTAGATTCTTTAGTGATAAGGTTGACTACGATCGAGGTATAAGTAAGTCCTTCAATATCTTCATGTGGATGACTTTTATTGGCAAACCATAGATGGACATAAAGTTCTTGGTGCTCTTCCTTATTGTCTTAAACATAGATGGACACAACTACCATTATAACATGGGTATTACATTATTTTAAACATAAAATGTGACGTTAATATCATATGTGAATAGCATTATATAACATTAATAATATATTATACATTTTGATTATATATTATATCATATATTAATAACATATTATAATAGGTGTATATTATATTCATATTATAATATAAATATAATTAATAATATTATAATATATATAATATGTATAATATTAATAATTATAATTATATTATATTAATGTTATAATATATAATATATATTAATATTTACATATAGTATATACTATAAAATACATATATTTATATATTTAGAAATTAATATCTACTATTCATAATATATATATTATAATAATAATTAATATATTATAATGTATATTACAGTATATTATATTATAACATGATATATTATAATTAATTATTATACATATTAATATACACTAATAATATGTAGTATAATATATATACATAGTACGTAATTATAATACTATTAATATATGTATATATTACTATTATTAATTAATATGTATAATAGGATAATTAATACTATATAATTATATTGTATTTATATTACATAATATAATATTAAATATTATATTATATAAATATAATTCATATATATTTATATAATTATATATAATATACTTATATAATACATATATTATAATATATGTTAACTATTATAATATATATATATTATTAATATATTAATAGATATCAATGTATATTATTAATTATATTATAATTATTAATAACATATAATTATATAATTATGTATATTATATATATAATATAATTATATAATAGTTATACCTATATTATATTATATATTATAAATATAGTTATATCTATAAATATTATATATATATATATATTATATATGTTATAATATATAATTAGTAATATATGTATAACTATCATATATATTAATTAATATATATTATACTCTTATGTAATACATATTATATATAGTATAATATATAATAATATATTAATAAAAATTAAAATATTTATATAACTATATTAATTAACATATATTATGTAATATTATTAGTGTGATACATAACTATTATATAATATTATATACAAATACCTATAATATATAATAACTATACAAATCACTGAATTATGAAATAAAAAAATATATGACTCAATTTTCTCGATTCATTTTATAAAAGAAATCTATATATATATATATATAGATTTTTAAAATTTTTTTTTTTGGCCTAAATTTCAACCATATAAATGTAAAACTATATATATTATTTATGCACTCTTTTAAGATACATTATTACAATTTAATTGAAGAGATTAATATCAACAATCTTCGGAATTTGCTTTGTTTTTGTTGTTCAACATAAATAAATTCGAATTTTAAAGAATTTTTGTTAACTCATAATATCTTCAAAATAAGAAATAAATTTGTTAGGAACATGAAATCATTGTAGTTTCATTATATTATGGAAAACCATTAACAATTTTTCTATAATTAAACTATCAATTATTTAAAATCACCCAATCGCGTGGATAAAATTTAATTTTGTCAAATATGAAATTAAATTTTCAACAATCTTACCATAATTCAAAATTATTTCTCATTTTTGTCTCTCTCTTCTTTCTATATATTTTATCAAGATTATTACTAAATATTTTAAAGTCTCACTTTTTTGTTCTCCCTCCTCTTGAAGTGTTTTGCTTTTTCTGTTTTGAGAAAATATATGGTAAGACATGTACGATAATATGTGTCATATTTCAATTGTCACAAAAGCCTAAACTCTTCAAAATATTATTTTTAAGTTTATTTTATTTTAAAAAAAATTTATTCACCTGTGCTTTCAATTTATCATAAACATATTTAATTTTCTTAACTATTTTTCTTTCTTATTTTTAAACAAAAAGTTCGTCCATCTCTTTCATATTTCGTTTGATTATTCTTATGATTTTCTGTTGAAATTTGCTAATTATTTCGACGTATAAGCACCGTGCGATTTTTCATTAGCTGTCAAAGTATTTATTTCTATCAAATTTCAAATTTTTGTAATATTATTAAATTTAATTAGCAATTTACAAAATATTTTTGTCCTTAATTTGACTATGTACTTGGTAAATTTTATGAGATCTGTACAAATTTTTATTTTCTTTAATCTGCTGATATGGCTATTTTTTTAATTTAATTTGATTCAACCTACTATAAATCGTGGATATCATGCTTATCAATTTGTGAATGAGGCTAATTCTAATAGAACAAAAGACGAAACATAAAATTACAAAAAAATTCTACTCATTATACAAAAGAAAACAAATTACTGGATTACAAATCTACATCTTCTATTATATACTATTTAATATGAATATATGTTATATTACAAAATATAAGAAAAAATATCTTCTGTGCATCACACAGGTCTCACACTAGTATATATGATATAATAGTATATAATACATATACACATTAATATATATAAATATATATATATATATTATATAATTACATATTATATAATATATATGTATAATATATTATAAATTATTATAATATATATGTTAATAATAGTAGATATTAGTTTCTAAATATATACATATATGTATTATAATATATACTATGTGTAAATATTAATATATATTATATATTATGACATTAACATAATATAATTATAATTATTAATACTATACATATTTATTAATATTATACATTTTATATTTATATTATAATATTATTAATTATATATATTAATAAGTACTATATAATTATTATATATATATATATATTATAATAATTTATACCTATTATAATATATTATTAATATATGAGATAATATAATCATAATGTATATATATTATTAATGTTATATAATATTATACATATATGATATTAAAGCCACGTTTTATGTTTAAAATAATCTAAAACCCATGTTATAAGGGTAGTTGTGTACTTTTCTAAACATAACATCTCATCTAGTGATGTGTCTTTGAGATAAGTGTCTTGCATGCAACCTAGCATGACATGTATAAATTCATAATATTATAATAATATAATAATATATTATACTAACTATACATATAATACGTAATTAATATGTATATATGTATAGCTATTAATATAAATAGGTATTATATTATATATATTATTATAATATTAATATTATATATTTATTATAATATATATTACATAATTAATATATTAACATATTATATATTAATATACTATATAATAATTATAATATACACATATATAATTTATATTACATACATACTATAATAATATATACTAATAATTATAATATGTATATACATTATAATATATTATATGTATATATTATAGTATTATATATTAATATATTTTTATATATTATATTAACATAATATAATATGTTATAAATATAATTATATATATTAATAATACATAATATATAACATAGGAATTATATAATTATAATATATACATGTAATATATTATATCATATATATAATAATTATAATATTATATATACAAACAATGTACACTATTTATAAGTATATTATATATTATAATAGTAAAATAATATTAAAAATTATATAATATATTATTATATTATATTATAAATTAATTAATATAATATAATTATTATATCATATTATAAATTAATTAATATAATATAATTATTATATAATATTAACTTATTATATATAAATATATTAATAGTATACTATATTATGATTATATATTTTAATAATTATTATACTATAATATATATTATATATATTAATATGCATAAAATAATTATAAAATAATATATATACATATTTATAGTATATTATATATTATAATATATATTAATTATATTATTATATTAAATTTTTGTTAATTGAATTATAATCATAATATATATATATTTATATACATATGTATCAATGTAATATATATTTAATATCATATTAACAGTATTATAATACATATATTAATATATTATATATATACTATGGACGTCCAATATATATGTTCATATATATCTTATATATATTATAATATATTATTATTATAATAGTATATATAGTAGTATATTAATTATAATATATGTAAAAATTTATATATTATGATATATACATATACATTATACATATATATTAATATGCATAATATATTATACATATAATATTAATATATAATATTAATATATTATATATATAATATATTATAAATTATAAATTATGTACTATTATACATTATACTATTATATAATATAGTATATTATACATAAGATATAATATATGTTATTATATATGTATATTATTATAATTTTTGTTTATATTAATATTAATGTGTATTTATTAATATCATATTTATAGTATACATATTATATAACTAACACTTGTATAATTATATTATAATATATAATATTATATAATACATAGTATAATATTATATAAAGTAATATCTATATATGTATGTATAATATATATTATAATATTATATAATGTAATATGTATATTAATATGTATACATATTTATATACATATGTATTAATATAATATATATATATATATACATATAATATCATATTAATAGTATTATAATACATATATAAATATATTATATATATATATACTATGGACTTATAATATATATGTTCATATATATATTATTAGTACAATAGAATATATATTTGCATATTAATTATAATATATGTATAAATGCATATATTATGGTATATACATATAAATTATATATTAATAATATTTATATATATATTATAATATATAGTTATATTATACTTATATTAATATACTATATTACAAGGTAAATATACATATATTACTATATATAATAATATAATATTATAATATAATCACATATATCATACTATCATATATAATATATTATATAGTATAAAATATGTAATATTATATATAATTATATGTTATTATTATTATAGTATATATTTAAAATATATGTATATATACATTATAATATAGTATGTTAATATGAGTAATATAACTATATATTATAATATATATATATATAAATATTTTTATATATAATGTATATGCATTTACCATAATAATACATTTGTACATATATATTATGGATTATATACTATTATATAGTATATTATAACTATAATATATATAATGTATTGTTAATAATATTATAAGGTATAATATATATTATAAGTATTATTTTATAATTAATAATAAATTATGTTCATATATTTAAAATATTATAAATTATAAATATATAATAATAATACATATATTAATTATAACTAAATTATATATATATAATTATAATATATTTATATTATAAATTAATAGATGTATTATATTATTATATATTATATTAATAGATATTACATAATAACTATTATTAACTATATGACATTAATTATATGTATATTATATATATAATATTATGATTTATATATATATATATATTATATAATTAATATAGTATAAATATATATACTAATATGTATATATTATATAATATGTACATTATATACTATTATATATGATATACATTAATATATTAATATATATATTGTATAAATATTATTATAATACGATATATAGTATATATAATTATATAATATATAGTATATATATTATTATATTTATACTTATACATATTAATATATACATATATAATTATAATTTAAATATATATTATTATAATATAGTATATAATATTATATTATTATAATATATTATAGTACTAATATTATATACATAATATATACATATTATAATATAAATATGATATAATATATTAATAATACATATTAATTATATATGTATAATTAATTAATATAGTATTAATACATATTATTATTCTATATATTATTAATAATATAATATTTATATTAATTATACAATATATTATTATACATACTTTAATATACATTTATATACATACATATTATATATGTTGTATTATTATAATATTAAGTATACTATAATATATATTATATTAATATATTAGTATTATATATTAATATATCATATTAATAATATATATTAATTGTAATTAATTAATAATATGTTAATATACATTATAAATAATATATACATATTATATATTAATTATATTATATTTATAAATTATTATACCGTATATATTATTATAACATATTATATATATATATTATATATTATACATATTAATACATTATAATTATAACACATCTTAATAATATATTATGATATAATTAATAATATTAGCATAAATTATTATATATTTTTTTATAAATTATACATATATTAATTAATATAATTAATTTACAATAATATAATATATATATTACTATTATAATATACCAAATAACTGTTAATATATAATACATTATATTATTTATAATATAATATATATTATAGTATATATATTTACATATATTTATATGTTATGTACATAATTACATATATACATATATAATTATATGATTATATTACTTTTTTATTAGTATGTATAATATTATATATTAATTATTATAACTATATTTATATTAATATGTATAATCATATATTTATTATAGTATGTATATATATAATACTTATAGGTTATAATATATTATAATATGTATAGTATATTATATAATATAATTAATTATAGTATATAGTATATTATTACATATATAATAATTTATTAGTCTTATAAATATTATGTATAGTATAGATAAATTAATTCATAATATATTATAAATATACATAATATTATATAATATATATATATTATATATTATAATATGTTATATTATATACTACATATATAATATTTATAAAATATCATAATAGTAAACGTTATTATATATGTGTATGTTATATAATTATATATGTATAAATATAAAATATGTTATTAATAGTATATATAAATTATGATAGTATAATTAATACATATTATATAATTAATTATTATTAACATATATAATATTATGTATAATATATTATACAGTATATTAGTATATTATTATATTGTAATTATATATAATATTATAGGTATATACATATATATAATATATGAATATGTATATTATAATTATAATAAAAATATATGTTAATAACATATATATAGTATACAATATTATTAATATATATAATTATACTATGTTATACATTATATTTATAGTATATATTATGATATATATGAATACATTGTTATCATAGTGTACGTAACTATAATATTATCACAGTTATTTAATATTATTATAATAGCTACTACACAGAATATATAATATTTTATAATTATATGTTATTATATATATTTATATAATTTATATATCTATTAATATGTTATAATTAATATTACAAATATTAATTATTATAATATAATGTATCTAGCTATTAATATAAATATATGTTATATTATTATAACTATTACATATTATCATAATATTATAATTAACATAATGAATAAAATGTTTATGTATATATATAAACTAACTATAATATATAATACATATAATACATACATTCATAATTATATAATTATAATATATAGTATATAATATTATAATATATTATAGTATAAATTATATATTAATATAACAAAGATCCACCAAAGGGTAGATTCATTTTTTGTATTTTGGAAAAAGATGAGTGTATCGCATACTAAGAACTCCATCGGATGAAAGTCATATATAACATATGCTATTATACCCTAAATAATACATAATATAATATATAATATTATATTATCTATAATATAATATTTTATATCATATATAATTGTATATAAATTATATAATATGTATTATATACAATATATATATTATTAATATGTATAATATATTATATTATTATATATTATAATTGTATGTATTTAATACTATTATTAATATATAATTAATTATATATTATATATAATTATATATATCATATTGTATATATTACATAAATTAATACATATATATTATAACAGTATATACTATATATTATAATTATAATATGATATATAATTAATTATTATATTAGTATACATATATAATTAATATGTATAAGATATAATTATAATAGTTATAATATAATATATTATATAAATTAGTATATAATAATATTATTCTATTATATATAGTATACTATAATGTATTAATTTTAATATTATAATTAATATATTATAGTATATATTATAATTTATAAATATGTATATATAATATATATTTATAATTAATATATGAGTATATTATAAATATATTAATTATGTATAATGTATTATAACATTTACATAATTAATATGTATTAATGTATATAGTTAATATATATTATAATATATTATTATTATTATTATTATACATATCCTATTAATGGTATATATATATATTATAATGTATTATATTAGTAATATAATTATATATATTAATACTATTATATTAATTATTATAATATATATGTTATAATATAATATAGTATATACATTATATAATTAATATATATATATATATGTATATAATAATCTACAGAAAATCAAAATATATAATAATATGTATTTATTTACAGTATAATTATAATTATATATAATTATAATTATTTATATATGTATAATTCTAATATATATTGATCATTAATATATTATATATTATTATATATATGTATATCTATGTATATATATATTATTAATACTAATTAATTATTACATATATAATTATAATTATTATACATAATATTAATATATAGTATATATTAAATATGTTATATATATTATTATATAATATAATAATTATTATATTATAACATATTAATGTTAATTATATATCATATTATATAATTATTGAATATCATAATAAAAATGTAATAATTTATGATACATTATTAATTATATTATATTGTTAATTAATATATATTATTATAACATATAGTAACATATGTATTAATATATGCATAATATTATAATATATTAATTATATTGTAATATGTATCCATATATTTTATTCAAATATAATTTATGTATATAATATATATTTGTAATTATATATATAATAATATTATACATATATCATACATATATATTATATATTATTTAATTATATGTAATATATGTATTAGTATGTATATATATGTATTATAATAGTTATATATAGTTATAACATATATTAATTATATAATATTGTATGTATTAATAGTATATACATATTAATATAATTATTATATACTAACATCATATAATTAATAATATACATACATATACTATAAACAACTATATAAATATAATATAATTATATTATATATATAATATGTTATAAATATATTCTTAATATAAATATAATATATTATATAATATAATATTAATGTATAATAATAATTTTATATAATTTTACTATATAATATAAACATATTATAATATAGCTACAAAGTATAGTGTATTATATATTATAATTATTTTATATATAATATTAATTTATATTATATACTTAATAATACATATATAATAATTATATTATCATAATTATATTAATATATTACAGTATATATACATAATTAATATAATATAGTATATATTAAATTATAATTATTTTTACCTGTAATATATTATCATATTAGTGTTATACTATATACACATATTCTATAATATACATATTAATGTAAATATGTATATTATATATTACATGTATGTATATAAGTATGAATATTATAATAAAGTATAATATATTATATATTATATATAATTATAATAAATATAAAATTTTATAAAAAAATATTTAATATATTATATACTATAAAAACATAATTATAATAATAATACATATATTAATTATACATAAAATATATATATTTATATTTATAATATATTAATATTATACATTAATATATGTATTATAATATTATATATTATATTAATATATTACATAATAACTATTATTAACTATATAACATTAATTATATGTATATTATATATAATATTATGATTAATATATATATTATATATAATTAGTATAATATAAATATATATACTAATATGTATATATTATATAATATGTACATTATATAACTATACATATTAATATAAACATATATAATTATAATTTAAATATATATTATGATAATATGGTATATAAATTTATATTATTATTATGTATTATAATATTATATTATTATAATATATTATAATATTAATATATAACATAATATAATAATTAATAATACTATTAATATATATAAAATATTATAATCATGTATAATATTATAATATACTATAGATATTAATATATAATAATTATTTAATTAAAATTTACTATTTATAATTAATAATATGTACATTAATTATATAATTATTAATATTATAATGTATATTATATACTAATATTATATACATAATATATACATATTATAATTAATTAATATGATATATAATTAATATAAATAATATAAATAAGATATAATATATTAATAATTCATATTAATTAAATATATGTATAATTAAATAATATAGTATTGATACATATTATTACACTATATATTATTAATAATATAATATTTATATTAATTCTACATTATATTAATATACATACATTAATATATATTTATATACATAAATAGTATATATGTTATATTATTATAATATTAAGCATACTATAATATATACTATAGTAATATATTAGTATTTTATATTAATAATATATTTATTATAAATTATACATATATTAATTAAACTATTAATATACAATAATATAATTTATATATATTACTATTATAATATACCATATCACTATTAATATATAATATATTATATTAATTATAATATAATATAATATATATATATTATAGTGTATATATTTACATATAATTTATATTATATTATGTGCATAATAACATATGTAAAAATATTCTTATATGACTATATTAATTATTTATTAGTATGTATTATATTATATATTAATTATTATAACTATATTTATATATATTAATAAATAATATATCTATTAATAGTATACATATTATTAATTAATATAAAAATTGTATTATTTATATAATAATAATATATGATAGTATTATACATTATAAATTATTATGTTTACATACATATACATATATATAATATTATAATACTATATAAATTATACTATATACATATATATTATAATTATTTAATACATATAATTATATAATTAATTATATACATGTAATATTATAATAACCCTGTAACATATAGTATATTAGTCTATATTATACTATACATTATATATTATATTATTAATATACATATAATACATTTATTATTATATATGTATCTATATAATATCATATAATTATAATACATATATTATAATTATATATGTATAATACATATTAATGTTATATATTAATATAATATTATACATTAATATTAATAATATAATATATATAGTATATATTATATATAGTATATAATAATAATAATAATAATAATAATAATAATAATAATAAAAATAATAATAATAATAATAATATAATATTAATATATATAATACTATATATTAATATACTATATTATAATATATAATAATTATATAAATATTATATTAATATGTATATATGTAAATACATATTAATATATAATACATATAATAATTACTATTATATGTAATATATATTATTAATAATATTTCGTGTAATACTAATATTGTATATATGTATAATAGTATATTAATTATATATACATATATTTATAATAATATCATACATAATTATATCAATAATATATTAATAATTTAATATATATTATAATACATTATACATATTATTGTATTATATGTATTATAACACATATTAAGTATATAACATTAATAACTGTAATATATACATAATATATATTATATACTATATACTATATAATATTATAATATAATCAAAATATTCTCCGGCCGCCAGGACAAGAGCAACCTGGCTCTGATACCAAGCTAGCATCGGAGCCCTATTCGTTCACACCTATAGAGGACCATGGCCACCATGTATTCAAACTGCCTTGAGCAGGTTGACTATGAACTTCTACTCCTTCTTCGGCATTCTTAGCCTTATCGAGCAAATGTCAAATCCACCAAGTAAAAGCAATTGAAAGCATGGATTGTGATCTTCGTGTGAACTATAGGGACCGTTACTCTTTTCTAGGTTATAGCATATTTTTGATATACAAGATCCTCATAAAAGGCGAGTATAGAACATACTTTAATACTATAAGGATAATAAGATGGAGAATATGATGAGCCATAGACTGGCTTAAGGGCTTTGGAGAAGACAACTAAGAACTTAGAAACTCATAAGTATGGAAAATTGAGTGTTTATTTAATTTCGTGTGTTTTACAATTGACTCAACTCCCCTATTTATAGAGTTTTGGAAGTGAAGAGTCATGAACCCTTATAAAGACACTTGTCAGAGTGGCAAGCTTCATCAAATGACTCCTCCTTTAAGAAGGTTGCATATAGGACATGTGTTGCTAGGTTGCATGCAAGATGCTTATCTCAAAGACACCTCACTAGATGAGATGTCATGTCTAGAAAAGTACACAACTGCCCTTATAACATGGGTATTACATTATTTTAAACATAAAACGTGGCTTTAAGTACACATCACTAGATGAGATGTGATGCCTAGAAAAATACAAGACTACCCCTATTCTATGGGTATTTATTACAAGGTTTAAATTTATGATTGAACTTGTCTTGGGTTGAACTCGGGTCCATACTTGAACTCTTGATCTTGATTAGTTCCAAGTTTGTTTCATCCAGATTCTTCAGTGATAGGGTTGACTACTAACGAGGTATAAGTAAGTCCTTCAGTATCTTCATGTGGATGGGTTATATTGGTAAAACATAGATGGGCATAAAGTTCTCGGCAGTCTTCCTTATTATCTTGGATTGGACCTTGATTATCTTTCATTTATTGTGTAGGAGGATCGGACAAAGTTCTTCTTGGATTCTTGTAGAGTATGGCCTATGGCAGTGGAATATGACATGAGGGTCTTCATCATCCTAATATTCATTTTGGAGCACTTGTATCCATTCTTCCATAGTTCCATACCATAGCAGGAATGACCACTAGAGGGTAGAGTCGTTTTCAGTATCTTAGAAAAAGATGAGTGTATCCCATACTGAGAACTCAATCGGATGAAAGTATAAGGTGGACAAACACCATAGGTACCATAAGCTATTGAAGTTGAGATCTTTAGAAAGAGCAACATGTATTATACCTAAGAATGATTTTTGGAGATGATAATAGGTTTGTTCCTCTTGGATTCCTTCTTCAAAAATATATTTCGATAGATATCGAACCAAATTTGCAGTTGTATGCTGTCGGATATCTCCAGAGTTTTGAAAGGACCATCACGAGGAGGAAATGATAAATCAGGATTGATAAGATGGATGGGAACTTATCTCCAAAAACCAATTTTGAAAGATATCATCTTCTTTTGTTTTTCGGTCATAAAGATAAAGGGCATCACCTTGGTAGATGATATGAGTTGAAACTGAAATTGTCTGGAGAGATAATCAGGCACAACATTGTCCTTCCCCTTTATGTGTTGGACTTCAAACTGATATTTTGAAAACCAGTCTTTGAGTCTGAGTAGCTATTTTTCTAGGACTCTTCAAACTATTTGAATTGGCCGCTGGCATGTCCACAATAATGAAGTTTCCCACCTTCGTTTTCTAATAAGATAGTTCCCCAATAATCATCACTGGCATCTGTTTGTAAGATCTGTTGGCCATCTCCAGGAATTCTCAAGGGTGAGAGCTTTTGACACACTTCCTTAAGATGTTTGACTGTTGCAGTTTGGTCGACATTCCAAGGAGGTGGACTTTTCATTACAAGCTTTGTAAATTTACTTGTATAGGCTGAACATTGGGGATAAAATCTTTAAGATAGTTGATGATTCCAAGGAACTGTTGAACCTGTTTAATAGATAAATGCTTATCCGGGAACTTAAGTAGTTTTTAGGATAGGCGTGATCCTAGTTCATACTCCCCATCATCAATCTTCATGCCCAAAAAATCAATAGATTTTTGCTTGATCACACTTTTCTTTTGGATAGCATAATACCATATTTTTGTACCAAGTCTATGAACATGTTGTTGAAATATAAGAGGATATCATCTATGTAGACAAAGGTGCTGTTTAGTATGGGTTTGAAGATTTTCATCATGGTCTTTTGGAAAAGGGATGGTGCAACTTTAAGACCAAATGGCTGAACTGTCCATTGGTATTGAGCCATAGGTAGGCAAAAAGCTATTTTATACCTTTCACCTGGGTGTAAACCCACTTGCCAAAAACTAGATTTAAGGTCAAATTTGGAACAGATTTGGGCTTCTGAGAGGTAAGAGAACATGACTCTTGTTCTGCTCTCTTATTGACATAAAAAGCTAGACAAGCCCAATTTGAGTTGGTGGCTTCAATTTGGCCCAAGGATAATAGCTCGCTGCATTCTTGTCGGGCCAAATTTAGCTCTTCTGGTGTCCTGCTAGGATGCGTGGCTTTAGTTGCGTTAATATCCTCATTCTTCTTAAAAGGAAGTCGAACATATAATTCTGAGGTCTTCTAAAGTGGATGAGGATTGGTGAAGTCTCCATGTGACTCGACATAACATTTTTTCAATCTTTTGATAAGTGAATCAGGTTCTGATAGCTCTTTTACTGTGAATATCTTTTGTGTTGGTGTGAATGGTAGGAATGTTCTTTTGTATTTGACTTCATGGGAAAATATTTGTGGCTTCTGAGCTTTGAAGAAGACATCAAAGCCCATTAATAAATCATGTTCGTGAAGTTTGCTTCCGATGACTTTAATCCAGACAACAGAGTCTGGAAGGTTTTGAATTCCGAATGGTTGTTTAGATATCAAGGCAATATGAAAGGTTTGGCTATCTACAGATGGGACTCTGTCTTTGACTCATTTAGAAATTGATATAAGGTTGGTGAAGTCATAAAAGTGGAGACTTTATCAGGGGGCATAAAGGTTGAGCTTCTTTCTACCTTATCTTCTTTGATCCTTGCGAGCTCCTTTTTGAGTTGCCTAATCTCTACTTCTTTGGATGTGAACTCTAAGCCATACTGCCGATTTGGAATAAGGCTTCCGAGTTCTCTATCCAACTGGTTATCTTCCCAGTAAGCCTCTGTTCCACTCTCAGAAGCTGGGTCTGCAAGTAACTCATTTGCTTATATGAATTTTGAACCTTGTCGAGAACTTGAGTTGCCTTGGAATCAATACTTTGTAGTGATTGATTTTGTGACCGAGTATTTGTGGTCTGCCAATTGAGGACTTCCTCTCCTTGACTCAGAGGCTTTAAATGGCCACTTTCTTCTACTACAGTACTCTGAATATAAGCCTTGAGGTTACCTTAGAAGTTTGATCCTCGCGTCTCTCTAGAGGAGGAAAATCTTCGTCGAGGCTTTTGAAAATGAAACAAGGTTGAGAAGCTCGGGGATTTGGAGGTAATGGTCTCTCTTCATGTCTGCATGAATAACCCTCTGTGGAATTGATATTTTTGGTGTAGGTGGATTATGAGGGTCGTTGTATTTATTATCAGGGGATCTATAATAATAATTATAATATATGTATACATTACATAGTATATAATATATTAATATATGTTATATTTATAGAATATATATAATACTCTATATATATTATAATATACTAAAAAATGTAAGATTAATTATATTATATATAATACAAATATTATTTATATATTAATATAATTATACATATTATTAATATATTATATTAATATATATATTATATAATATATTCTTAATATATAATATAATATATTATTATATTATATATTTATAATATTTGTAATTATATATTATAAATAATATATTATAATATAAATATATTATATTAATATACATTTATATGTGCAAATAATATTAATACATAATATATTATAACTAATATATATGTAGTATTATATGATAGTCATAATATGAATTAAGAATTAATTAAATAATGTATCATGTAATATATTATAATTATGTATATTAATTATAAAATATAAATATAATATATATAAAAATATATTAATAATAATATATTATATATATAATATTATAATAGTATCTTATAATAAATTAATATATTACATATTGATATAATTAATATGTCCAATCCAAGATAATAAGGAAGAGTGCCGAGAACTTTATGTCCATCTATGTTTTGCCAATAAAAAACATCCACAAGAAGATACTGAAGGACTTACTTATACTTATATAATATTATAATAATTATATTTAATATTATAATATATTATAATATATATGTATTATATTAATTACATATATTATTATATAATTATTATACTAATATATTTATAATACTAATAAATTATTATATATGTAATAATATACTATATACTATAGTTAATTATTAATATATATTATAGTATAATGTATATACATATAATATTAATATGTATATACATTATAATATATATATGTATTATATATAATATATATTAATAAATATATAGTATATATTATAATATAGAATATTATGCATATTAAAATTAATATATTATAATTATTAATAGTATAAATTTATGTATAGTATATATATATTATATGCATACATAATATTATATAATATATATATTAATATTATATAATTTTGTATTATATAAAATTATATGTAAATATATAATATTAACATATAGTATACATATATTAATTATATAGTATAATGTATAATAGTACATATTATATTTATAATATATATTATAATATATATAATATATATAATATATTATATATATTATATGTATAATATATTAACAGTATATTATTAATATATTATTAATATACATAATATATTAATATTAATTATATATGTATAAATTATATAATTTATATTATAAATATATATATAATATATTATAATATATTTGGCAAGTTAATATACATATAAGTATATATTATATAGTATACATATATTACAATAACATACATATATTATAATATAGTATAAATTATATAATATGTTAATAATTAATATATTATAATAATAATACATGTCATAATATATATTTAATGATTAATTTAATACATATATAATAATTATAAATAATATATACTAATAATATTATAACTATATTAATATATAGTATATATCTATATAATATATGGGTATTTATAAACTATTATAATATTATAACACATAATACATAGTATATATTAGATACATTAATATATGAATTATAATATCTATATTGTTATTATTATCGTAATATATAGTATATTATAATATTATATAAATTATACATATATAATATACATATGTAATATGTATAATATTATAATATATAATACTAATAATTATACATATATACTATATACTAATTATACTATAATATAAAATTATTATATATTATTACATATACTATTATTAATTATAACTATATATTATAGTATAATAATTATTAAAATATATAATTATATATATTATAATATAGTATACTATTAATATATTTATATATAATATTTAATATATTACATAATAATTATATTATTATAATTAATTTATAATATAATATAATAATATGTAATATAATATATAATATTTATTAATATTATTATACTATTATAATATATAATATACTTATAATAGTGTATATTATATGTATATATATTCATATAATTATTATATATATGATATAATACAAATTACATGTATATTTTATAATTACATAATACCTATATTATATAATATGTATTATTAATATATATAATTATATTTATAACATATTATATTATGTTAATATAATATATAAAAATATATTAATATATTACTATAATATATAATGTATATACATAATAATTATTAGTATATATTATTATAGTATGTATGTAATATAATTATATGTGTGTGTATTATAATTATTATATAGTGTATTGATATATAATATGTTAATATATTAATTATGTAATATATATTATAATAATATATATATAATATAATACCTATTTATATTAATAGCTATACAAATGTACATATTAATTACATATTATATGTATAGTTATTAAATTATATTATTATGTTATTATAATATTATGAATTTATACATGTCATGTTAGGTTGCATGCAAGATACTTATCTCAAAGACACCTCACTAGATGAGATGTTATGTCTAGGAAAGTACACAACTACCCTTATAACATGGGTATTACATTATTGTAAACATAAAACGTGGCTTTAATATCATATATGTGTAATATTATATAACATTAATAATATATATACATTATGATTATATATTACCTCATATAAAATATGTATAATATTAATAATTATAATTATATTATATTAATGTTATAATATATAATATATATTAATATTTACATATAGTATATATTATAAAATACATATATGTATATATTTAGAAATTAATATCTATTATTAATAACATATATATTATAATAATAATTAATATATTGTAATTTATATTATATTATATTATATTATAATTAATTATTATACATACTAATTTATACTAATAATATGTAGGATAATACATATACGTAGTACCTAATTATAATATTATTTATATTATGTATATATTACTATAATTAATTAATATGTATAATAGGATAATTAATACTATAAAATTATATTATATTTATATTACATAACATATTATTAAATATTATATTATATAAATATAATTCATGTATATTTATATAATTATGTATAATATACTTATATAATACATATATTATATATGTTAAATATTATAATATATATATATATTATTAATATATTAATAGACATTAATGTATATTATTAATTATATTATACTTATATGTTATACATTATAATTAGTAATAACATATAATTATATAATTATGTATTACATATATATATTATATTATATAATATATATAATACATATATTAGTGTATTAATAATATATTATATTATATAATTATAATATACTTTTATATATGATAGCTATATGTTAATAATTATATATAATTAATATATATTAACTATAGTAATTATGTATTTATATTATTATAATATTATATTTATAGGATTTATTACAATATAAATATATACATATATACCATAAATTAATTATAATATATATTACATAGATTATATTCATATTATATACTATATACATATTAATATATAATGTATTAATATAATAATAATTATAATCACTATTAATATTATTATACTATTATAATATATAATATACTTATAATAGTGTATATTATATGTATATATATTCATATAATTATTATATATATAAGTGTAAGTTAAATTTTTAAATTTCTGTATAAATTTTATTTTTATTTTGATTTATCAGCCGCCTAATATGGCTGGCTAGTTCTCTGTGTTAGATCATAGTATGGCTATTCATATTCCTACTAACATGGATCCAGACTTTTAAGGTTCTGGAAACATGATTAAGATCAAATAACTAAAATCAATAATAGGATTTGTGAGGTTTGAATCAGGTTTGAGTTAACCTAAGGTGTATAAGCCGACTTCGTGCCCTTGTTGCCGTAATGCCGAGTGAAGGCGCAGGCGTTTGTGGGGTTTTTCTTGTCAGCTTATATTACTAAGGGGGTCCTCAGTAATAAGTCCTGAATTCAGTAAAAAATCTTTGTGTTCCTCACCTATCTATCATTGATCTTAGTTTGTTTGGTTCGGGTCATGTCCTCCTGGGTCTTGAATGGTATCAGAGCCATGGAAGTAGATATATGTTTAAGTTCATCTATGATCTAACACACTTTATCCTTATGAATATATTTCATAAGAAATCTAGTGTTAAAAACACTAGAATTGAGGAATTTGATATTCCTAATAATTTAGATTTATTAAATAAATGGGCTATTCCTAAGATAAAACCAAATCTGGTTTATGAATTAGGTACTTTTGAGAAATTAGGTCTCAAACAAGTAGTTAAAACTACTGAGTCTGCAATATCTCTTAATGATAAAGAGATGATAATTCGTCTCTTAAATGAAAGAGATATTCAACCTTTTATTGATACTCATAATTTTATTCATATAGGATGCATTCAAATTGCATTTAGACCTTTAACTTTAGAAGGTCTTCCAGAAATGTTTATGGCAACTCTTAGAGATGCTAGAAATCTGGATTTTACCCATTCTATAATGGGAATGATTCAATCTAGTCTGGCACATGGACCAGTCTATTTTGATGTTTATCCAAATCTTTCAGTTTCATTAACTGATAGAAATATTTTGGATACGTTGACATTAAATGTTTGTACAGAAAATTATAATTATGTTTCTGGAACAGAAGTTATATGCATCTGTTATCGTATATATTTTAAACCATTGTATACTCTAAATCCTATGTGTAAAAGAGTAGATAAAAAGTCTAATGAGACTATTTTGATTGAAACAAATTTTGGAAAATCCAATATTACTACCAGAAGAGCCATTAAATGGGAAGAAATTAAGTTCCCAGAACACTGGACTCTTACAAAGGCTATGCCTAAAATTCCTGTTGTAAATAATAGATTACAACAGATTACACAGAATAATGAAGGATCAGTGCAAATTAAATTTGCTCCTGACCAAAGGAAGTTTATATCTTCCTCGAGATCATTATCTAGATCTCAATCTAATCATTCTTATATTTCTCCTTTTCATTATGATGTGGAATTACCACAGACTTCTAGAGCATCAACGTCTTCTTATTTTCAAGAAGATGATAAATCTCGAGAAGATCATAATGAAAATATTGTTATTGATAAAAACAAGATTTTACATGAAAATGTTTATAACATTAAAGATACTGATACAGTATCACAAATGAATTTTACTATTTAATATGAATAGTACAACCAAACTGGATTTTACAAAAGGATCTGCTGTAAGAAAGCAGATTAATGATGAATTTTATTTACCTAAATGGGAACCATTTAGAAAATGGTATTTTAAAAGTTTTACTAAAAAAGAATATGATTTCTTTTTAGAAAAATTTTATGGATTCTGTAAAGAAAAAAATGAGATTATATATTTCATTCCTTGGTTTTTTAAAACCTTTGTTACTGATTATATTTCAGTAATTGAAAGAAGTTATAAACTTACTTCTGGACAGATTCAAAAATCTGTATATCCACCTCAACAACCTTTTCAAATTGAAAAGAATGATAAATCTTTCAATTTTACAGCTTTTTCAAAAATATTTGAAACAGATATGCTTCCTATTACTACTAAGCATATAAATCAATTGATTGAAAATCAAAATTATACAAATTTGTATTTAACTATTCTAGGTGAAGAAATGATTTCTTTACATGATAGAGTTGAAAAAATAATTTCAGCTATTAATCAGATTAAACCTGATGTTCATATTGAAAAGAAAAAGGATATTTCATCCATTGTTTCTTCTTCTATTCAATCTCCTCCTTTGATAAAGGATTTTAAACTTAAATCTTCTGTTTTTGATTTGGAAAAATTATTAGAAGAAAAATTTAAAGCTTTTAATATTTCAGCTTTAGATAATGAAGAAGAATTTCAAAAAGAATTTCAAAACCCTTCTTCTTCTACTTCTGTTAATATTACAGAAGAAATAAATAAAATGAAGTGGGCAGATAGACCTACTCAGAGCAGGTATTATTATAATAGACCTTCTCCTGTTGATATTCTTCATGAAGAACAAGAATATTATATTTCTAATAATTATAATGGAAAAAGTATTTATGAATGGAATTTAGATGGTTGCACTGATAGGCACATCTATAATCTTGCACACCGTATGATGATGTATAGTACTGTATGTAAAGTATCTGGTAATACAGATAAAAATATAGCTGGCATGATTACTGCTGGTTTTACAGGCCAACTTAAAGGTTGGAGGGATAATTATTTGTCCCAAGAACAAAAATCTACTATTCTTAATTCCATTAAGGAAGAGAATAATATTATAGTTGAGAACGCTGTTTATTCTTTAGTTCTCACTATTATTGATCATTTTACAGGAAGGTTTACTGATAATGGAGAGAATATTAGAACTCTTCTCAGTAACCTTAGATGTAAAACACTGTCTGATTTCAGATGGTACAAAGATACATTTTTAACTCGTATCTTTGAATTACCAAACTGTAATAACAGTTATTGGAAAGCCAAATTTATTGATGGCCTTCCTAGTCTTTTTGCTGAAAGAATTCGTAGAGTTCTTAGGCAAGATAATATTTCCATACCTTATGATAATTATACTTATGGTAATTTAATATCAACTTGTATTCAAGAGGGTTTAGCCCTATGTAATGAGTTGAAATTAAATAACCAAATTAGAAAGCAAAATTTGCTTGAGAAAAAACAACTTGGCCAATTTTGTGGTCAATTTGGTATGGAAAATCCTTATAAAGGGAAAAAACGTCCTTCTAAAGATTTTAGGGAAGGAAAACTCTCTAAAAGAAAGAAAAGACATTATTCTGATAGAAGAAAAGAATTGAAAAAATCTAGATCAGATTTTTATAAAAAAGATAAAAGAAAGAAAAAAGAGTTTTCTATAATATGTAGAAAATGCAAAAAACCTGGTCATTATGCTAACCAGTGTTGGGCAAAAGATAGAATTAAAGCTCTTGATATGGATGAGGATTTAAAAGAAAAAATTTGTAGGATTGTTTTGGATTCTGATAATAATAAATCAGAAAGCTCAGATACTGAGTATTCAGAATCAAATGATTCTGAAGATCTTCAACTTCTTGATAATGAATCTATATTATCAGAAAGTGAAGATGGTGAAGCATGTTTACAAGGAAAACCTTGTATCTGTTCTTCAAAAGAAATCAGTAATACTGATAATACTGATGAGTTTTATAAACTTATGTCTCAGTTTCAAGATCTTAACTTAAGTGTTTTGACTAATGATAATTTATTAGAATTTCTTAAAAGAATTAAAGATCCTCTTTTAAGAACCAGTATAATTGATCAAATGGAAGATACTCCTTCTACTAGTAATACTAGTCAGGTTGTATCTCAGAATACTGAGAATACATACTCCATGTCCGAAGTTAATAAACTTCTTAGACAGAAGTATGAAAAGAAAAATCCTGTTTCTACTCAGGATTTAGTTTTTGAAATTGATAATCACAAGAATGAGATTAAAAATCTTTATCATATTAATAAAGATTTTCATCAAAGACTTTGTTTTTTAGAAAATAAAGATAAAGAGATTGATAATCTTCCTGATGATTCTATTGAGCATTTTATGCCATTAGAAAATAATTATTTGTCTACTATTTCTATGGTTATATCACAAAAGTGGTATACAAAAATTACTCTTCTCATAAAAAATAAAAAATTTGATTTTATTGCCATGATTGATAGTGGTGCTGATTTAAATGTCATCCAGGAAGGATTAATTCCTACTAGGTATTTTCATAAAACCAAACATTCACTTTCTCATGCAGGAGGTGAACGTCTTGAAATAAATTTCAAAATTCCAAAAGCTTTTGTATGCAAAAATGGAAACTGCATTTCAACAAGCTTTCTTCTTGCAAAAAATATTTCAAGCCAGCTTATACTTGGCTTACCTTTTATTTATAAAATTTATCCTTTGACTGTGGTCAATGAAAAAGGTTTAATTGGAACCTTTGAAGGAAAACCTATATCTTTTGATTTTATTACAAAACCCATTAATAGAGTTTTAAATGAACTTCAAGAACAGATTGAAAGAAAAACTTTTCAAATAAATTCTTTAAAAGAAGAAGTGAGTTTTCTTACTATTGAAGAAAAACTCAAAAATCCTAAATTACAGGAAAAAATTAAACTTATTCATAATAAGTTTTCTATTGATATTTGTAATGATTTGCCAAATGCTTTTTGGGATAGAAAAAAGCATATTATTTATCTTCCATATGAAGAAAATTTCTGTGAAAAAGATATTCCTACCAAGGCTAGACCTTGTCAAATGAACTCTGAATACTTAGAGTTATGTAAAAAAGAAATTGAGTCTTTACTTCAAAAGAAGTTAATAACTTCTTCTGATTCTCCTTGGTCTTGTACTGCATTTTATGTTAATAAACATTTTGAGCAGGAACGTGGAGTTCCTAGGCTTGTTATTAATTATAAACCTCTTAACAAGGTTTTAAAATGGATTAGACATCCTATTCCTAACAAGAAGGATCTTCTTGATAGACTTGTTAATGCATTAGTCTTTTCTAAATTTGATTTAAAATCAGGATTTTGGCAGATTCAAATTAATGAATCTGATAGATATAAAACTGCATTCAATGTTCCATTTGGACATTATGAATGGACAGTTATGCCATTTGGATTAAAAAATGCTCCTTCAGAATTTCAACAAATTATGAATGACATTTTTTATCCATTTAGCAATTTTATCATCGTTTATATTGATGATATTCTTGTCTTTTCTAAAGATATTGAAACACACTTTAAACATTTAAATATGTTTAAAGAAATAGTTATTAAAAATGGTCTTGTTATTTCAAAACCAAAAATGCTTTTATTTCAATCTTCTATTAGATTTCTTGGTCATATAATTGACAAAGGAAATATTATTCCTATTCAAAGAAGTATTGAATTTGGAAATAAATTTCCAGATATTATTACTGATAAAACTCAGCTTCAGAGATTTTTAGGAAGTCTTAAGTATATTTCTTCCTATATTAAAAATCTCAATGAAGATACTGCTATTTTATATGATAGGTTAAAAAAGAATCCTTCTCCTTGGAATGAAAATCATACCAAGGCTGTTAAAAGGATTAAAGAGAAGGTTAAAAATCTTCCTTGTCTTATGCTTGCAAATCCCTTATGGGAAAAAATTGTTGAAACTGATGCTTCTGACATTGGTTATGGAGGAATCCTTAAACAGGTTGATCCCCATAAAAAAAAAAGAATATCTTGTTCGTTTTTATTCTGGGAAATGGAATAATGCCCAGAAAAACTATTCTACAGTGGCTAAAGAGATTCTTGCTATTGTTAAATGTGTTTTAAAATTTCAGGATGATTTATATAATCAGAAATTTATAATTAAAACAGATTGCAATGCAGCAAAATTCATGTTTAATAAAGATTTTAAACATGATGTATCAAAGCAGATGTTTGCCAGATGGCAAGCACATCTTGCTCCTTTTGATTTTAATATTGTTTATAAAAAAGGCATTGATAATTATTTGCCTGATTTCCTTACTCGTGAATTCTTGCAGGGATGAGTTTTCCGTATCACAATTTCTATTCCTCTAATAGAGGAAGAGGAAGTACAAGTGGCGGAAACATTACCTCTTATAGAGGTAGAGGAGGAAGGGGTTATATCCCTCAAACTCAACCTAGAACTATAGTTCAGCATGGCAAACAAAAATTGGTTGCCCAGAACATTGCTAATACAGCAAGTTCCTATGGAGGTAATACCTCTGATCTTGACAAAGAGTTTCAAGAATTCTTGAAACAAAAACAAAAAGGAAAAGAGAGTAATATCTCTCCTGAGGATACTCAGACATCTTATGCTAATATAGCAAAAGAAGATGATAATGAAAAAATGTTTGTCGAAAATATTAATCGACAGCTTATTCTTCTAATAGAAGAAAGAGATACTCAATGGGCTGATAGTCCTTGGACCATAATGGAAATATATCTTTCTAACACGTCATACGTGTCTGGGTCTTATAAACAGAGAGGTTATTATGAAACTCTCCTTCTCTCCACTAATAGTGTTGAGATTAATCATTTCGCCTCTGGTGAAAAAGGAAAAGATTATAACTTTTCCAAGATTATTATCAAAAAGGTTATATCCTTTGAAGAATGGGGTATATCTCCATTTGCAGAGAAAGAATTTTATTCTCAGCTTCATAATATGAATTTTAAATTCAATTACTTCGATTATATCGAAAGTTTTGAAAAAACTCTCTTATATGAGAACAAGAGGCATAAACACTCTTGGTTTATAAAAGTTTGTGAAAATATTTTTCACAGGCCAATTCCAAATTGGTTCTTTACATGGTGGAGAACTTTTGGACCTTCGGCAAAAATTTTGCCAGACCTTTTTCATGGTCTTATGAAAGACTGGATATCAGTCTCTCCTGTTATACAGGGAAAATCTTCAGAAAATTTCATTGAAGGGAAGACAACTTGTCTTTTCTTTATTGAATTTGGTATTCCATGGATATGGAAGTGGACACCAATAGTAGGTTATACCAGCTATGGTGCACCTTGTTTATGGCGAATTAGCCAATGCAAATTCTGGGATAAAATGCTGAGAATGGACCCAGAAACCGGGAAATTAGTCTCGGAAGAAACAGTCGAAAAAATCAATGAAAAGATCAAAGCTTATAAGCAAGACCCAGGAGGACATTCATTCAAGACCCAGGAGGACATGACCCGAACCAAACAAACTAAGATCAATGATAGATAGGTGAGGAACACAAAGATTTTTTACTGAATTCAGGACTTATTACTGAGGACCCCCTTAGTAATATAAGCTGACAAGAAAAACCCCACAAACGCCTGCGCCTTCACTCGGCATTACGGCAACAAGGGCACGAAGTCGGCTTATACACCTTAGGTTAACTCAAACCTGATTCAAACCTCCCAAATCCTATTATTGATTTTAGTTATTTGATCTTAATCATGTTTCCAGAACCTTAAAAGTCTGGATCCATGTTAGTAGGAATATGAATAGCCATACTATGATCTAACACAGAGAACTAGCCAGCCATATTAGGCGGCTGATAAATCAAAATAAAAATAAAATTTATACAGAAATTTAAAAATTTAACTTACACTTATATATATAATAATTATATGAATATATATACATATAATATACACTATTATAAGTATATTATATATTATAATAGTATAATAATATTAATAGTGATTATAATTATTATTATATATATATTAATGTTATATATATATTACATATATAATTATCATATATACATAATATATATAATTACTATATAATAATATACTAATATATAGTATAATTTAATAATGTATAATTAATATAATAATTAATATATATTAATATAAATAAATTACTATATAATATGTTAATATATTATATACATGTACATATACCTATTATATTATACATAATTCATATTATATAATTAAATTATAATACATATTTATTAATATGTATACTAATAAAATATCATATTATTAATAATATATAATATATTAATATATTAATATATGTTATATGTAATATTATTGTATATATTATTAATATACAATATATATTATATTATATAGTATATATTTTTATAATATATTATAGTATAAATTATATATTAATATAATACAGATCCACTAGAGGGTAGAGTCGTTTTCAGTATCTTGGAAAAGGATTAGTGTATCCCATACTGAGAACTCAATTGGATGAAAGTTATATATAACATATACTATTAATATCACAAATAATATATAATAGTATATAACTTACATAGTATGTATTATATGCAATATATATAATAATATTATATTATATATAAATGGAATAATATTTTGTACAAACAATAATTGTAAGATCATCTCATATATGAGACTAATTCCTTAATAAATAAAAGAAATTAAAAAGAATGTATAAAAAAAGTCCTAATAAATCAAAAAAAAAATATGAAGGAAAAAAAAAAACTGATTTAAAAAAAAATCCAAAAAGAGGGCATCTCATTAGCAAATGAAACACCCCCAACAATATAAATAGCATGTAAGAATTCGCGTGGTAATGAAATTAATGATGTGAAATTCTGAGAGAGAGAGAGAGAGAGGGTGGGCAAAGTCAAAACATGGAAATAATTTTCTTACCATTTGTGTTTACAAACACACAGGTTTTAAGACATATTATATATATATATATATATATATATATATATATATATATTATAATATGTATTAATAATATTAATTATATATAACATATAATTATTAACATATTATAATATATTATATATTATAATAATATAACATTATTCTATAATTATATTATATATTAATTATATAATATTATAATATATGTTATATGTATAATATTAATATTTATATATAATAACTTTACTATACATATATATTATTAATATATTTATACATTAATAAATATATAAATACATATTATTAATATAAGTATATATTAATAATATTTACATATAGTATATAACTAATTAATATATACATATATAATATATGTATTAATAGTATATTAATATAAATACATTATAAATGATAATTATATAATACATATGTATTATAATATTATTATATTAATATTAGATAATATACTATATATTGTAATTATTAATATATATTTTTATATAATGTATATAATATTAATATAACTATTTATATAGTATATTAATAATTATATTATGATACATATATTATAAAGTATAATATATATTAATTAATTATATATGTTATTATATTATTATATGTATAGTTAATATTAGTATACTATAATATAATATACATATAATATACTATAATAATATATTAATATAAATAATATATTATTATTAATATAGTATACATATTAACATTATATGGACAGTGTAACATATATTATAAGAATTATTATATAGGTACTACATATTATACCATATTATAATACATATAATATTAATTATATAAGTATTAATTACTTATATTAATTATATTAGTATATACATAATATTATATACATATATAAACATGTAATATACATATAATAATATAATATATAATTATATTATTATATTAATATAAACTACTTATATAATGTATACTATTATATACATATTAATTAATATTATTAATATATTATAATATATATGTATTATATTTATAAATTATAATACCATATATATTATTATAACATATTAAATATATACCTTATATATTAATAGTATATATATATATTAATTATACATTAAACATATTAATATAGTATAATTATAACACATGTTAATAATATATTCTAATATAACTAATAATGTTATCATAAATTATTATATAATTTTTATAAATTAAACATATATTAATTAATACTATTAATTTACCATAATATAATTTATAAACATTTTATTATATAATATACGATATAACTATTAATATATAATACATTATATTAATTATAATATAATATATATTACAGTATATATATTTACATATAATTTATATTATATTATGTACATAATTACATGTATTCATATATAATTATATGATTATATTAATTATTTATTAGTATGTATAATATTATATATTAATTATTATAACTATATTTATATTAATATGTATAGTCGTATATTTATTATAGTGTATATATAAAATATTAATGGGTTATAATATATTATAATATGTATAGTGTATTATATAATATAATTAATTATTGTATATAGTACATTATTATTACATATATAATTATTATAATAATATATTTATAATACTAATAAATTACTATATAAGTAATAATATACTATATACTATAATTAATTATTAATATATATTATAGTACATTATACTATATATATATAAGTATGTTATAATTATTTATAGTATAAATAATATGTATAATATATATGTATATTATATGTATACATAATATTATATATAATATATATATTAACAATTTATATTTATATTATATAATTATGTATTATATATATAATTGTATGTAAATATATAGTTATATTTAGTATGTACATATTAATATAATGTTATTAATACTATAATACATACATATTATATATTAATAATGTATTATATATATTTTAATAAATTATATAAAATTAATAGTATGTATACTATTATATTATATTTAATATACAATATATTTATAATTATTATAATTATACATACTATATTATAATTTGTAATATTATATGGTGTTCATATATTATTATATTAATATATTATTAATATTCTATAAAATATATTAACATATATATACATACTATTATATACTATTAAACATATTATAACATATGTATTAATTATAATATATATTAACATCCATTATACATATTATATTATTATAATTAATTTATATTATACTGTACATATAATTATAAATATATATTATAATATATTTATTAAATATATATATTATATATACATATAATATATTATATTAAATACCTATAATTAATATTATATATTATAATATATTGTATTATGGTGTTTGTTTATTTAAATATATAATATATAAATATTATGTATATTATAATATCATATAATATTAATATAATATTAATGTATATTATATATATTAATATACTATGGACATATATTATAATATATATTATACTATATGTATATTAATACATAATAGTATATAATAATTAATATATGTATACATTATAATACATAATATAATTATACATACTTTTTAAATATTAATTATTAATGTAAATATATACAATACTTATAATTACATTAATATTTTTGTATAATATTATATATTTACATATTAATTATATAATATGAATTAATATAATATAATTAAATATATAATATTAGTATATTATATTGTATAATATATAATTTATACTTACTTATAACTATACTTCTATACATATTATAATGCATATATATTATACATATAATATTAATAATATAATATATATTAATAATAATTATTATACATATAAGTATATATTATATATATTAATATAATATGACTAATTATATAATTATTAATATATATAATTAATATTATATAATGTATATAATATGTTATAATATTTATACATTTTATAACACTATAGTATACATATATTACTATGTAATATTATAATAATATGTATATTAATTATTATACATTATAATATGTAGGTTATATAATATTATAAATATATATTATTATAATGTATACATTCATAGTATGTATATTAATATAGTTAATGTATTAAAACTATTAATACATATATTATATATAGTTTATTGCATATATAATATATAATGTAATCTACATATATATTATATAATACATATTAATATATTATATTATAATATTAATATATAGTACAATATATTATTAATAAATATAATATAATATATACTAATAAATATTATTATATATAACATACATATATATAATTATACATATATTTATATTATAAGTTAATTAATAGTATATTAATTATAATACATATATAGTGTATAATATTAATATGTATATATACTATAAATATATATTATATGGTGTTCGTATATAATTATATTAATATATTGTTATAATATTACAATTTATTAATAGTATAATTATATTACTATAAATACTATAATGTATATATTAGTTTTAATATATTATAAATATATATGTATTATATAATATACAGAATATAATTAATAGTATTATTATACATATATTTATGTATTAATATAATAATACTATTAATATATTATAATACTATAATAATATATTAATATAATAATAAATGAACACCATATAATACATATTAATAATATTAATAATATTAATTTATATAATATATATAATATAATATACATAATTATATATAATATATAATTAATTACACATTTAATAATAATATTACATATATACAATTATAATATATAATAATATAATATATTATACATATTAATAATATTAATATACTTATGTATATAATATATATAAATATATTATTATATTATTATACATATTATTAATATACATATTAAAATTATACATATTAATAATATAATATTATTGTATATATATTGTATATAATACATACTACATAATTTTATATACTATTATATATGAATATATAATATTATATTATAGATAATATAATATTATATATTATATTATATATTATTTGTGGTATTAAAAGTATATGCTATATATGACTTTCATCCGATTGAGTTCTCAATATGGGATACACTCATCTTTTTTCCAAAATACTGAAAATGACTCTACCCTCTCATGGCTTTGTATTATATTAATATATAATTTATAATATAATATATTATAATATCATATACTTTATAATATAATAGTAAATATTATAATTATATAATTATGTATATATGTATTATATATTAAATTAGTATATATAAACTTAATAATTTATATACATTATGTTAATTATAGTATTATAATAATATGTAATAGTAATAATAATATTTTAATAATATAGTATATATTTATATTAATAGCTATCTACATTATATTATAATAATTAATAGTGATAATGTTAATTATAACATATTAATATATACATTATATAAATATATAATAACATATAATTATAATATATTATATATTATGTGTAATAGCTATCATAATAATATTACATAACTATAATAATATTATAGTAATGTATACTATGATTACAATATATTCATATATATTATACTATATACAATAATATATTAATTGTAACATTATAATTAATATATTATAGTATACTATATATAATAGTATAATATTATTATATACTAATTTATATAATATATTATATTATACATATTAATTATATATGTATACTAATATAATATTAATTATATATATTTTTTTATATTATATAGTATATACTATTATAATATATAGTAATATTTATTAATTTATATAATATATATAATATAATATACATAATTAGATATAATATATAATTAACTATATATTAATAATAGTATTACATATATACAATTATAATATACTATACACATTAATAATATAATATTATATATTATTTGCGGTACTAATAGTATATGTTATATATGACTTTAATCCGATTGAGCTCTTAGTATGGGATACACTCATCTTTTTTCAAGATACTGAAAACAACTCTACCCTCTAGTGGATCTGCATTATATTAATATATAATTTATACTATAATACATTATAATAATATATACTATATAATATAATATATATTGTATATTAATAGTATATATAATAATATTACATATAATATATATTATATATTATTATTAATATGATATATTATTAGTATACATATTAATAAATATGTATTATAATTTAATTATAAAATAAGAATTATATATAATATAATATGTTTATACATGTATATAATATATTAATTTATTATATTAAATACATTGTTTTGAATTCAAGTCTAGGTTCAACATGTCTAAATACATTATTTTACACCTACACACACGAATTTTGACTTCAAGCTTTATGTCTACATTCAAACTATGAACCTACCCTACATTTGAGCCATGTACATCACCGGGTGACTCTTCAACTTCCATGTAACTTCTTTAAAAACGTTCATGATTGGGCTGATACATTCTCCATTTCAGCTCTTTCAAAGTGTGTGTGGTAGGCCATCAGTTAGGTCACTAGTTTGGACTTTACTTTGGCCTGAAATGACTCACAAAGTTGGACTAAATTTTGGGCTGCCATTGGATCACCTACATGGGCTGAGCGAACACACAATTGGGCCAATACTTCCTTGAATTTTTTGGCTCGTGTTCGACTGATAGGTCCTTGAGACAGAGAGAGTATTCCATCTATGTCTCGGTCCTCCTCCTTTGCTTGAAGTGCATCCGTGACCTTGTTTGCATCACTATACATATTATAATTTATGTCCTTAGAATATTAATATATATAATATACATTAATATTATATAATATTATAATATACATAATATTTATATATTATATACATAAATAAATAAACACCATAACACTATATATTATAATATATAATATTAATTATAGGTATTTAATATAATATATTCTATGTATATATAATTTATATATTTAATAATATATTATAATATATATTAATAATTATATGTATAGTATAATATAAATTATAGTATAATATAAATTAATTATATTATTATAATATGTATAATGTATGTTAATATTTATTATAATTAATATATATCTTATAATATGTATAATAGTATATAATAGTATGTATATATATGTTAATATATATTATTGTATATTAATATAATAATATATGAACACCATATAATATTAGAAATTATAATATAGTATGTATAATTATAATAATTATAAATATATTATATATTAAAATAATATAATAGCATACATACTATTAATTATATATAATTTATTACATATTATAATATTAATAACATTATATTAATTTTTACATACTATATAAAATTATATATTTACATATAATTATATATAATACATAATTATAAAATATTAATATATACTGTTAATATATATATAATATTATGTATATATATAATATACATATAATTATACATATTATTTATAAAATTAATAGTTATAATATATTAATTTTAATATGCATAATATACTATATAATTATTAATATATATATATTATGTATAATACATATATATAGTATAATGTATATACATATTAATATTATATGCATATACATTATACTATAATTAATTAAAGTTATTAGTATATTATAACATATATAATAATATATGTAATTAATATAATACATATATATTATAATATATCAATAATATTAATTATAATTATTATAATATTATATATGTATATAATAGTATACATTATAGTGTACATATGTAGTATATATTAATATAATAATATAATTATATATTATATTATTATATGTATATATCACATTTTTATATATGTATATAATATTATGTATATATTGATATAATAAATACATATATAATAATTATTATATTATATGTTACACTGTCTATATAGTATTAATATGTATACTATTTTAATAATAATATATTAATATATATAATTATATATTAATATATTATTATAGATATTATATGTATATTATATTATAATATACTAATATTAACTATACATATAATAATACAATAACACATATAATTAATTATTATATATAAAATATACTTTATAATATATGTATCATAATATAATTACTAATACACTATATTAATTATTATATTAATATCATATAAATTATATATAAATATATTATAAATATATATTAATAATTATAATATATAGTATATTATCTAATATTAATATAATAATAGTTATTATAATTATTATTAATATATAATATATAATAAATAGTATATAATATTATAATACTTTAATTATAATATATGTATATAATATAATACTTTTAATGTACATATTATAATATTATACATATATAATTATATGTATATAATGTACATATTATAATATTATATATAAATATAGTATAATATTATATATAATGTTATTATAATTTATAGTATACTATATATATGTTATTATATATTATTAAAATATATTAATTATATAAATGTCATAATTAATATTATATAATTTTACGGGAGTGAAGAGTCATGAGCCCTTACAAAGACACGTGTCAGAGTGGCAACCTTCATCAAATGACTCCTCACTTTAAGAAGGTGTCATGTAGGACATGTCATGCTAGGTTGCATGCAAAACACTTATCTCAAAGACACCTCACTATATGAGATGTCATGTCTAGGAAAGTACACAACTACCCTTATAGCATGTGTATTACATTATTTTAAACATAAAACGTGGCTTTAAGTACACCTCACTAGATGAGATGTCATGCCTAGGAAAATACAAGACCACCCTTGGGCATTTATGACAAGGTTTAAATTTATGATTGAACTTGTCTTGGGTCGAACTCGTGTTCATAGTCGAACTCTTGATCTTGACTAGTTCCAGGTTGGTTTGATCCGGATTATTTAGTGATAGGTTTGACTATGAACGAGGTATAAGTCCTTCAGTATCTTCATGTGGATGACTTTTATTGGCAAAACATAGATGGACATAAAGTTCTCGGCGCACTTCCTTACTATCTTGGATTGGACATATTAATTATATAAATATGTAATATATTAATTTATTATAAGATACTATTATAATATTATATATTATATGTATATTTTATAATTAATATACATAATTATAATATATTACATTATACATTATTTAATTAATTATTAATTCATATTATGACTATCATATAATACTACATATATATTAATTATAATATTTATACGTATTAATATTATATGCATATATATGTATATTAATATAATATATTTATACTATATATATGTATATAATATTATTAATATATTATAATATATTATTTATAATATATAATTACATATATTATAAATAAATATAATATATAATATGATAATATTTTATATACTATATGTATTAATATAATATATTAGTAATATGTATAATTATATTAATATATAAATAATATTAGTATCATATATAATATAATTAATTATACATATTATAGTATATTATAATATATACAGTATTATATATATGATAGAAATACAACATATATTTAATATATTATATACTATATAATGTATACATATATTATAATAATTATTATAAGACCCCTAATAATAAATACGACCCTCCTAATCCACCTCCACCAAAAATATCAATTCCACAAGAGGGTTATTCATGCAGACATGAAGAGACCATTACCTCCAAATCCCCGAGCTCCTCAACCATGTTTCATGTTCAAAAGCCGCAAAGAACATTTTTCTCCTCTAGAGAGACGCAAGGATTAAACTTCTAAGTAACCTCAAGGCCTTATATTCAGAGTATTGTAGTAGAAGCAAGTGGCCATTTAAAGTCTCTGAGTCAAGGAGAGGAAGTCCTCAGTTGGCAGACTACAAATGCTCGGGCACAAAATCAATCACTACAAAGTATTGATTGCGAGGTAACTCAAGTTCTCGGCAAAGTTCAAAATTTATATAATCAAATGAGTTACTTGCAAACAGAGGCTTACTGGGAAGATAACCCAGTTGGATAGAGAATCAGAAGCCTTATTGTAAATCGGCAGTATGACTTAGAGTTTACATCAAAAGAAGCAGAGATTAGGCAACTAAAAAAGGAGCTTGCAATGATTGAAGAAGATAAGCCAGAAAGAAGCTCAACCTTTATGCTCCCTGATAGAGTCTCCACTTTTATGACTTCTCCAACCTTATATCAATCTCCAAATGAGTTAAAGACAGTGTCCCAGGTGTATGCCAAACATGTTGGGATCAATCAAGGTTGAAGGTAAAAAAAAACCCATTAATACTTTAATGGCCCATCCTATGTTCTCTGGTCTCCCAGGAGAAACAAGTGATCTAGAAGAAATTCAAAGCTATACATTGGAATCAATTGAAACCTTTCCAGGATCAAGCGGAACAGAGGAAGAGATAGTTGATGTTTCAGCAATCCTTATGGCTGATGTAGGATAAAGTCAACCCTTCACTGAACCAATTTCTGATGAGTCATATCAAGAGACTACTGACAGACCATATGTGACACATCCTACTGAAAAGAAAGGTACTAAACCCTCCATTGGTCCTTGGTTTTCATTTGATGATGTACCTATTCAAAAGTGAAGAGAAAGATGCATATACTATCAGCCTCGATAGATAATCAGCTAAACAGAGAAGGAGCTGATTTAAGATCGTTTCTCAAGGAATTCACATCAAGGTTTCTTGGTGTACTAAGAGAATGATTCTTGAGCCTTGGAGAACACCATCAATTACAATTGATCGATGCACCAACGCCAGTTGACGTACTTGGTGAGATACATAGAGAATTTATTGGTGAGATTTCTTTGTACACCAAGGTTGTGTCACAAGAATACTTCTCTATGAGGTGCTGGTCGCTATTGAAAAAGGATCTGGACAGGTGTGTTAAACAAATGTCTGAAAGATTCTACATTTTGAATGGCTATAATGATCCCAATCTAAATAATGTCTACAAGTCGGAATTCAAATCCTTCCAGACTGTGTTGTCTGGATCAAAATCATCAAAAGCAAACTTCACGGATATGATTTATTAATGGGCTTTGATGTCTTCTTCAAATCTTATAAGCTACAAATATTTTCCCATGTAGTCAAATACAAGAGGACATTCTAATCATTCATACCCACGCAAAAGCTGTTCACAGTAAAGTAGATACCAGAACCTGATCCACTTATCAAAAGATTGAAAAAATGTTATGTCGAGTCACATGCAGACTTCACCAATCCTCATCCACTTTGAAATAACTCAGAATTCTATGTTCAACTTCCTTTTAAGAAGAATGAGGATATTAACACCACTAAAGCCACGCATCCTGGCAGGACACCGAAAGAGCTGAATTTGGCCCGACAAGAATGCATCAAGTTATTATCCTTGGGCCTAATTGAAGCCACCAACTCAAATTGGGCTTGCCTATCTTTTTGTGTCAATAAGAGAGTAGAACAAGTTCGAGAAAAGAAGAGGTTAGTCATTGATTACAAACTTCTCAACTATTACTTGCTTGATGATAAATTCCATTTGCCCAGGACAAAAGTCATATTCTCTTACCTCTCAGAAGACCAAATCTTTTCCAAATTTGACCTTAAATCTTGTTTCTGGAAAGTGGGTTTACACCTAAATGAAAGGTATAAAACAATTTTTTGCCCACCCACAGCTCCATACCAATGGACAGTTTTGCCATTTGTCTTAAAGTTGCACCATCCCTTTTCCAAAAGACCATTATGAAAATTTTCGAACCCATACTAAACAGCATCCTTGTCTACATAGATGATATCCTCTTATATTCCAATAATATAGAAGAACATGAACAACTTCTCAACATGTTCATAGACTTGGTACAAAAATATGGTATTATGCTATCCCAAAAGAAAAGTGTGATCAACCAAAAATCTATTGATTTTCTAGGCATGAAGAATGAGGATGGGGAGTATGAACCAGGATCACACCTATCCCAAGAACTATTTAAGTTCTCGGATAATCATTTATCTATTAAACAAATTCAACAATTCCTTGGAATCGTCAACTATCTTAAATATTTATCCCCAAATGTTCAGCCTATACAAGCAAATTGTCAAAGCTTTTAAGAAAAAGTGCACCTCCTTGGGATGTCGACCAAACATCTTAAAGAAGTGTGTCAAATGTTTTCACCCTTGTGAATTCCTGAAGATGGCCAACAGATCTTACAAATAGATGCCAGTGATGATTATTGGGGAGCTATCTTATTAGAAAACAAAGGTGGGAAACTTCATTATTGTGGACATGCTAGTGGCCAATTCAAAGAATCTGAAGCACATTATCATGTCGTCTACAAGGAGATATTAGCTGTCCAATATGGAATTATAAAATTCAAATTCCATCCGGTGGGATACAATTTCATTATCCAAGTAGATATTGCATCCTAGTGATTATGGAGCTCAAGAATAAAGAAGTCCCAGAAAAACAGCTACTCAGACTCAAAGACTGGTTTTCAAAATACCAGTTTGAAGTCCAACACATAAAGGGAATGGATAATGTTATGCCTGATTATCTCTCCAGACAATTTTAGCTTTAACTCATATCATCTACGTAGGTGTTGCCCGTTATCTTTATGACAGATAAACGAAAGAAGTTAATATCTTCAAAAATCAGTTTTTGGAGACAAGCTCCCATTCATCTTATCAATCCTAATTTATCATTTCCTCCTTGTGATGAGCCTTTCAAAACTCTTGTAGAAATACGACAACATGCAACTCCAAATTTTGTTCGATATCTATCGAAATATATTTCTAAAGAAGAAATCCAAGAGGAACAAGCCTGCTATCATCAACAGAAACCATTCTTGGGTATAATACATGTTGCTCTTTTTAAATTTCTCACCTTCAACGGTGTATGGTACCTATGGTGTTTGTCCACCTTATACTTTCATCCGATTGAGTTCTCAGTATGAGATACACTCATTTTTTTCCAAGATACTGAAAACGACTCTACCCTTTGATGGTCATTCTTGCTATGGTATGCAACTATGGAAGAATGGATACAAGTGCTCCTAAATGAATATTAGGATGATGAAGACCCTCATGTCATATTCCTCTATCATAGGCCATATTCTACAGGAATCCAAGAAGAACTTCGCCCGGTCCCCCTACACTTTAAATGGAAGACAATCAAGGGTTCAATCCAAGATAATAAGGAAGAGCGCCAAGAACTTTATGTCCATCTATGTTTTGCCAATAAAAGCCATCCACATGAAGATACTGAAGGGCTTACTTATACCTCGTTCGTAGTCAACCCTATCACTAAGAATCTGGATCAAACCAACCTGGAACTAGTCAAGATCAAGAGTTTGAGTATGAACCCGAGTTTGACCCAAGACAAGTTCAATCATAAATTTAAACCTTGTAATAAATATCCATATAATAAGGGTAGTCTTGTATTTTCCTAGGGATGACATCTCATCTAGTGAGGTGTACTTAAAGCCAGTTTTATGTTTAAAATAATGTAATACCCATGTTATAAGGGTAGTTGTGTACTTTCCTAGACATGATATCTCATATAGTGAGGTGTCTTTGAGATAAGTGTCTTGCATGAAACCTAGCATAACATGTCCTACATGCAACCTTCTTAAAGTGGGGAGTCATTTGATGAAGGTTGCCACTCTGACATGTATCTTTGTAAGGATTTATGACTCTTCACTCCCGAAACTCTATAAATAAGGGAGTTTAATCAATTGTAATACACAAAAAAATAAATAAATACTCCATTTTCCATACTTATGAGTTTCTAAGTTCTTAGTTGTCTTCTCCAAAGCCCGTAAGCCAGTCTATGGCTCATCATATTCTCCATCTTATTATCTTTATAGTATTAAAGTATGTTATATACTCGCCTTTTATGAGGATCTTGTATATCAGAAATATGCTATAACCTAGAAAAGAGTAACGCTCCTTATAGTTCACCAAAGATCACAATCCATGCTTTCAATTACTTTTACTTGGTAGATTTGATCTTTGCTCGATAAGGCTAAGAATGCCGAAGAAGGAGTAGAAGTTCATAGTCAACCTGCTCAAGGGAGTTTGAATACATGGTGGCCATGTTGCTTTAAGGGTGTGAACGAGTAGGGTTCCCGTTCAAGCTTGGTATCAGAGCCAGGTTGCTCTCGTCTTGTCGGCCAGAGAATATTTTGATTAATATTAAAATATTATATAGTATATTAGTATATAGTATATCCATATTATATATTATAATATAACATATTATAATATATAGTATTATACATAATTATACTATATTATATATATTAAATATGTATATTATATAATATAATATGTATATTATTAATATTAATATATAATATATATTTATAATTAATACATATAATATACTTATATTAACATATATTAATATAAATATATTATAGTATATATGTAATAATATAATCTATATGTATATATGTATTAATTTATAATATATATAATATAATATACAAAATTATATAATATATATTTAATTATATATTCATAATAGTATTACATATATACAATTAAAATATATAATAATATAATATATTATTCATATTAATATATAAATATATAATTATGTATATACGTATTACATGTATTATATATTATAATTAGTATATATATACATAATAATTGATATACATTATGAAAATTATAATATTATAATAATATGTAATTGTTATAATAATATATTAATAATATAATATATATTTATATTAATAGCTATATACATTATATTATAATAATTAATATCTATAATATTAATTATAACAAATTAATACATATATATTATATAAATATATATAATAACATATAATTATAATATATTATATATTACGTGTAATAGCTATTATAATAATATTAAATAACTATAATAATATTACAGTTATGTATACTATCATTACAATATATTCATATATATTATAATATATACTATAAATATAATATTACAATATTATTAATATATAATTATTATAGTTAATATATATTAATTATATATAATTATTAACATATAGCTATCATATATAAAAATATATTATAATTACATAATATTATTATTATAATACTAAACAATAATATATTATTAATACACTAAGATATGTATTATATATATTATATATATAATATATAGTACATAATTATATAATATAGCATTAATTATATATGTATCCTATACTATAATACATCTATTAATTATATTATAATATACATATATACATACTATTAATTATTCATAACTTAGTATAATTATATATATTAATAATATTATATACTATATATATGTTATTAATATTATATTATTATTATAATTATTATTACATACTATAGATATTATTTTAAACATAAAATGTAGCTTTAATATCATATATGTATTATATTATATAACATTAATAATATGTATATATATTATGATTATGTATTATATCATATATTAATTATATATTATAATAGGTATATATTATAATAATATATTATATTCATATTATAATATATATATTATACAATATCATAATATTATTATACTGGAATATATATAAATACTATTATAGTTATTTGTATATAATATTTTATAATAGTTATATATTATAATAATATTATTATATAATATATGTTCATTAATATAGTTATATAAATATTATAATTTATATTAATATGTTATTATATATATACTATATATATTTTGTATTACATAAGAGTATAATATATATTAATTAATATATATCAGAGTTATACATATATTATTATTTATATAATATAACATATATAATTAATAATATATAATATATATAATATATTTATAAAATATAATATATAATATGTATTATATTATACATAATATACATAATATATATTAATAATATATTATATATTAATCTTTGTACTTTTATATATATTTATTAATATTATATTATGTATATATAATAATTATGATATAAATATATTATATGTAATATATTAATATAATATTATTAATAATTATAAATATTGATTACCTATTAATAAATATTATATATAAGATATTATAGATATAACTAGTATATAATATGCATAATTATATAATTATATGTTATTAATAATTATATGTATAATATAATTAATAATATACGTTAATATCTATTATTATATTAATAATATATATATATTATAATAGTTAACATATATTATAATATATGTACTATATAAGTATTTTATATATAATTATATAAATATATATGAATTATATTTATCTAAAATAATAGTTAATATTATATTATGTAATATAAATATAACTTATATAGTATTAATTATCCTATGATAGATATTAATTAATAACAGTAATATATACATATATTAATAATATTATAATTACGTAATATGTATATGTATTATACTACATATTATTAGTATATATTAATATGTATAATAATTAATTATAATATATCATGTTATAATATAATATACTATAATATACAATTTTATATATTAATTATTATTATAATATATAAGTTATTAATAGTAGATATTAATTTCTACATATATACATATATGTATTTTATAATATATACTATATGTAAGTATTAATATATAATATATATTATAACATTAATATAATAGAATTATAATTATTAATATTATACATATTTATTAATATTATACATATTATATATATTATAATATTATTAATTATATATATTAATAAGTAAAATATAATTATTATATATACATATATATTATAATATGAATATAATATATTATTAGTATATGAAATAATATATAATCATAATGTATATATATTATTAATATTCTATAATATTATACATATATGATATTAAAGCCATGTTTTATGTTTAAAATAATGTAATATCCATGTTATAAAGGTAATTGTATACTTTCCACGTATTATATTTATGTGATATATAATTAATATTAATATTTATAAAATAATTAATATAATAATTATTATATTATATAATATTATATATAACATATATAATATATACTATATATTAATATAATTTATAATAATTATAATTATATATGTAATAATTAATTAATATTAATAATATATATACATAGTTATACATATATAATAATTAGTAATAGATTATTGATTAATATATATTAGTATTATACATATATATAAATAATTTTAATTATATATAATTATAATTATACTATACATAAATACATATTATTATATGAATATTATATATGAATATATAATATTATATTATAAATAATAGAATATTATATATTATTTGTGGTATTAATAGTATATGTTATATATGATTTTCATCCGATTGAGCTCTCAGTATGGGATACACTAATCTTTTTTCAAGATACTGAAAACGACTTTATCCTCTGGTGGATCTGTATTATATTAATATATAATTTATACTATAATATTTTATAATATTATATACTATATAATATAATAGTAAATATTATAATTATAATATATTATAATATTATAATTATAGAATTATGTATATATGTACTATATGTTTTATATATTATAATTAGTATATATATATATATGCATAATAATTTACATACATTTTGTTAATTATAATATTATAATAAAATGTAATAGTTATAATAATAAATAATATAATACATATTTATATTAATAGCTATATAAATTATATTATAATAATTAATATCTATAATATTAATTATAACATATTAATATATATATACATTATATAAATATATATAATAACATATAATTATTATATATTATATATTATGTGTAATAGATATTATAATAATATTACATAACTATAATAATATTATAGTTATGTATACTATGATTACAATATATCAAATATATATTATAATATATACTATAAATATAATATTATAATAGTATTAATATATATTAATTATATATAATTATTAACATATAGCTATCATATATAAGATTATATTATAATTATATAATATTATTATTATAATACTATACAATAATATATTATTAATACACTAATATATGTAATATATATATTATAAAATATAATATATATAATACATAATTATATAATATAGCATTAATTATATATGTATACTATACTATAATACATATATAATTATATTATAATATACATATATACATGCTCTTAATTATTAATAACATAGTATAATTATATATTAATAATATTATATACTATATATATGTTATTAATATTATATTATAATTATAATTATAGTATACATATTTTTATAATTATTAATACATATATATTAGTCCTTATAATGTATAAAGAAAATATGTATTATTATATAATTAATATTACAAACTATAGATATATATATATAAAAACAAAATGACTTTTTTCCAATTCCATTTCCCGCCTAAACTTCATTACTTATTTAGAATAATTATAAATTAAAATTAGATATTTTTATTCTGGAGATTTTGATTTGATTTCAAATTTTAAATTATTCCACAAATTTAAGTGTTTCAAAATTAGATGATAACAAGATGAATATACTACAATATTTCATACATGATTCTAAATCTAGATATTTTTTCGAATATTAATCAAATCACAGAAATATGAAATTCAAAAAATATATGAAATCTAAAAATTATATGACTCAATTTTCTCGATTCATTTTATCAAACAAAAAACTATATATATATATATAATTAAAATGACTTTTTTTCAATTTCGTTTTCCTGCCTAAATTTCAATACTTATTTAGAATAATATAATATATTAAATTAAAATTAAACATTTCTATTCTGGAGATTTTGATTTGATTTCAAAATTGAAATTATTCCACAAATTTAGGTGTTTCAAAATTAGATTATATCAAGATGAATATATTGCAATATTCGATACATGATTCAAAATCTAGATATTTTTTCGAATATTAATCAAATCACAAAAATATGAAATTCAAAAATATATGAAATCTAACAAATATATGACTCAATTTTCTCGATTCATTTTATCAAACAAAATCTCTCTCTATATATATATATAATTAAAATGACCTTTTAAAATTTTATTTTTTCGGCCTAAATTTCAACCATATAAATGTAAAATTATATATATTTATGTAACTCTTTTAAGATACATTATTAAAATTTAATTGAAGAGATTAAAATCAACAATCTTTGGGATTCGCTTAGTTTCTTTTGTTCAACATAAATAAATTTGAATTTTAAAATTTTTTTGTTAACTCATAATATATTTAAAATAAGAAATAAATTTGTTAGGGACGTGAAATTATTGTAGTTTCATTTTATTATGAAAAATCATTAACAATTTTCCTATAGTTAAGCTATCAATTATTTAAAATCACTCAATCACATGGATAAAATCTGATTTTGTCAAATATGAAATTAAATTTTCAACAATCTTACCATAATTCAAAATTATTTCTCATTTTTGTCTCTCTCTTCTTTCTATATATTTTATCAAGATTATTACTAAATATTTTAAGATCTCTCTTTTTTGTTCTCCCTCCATTTGAAGTCTTTTGCGTTTTGTGTTTTGAGAAAATAAATGACAAGACATGTATGATAATATGTGTCATATTTCAATACAAAAGCCCACACTCTTCAAAATATTATTTTTAGATTTATTTTATTTTTAGATTTTTTTATTCACCTGTTTCTTTCAATTTATCATAAACATATTTAATTATCTTAACTATTTTTATTTAGTATTTTTAAACAAAAAGTTTGTCCGTCTCTTTCATGTTTTGTTTAATTATTCTTGTGATTTTTTGTTGAGATCTGCTAATTTTTTGGCGTATAAGCACCGTGTGATTTTTCATTAGCTTTCAAAGTATTTGTTTCTATCAAGTTTCAAATTTTTGTAATATTATTACATTTAATTAGCAATTTACAAAATATTTTTGTCCTTAATTTGACTATGTAATTGGCAAATTTTACGAGATCCGCACAAATATTTATTTTCTTTAATCTGCTGATATCGCTATTTTTTTAATTTAATTTGATTCAACCTTCTATGAATTGAGGATATCATGCTTATCAATTTGTGAACGAGGCTAATTCAATTAGAAGAAAAGACAAAATATTAAATTACAATAAATTTCTACTAATTATACAAAAATATAATCATTGAATTACAAATCTACACCTTCTAGAATATACCATATAACTTGATATATGATTATATTGCAAAATATAAGAAAAAAAATATCTTCTGTGTATCGCACAGGTCCCACACTAGTTATTTTAAACATAAAACGTGGCTTTAATATCGTATATGTATAATATTATATAACTTTAATAATATGTATGTATTATGATTATATATTATATCATATATTAATAATATGTTATAATAGGTATATATTATAATAATATATTATATTCATATAATATATATATATTATACAATATTATAATAAATTATAATGGGATTTATATAAATACTATTATAGGTATTTGTATATAATATTATATAATATATGTTAATTAATATAGTTACATAAATATTATAATTTATATTAATATATTATTATATATTATACTATATATAATATGTATTACATAAGAGTATAACATATATTAATTAATATATATAATATTTATACATATATTATTAATTATATATTATAACATACATAATATATAATATATAATATATTATACATAATATATATATATATATTATATATTAATAATATATTAAATATTAATCTATATACATTTATATATATTTATTAGTATTAGATTATGTATATATAATACTTATGATATAAATATATTATATGTAATATATTAATATATTAATTATTAATATAATACTATTATATATAATGATTACCTATTAATAAATATTATATATAATATATTATAGATATAACTATTATATAATTATATTATATATATAATATACATAATTATATAATGTTTAAGTAAGAGCCTCAAAGATGGCATTCTTAATTTAAGAATTCCCAAAGTAAATATTTAAAATCTAATATTACATAATTAACTCAATGATGTAGAGAGATAAGAGGAATTAGTTTAATTAATAATGTAAGGGGCAATGAGGTCATTTAAAGGAGTGGGGCCCAGATATCACCGAATTATGAGATGGGCGGCATAGTCTGGTCCCCATGCCGCGATTTACTCTTCTGACTCTATATTTTTCAATACCAAAAAGGGTTTCCATACTTTATAATTCAATACCCTAATAAAATACATATTAAAATATCTATATGATATTAATATGAATTATAATATTTTTTCATATATAAATTAATTTGATAGAAAATAAAATATAATTCCACATTTTATACTGAGATAGTTGTTCAAGAAAATAATATTAATAATAATTAAAAAGTGTTTTTTGTATTGTTATTCATAAACAAATTTGTTGGATATTGATATTCATAGTCCGTGAAAGCAAAACATCTAGTGAAAGCAAAACATCTTTTGAATTCAATATTCGAGGTTCAAGCCCAAAAGAGACCCAATTCAAAATAAGGCACACATTAGGCCTATATAGCTCGGGCTGGGTTATTTCAATACTTTAATCTTTTAAGAGAGGCCCTGACTTAGTGTCACCCATTCCCAGAAATAAGATTGCATTTATTTTAAAAGTAATTTAAAATTCTTTTTTCTTTTTGTACCGAAGCTAATTTCATTTTAGACGACTTTATTTTTTAATTCAAAATGAACATCATAAATTCTGAGCTTTTATTTATTTACTTTATACAAAATAGATTAAATTCTTCAATCTTTAATAAAAATAATTTAAGCTAATATTTCATTTAAAATTAAATAGAAATTGATATTAAATTAAACGTTGATATCAAATAGGATAGTTGTGTACTTTCCTAGATATAACATCTCATCTAGTGAGGTGTCTTTAAGATAAGTGTCTTACATGCAACTTAGCATGGCATGTATAAATTCATAATATTATAATAATATAATAATATATTATAATAACAATACATATAATATGTAATTAATATGTATATATGTATAGCTATTAACATAAATAGGTATTATATTATATATATTATTATAATATTGATATTATATAATTATTATAATATATATTACAAAATTAATATATTAACATATTATATATTAATATTCTATATAATAATTATAATATACACATATATAATTATATTCATACATACTATAATAATATATACTAATAATTATAATATGTATATACATTATAAAATATATTATATGTATATATTATAGTATTATATATTAATATATTTGTATATATCTTATTAACATAGTATAATATGTTATAAATATAATTTTTTATATTAATAATACATATTATATAATATAGGTATTATATAATTATAATATATACATGTAATATATATTATATCATATATATAATAATTATATGATTATATATACATATAATATGCACTATTATAAGTATATTATATATTATTATATTATATTATAAAATAATTATTATAGTATAATTATTATCTAATATATTACATATTATATATAAAATATTAATAGTATAATATATTATAATATATATAATTACATATTTTAATAAATATTATACTATAATATATAGTTATAATTAATAATACTATATGTAATTATTTATAATAATTTAATATTATAGTATAATTATTATATAGTATATATGTATAATTATTAATATTATATATTATAATATAATTATTAATATTATATATTATAATGTTATATGTATTACACATGTATATAATATATGTATAATTTATATAATATTATAATATACTATATATTATGATAATATACATACTAATTAATATACATATGTATATAATGTATATACTATAATATAGTATAAAATAATTAATAATATTATAATTATTATATTAATAATATGTAATATTTAATATATAGTGTGTACAGTAATATATATGATATTAATTATAGAAATCTAGTGTTAAAAACACTAGAATTGAGGAATTTGATATTCCTGATAATTTAGATTTATTAAATAAATGGACTATTCCTAAGATAAAACCAAATCTGGTTTATGAATTAGGTACTTTTGAGAAATTAGGTCTCAAACAAGTAGTTAAAACTACTGAGTCTGCAATATCTCTTAATGATAAAGAGATGACTATTCGTCTCTTGAATGAAAGAGATATTCAACCTTTTATTGATACTCATAATTTTATTCATATAGGATGCATTCAAATTGCATTTAGACCTTTAACTTTAGAAGGTCTTCCAGAAATGTTTATGGCAACTCTTAGAGATGCTAGAAATCTGGATTTTACCCATTCTATTATGGGAATGATTCAATCTAGTCTGGCACATGGTCCAGTCTATTTTGATGTTTATCCAAATCTTTCAGTTTCATTAACTGATAGAAATATTTTGGATACCTTGACATTAAATGTCTGTACAGAAAATTATAATTATGTTTCTGGAACAGAAGTCATATGCATCTGTTATCGCATATATTTTAAACCATTATATACTCTTAATCCTATGTGTAAAAGAGTAGATAAAAAGTCTAATGAGACTATTTTGATTGAAACAAATTTTGGAAAATCCAATATTACTACCAGAAGAGCCATTAAATGGGAAGAAATTAAGTTCCCAGAACATTGGACTCTTACACAGGCTATGCCTAAAATTCCTGTTGTTAATAATAGATTACAACAGATTACACAGAATAATGAAGGATCAGTGCAAATTAAATTTGCTCCTGACCAAAGGAAGTTGATATCTTCCTCGAGATCATTATCTAGATCTCAATCTAATCATTCTTATATTTCTCCTTTTCATTATGATGTGGAACTACCACAGACTTCTAGAGCATCAACGTCTTCTTATTTTCAAGAAGATGATAAATCTCGAGAAGATCATAATGAAAATATTGTTATTGATAAAAACAAGATTTTACATGAAAATGTTTATAACATTAAAGATACTGATACAGTATCACAAATGAATTTTACTATTTAATATGAATAGTACAACCAAACTTGATTTTACAAAAGGATCTGCTGTGAGAAAGCAGATTAATGATGAATTTTATTTACCCAAATGGGAACCATTTAGAAAATGGTATTTTAAAAGTTTTACTAAAAAAGAATATGATTTCTTTTTAGAAAAATTTTATGAGTTCTGTGAAGAAAAAAATGAAATTATATATTTCATTCCTTGGTTTTTTAAAACCTTTATTACTGATTATATTTCAGTTATTGAAAGAAGTTATAAACTTACTTCTGGACAGATTCAAAAATCTGTTTATCCTCCACAACAACCATTTCAAATTGAAAAGAATGATAAATCTTTCAATTTTACAGCTTTTTCAAAAATATTTGAAACAGATATGCTTCCTATTACTACGAAGCATATAAATCAATTGATTGAAAATCAAAATTATACAAATTTGTATTTAACTATTCTTGGTGAAGAAATGATTTCTTTACATGATAGAGTTGAAAAAATAATTTCAGCTATTAATCAGATTAAACCTGATGTTCATATTGAAAAGAAAAAGGATATTTCATCCATTGTTTCTTCTTCTATTCAATCTCCTCCTTTGATAAAGGATTTTAAACTTAAATCTTCTGTTTCTGATTTGGAAAAATTATTAGAAGAAAAATTTAAAGCTTTTAATATTTCAGCTTTAGATAATGAAGAAGAATTTCAAAAAGAATTTCAAAACCCTTCTTCTTCTACTTCTGTTAATATTACAGAAGAAATAAATAAAATGAAGTGGGCAGATAGACCTACTCAGAGCAGGTATTATTATAATAGACCTTCTCCTGTTGATATTCTTCATGAAGAACAAGAATATTATATTTCCAATAATTATAATGGAAAAAGTATTTATGAATGGAATTTAGATGGTTGCACTGATAGGCACATCTATAATCTTGCACACCGTATGATGATGTATAGTACTGTGTGTAAAGTATCTGGTAATACAGATAAAAATATTGCTGGCATGATTACTGCTGGTTTTACAGGCCAACTTAAAGGTTGGTGGGATAATTATTTGTCCCATGAACAAAAATCTACTATTCTTAATTCTATTAAGGAAGAGAATAATATTCCAGTTGAGAACGCTGTTTATTCTTTAGTTCTCACTATTATTGATCATTTTACAGGAAGGTTTACTGATAATGGAGAGAATATTAGAACTCTTCTCAGTAACCTTAGATGTAAAACACTGTCTGATTTCAGATGGTACAAAGATACATTTCTTACTCGTATCTTTGAATTACCAGACTGTAATAACAGTTATTGGAAAGCCAAATTTATTGATGGCCTTCCTAGTCTTTTTGCTGAAAGAATTCGTAGAGTTCTTAGGCAAGATAATATTTCTATACCTTATGATAATTATACTTATGGTAATTTAATATCAACTTGTATTCAAGAGGGTTTAGCCCTATGCAATGAGTTGAAATTAAATAACCAAATTAGAAAGCAAAATTTGCTTGAGAAAAAACAACTTGGCCAATTTTGTGGTCAATTTGGTATGGAAAATCCTTATAAAGGGAAAAAACGTCCTTCTAAAGATTTTAGGGAAGGAAAACTTTCTAAAAGAAAGAAAAGGCATTATTCTGATAGAAGAAAAGAATTGAAAAAATCTAGATCAGATTTTTATAAAAAAGATAAAAGAAAGAAAAAAGAGTTTTCTATAATATGTAGAAAATGCAAAAAACCTGGTCATTATGCTAACCAGTGTTGGGCAAAGGATAGAATTAAAGCCCTTGATATTGATGATGATTTAAAAGAAAAAATTTGTAAAATAGTTTTAGATTCTGATAATAATAAATCAGAAAGCTCAGATACTGAGTATTCAGAATCAAATGATTCTGAAGATCTTCATTTTCTTGATAATGAATCTTTATTATCAGAAAGTGAAGATTGTGGAGCATGTATACAAGGACAACCTTGTATTCGTTCTTCAAAAGATATCAGTAATACTGATAATACAGATGAGTTTTATAAACTAATGTCTCAGTTTCAAGACCTTAATTTAAGTGTCTTGACTAATGATAATTTATTAGAATTTCTTAAAAGAATTAAAGATCCTCTTTTAAGAACTAGTATTATTGATCAAATGGAAGATACTCCATCTACTAGTAATACTAGTAATATTGTTTCTCAAAATACTGAGAATACATACTCCATGTCCGAAGTTAATAAACTTCTTAGACAGAAGTATGAAAAGAAAAATCCTGTTTCTACTCAGGATTTAGTTTTAGAAATTGATAATCTCAAGAATGAGATTAAAAATCTTTATCATATTAATAAAGATTTTCATCAAAGACTTTGTTTTTTAGAAAATAAAGATAAGGAGATTGATAATATTCCTGATGATTCTATTGAGCATTTTATGCCATTAGAAAAAAATTATTTGTCTACTATTTCTATGGTTATATCACAAAAGTGGTATACAAAAATTACTCTTCTTATAAAAAATCAAAAATTTGATTTTATTGCTATGATTGATAGTGGTGCTGACTTAAATGTCATCCAGGAAGGATTAATTCCTACTAGATATTTTCATAAAACCAAACATTCACTTTCTCATGCTGGAGGTGAACGTCTTGAAATAAATTTTAAAATTCCAAAAGCTTTTGTTTGCAAAAATGGAAATTGCATTTCAACAAGCTTTCTTCTTGCAAAAAATATTTCAAGCCAGCTTATACTTGGCTTACCTTTTATTTATAAAATTTATCCTTTGACTGTTGTCAATGAAAAAGGTTTAATTGGAACCTTTGAAGGAAAACCTATATCTTTTGATTTTATTACAAAACCTATTAATAGAGTTTTGAATGAACTTCAAGAACAAATTGAAAGAAAAACTTTTCAAATAAATTCTTTAAAAGAAGAAGTGAGTTTTCTTACTATTGAAGAAAAACTCAAAAATCCTAAATTACAGGAAAAGATTAAACTTATTCATAATAAGTTTTCTATTGATATTTGTAATGATTTACCTAATGCTTTTTGGGATAGAAAAAAGCATATTATTTCTCTTCCATATGAAGAAAATTTCTGTGAAAAAGATATTCCTACCAAGGCTAGACCTTGTCAAATGAACTCTGAATATTTAGAGTTGTGTAAAAAAGAGATTGAGTCTTTACTTCAAAAGAAGTTAATAACTTCTTCTGATTCTCCTTGGTCATGTACTGCATTTTATGTTAATAAGCATTCAGAGCAGGAACGTGGAGTTCCTAGATTGGTTATTAATTATAAACCTCTTAATAAAGTTTTAAAATGGATTAGACATCCTATTCCTAACAAGAAGGATCTTCTTGATAGACTTGTTAATGCATTAGTCTTTTCTAAATTTGATTTAAAATCAGGATTTTGGCAGATTCAAATTAATGAATCTGACAGATATAAAACTGCCTTCAATGTTCCATTTGGACATTATGAATGGACAGTTATGCCATTTGGATTAAAAAATGCTCCTTCAGAATTTCAACAAATTATGAATGACATTTTTTATCCATTTAGCAATTTTATCATCGTATATATTGATGATATTCTTGTCTTTTCTAAAGACATTGAAACACACTTTAAACATTTAAATATGTTTAAAGATATTGTTATTAAAAATGGCTTGTTATTTCAAAGCCAAAAATGCTTTTATTTCAATCTTCTATTAGATTTCTTGGTCATATAATTGACAAAGGAAATATTATTCCTATTCAAAGAAGTATTGAATTTGGAAATAAATTTCCAGATATTATTACTGATAAAACCCAATTACAAAGGTTTTTGGGAAGTCTTAATTATATTTCTTCTTATATTAAAAATCTTAATGAAGATACTGCTATTTTATATGATAGATTGAAAAAGAATCCTTCTCCTTGGAATGATAATCATACCAAGGCTGTTAAAAGAATTAAAGAGAAGGTTAAAAATCTTCCCTGTCTTATGCTTGCAAATCCCTTATGGGAAAAAATTGTTGAAACTGATGCTTCTGATATTGGTTATGGAGGAATCCTTAAACAGGTTAATCCCCATAAAAAACAAGAATATCTTGTTCGATTTTATTCTGGAAAATGGAATAATGCTCAGAAAAATTACTCAACAGTGGCTAAAGAAATTCTTGCCATTGTTAAATGTGTTTTAAAATTTCAAGATGATTTATATAATCAGAAATTTATAATTAAAACAGACTGCAATTCAGCAAAATTCATGTTTAATAAAGATTTTAAACATGATGTATCAAAGCAGATGTTTGCCAGATGGCAAGCACATCTTGCTCCTTTTGATTTTATTATTATTCATAAAAAAGGCATTGATAATTATTTGCCTGATTTCCTTACTCGTGAATTCTTGCAGGAATGAGTTTCCCAGATCACAATTTCTATTCCTCTAATAGAGGAAGAGGAAGTACAAGTGGAGGAAATATTACCTCTTATAGAGGTAGAGGAGGAAGGGGTTATATCCCTCAAACTCAACCTAGAACTATTGTTCAGCATGGCAAACAGAAATTGGTTGCCCAGAATATTGCTAATACAGCAAGTTCCTATGGAGGTAATACCTCTGATCTTGATAAAGAGTTTCAAGAATTCTTGAAACAAAAACAAAAAGGAAAAGAGAGTAATATCTCTCCTGAGGATACTCAGACTTCTTATGCTAATATAGCAAAAGAAGATGATAATGAAAAAATGTTTGTCGAAATTATTAATCGACAGCTTATTCTTCTAATAGAAGAAAGAGATACTCAATGGGCTGATAGTCCTTGGACCATAATGGAAAGATATCTTTCTAACACGTCATACGTGTCTGGGTCTTATAAACAGAGAGGTTATTTTCAAACTCTCCTTCTCTCCACTAATAGTGTTGAGATAAATCATTTCGCCTCTGGTGAAAAAGGAAAAGATTATAACTTTTCCAAGATTATTATCAAAAAGGTTATATCCTTTGAAGAATGGGGTATATCTCCATTAGCAGAGAAAGAATTTTATTCTCAGCTTCATAATATGAATTTCAAATTCAATTACTTCGATTATATCGAAAGTTTTGAAAAAACTCTCTTATATGAGAACAAGAGGCATAAACACTCTTGGTTTATTAAAGTTTGTGAAAATATTTTTCACAGACCAATTCCAAATTGGTTCTTTACATGGTGGAGAACTTTTGGACCTTCGGCAAAAATTTTGCCAGATTTGTTTCATGGTCATATGAAAGACTGGATATCAGTCTCTCCTGTTATACAGGGAAAATCTTCTGAAAATTTCATTGAAGGGAAGACAACTTGTCTTTTCTTTATTGAATTTGGTATTCCATGGATATGGAAGTGGACACCAATAGTAGGTTATACCAGCTATGGTGCACCTTGTTTATGGCGAATTAGCCATTGTAAATTCTGGGATAAAATGATGAGAATGGACCCAGAAACCGGGAAATTAGTCTCGGAAGAAACAGCCGAAAAAATCAATGAAAAGATCAAAGCTTATAAGCAAGATCTTCAAGAAAAAGAAAAAGAAAAAGAGGAAGACTATATTAGTCCTTTCAAGGTTCTTACCCAGAAATATGCTGGGATTTTATCACAGAAACAAATGATTGATTTGTTTGTTTCTGAAATGAAAAAAGATATTTCTAAAAATCTTGTATCAGATTCAAAATCTGATTCCTCTATGAGGTCAGAAACTAGTGAAAATCAATTCACTAGTCTTTTACAGGATGCACAGGATCCAGAGGATGATATCCCTGACCCGGCTTTATTTGAAGCCCTTGAAGAGCTCAAAGACTCTTTTTCAAAAGATTCAAAATGAGTGTGGATCATTATTTAAATTGTCCAAGATGTTTCTGTTATTCTCAATGGAAACATAATATTGATGACATTTGGAAGGAATGCAGAAAGAAATCTATTTCTCTCCTTGTTGAAGATTTCAGCAGTGATCAGCAACTTGATAAAAATTGCTCAAAAGTTATGAGAATTCATAGCCATGCTTGGAAGATGATGGAATTGCATGACAATAAATTCAAAAGATGTATGGAGAAATATTCTTCTTCATCATCAGAATGTTTTTCTGATTCTTTCCTTCTGGGTTTTTGGAAGCTCAGATTCCATAATATTGGATTTAGAAGAGAACATCTCTTTCCAGAAGAATCAGATTCTGAAGAAAATTAAAGACGAAGATCAACAGTGACATATTAGTCACCAGACAAGGATTCAGACATATTTGTCATTTTATGCTTTTATAAAGCAGCTTTACTGTTTTCTTTTTAACTTTTGTAAAGCTTTTACTATTTATTTTTAATTTTGGAATCCGGGGTTTCATGTCCGGCTCTTCCTTCTCTATAAGTAGGTTTGTTTTTCATTTGAGAGGTACGCTGGTGTTTACCGCCTCCCTCTTCTCTCTCTCTTACCACTCTCTCCTTGTATTTTTTCAGTCTTATTAATAAAATTTCCATACTTCTGAGTACAATAAAAGTGTAAGTTAAAATTTTTAATTTCTGTTATATTTTATTTTTACTTTGATTTATCAGCCGCCTAATATGGCTGGCTAGTTCTCTGTGTTAGATCATAGTATGGCTATTCATATTCCTACTAACATGGATCCAGATATTTAAGGTTTGAATCAAATAACTAAAATCAATAATAGGATTTGTGAGGTTTGAATCAGGTTTGAGTTAACCTAAGGTGTATAAGCCGACTTCGTGCCCTTGTTGCCGTAATGCCGAGTGAAGGCGCAGGCGTTTGTGGGGTTTTTCTTGTCAGCTTATATTACTAAGGGGGTCCTCAGTAATAAATCCTGAATTCAGTAAAAAGGTCTTTTGATCTTTGTGTTCCTCACCGGTCTATCATTGATCTTAGTTTGTTTTGTTTGGGTCATGCTCAAATGATTCTGAAGATCTTCATTTTCTTGATAATGAATCTTTATTATCAGAAAGTGAAGATTGTGGAGCATGTATACAAGGACAACCTTGTATTCGTTCTTCAAAAGATATCAGTAATACTGATAATACAGATGAGTTTTATAAACTAATGTCTCAGTTTCAAGACCTTAATTTAAGTGTCTTGACTAATGATAATTTATTAGAATTTCTTAAAAGAATTAAAGATCCTCTTTTAAGAACTAGTATTATTGATCAAATGGAAGATACTCCATCTACTAGTAATACTAGTAATATTGTTTCTCAAAATACTGAGAATACATACTCCATGTCCGAAGTTAATAAACTTCTTAGACAGAAGTATGAAAAGAAAAATCCTGTTTCTAATATATATTATATAATTTATAATATATTATAATATATGTATGTTATTGTAATATATGTATAGTATATAATATATACTTATATGTATATTAACTTACCATATATATTATAATATACTATAATATTATAATTTTATCATATATAATACATATATAATATATTAACATATTCTAATAATATTATATGTATAATATAATATCTATGTTAAATAATGTATAATGTATAATATATTATATATTATAGTGTATATTATATATATTATGTATATATTTATTATATATTATCAATAGTATATTTATATAATTATAACATGTAGTATACATACATTAATTATATAGTATAATGTATAATAGTTCATAATATATTTATAATATATATAATATATAATATATATTTATACATATATAATTAATATTAATATATAATGTATATAAATAATATACTATTAATATATTATACATATAATATATATAATCTATATATATATTAAAACAAAATGACTTTTTCCAATTCCGTTTTCCCGCCTAAACTTTATTACTTAATGTAGAATAATTATATTATTAGTAAATTAAAATTAGACATTTTTATTCTATAAATTTTGATTCGATTTCAAAATATAAATTATTCCACAAATTTATGATGAATATACTGCAATATTTAATGCATGATTCGAAATCTATATATTTTATTGAATATTAATCATATCATTGAATTATGAAATTAAAAAAAATATATGAAATCTAACAAATATATGACTCAATTTTCTCGATTCATTTTATAAAAAAAATCTATATATATATATATATATAAGTAAAATTACATTTTAAATTTTGTTTTTTTGGCGTAAATTTCAACCATATAAATGTAAAAGTATATATATTTATGCAACTCTTTTAAGATACATTATTAAAATTTATATGAAGAGATTAATATCAACAATATTCGGGATTTGCTTAGTTTCTGTTGTTCAACATAAATAAATTCAAATTTTAAAGAATTTTTGTTAACTAATAATATATTCAAAATAAGAAATAAATTTGTTAGAAACGTGAAATCATTGTAGTTTCATTATATTATGGAAAATCATTAACAATTTTTCGATAATTAAACTATCAATTATTTGAAATCACCCAATCGCGTGGATAACATTTGATTTTGTCAAATATGAAATTAAATTTTCAACAGTCTTACCATAATTCAAAATTGTTTTCTCATTTTTGTCTCTCTCTTCTTTCCATATATGTTATGAAAATTATTACTAAATATTTTAAGGTCTTTCTTTTTAATTCTCCCTCCTCTTGAACTGTTTTACATTTTCTGTTTTAAGAAAATAAATGGTAAGACATGTACGATAATATGTGTAATATTTCAATTTATGAATGAGGCTAATTCTAATGGAAGAAAAGACGAAACATAAAATTACAACAAATTTCTACTCATTATACAAAAAAATAATCACTGAATTACAAATCTACACCTTTTATAATATACTAACTTGAATATATAATTATATTACAAAATAGAAGAAAAAAATATCTCTTGTGCATCGTACAAGTCTCACACTAGTAATTCTATATATTATAAATATATTATGTACTATTATACATTATACTATATAATTAATATATGTATACTATATGTTATAATTATATATAATTGAGTATTATATATGGATAATATATTACACATACATATTAATATTAGTATATTATACATAAGATATAATATATGTTATTATATATGTATATTATAGTAATGTATGTTTATATTAATATTAATATGAATATATATTTATATTATAATAATATGTATTTATTAATATCATATATATAGTATACATATTATATAACAAAAATATGTATATTATATTATAATATATAATAATGTATAATATTACACTATAGTATAACATAATATATTACATAATATTAATATATATTTATTTGAGTAGTTTATTATACATATTAATAATAAAATACAATTATATTATAATAATACTATTAATTATATTATGTATATATTATATATATTAATTTGCATGATATAATTATATATTAATATATATACGTATTCATAGTATATTATATAATATAATAGATATTAATTATATTATTATATTAAATGTATGTTAATTTTAATTATATTAATATATAAATATTTAAAGTATATTATATATTATAAAATATATTAATTATATTATTATATTAAATGTATGTTAATTAAATTATAGTCATAATATGTGTGTATATATATATATATTTATATGCATATGTATTAATGTAATATATATAATATCAACTTAATAGTATTATAATACATATATTAATATATTATATATATACTATGGACTTATAATATATATGTTCATATATATAATATATGTTATATAATATATTATTGGTCTAATAGTATATATAGTAGTATATTAATTATAATATATATACAAATGTATATATTATGTTACATACTCATACATTATATTTTAATAAACTATATATATTATAATATAGTATGTTAATATGAGTATAATATAACTATATATTATAATATATAATATATATAAATATATATTATATAAAATGTATATGTATATACCGTAATATATATACATTTGTACATATATATTATGGTATATATATTATTATATAGTAATATAATATGTATATTAACATACATTAATTATACTATACATATAATTATTAATATTATAGTTAAATATATATAACATATAATTATTAACATATATAATATAATATGTATATTAACATACATTAATTTTACTATACATGTAATTATTATATAGTAATATATATATATATATAAATATAATTAATGTATGTTAATATACATATTTAACTATAATATTATATTAACATATATAATACATATATAATAATTATTATATTATATGTTACACTGTCCATATAATATTAATATGTATACTATAGTAATAATAATATATTAATATATATAATTATATAATAATATATGATTATAGTATATTATATGTATATTATATTATAGTATACTAATATTAACTATACATGTAATAATATAATAACACATTTAATTAATTAATATATATATAATATACTATATAATATATGTATCATAATATAATTATTAACATGCTATATAAATAATTATATTATTATTATATACATTATATATAAATGTATTATAAACATATATTAATAATTATAATATATAGTATAATATCTAATATTAATATAATAATATTATAATACATATGTATTATATAATTATCATATATAATGTATACATATTAATAATACTATTAATACATATATTATATATGTATACATTAATTAGTTATATACTATATGTAATATTATTAATATATACTTATATTAATAATATGTTTATATTTATTAATGTATAAATATATGAATAAAATATGTATAGTATAGTTATTATATATTAATATTAATATTATACATATAACATATATTATAATATTATTTAATAATATATATAAGTTTTATATTATGTATATTATATAATAATGTTATATTCTGTTTATAATTATTAATTAATGTATTACATTATATAATATATATATTTACATAATATTATAATACATAATAGTATAATATAGTAATAATATTATAGTAAACATATTATTAAACTAAATATATAATATATCTTAATATACAATTATTATATAATATAATATATCATAATAATATTATAATATAATTAATATATAATAGTTGTTATAGTTATTATTATATTAATACATTATATATTAGTATGTATATAGTATATAATATGAATATAATCTATGTAATATATATTATAATTAATTTATGGTATATATTGAAATATTTATATTATAATATATATAAGATAATAATTGTATAATATTAATACATAATATTATAATATATGTTATATGTATAATATTAATATTAATATATAATAACTATACTATACATATATATTATTAATATATATATACATATTATTAATATAATCATATATTAATAATATTTACATATAGTATAAAACTAATTATTATATACATATATAATATATGTATTATAATATCTATACATTATATATGATAACTATATATTATATATATTATTATAATATTAGTATTATATAATTATTATAATAAACTATGTACACAATATTATAATATTATAATATTAAGATATATTAGATATTTAGTATAATAATATGTTTACTATATTATTATTATTATAGTATACTATTATATATATTATAATATTATGTACATATATATTATATAATGTATTATAATAATTAATAATTATATACAGAATATAACATTATTGTATAATATATATTATATATTAATTATATAATATTATAATATATGTTATGTGTATAATATTAATATTAATATTTAATAACTTTACTATACATATATATTATTAATATATTTATACATAATAAATATATATACATATTATTAATATAAGTATATATTAATAATATTTACATATAGTATATAACTAATTGTATATATACATATAACATATATGTATTAATAGTATATTTATATATATACATTATAAATGATAATTATATAATCAATATGTATTATATTATTATTATAATAATATTAGATAATATACTACATATTTTAATTATTAATATATATTTATATATAATGTATATAATATTAATATAGTTATTTATATAGTATATTAATAATTATATTATGATACATATATTATAAAGTATAATATATATTAATTAATTATATACTATATGTAAATATTATTAATATATTCATAAGGATAAGATGTGTTAGATCATAGATGAACTCAAACATATTTCTACCTCCATGGCTCTGATACCATTCAAGACCCAGGACGGGCATGACCCAAACCAAACAGACTAAGATCAATGATAGACCGGTGAGGAACACAAAGATCAAAAGACCTTTTTACTGAATTCAGGATTTATTACTGAGGACCCCCTTAGTAATATAAGCTGACAAGAAAAACCCCACAAATGCCTGCGCCTTCACTCGGCATTACGGCAACAAGGGCACGAAGTCGGCTTATACACCTTAGGTTAACTCAAACCTGATTCAAACCTCACAAATCCTATTATTGATTTTAGTTATTTGATTTTAATCATGTTTCCAGAACCTTAAAGATCTGGATCCATGTTAGTAGGAATATGAATAGCCATACTATGATCTAACACAAAGAACTAGCCAGCCATATTAGGCGGCTGATAAATCAAAATAAAAAAATAAAATTTAGAAATTTAAAAATTTAACTTACACTTATATTGTGCTCAGAAGGATGGAAATTTTATTAATAAGGCTGAAAAATTACAGGGAGAGAGTGGTTGGAGAGAGAGAAGAGAGAGGCGGTAAACACCAGCGTGCCTCTACAAATGAAAAACAAACCTATTTATAGAAAAGGAAGAGCCGGACATGAAACCCCGGATTCCAAAAATGAAAATGAATAGTAAAGCTTTACAAAAGTCAAAAAGAAAACAGTAAAGCTGCTTTATAAAAGCATAAAATGACAAATATGTCTTCATCCTTGTCTGGTGACTAATATGTCACTGTTGATCTCCAGTTTTAATTTTCCTCAGAATCTGATTCTTCTGTAGAGAGATGTTCTCTTCTGAATCCAATATTATGGAATCTGAGCTTCCAAAAACCCAGAAGGAAAGAAACGGAAAAGCATGATGTTGAAGATGAATATTTCTCCATACATCTTTTAAATTTATTATCTTGGAATTCCATCATCTTCCAAGCTTGGCTATGAATCCTCATAACTTTTGAGCAATTTTTATCAAGTTGCTGCTCACTGCTGAAATCTTCAACAAGTAAAGAAATAGATTCTTTTCGACATTGCTTCCAAATTTCATCAATATTATGTTTCCATTGAGAAAAACAGAAACATCTTGGACAATTAAAATTATGATCCATATTCATTTTGAATCTTTTATGAAAGAGTCTTTGAGCTCTTCAAGGGCTTCAAATAAAGCTGGGTCAGGAATATCATCATCTGGATCCTGAGCATCCTGTAAAAGACTAGTGAATTGATTTTCACTAGTTTCCGACCTCATAGAGGAATCAGATTTTGAATCTGATGCAAGGTTTTTCGAAATATCTTTTTTCATTTCAGAAACAAACAAATCAATCATTTGTTTCTGTGATAAAATCCCAGCATATTTCTGGGTAAGAACCTTGAAAGGACTAATATGGTCCTCCTCTTTTTCTTTTTCTTTTTCTTGAAGATCTTGCTTATAAGCTTTGATCTTTTCATTGATTTTTTCAACTGTTTCTTCCGAGACTAATTTCCCGGTTTCTGGGTCCATTCTCATCATTTTATCCCAGAATTTACAATGGCTGATACGCCATAAACAAGGTGCACCATAGTTGGTATAACCTACTATTAGTGTCCACTTCCATATCCATGGAATACCAAATTCAATAAAGAAAAGACAAGTTATCTTCCCTTCAATAAAATTTTCAGAAGATTTTCCCTGTATAACAGGGGAGACTGATATCCAGTCTTTCATGAGACCATGAAACAATTCTGGCAAAATTTTTGCCGAAGGTCCAAAAGTTCTCCACCATGTAAAGAACCAATTTGGAATTGGTCTGTGAAAAATATTTTCACAAACTTTAATAAACCAAGAGTGTTTATGCCTCTTGTTCTCATATAAGAGAGTTTTTTCAAAACTTTCGATATAATCGAAGTAATTGAATTTGAAATTCATATTATGAAGCTGAGAATAAAATTCTTTCTCTGCTAATGGAGATATACCCCATTCTTCAAAGGATATAACCTTTTTGATAATAATCTTGGAAAAGTTATAATCTTTTCCTTTTTCACCAGAGGCGAAATGATTTATCTCAACACTATTAGTGGAGAGAAGGAGAGTTTCAAAATAACCTCTCTGTTTATAAGACCCAGACACGTATGACGTGTTAGAAAGATATCTTTCCATTATGGTCCAAGGACTATCAGCCCATTGAGTATCTCTTTCTTCTATTAGAAGAATAAGCTGTCGATTAATATTTTCGACAAACATTTTTTCATTTTCATCTTCTTTTGCTATATTAGCATAAGAAGTCTGAGTATCATCAGGAGAGATATTACTCTCTTTTCCTTTTTGTTTTTGTTTCAAGAATTCTTGAAACTCTTTATCAAGATCAGAGGTATTACCTCCATAGGAACTTGCTGTATTAGCAATATTCTGGGCAACCAATTTTTGTTTGCCATGCTGAACAATAGTTCTAGGTTGAGTTTGAGGGATATAACCCCTTCCTCCTCTATTAGAGGAATAGAAATTGTGATCTGGGAAACTCATTCCTGCAAGAATTCACGAGTAAGGAAATCAGGCAAATAATTATCAATGCCTTTTTTATGAATAATAACAAAATCAAAAGGAGCAAGATGTGCTTGCCATCTGGCAAACATCTGCTTTGATACATCATGTTTAAAATCTTTATTAAACATGAATTTTGCTGCATTGCAGTCTATTTTAATAATAAATTTCTGATTATATAAATCATCTTGAAATTTTAAAACACATTTAACAATGGCAAGAATCTCTTTAGCCACTGTAGAATAATTCTTCTGAGCATTATTCCATTTTCCAGAATAAAATCGAACAAGATATTCTTGTTTTTTATGGGGATCTATCTGTTTAAGAATTCCTCCATAACCAATATCAGAAGCATCAGTTTCAACAATTTTTTCCCATAAGGGATTTGCAAGCATAAGACAGGGAAGGTTTTTAACCTTCTCTTTAATCCTTTTAACAGCCTTGGTATGATTATCATTCTAAGGAGAAGGATTCTTTTTCAATCTATCATATAAAATAGCAGTATCTTCATTAAGATTTTTAATATAAGAAGAAATATAATTAAGACTTCCCAAAAACCTTTGTAATTGGGTTTTATCAGTAATGATGTCTGGAAATTTATTTCCAAATTCAATACTTCTTTGAATAGGAATAATATTTCCTTTATCAATTATATGACCAAGAAATCTAATAGAAGATTGAAATAAAAGCATTTTTGGCTTTGAAATAACAAGGCCATTTTTAATAACAATATCTTTAAACATATTTAAATGTTTAAAGTGTGTTTCAATGTCTTTAGAAAAGACAAGAATATCATCAATATATACGATGATAAAATTGTTAAATGGATAAAAAATGTCATTCATAATTTGTTGAAATTCTGAAGGAGCATTTTTTAATCCAAATGGCATAACTGTCCATTCATAATGTCCAAATGGAACATTGAATGCAGTTTTATATCTGTCAGATTCATTAATTTGAATCTGCCAAAATCATGATTTTAAATCAAATTTAGAAAAGACTAATGCATTTACAAGTCTATCAAGAAGATCCTTCTTGTTAGGAATAGGATGTCTAATCCATTTTAAAACTTTATTAAGAGGCTTATAATTAATAACAAGCCTAGGAACTCCTCGTTCCTGCTCTGAATGTTTATTAACATAAAATGCAGTACATGACCAAGGAGAATCAGAAGAAGTTATTAACTTCTTTTGAAGTAAAGACTCAATCTCTTTTTTACACAATTCTAAATATTCAGAATTCATTTGACAAGGTCTAGCCTTCGTAGGAATATCTTTTTCACATAAATTTTCTTCATATGGAAGAGAAATAATATGCTTTTTTCTATCCCAAAAAGCATTTGGCAAATCATTACAAATATCAATAGTCATAATATGAATTAAGAATTAATTAAATAATGTATAATGAAATATATTATAATTATGTATATTAATTATAAAATATACATATAATATATATTATTATATATTAATAATAATATATTATATATATAATATTATAATATTAATATTATAATAGTATCTTATAATAAATTAATATATTACATATTGATATAATTAATATGTCCAATCCAAGATAATAAGGAAGAGTGCCGAGAACATTATGTCTATCTATGTTTTGCCAATAAAAGCCATCCACAAGAAGATACTGAAGGACTTACTTATACCTCATTCAAAGTCAACCATATTACTGAAGAATCCAGATCAAACAAAACTGGAACTAGTCAAGATCAAGAGTTCAAGTATGAACCCAAGTTTGACCCAAGACAAGTTCAATCATAAATTTAAACCTTGTAATAAATGCCCATATAATAAGGGTAGTCTTGTATTTTCCTAGGCATGACATCTCATCTAGTGAGGTGTACTTAAAGCCACGTTTTATGTTTAAAATAATGTAATAGATATATGTTACTATATGTATTATATGTATATATTATATAATATATATATATATGTATATATACTAATATTAATACGAATATGTAATATTAACTATATAGATAGTAATATATGTAATATATTATTAGTAAATACTATAATACATATATATTAATATAAAATTATATATGTATAATATATAATATATTACTAATACATTATAATATTACGTACTCTATAACAATTATATTTAATATAGACATAATAATTATAATATAGACATAATATCAATGTAATTAATAGTATTATATTATGTACATATATTATAATTAATGTATTATAATATTATATACTATTACTTATATATTAATATTATATACATATTTATATATAATAATAAAATATAATATAATATATTAATAACATATAATATTATATATATTAATAATAAACAATGTAAATATTATTGATATATACTTATACTAATAATATGTACATATATTTATTAATGTATAAATAAATTAATAATATATATGTATAGTATAATTATTATATATTAAAATTAATATTATACATATAACATATTATAATATTATGTATTAATATTATACAATTATTATATTATATATTATAGTATAAATATATACATATATACCATAAATTAATTATAATATATATTACATTGATTATATTCATATTATATACTATATAAATATTAATATATAATGTACTAATATAATAGCTATAATAACTATTATATATTAATTATATTATAATATTATTATGATATAATAAATTATATTATAATTATATATTAAGATATATTATATATTTAGTATAATAATATGTTTACTATAATATTATTATTATAGTATACTATTATGTATATTATAATATTATGTACTCTATTTTATATAATGTATTATAATAATTAATAATTATATACATAACAAAAAAATATTATATAATATATATAATATTATAATATATGTCATATGTACAATATTAATATTAATATATAATAACTATACTATACATATAAATAATTAATATATTTATTCATTAATAAATATATATATATATATACACACATATTATTAATATAAGTTTATATTAATAATATTTACATATAGTATATAACTAATTAATACATACATATATAATATATGTATTAATAGTATATTAATATGTATACATTATATATGATAACATTATAATACATATGTAATATAATATTATTATATTAATATTAGATAATTTACTATATATTATAATTATTAATATATATTTATAATATATTTATATAATGTATATAATATTAATATAATTATTTATATAGTATATTAATAATTATAATATGATACATATATTATATAGTATATTATATATATATATTAATTAATTATATGTGTTATTATATTATTATATGTGTAGTTAATATTAGTATATTATAATATAATATACATATAATATACTATAATAATATATTAATATTATTTGGACAGTGGAACATATAATATAGTAATTATTATATATGTATTATATATTATACAATACTATAATACATATAATATTTATTAGTATTAATTAAATTAATATATACATAATATTCTATACATATATAAACATGTAATATATACATATAATAATATAATATATAATTATATTATTATATTAATATATACTACATATGTACACTATAATGTATACTATTATATACATATATAATATTATAATTATAATTAATATTATTAATATATTATAATATGTATTATATTAATTACATAAATTATTATATAATTATTATACTAATATATTTATAATACTAATAAATTATTATATATGTAATAATATACTATATACTATAATTAATTATTAATATATATTATAGTATAATGTATGTACATATAATATTAATATGTATATACATTATAATATATATATATATATAAGTATTATATATAATATATATTAATAAATATATAGTATATTATGCATATTAAAATTAATACATTATAATTATTAATAGTATAAATAATATGTATTGTATATATATTATATGCATACATAATATTATATAATATATATATGTTAATATTATATAATTATGTATTATATGAATTTTATGTAAATATATAATTATAACATATAGTATACATATATTAATTATATAGTATAATGTATAATAGTACATATTATATTTATAATATATATATTATAATATATAGAATATATTATATATATTATATGTATAATATATGAACAGTATATTATTAATATATTATTAATATACATTATATATTAATATTAATTCTATATGTATAAATTATATAATTTATAATATATATATAATATATATTATAAATATATTATGTACTATTATACATTATACTATATAACTACTATATGTATACTATATGTTATAACTATATATAATATAGTATTGATAATATATAATAATTTTATACATAATATATATAATATACCTATAATATATAATATATTTTACATATAATATTATTATAATATGTTAATATATTATATATTTATTATATATGATAATATTATAATATTATAATATATATGGTAAGTTAATATACATATAAGTATATATTATATAGTATACATATATTACAATAACATTACATATATTATAATATAGTATAAATTATATAATATGTTAATAATTAATATATTATAATAATAATACATGATATAATATATATTTAATAATTAATATAATACATATATAATAATTATAATTAATATATACTAATAATATTATAACTATATTAATATATAGTATATATGTATATAATATATGGGTATTTTTATACTATTATAATATTATAACACATAATACATAGTATATATTAGATACATTAATATATGAATTATAATATGTATATTGTTATTATTATCGTAATATATAGTATATTATAATATTATATAAATTATACATATATAATATACATATGTAATATGTATAACATTATAATATATAATATTAATAATTATACATATATACTATATAATAATTATACTATAATATAAAATTATTATATATTATTACATATACTATTATTAATTATAACTATATATTATAGTATAATAATTATTAAAATATATAATTATATATATTATAATATAGTATAATATTAATATATTTATACATAATATTTAATATATTACATAATAATTATATTATAATAATTAATTTATAATATAATATAAGAATATATAATATATAATATATAATATTTAATAATATTATTATACTATTATAATATATCATATACTTATAATAGCGTATATTATATGTATATATAATCATATAATTATTACATATATATGATATAATATATATTACATGTATATTTTATAATTATATAATACCTATATTATATAATATGTATTATTAATATATATAATTATATTTATAACATATTATATTATGTTAATATAATATATAAAAATATATTAATATATAATACTATAATACTATAATATATAATGTATATACATATTATAATTATTAGTATATATTATTATAGTATGTTTGTAATATAATTATATATGTGTATAATATGTACATAATTACATTAATAATTAATATATAATAAGTATGTATAATTATATTATGTATTATAATGTATACATAAATTAATTATTATATAATATTATGTATTGATATACATATACTATAATATATATTATAATATATGTCCACAGTATATTAATATATATAATATACATTAATATTATATTAATATTATATGATATTATAATATACATAATATTTATATATTGTATACATAAATAAATAAACACCATAATAAGTATATATTAATAATATTTACATTGTATAATATTAATATGTATAATATTATATGTTATTAATATATTATATTGTGTGTTTTTATTAATTCTTATATATTAATATGTATATAATAATATATAATTAATAGTATATAATATTATAAAACATTAATTATAATATATGTATTTAATATAATACTATTAATTATATTAATATTATGTATATATTAAATATAATTATTATAGAGTACGTAATATTATAATGTATTAGTAATATATTATATATTATACATATATAATTATAGTATATTACATATATTATTATCTATATAGTTAATATTATATATTTGTAGTAATATTAGTATATATACATATATATTATATATAATATATACATATAATACATATATTAACATGTATCTATTAATATTATACATACTATATTATATTATAAAATATACTATAACTATTTAATATTACATTGGTATATACAATATATTAATACATATATATATACTATTATACTATATGTATATATTATAATATCATAGTATATATGTATATAAAATTAATTGTATATAATATATTATTAACATATTATATTATATGTTTTAATGTATAATATTTTTATATGATAACTATATAATTAATAATATATTATAAGTATATTATATATTATAATAATATAATAATATTAATAATTATTATACTATAATATATAGTTATAATTAATAATAGTATATGTAATAATATATAATAATTTTATATTATAGTATAATTATTATATATTATATATGTATATTTATTAATATTATATATTATAATGTTATATATATTACATATGTATATTATATATGTATAATTTATATAATATTAGAATATACTATATAATATGATAATATACATATTAATTAGTGTACATTTGTATATAATATAGTTAATAATATTATAATTATTATATTAATAATATGTAATGTATAATATATAGTATGTATAGTAATATATATAATATGTATTATAATATGTATTAATAGTAATAGTAACAATATATATATATATATATTATAATACATTTATTAATGTATCTAATATATACTATGTATTATGTGCTATATGTATTAATGTATAATATTTATAGATGATAACTTTATCATTAATACATAGTTATAATATTTATATTAATATATAGTATAACATATAATATTATAATAATATGTATACTAGTATTATATATGTATAGATTCAACATATGTAATTATATGTATATAATGTACATATTATAATATTATGTATAAATATAGTATAATATTATATATAATGTTATTATAATTTATAATATACTATATATATATGTTATTATATATTACTAATATATATTAATTATATATATGTCATAATTAATATTATATAATATTACGGGAGTGAAGAGTCATGAACCCTTACAAAGACACGTGTCAGAGATGCAACATTCATCAAATGACTCCTCACTTTAAGAAGGTTGCATGTAGGACATGTCATGCTAGGTTGCATGCAAGACACTTATCTCAAAGACACCTTACTAGATGAGATATCATGTCTAGGAAACTACACAACTACCCTTATAACATAGGTATTACATTATTTTAAACATAAAAAGTGGCTTTCAGTACACCACACTAGATGAGATGTCATGCCTAGGAAAATACAAGACTATTCTTATTATATGGGTATTTATTACAAGGTTTAAATTTATGATTAAACTTGTCTTAGGTCGAAATCGGGTTCATACTTGAAATCATGACCTTAACTAGTTCCAGGTTGGTTTGATCGGGATTCTTCAGTGATAGGGCTGACTATGAACGAGGTATAAGTAAGTTCTTCAGTATCTTCATATGGATGGCTTCTATTGGCAAAATACAGATGGACATAAAGTTCTTGGCGCTCTTCCTTATTATCTTGGATTGGACATATTAAGTACAAAAATATGTAATATATTAATTTATTATAAGATACTATTATAATATTAATATTATAATATTATATATATAATATATTATTATTATTATATAGTATATTATTAATTATAAGATGTATATTTACATTATAATATAGTATGTTAATATGAATATAATATAACTATATATTATAACATATATATATATTGTATATAATGTATATGTATATACCATAATATATACATTTGTACATATATATTATGGTATATATATTATTATATGGAATATTATAACTATAATATATATAATGTATTATTAATAATATTATAATGTATAATATATATAAGTATTATATTATAATTAATATTATATTATATTCATATTATATAGGTATAATTATATATTTTATATTAATATATATAATGTTATATTAATAAATATAGTATTGACATATTAATTAATATATAGTATAAATTATTATAATATTATTAATAATATATGTTATAATATATGTAATTATTACATACATATATTTTAATCCATTATACACATGTATTATATATATAATGTATATGTATATATTCATACTATAATATTATAACATTAATATAAATATTAATTATAATATATATTTATAATTATATGTATATATATAACTATTATATATAGTAATTAATATATATTATACTCTTATGTAATACATATTATATATAGTATAATATATAATAATTTATTAATATAAATTATAATATATATGTAACTATATGAATTAACATATATTATATAATATTATTATTATAATATATAACTATTATATAATATTAGATACAAATACCTATAAAAGTATTTATATATATTCCATTATAATATATTATAATATTGTATGATAAGACCTTCATGGAATAGATCTTAGACCTTCTATCCACGTGCAAACGAGAAAGACAACCTTCGATTTTCTAACCGAGACAACCTTTACACTCAGATTGGAACCCCTGAAGAACAAGGTTAAGTAATCGAAACTTAACCCTTCTAATCACTCAGAATTGAGAATTAGACAAACTAAGTTTCTAAGATAGTTGGTCGCCACACTTGAAGTGATAAGACTGTGTACTAGAACGCCACAAGCTTATACTCGATAAGTCCTAGAAGTTCTTTAAAGAACAAAGAAAACTCAGAAAATATTATGAAAGTTTAAGTCTTGAATATAAAATATGATTGAATGCCCCTTACATTAGAGTTTCATCCCTATTTATACTACATGGTCGTTCCCTTTTAGTGCTAGGTTCATGTCTAGGTTCAACATGTCTAAATACATTGTTTACATTCAAGTCTAGGTTCAACATGTCTAAATACATTATTTTGCACCTAGACACACGAATTTTGACTTCAAGCTTTATGTCTACATTCAAACTAGGAACCTACCCTACATTTGAGCCATGTACATCACCTGGTGACTCTTCAACTTCCATGTAACTTCTTCAAAAACATTCATGATTGGGCTGATACATTCTCCATTTCAGCTCTTTCAAAGTGTGTGTGGTAGGCCATCAGTTGGGTCACTATTTTGAACTTTACATTGGCCTGAACTGACTCACAGAATTGGACTGAATTTTGGGCTGCCATTGGATCACCTACATGGGCTGACCGAACACACAGTTGGGCCAATGTTTCCTTGAATTTTTTTGCTCGTGCTCGAGTGATAGGTCCTTGAGGCAGAGAGACTATTCCATCTATGTCTCGGTCCTCCTCCTTTGCTTGAAGTGCATCCGTGACTTTGTTTGCATCATTACCCCTTGTTGAAAAGGATTTGTCCTCAAATCTGGTTCAAAGTCAAATGGAGACAAATCAGAAACGTTAAAGCTAGCACTAACATTATACTCAACTGGAATATCTCGCTTATAAGCATTGTCATTGATATGCTCCAAAACTTGAAAAGGACCATCTCCTCTTGTCATTAGTTTGGACTTCCTATTTTCGGGAAATCGTTCCTTCGTCAAATACAACCAAACCCAATCTCCTGGCTCAAAAACAACTTTCTTACGTCCCTTGTTGGCATTTCGGACATATTGTTGCATTTTCTTCTCAATGTTGATTCGGGCCTTCTCATGGATTTGTTTTACAAATTCAGTCTTTTTCTTGCCATCCATACTAGCTTGCACACTTAAAGGAAGAGGGGTCAAATCTAATGGTGATAAAGGATTAAACCCATAAACGATTTCCAAAGGAGTATAATTAGTAGCAGAATGTGTACTCCTATTGTATGCAAACTCTCTATGTGGCAAACAATCTTCCCAAGTCCTCAAATTTGATTTTATTATAGCCCTAAGCAAAGTATACAATGTCCTATTTACTACCTCAGTTTGGCCATCAGTTTGTGGGTGACATGTTGTTGAAAACATCAATTTTGTCCCTAGCTTTCCCCACAATGTTTTCCAAAAATAACTCAGAAATTTAGTGTCTCTATCCAAAACAATGGTTTTTGGCATGCCATGTAATCGAACAATCTCCCTGAAGAGTAACTCAGCTATATGCGATGCATCATCAGTTTTATGACATGCAATGAAATGAGCCATTTTCGAGAAACTATCAACAACTACAAAGATAGAGTCTTTACCTTTCTTGGTTCTTGGCAATCCAAGCATGAAGTCCATTGAAATGTGTGTCCATAGTTTCAAAGGTATAGGAAGAGGTGTTTATAAGCCATGGGGTTTAACCTTCGATTTAGCTTGCATACATGTCACACAATAAGCACAAATCTTTTGAACATCATGTTTCATGTGTTGCCAATAGAAATGATCATTCAAAATAGCCAATGTTTTATCTACACCAAAATGCCCTATTAAGCCCCCACCATGAGCTTCTCTCACAAACAATTCCCTCAATGAACTCACGGGTATACATAGCCTATTTTCTTTAAAAACATAGCCATCATGCTTGTAGAACTTACCGAATGCAATCTTGTCACATGCTTTGTAAATTTTAGCAAATTCAGCATCGTTTTCATATAAATCACGAATGAATGTAAATCCAAGTAATTTGGTATCTAAAACGGATAATAGAACATACCTTATCGATAATGGATCTGCAACCACATTTTCCTTACCTTTCTTGTATTTGACGAGGTACGGAAACGTTTCAATAAACTCCACCCACTTTGCATGACGCCTGTTCAGCTTTTGTTGCCCCTTCAAATGCTTTAATGATTCGTGATTGGTGTGGATGATGAACTCTTTTGGCCACAGGTAGTGCTACCATGTTTGCAACGCCCTCACCAAAGCGTAAATTTCCTTATCATAGGTTCGATAATTTAGGGCGGCTCCACCCAATTTCTCACTGAAATATGCAAGTGGCTTTCCTCCTTGCATCAAAACCACTCCAATTCCTACTCCTGAGGCATCACATTCAATTTTAAAAGTATGGTCAAAATTTGGCAACATTAGTAAAGGAGCGTTAGTCAATTTTTCTTTAATCAAATCAAAAGCTCTTTCTTGCTCTTTTTCCCACTTAAATGGTACATTTTTCCTAATGACTTCTGTCAATGGTGCTGCCAACGTACTAAAGTCCTTCACAAATCAACGATAGAAGCTTGCCAAGCCATGGAAGCTCCTTACTTGGCTCACGGTCTTTGGTGTAGGCCAATCCCGTATAACTTTAATCTTCTCTTCAGCCACTTCAACACCTGATGCACTCACAACAAAACCAAGGAAAATAAGCCTATCCATGCAAAACGTACATTTCTTAAGATTAGCAAATAATCTTTCTTTTCTAAGAACATCCAAAACAGATTTAAGATGCTCCTCATGCTCATCAAGATTTTTGCTGTAGATCAAAATATCATCAAAATAAGCTACCACAAACTTACCATGAATGGTTGTAATACATGATTCATCAACCTCATGAAAGTGCTAGGGTGTTTGAAAGCCAAAATGGCATTACTAACCATTCGTAGAGTCCATGTTTGGTCTTGAATGCAGTTTTCCATTCAGCCCCCTCCTTCATGCGTATTTGATGGTACCCACTCTTGAGATCTATTTTAGAAAATAAGGAAGCACCATACAATTGATCTAGCATATCATCAAGATGAGGAATGGGGTGCCGATACTTTACTGTTATGTTGTTCCCTGCCCGGCAATCAACACACATTCTCCAAGTGCCGTCCTTCTTTGGCACTAACAATACCGGTACCGCACAAGGGCTTAAGCTTTCTCGAACATATCCTTTCTCCAAAAGTTCAGCCACTTGTTTTTCCAACTTCTTCGTTTCCTCTGGATTTGTCTGATAAGTTGGTCAGTTTGGAATTTGTACTCCCGGAACAAATTCAATTTGATGTTCTATTCCTCGAAGGGGTGGTAATCCTTTCGGCGTTTCCTTGGGGAAAAGATCATCGTAATCCTGCGAAAGAGAGAGAATATTGCTCAGAAGTGTTCCGGCTAATTCTTGAGTTGATAAAAGAGCCTCCTTGTACAAAAGTACCAAAAGGGGCTGTTTTGAAATCAAAGCTCTCCTCAGTTCTCTCTTACTTGCCAAAAAGCACTCTTTTCTCTCTAAATTCTCACTCTTTTCCTGACAAATGTGTTTATCGCTCTTTTTGTGTTTGTCACTCTTTTTATTTTCCCTCTCTCTCTCATATGATTATTGGAGCTTTATTTGATCTTCTAAAGCTTCTTGAGGTTTTAAAGGAATGAGAGTGATAGGAACTTTGTTGAAAGTGAAAGAATACATATTTTAGTATCCATCGTGCCTTGCCCGTTTGTCGAATTGCCAAGGTCGGCCAAGTAGCATATGACATGCTTACATTAGAACCACCTCACAAAGGACCTCATCCTCATACTTTCTGAATGTGAAAAGAATTCTTACTCGACGGTTCACTTTTACCTCTCCTTGGTCATTCAACCATTGAAGTCGATAGGGCTTTGGGTGTTTTTCTGTTGTAAGCCCCAATTTCTCTATCATGTCACAACTTGCTACATTTGTACAACTCCCACCATCGATGATTACGCTACAAACCTTACCATTCACCAAACATCGGGTATGGAACAAATTCTCCTGTTGGTTTGAGCACTTATACTCCTTCTTGCAACAAGTAAATCACCTTTGGCCACAACTTGCTCTTCTCCTTTTTCTTCTTCATCTGAATTCTCATTAACTTCTTCTTTTTCATCCTCGGACTCAAGCTCCCCATGGGCATTAAAAGTCAAAGCCCTCTTGTTTGGGCATTGGCTAGCAATGTGGCCATTCCAATGACATTTGAAGCACTTAATATCTCGAGTCTTTTCTAGAGTCTTACTGGCTTTAGGAATAGTAGAAGTAGAAGAAGATTTTGGAAACTTGAAAGACGTACTTTTGAATTTCGGTGATTGTTCTTCCTTTTTGTAAGGTGCTTTCCACGAGCTAGAAGAAGCTCCACCAAAACCTTTCCATACAACTCTTTTTCTCTTCAATTGTTCCTCCACCTTTTGAGCTTGGTGCACCATATCTTCCAATTCTATGTATTGGTGCATTTCGACCACATCCGCTATCTCCGGATTGAGCCCGTGTAAGAATCGAGCCATTGTAGCTTCCCGATCCTCTTCAACATTCGCCCTTATCATAGCGATCTCCATTTCTTTGAAATACTCATCAACTGATTTTGAACCTTGAGAGAGACGTTGGAGTTTATTATATAAGTTTCGATAATAGTAACTTGGAACGAACCTTTTTCTCATTATGGCCTTCATTTCGTCCCATGTTTCAATTGGCCTTTCCCGGTTCCTTCTTCTACTCATGACAAGTTGATCCCACCAAGTAACGGCGTAATCTGAAAATTCCACTGCCGCTAACTTTACTTTACTTTCCTCTTCAAGTTGTTGATATTCGAACACCATTTCCATTTTCGTTTCCCACTCAAGATAAGCTTCTGGGTCACTTTTGCCTTGAAATAGAGGAATTTTGATCTTGATGTTGTTTCCACCAAACCTTTGTCTTCGAATGTCTGGTTCATCAACAACTTCTTGCACCTTTGGCTGCCTATTTGGTTGTTGAGGTTGAGCTTGAGGCACTCGTTGCTCAACTTGATCAATACGGTCGTATACAACGTCCACTTCTTCTCAAAGCAACCTCCTCATTTCTCCAAGTAAAGCTTGTATTTGGAGATTTTGGGTTCCATGATCGGTTTCTTCTTTGTTACTCATGATTTATAACCTGCAAAAGAATGTTAGAAAAAAATATCCTCACAACACTCCCTTACGTGTTTCACTCGAAAGATGTCACTCACTCTCGTGTTTCATACAAATATCGGCTTTTACCCTCAAGATGTGCTCACCACTCAAGCCTTTTACCACTCAATCTTCGTTTTCTATAGTTCTTATGAGAAATACGTTAAACAAATCAAGTGTGCCTGTGGCAAATTCTAGAAACGAAAAACCACCCAAGAATATCACGAATAGCTCAAAAAGAAAGAAAACCCAAAGAAGTCAGTGTACATATGTAGTATATATTAATATAATAATATAATTATATATTATATTATTATATGTATATATAACATATTTATATATGTATATAATATTATGCATATATTAATTTAATTAATACAAATAAATATTATATTAATATACATATATTATTTGTATTATATATATACTATATATATGAATATAATATTAGTAATATATCATAATATATTATTTATAATATATAATTACATAGATTATAAATATATAATATAATAATATATTATATTATATATTAAGAATATATTATAGAATATATATATATATTAATATAATATATTAATAATATGTATAATTATATTAATATATAAATAATATTAGTATCATATATAATATAATTAATCATACATATTATAGTATATTATAATATATATAGAGTATTATATATATTACATAGATTATAAATATATAATATAATAATATATTATATTATATATTAAGAATATATTATAGAATATATATATATTAATATAATATATTAATAATATGTATAATTATATTAATATATAAATAATATTAGTATCATATATAATATAATTAATCATACATATTATAGTATATTATAATATATATAGAGTATTATATATATTATATAAATATAACTTATATGAATTATATACTATATAATGTATACATATATTATAATAATTATTATAAGACCTCTGATAATAAATACAACGACCCTCCTAATCCACCTCCACCAAAAATATCAATTCCACAGAGGGTTATTCATGCAGAAATGAAGAGAGACCATTACCTCCAAATCCCCGAGCTCCTCAACCATGTTTGATGTTCAAAAGACGCGAAGAAGATTTTCCTCCTCTAGAGAGCGCGAGGATCAAACTTCTAATGTAACCCTTAAGGCCTTATATTCAGAGTAGTGTAGTAGAAGCAAGTGGCCATTTAAAGCCTCTGAGTCAAGGAGATGAAGTCCTCAATTGGCAGACCACAAATGCTAGGGCATAAAATCAATCACTACAAAGTATTGATTCCAAAGTAACTCAAGTTCTCGACAAGGTTCAAAATTCATTTAAGCAAATGAGTTACTTGCAGACCCAGCTTCTGAGAGTGGAATAGAGGCTTACTGGGAAGATAACCCAGTTTGATAGAGAACTCAGAAGCCTTACTGCAAATCGGCAATATGGCTTAGAGTTCACATCAAAAGAAGTAGAGATTAGGCAACTAAAAAAGGAGCTTGCAAGGATCGAAGAAGATAAGGCAGAAAGAAGCTCAATGTTTATTCCCCCTGACAGAGTCTCCAGTTTTATAACTTCACCAACCTTATATCAATCTCCAAATGAGTTAAAGACAGAGTCCTAGCTGTATGCCAAACATTTTGGGATGGTCTCCAGTATACCCTTACCAACTTCAAGACAGAAAGAAGTAGAAGGTGATCAATCAAAGGATGAAGGTAAAAAAACCCATTAATACTTTAATTACCCATCCTATGTTCTCTGGTCTCCCATGAGAAACAAGTGATCCAAAAGAAAGTCAAAGCTATACATCAGAATCAACTGAAACCTTTCTAGCATTAAGTGGAACAGAGGAAGAGATAACTGATGTTTCAGCAATCCTTATGGCTGATGCATAAGAAAGGCAACCCTTCACTGAACCTATTTCTGTTGACTCGGATCAAGAGACTACTGACAGACCATATGTGACACATCTACTAAACCCTCCATTGGTCCTTGGTTTTAATTTGATGATGTACCTATTCAAAAGCAAAGAGAAAAGATGCATATATTAACAGACTGGATAGATAATCAACTAAATAGAGAAGGAGCTGATTTAAGAACAATTCTCAAGGAATTCACATCAAGGTTTCTTGGTGTCCTAAGAGAATGGTTCTTGAGCCTTGGAGAATACTGACAATTACAATTGATTGATGCACCAACGCCAGCTGACATACTTGGTGAGATACATAGAGAATTTATCGGTGAGATTTATTTGTACACCAAGGCTGTGTCTTAAGAATACTTCTCTATGAGGTACTGCTCGCTATTGAAAAAGGATCTGGATAGGAATGTCAACCAAATGTCTGAAAGATTCTACATTTTGAATGGCTATAATGATCCCAATCTGAAGAATGTCTACCTTGCCTTTTTACCACAAGAGCTACAACCATAAATGACGAGGATGTTTCAAGCCATGAAGAAAGACATGGCCCAAATCAACATGGGACAAATCCATCAAACCGACTTGCCTGCCCTAGAGAAACTCTGTGAACAACAAAATTTCTTTAAAGAAATGATGGAGAGATGGAAGATTCCTTAAAAGGTATGTGATAAATCCTACCTTGAAATAAAATGTCATTAGAAAGAATGCCATTGTTCCAAAAAAGAAAAAGAAAAAGATAAGAAAAAGCTAAGAAGGAAAAAGAAAAACCAAACATATATGTTTTTACGAAGGAAGCCATTCAGAAAGAATTCCACTGACCGATGTTATATATGTGGACAAAAGGGCATTTCATAAAAACCTGTTGTACGAAGAAAAGAAAAGCGGCTAAACTAGCATCAGAAACCTTTCACTATCATGAAGCATATGTTGATGAAGCAGACATAGAATCTCTCTATTCAGAACAAGATGGCCGGGATTCTGATACATCCTTCATCCTTCATGAGACATCTGATGAAGAAGATTTAGAAGAAAATGTCCCCATTCTTATGATGAACCAACCTCCAATGCTGAAAAAACCAACAAGTTCGAGGAAAGAAGAGGTTAGTCATTGATTACAAACCTTTCAACTATTGCTTGCTTCATGATAAATTCCCTTTGCCCAGGACAAAAGTTTTGTTCTCTTACCTCTCAGAAGCCCAATTGTTTTTCCAAATTTGACCTTAAATTTAGTTTCTGGCAAGTGGGCTTACACCCATGAAAGGTATAAAACAGTTTTTTGCCTACCCACAGCTCAATACTAATGGATAGTTCTGCTATTTGGCCTTAAAGTTGCACAATCCCTTTTCCAAAAGACCATGATGAAATGATATCCTCTTATATTTCAATTATATAGAGGAACATGAAAAACTTCTCAACATGTTCATAGACTTGGTATAAAAATATGGTATTATGCTATCTCAAATGAAAAGTGTGATCAAGCAAAAATCTAATGATTTTCTGGGCATGCAGATTGAGGATGGCGAGTATGAACCAGGATCACACCTATTCCAAGAACTACTTAAGTTCCCAAATAAGCATTTATCTATTAAACAGGTTCAACAGTTCCTTAGAATCGTCAACTATCTTAAAGATTTTATCCCCAAATGTTCAGCCTATACAAGCAAATTGTCAAAGCTTCTAAGGAAAAGTCCACCTCCTTGGGATATCGACCAAACTGGAGCAGTCAAACATCTTAAAGAAGTGTGTCAAAAGTTCTCACCTTTGAGAATTCCTGGAGATGGCCAATGGATCTTACAAACAGATGCTAGTGAAAATTATTGGGGAGCTATCTTATTAGAAAATGAAGGTGGGAAACTTCATTATTGTGGACATGCCAGCTGCCAATTCAAAGAATCTGAAGCACATTATCATGCTGTCTACAAGGAGATATTAGCTGTCAAATATGGAATTAAAACATTTGAATTCCATCTGGTGAGATACAATTTAATTATCCAACTGGATAATACATCCTTCCCAGCGATTATGGAGCTCAAGAATAAAGGAGTTCCAGAAAAATAGCTACTTAGACTCAAAGACTGGTTTTCAAAATACCAGTTTGAAGTCCAACACATAAATGGCAAGGACAATGTTGTGCCTGATTATCTCTCCAGATAATTTCAGCTTCAACTCATATCATCTACTAAGGTGATGCCCGTTATCTTTATGATAGGGAAACGAAAGAAGATAATATCTTCCAAAACCTATTTTTGGAGACAAGCTACCATCCATCTTATCAATCCTGAAGAATCTGGATCAAACCAACCTGGAACTAGTCAAGATCAAGAGTTCAAGTATGAACCTAAGTTCGACCTAAGATAAGTTCAATCATAAATTTAAACCTTGTAATAAATATCCATATAATAAGGGATTAATCATAAATTTAAACCTTGTAATAAATATCCATATAATAAGGGTAATCTTGTATTTTCCTAGGCATGACATCTCATCTAGTGAGGTGTACTTAAAGCCACATTTTATGTTTAAAATAATGTAATACCCATGTTATAAGGGTAGTTGTGTTTTGAGATATATGTCTTGCATGCAACCTAGCATGACATGTCCTACATGCAACCTTCTTAAAGTGAGGAGTCATTTGATGAAGGTTGCCACTCTAACACGTGTCTTTGTAAGGGTTCATGACTCTTCACTCCTGAAACTCTATAAATAGGGAGTTGAGTCAATTGTAAAATACACGAAAATAAATAAACACTCCATTTTCCATACTCATGAGTTTCTAAGTTCTTAGTTGTCTTCTCCAAAGCCCTTAAGCCAGTCTATAGCTCATCATATTCTCCATCTTATTATCCTAATAGTATAAAATATATTTTATACTCGCCTCTTATTAGGATCTTGTATATCAGAAATATGCTATAACATAGAAAAGAGTAATGGTCTATATAGTTCACACGAAGATCACAATCCATGCTTTCAATTGCTTTTACTTGGTGGATCTGATCTTTGCTCGATAAGGCTAAGAGTGCCGAAGAAGGAGTGGAAGTTCAGAGTCAACCTGCTCAAGGCAGTTTGAATACATGGTGGCCTTGGTCCTCTAAGGTGTTAACGAGTAGGGCTCCCATGCTAGCTTGGTATCAGAGCCAGGTTACTCTCGTCTTGTCGGCAGCGAATATTTTGATTAATATTATAATATGATATAGTATACAGTATATACATATTATAATATATAGTATTATACATAATTATACTATATTATACATATACTAATATATATTATTATAATATTATAACATATATTATATTATAATATATGTATTATTGAAGATTAATTATATATAATAATTATATAGTATATAATATATATAATGTATATATAATAGTTATTAATATTATATACTTAATATATGTTATAATACATATATTATAATAATATGTATATGTATTATAATATATACTTTATTATTAATATAATTATGTATAGTATAATTATAAATATATGTATATATAATTAACAAACTATTATACATATATACAATATTAGTATTATACAAAATATAATTAATAATGTATATTACATATAATAGTAATTATTATATGTATTTACATATATAGATATTAAAATAATCTTTATATAATTATTATATATTATAATATAGTATATTAATATGTAGTAGTATATATATTAATATTATATTATAATATTATTATATACTATATATAATATTATATTATATTATTATTATATACTTTATATATTATATACTATATATATTATATTATTAATATTAATATATCATATTATATAATTATATAACATTCATATGTATTATACCTATATAATTATAATATATCTATTATAATTATATAAAATTATATAGATAAATATATAATATTACAAGTATTATATGAATATATATAATATACATATAATATGTATATATAGTATTATTATGTAATAGTAAATCATATATAATTTATTAATATATATATTTATAATATCTAATATATATAATTATATTAATAATTATATACAGGTAATATTATAATAACCCTATAACATATAGTATATTAGTCTATATTATATTATACAATATATATTATATTATTAATATACATATAATACATGTATAATACCTATATAACATATTAATATATATATATATGTATATTAATAATTATAATATGTATATAATAGTATTATTTGTTATAATATAGTATATTTATAATTATACTTAATATGTCATAATAGTTAATATAATATATTATAGTACAATATATTATAACTACATATATTATTATATATTAATATTATATGTATTATAATATATTTTTTAAATATATAATACATTATTAATAATTATTGATAGATACATATTTATTAAATATATATGATATATTATATATACATAGTATCTATGTTAATATTATAATAAAATATATACTATTATTATATTTAAATACTATAATTAATATAAATAATTAAAACATATGTATAATATATTATACATAATATTATATATATAAATATATATTAATTATATATTATGTATTAATTATATTATCCTAATGTATATGTATACAATCATGGTATATTATAATATAAATAACGTATATTACACTTAGAAATATATAATTATATAATATATATAATATAATAACATTTACTATTATGATATATTATTAATATTATATATGTTATTATAATTACAAATTAATATTATTAATATATGCTATATATTATATTAATTATAATATATATTATAAATATTATATATATGTAGTATATAATATAACATATTATAATATATAATATATAAGTATATTATATAAAAAATAGTATAGTATATAATATTATGTATATTTATAATATATTATGAATTAATTTATATATACTATATATAATATTTATATTATATGAATATATTATATATATTAATTATAATATATTAGCTATTATAATAATATATTTATAATACTAATAAACTATTATATATGTAATAATATACTATATACTATAATTAATTATATTATATAATATACTATACATATTATAATATATTATAACCTATTAGTATTATATGTATACATACAATAATAAATATACGATTATACATATTTATATAAATATAGTTATAATAATAAATATATAATATTATACATACTAATAAATAATTAAATATAAGCATATAATTATATATGTATATATATAATTATGTACATAATATAATATAAATTATATGTACATATATATACTATAATATATATATATATTATTTTATAATTAATATAATTTATTATATATTAATAGTTATATGGTATATTATAAAAGTAATATGTATATAAATTATATTATTATATATTAATTGTATTAATTAATATATGTATAATTTATAATAAATATATCATAATTTATGATAATATTATTAATTATACTATAATATATTATTAAGATGTGTTATAATTATACTATATTAATATGTATAATATATAAAATATTGATATATAATTAATGTATATACTATTAATATATAATGTATATATATAATATGTTATAGTAATATATATGGTATTATAATTTATAAATATAATATAAATAATATAATTATATGTATATATTATGTATAATGTATATTAAAATATTATTAATTAATAACTATTAATATAAATAATTATAATTATATATAATTATAATTATACTATAAATAAATACATATTATTATATATTTTGTTATTATATATATTATTATACACATAACTATATTAATTATATTATGTATAGACTATATTATATTATGACATATATACTATAATAATTAATATATTATTATATTACTATTATAATAGTATTAATATATATTATTATATTACTATTATAATAGATGATAATATATATATCATTAATAGGATATGTATAATAATAAAATATTATAATATATATTAACTATACATTAATATATATTAATTATGTATAAATTAATATATTATAATTAATATATTAATTATAAATATATATTATGTTTACATCTTTATATATTATAATATATACTATAATATATTAATTATAATATTATAATTAATATATTATAGTATACTTTATATAATAGTATAATATTATTATATACTAATTTATAATATATTATATTATAATTATTATAATTTTATATTATACATATTAATTATATATGTATACTAATATAATATAAATTATATATCATATTACAATTATAATATATATTATATACTATTATAATATATATGTATTATAAAAATTAAAATGATTATATTATATAATTTATGCATATTATAATTATTATAATATTAAATATGTATATTATATATTATAATATGTATATTATTAATACTAATATATAATATATATTTATAATTAATACATATAATATACTTATATTAACATATATTAATATACATATATTATAGTGTATATGTAATAATATAATATATGTATATATGTATTAATTTATATAATATATATAATATAAAATACATAATTATATATAATATATAATTAGTTATATATTAATAATAGTATTACATATATACAATTATAATATATAATAATATAATATATTATACTTATTAATAATATTAATATACACATATATATAATATATATAAATATATTATTTTATTATTATAAATATTATTAATATACATATTAATAATATAATATTATTATATATATTGTATATAATGCATACTATATAATTTATATACTATTATATATGAATAAATAATATTACATTATATATTATATTATATATTATTTGTGGTACTAATAGTATATGTTATATATGACTTTCATCCGATTGAGGTTTCAGTATGGGATACATTCATCTTTTCCAAGATACTGAAAATGACTCTACCCCTGGTGGATCTGTATTATATTAATTTATAATTTATACTATAATATATTATAATATTATATACTATATAATATAATAGTAAATATTATAATTATAGTATATTATAATATTATAATTATATAATTATGTATATATGTATTATTTGTATTATATATTATAATTAGTATAAATATACACATAATTATTTATATACATTATGTTATTTATAATATTATAATAATATGTAATAGTTATAATAACATATTAATAATATAAAATATATTTATATTAATAGCTATATACATTATATTATAATAATTAATATCTATAATATTAATCATAACATATTATTAGATATATACATTATATAAATATATATAATAGCATATAATTATAATATATTATACATTATGTTTAAGAGCTATTATAATAATATTACATAACTATAATATTATTATAGTTATGTATACTATGATTACAATATATTCATATATATTATAATATATACTATAAATATAATATTACAATAGTATTAATATATAATTATTATAGTTAATATGTTAATTATATATAATATTATATATAAAAGTATATTATAATTACATAATGTTATTATTATAATACTATACAATAATATATTATTAATACACTAATATATGTATTATATATATTATATAATATAATATAGCATTAATTATATATGTATACTATACTATAATTCATATATAATTATTTTATGATATACATATATACATACTATTAATTATTAATAACATAGTATAATTATATATATATATTAATAATATTATATATTATATATATATATATTATTAATATTATAATATTATTATAATTATAATATACATATTATTATAATTATTAATACATAAATATTAGATATAATATATGTATAATACCTATATAACATATTAATATATATATATGTATATTAATAATTATAATACGTATATAATAGTATTATATAATAGTATTATAATAGTATTATATGTTATAATATAGTATATTTATATTTATACTTCATATATCATAATAGTAAATATAATATATTATAGTACAATAATTGAAGCCTAATTGAAGCCACCAACTCAAATTGGGCTTGCGCAACTTTTTATGTCAATAAGAGAGCATAAGAAGTTCGAGGAAAGAAGGGGTTAGTTATTGATTACAAACCTCTCAACTATTACTTGCTTGATGATAAATTCCCGTTGCCCAAGACAAAAGTCATGTTCTCTTACCTCTCCGAAACCCAAATCTTTTCCAAATTTGACCTTAAATCTGGTTTCTGGCAAGTGGGTTTACTCCTAGATGAAAGGTATAAAATAACTTTTTGCCTACCCACAGCTCAGTACCAATGGACAGTTTGCCATTTGGTCTTAAAGTTGCACATCCCTTTTCCAAAATAAAATGATGAAAATCTTTGAACCCATACTAAACATGTCTACATAGATTGTATCCTCTTATATTCCAATAATATAGAGGAACATGAACAACTTCTCAACATGTTCATAGACTTAGTACAAAAATATGGTATTATGCTATCCCAAAAGAAAAGTACGATCAAACAAAAATCTATTGATTTTCTGGGCATGAAGATTGAGGATGGAGAGTATGAACCAGGATCATACATATCCCAAGAACTACTTAAGTTCCTGGATAAGCATTTATCTATTAAATAGGTTCAACAGTTCCTTGGAATCATCAACTATCTTAAAGATTTTATCCCCAAATGTTCAGCATATACAAGCAAATTGTCAAAGCTTCTAAGGAAAAGTCTACCTCCTTGGGATGTCAACCAAACTGCAGTAGTCAAACATCTTAAAGAAGTGTGTCAAAAGCTCCCACCCTTGAGAATTCCTAGAGATGGCCAACGGATCTTACAAACAGATGCCAGTGATGATTATTGGGGAGCTATCTTATTAAAAAACGAAGGTGGGAAACTTCATTATTGTGGACATGCCAGAGGCCAATTCAAAGAATCTGAAGCACATTATCATGATATCTACAAGGAGATATTAACTGTCAAATATGGAATTAAAAAATTTGAGTTTCATCTGGTGGGATACAATTTCATTATCGAACTGGATAATACATCCTTCCCAGCGATTATGGAGCTCAAGAATAAAGGAGTCCCAAAAAAACAGCTCCTCAGACTTAAAGACTGGTTTTCAAAATACTATTTTGAAGTCCAACATATAAAGGGCAAGGACAATGTTGCGCCAGATTATCTCTCCAGACAATTTTAGCTTCAATTCATATCATCTACCAAGGTGCTACCTGTTATCTTTATGACAAGAAAACGAAAGAAGATAATATCTTCCAAAACTTGTTTTTAGAGATAAGCTCCTATCCATGTTATCAATCATGATTTATCATTTGGTTCGATATCTATCGAAATATATTTTTGAAGAAGGAATCCAAGAGGAACAAGCCTGCTATCATCTCTAGAAACCATTCTTGGGCATAATACATGTCGCTCTTTCTAAAGATCTCACCTTCAACAGTTTATGGTACCTATGGTGTTTGTCCACCTTATACTTTCATCCGATTGAGTTGTCTGTATGGGATGCACTCATCTATTTCCAAGATACTGAAAATGACTCTATCTTCTGGTGGTCATTCCTGCTATAGTATGCAACCGTGAAAGAATGGATACAAGTGCTCCGAAATGAATATTAGGATGAGGAAGACCCTCATATCATATTCCTCTATCATAGGCCATATTCTACAGGAATACAAAAAGAACTTCGTCCGATCCCCTTACAATATAAATGGAAAACAATCAAGGGTTCAATCCAAGATAATAAGGAAGAGCGCCGAGAACTTTATGTCCATCTATGTTTTGCCAATAAAAGCCATCCATGTGAAGATACGTGAAGGACTTACTATACCACGTTCGTAGTCAACCCTATCACTGAAGAATCTAGATCAAACCAACCTGGAACTAGTTAAGATCAAGAGTTTGAGTATGAACCCGAGTTCGACCCAAGACAAGTTCAATCATAAATTTAAACCTTGTAATAAATACCCATATAATAAGGATAGTCTTGTGTTTTCCTAGACATGACATCTCATCTGCTGAGGTGTACTTAAAGCCACATTTTATGTTTAAAATAATGTAATAACCATGTTATAAGGGTAGTTATGTACTTTGCTAGGCATACATCTCATCTAATGAGGTGTCTTTGTATATTAAAAATATGCTATATCCTAGAAAAGAGTAACGGTCCCTATAGTTCACACGAAGATCACAATCCATGCTTTCAATTGCTTTTACTTGGTGGATCTGAGGTTTGGTCGATAAGGCTAAGAGTACCAAAGAAGGAATGGAAGTTCAAAGTCAACCTGCTCAAGACAGTTTGGTCCTCTAAGGGTGTGAATGAGTACGGCTCCCGTGCTAGCTTGGTATTAGAGCCAGGTTGCTCTCGTCTTGTCACCTGGAGATTATTTTGATTAATATTATATTATTGTATAGTCTATAGTCTAAAGTATATACTTATTATATTATAAAATATAACAGATTATAATATATATTATTATACATAATTATACTAATTAGACATATTCTAATATATATTTTTATAATATTATAACATAAATTATATTATAATATATGTATTAATATATATTTATTATATTTAATAATTATATAGTATATAATATATATTATGTATATATAATAGATATTAATATTACATACTTAATATATGTTATAATACATATATTATAATAATATGCATAACGTATTATAATATATAATATATTATTAATACATTATTAATATAATTATAAATATATGTATATATAGTTAATATACTATTATACATATATACAATATTAGTATTATAAAAAATATAATTAATAATATATATTACATAATAGTAATTATTATATGTATTATATATTAATATGTATTTACATATATACATATTAATATAATATTTATATAATTATTATATATTATAATATAGTATATAAATATATAGTATAATATATAATATTATATAACATTTCAGCTCGATTGGAACTATGGGGGCTACAATATACCCACACAAAGCATTCTTTGAGACCGATTATCTAGGCTATCGAGTTCCCCAATTAGAAGTGATTTACATTGAGAAATTCTAATTGTAATCTTTTGTTTTGGTTGTTTTTTCAAGAAAACACGTTCGGGCCAAGCCCAATTGTGCTTTACGGCCCAACACCATATTCTACCATCGCTTTCGTACTCCGAAGGCTAACTTTTGAAATCTTATTCCAATTGTGTGGGGAGTTAATAAAATAAATAGTTAATAAAAATTGTGAAAAGGAGGGTGCAACACGAGGACTTCCCAAGGGCTCACCCATCTTAGTACTACTCTCGCCCAAGCACTCTTAACTTTGGAGTTCGATGAGATTGGTGCATTAGTGGTGGTATGATCACGCACAACATGGATAGTGCAATTATTTCTCTTATGCAGATGCAAATGGCTCTTGTAGAAGACTTTACCCTTCCAACATGCGTAACATTAAGCTCGGTTGGAACTACGAGGGCTACAATATACCCACGCGAAGCACTTCTTGAGACTGACGATCTGGGTTATCAGGTTCCCTAATTGGGAATAATTTACATTGATAAATTCCAATGTTAAGCCTCCATTTCAGTATTTTTTCAAGAAAACACGTTCGGGCCTGCCCAACGCCATATTCTACCATCACTTTTGCACTCCGAAGGCTAGCTTTTAAAATCTTATTCCAATTATGCATGGGGTTAATAAAATATATAGTTAAAAGGGGGTGCAACACAAGGACTTTCCAAGGTGTCACCCATCCTAGTACTACTCTCGCCCAAGCATGCTTAACTTCGGAGTTCTGATGGGATCCGGTGCATTAGTGCTGGTATGATCACACTCAACATGGATATTGTGATTATTTTTTTATGCAGATGCAAATGGCTTTTCTAGAAGACTCCACACTTCAAACGCGCATAACATTCGGCTTGGTTGGAACTACGGGGGCTACAATATACCCACGTGAAGCATTCTTTGAGACAGATTCTACCATTAAGAAATTCCAATGTTACGCAATCATTTTGGTCTTTTTTTGAAGAAAACACGTTCGGGCTCGGCTTAACACCATTTTACGGCCCAACGCCATATTCTACCATCACTTTCGCACTCCGAAGGCTCTCTTATGAAATCTTATTACAATTGTGCATGGAGTTCAAGAAATATATAGTGAATAAAAATTGTTAAAATGGGGGTGCGACGCGAGGACTTCCTAGGGGGTCACCCATCCTAGTACTAATCTCGCCCAAGCACGCTTAAGCTCAAAGTTCTGATGGGATCCATTGCATTAGTGCTGGTATGATTGCACCCAGCATATATTGTGCGATTATTTCCCATATGCATATGCAAATTGCTCTTCTTGAAGACTCCACCATTCAAACGCACTAGTTCTGATGGGATCCATTACATTAGTACTGGTATGATTGCACCAAGCATAGATTGTGCGATTATTTCCCATACGCATATACAAATGGCTCTTCTTGAAGACTCCACCATTCAATCGCACTAACATTTGGCTCGATTGGAACTATGGGCGCTACAATATACCAACGCAAAGAAATCTTTGAGACCGACGATCTGGGCTATTGGGTTCCCCAATTGGGAATGATTTATGTTGAAATATTTCAATGTTAAGCCTCCGTTTTAGTAATTTTTTCAAGAAAACACATACGGAACAGTCCCAATGCTATATTCTAGCATCATTTTCGCACTATGAAGGCTAGCTTTTGAAATCTTTTTCTGATTGCATGCGGAATTAAAAAAAATATATAATGAATAAATATTGTTAAAAAGGGGTGCAACATGAGGACTTCCTAGGGGGTCACCCATCCTTATCCTACTCAAGCCCAAGCATGCTTACCTTCAAAGTTCTGATGGGATCGGGTGCATTAATTAAGGTATGATCATACCCAGCTTGAATAGTGCAATTATTTCTCTTATGTAGATGCAAATAACTCTTCTAGAAGACTCCACCCTTCAAAAGCGTATAACATTTGGCTCGGTTAGAACTACGGGGGCTTCAGTATACCCACGTAAAACACTCTTTGAGACCGACGATCTAGGCTACCGAGTTCCCCGATTAGGAGTGACTTACATTGAGAAATTCTAATGTTAAGCCTCTATTTTTGTTGTTTTTGCAAGAAAACACGTTTGGGCCAGGCCTAACTGCATTTTACGGCCCAACGCCATATTCTACCATCACTTTCACAATTTAAAGTCTAGTTTTTGAAATCTTATTCCAATTATGCATGGAGTTAATAAGATATATCGTTAAAAAAATTGCTAAATGGTGGTACAACACGAGGACTTCCTAGGGGGTCACCCATCCTAGTACTAGTCTCGCCCAAGTACGCTTAACTTCAGAGTTCTTATGTGATCTGGTGCATTAATGTTGTATATGATTGCACCCAACATGGATAGTGTGATTATTTGTCTAACGCTAATGCATATGGCTCTTCTAGAAGACTCCACTCTTCGAAAGCGCATAAAATTTCAGGTTGGTTAGAACTATGGGGGCTACAATATACCCACATGAAACACTCTTTGAGACTAACGATCTGGGCTATCGTGTTCCCCGATCGAAAGTGATTTATGTTGAGAAATTCCAATGTTAGGTGCAACACGAGGACTTCCCAGGGGGTCACCCATCCTAGTAGTCCCAAGGGGTCACCCATCCTAGTACTACTCTCGCCCAAACACGCTTAACTTTAGAGTTCTGATGGGATCCGGTGTACTATTGCTGGTATGATTGCACCTAACATAGATTGTGCAATTATTTCTATTATGCAGATGCAATTGGCTCTTTTAGAAGACTCCACTCGTCAAACGTGCATAACATTCGGCTCTGTTGGAACTACGAGGCTACAATATACCCACGAGAAGCACTGTTTGAGACCAACGATCTGAACTATCGTGTTCCCCGATTGGATGTGATTTATGTTGAGAAATTTCAATGTTAAGCCTCCATTTTGGTCCCGATCCAACAACATTTTACGGTCCAACGCAATATTCTACCATCACATTCGCACTCCAAAACTAGCTTTTGAAATCTTATTCCAATTGTGCATTGAGTTAATAAATATATAGTCAGTAAAAAATATTAAAAAGTGGGTGAAACATGAGGACTTCCCAGGGGGTCACCCATCCTAGTCCTACTCCAGCCCAAGCACGCGTAACTTCAGAATTTTGATGGGATCTGGTGTATTATTGCTGGTATGATTGCAACCAACATGGATAATTCAATTATTTCTCTTATGTAGATGCAAATGGCTCTTCTATAAGAGTCCACCCTTCAAACATGCATAACATATAGCTCGATTGGAACTACGGGGGCTACAAGATACCCACGCGAAGAACTCTTTGACACCAACAATATGAGCTATTGGGTTCCTCAGTTGGAAGTGATTTACATTGAGAAATTCCAATGCTAAGCCTCCATTTTGGTCTTTCTTTCAAGAAAAGACGTTCAGGTTAAAAGGGGGTGCAACACGAGGACTTCCCAGGGGGTCACCCATCCTAGTACTAGTCTCAACCAAGCACGCTTAAAATAAGAGTTTCAATGGGATCTGGTGCATACAATATACCAACGCAAATCACTCTTTGAGACCAACAATCTGGGCTTTTGGGTTCCCCAATCTAACCTTCATTTTGGTCTTTTTGCAAGAAAACACGTTCCGGCCCGGTCCAATGGAGTTTTACGGCCCAACGCCATATTCTTCCATCACTTTTGCGCTATGAAGGCTAGCTTTTAAAATCTTATTCCAATTTTGTGTGGAGTTAATAAAATATATAGTGAATAAAAATTGTTAAAAATAGGGTGCAACACGAGACATCCGAAGGGGGCTCCATCTTAGTACTACCCTTGCCCAAGCACGCTTCACTTCAGAGTTCTGATGGGATCTGGTGCATTAGTGTTTGTATAATCACACCCAACATGGAAAATGTGATTATTATTTCTCTTCTGTAGATGCAACTGGCTCTTCTAGAAGACTCCACCTTTCAAACTCACATAACATTCGGCACAATTGAAACTACAGGGGCTACAATATACCCACGCGAAGTAATCTTTGAGACCAATGATCTGGGCTATCAGGTTCCCCAATTTGGAGTGATTTACATAGAGAAATTTCAATGTTCAGCTCCATTTTGATTGTTTTTTCAAGAAAACATGTTCGGGCTCGGCCCAACGATGGTTTACGGCTCAACCCCATATTCTACCATCAATTTGGCATTCTGAAGGCTAGCTTTTGAAATCTTCTTCCAAACATGCATGGAGTTAATAAAACATATAGTCAATAAAAACTATTAAAAAAAATGGTACGAGGATTTTCTAGGGGTCACCCATCCTTGTACCACTCTCGCCCAAGCACGCTTAACATTGGTGTTCTGATGGGGTCCGGTGGATTAGTGCAAGTATCATCGCACCAAACTAGATAGTGCGATTATTTCTTTTATGCTGATGCAAATGGCTCTTCTAGAAGACTGCACCTTTTAAACGCGCATAACATTCGGCTCGGTTGGGACTACTGGGGCTATAATATACCCACGTGAAGCACTCTTTGAGACCGATGATTTGGACTATCAGGTGCATAGATTGGGAGTGATTTATGTTGAGAAATTCCAATGTTAAGCTTCTGTTTTGGTTGTTTTTGAAAGAAAACACGTTTGGGCCCGGCCTAACGGTGTTTTTCGGGCCAACGCCATATTCTACCATCACTTTCTCTTTCCGATGGCTAGCTTTCAAAATCTTAATCCAATTGTACGTGGAGTTAATAAAATATATAGGGAATAAAAATTGTTAAAAAGGAGGTGCAACATGAGGACTTCCAAGGGGGTCACCATCCTAGTACTACTCTCGCCCAAGAATGATTAACTTCAGAGTTCTAATGGGATCCGAAGCATTAGTGCGAGAATGATCATATCCAACATGGATAGTGTGATTATTTCTCTTATGCAGATGTAAATGTTCTTCTAGAGGACTCCAGCTTCAAACGCGCATAACATTCGGCTCGGTTGGAACTACGGGGGCTACAATATACCCAGGTAAAGCACTCCTTGAGACCGACGATCTGCGCTATCAGGTTTCCTGATTGGGAGTAATTTATGTTGAGAAATTCCAATGTTAACCCTCCATTTTAGTCATTTTTTAAAAAAAACACGTCCGAGCCTGGTCCAACAACATTTTACGGCCCAATGCCATATTCTACCATCAGTTTCGCACTCTGAAGGCTAGGTTTTAAAATCTTATTCAAAATGTGCATGGAGTTAATGTGACACCCCACCCTTATAAACCACAAAATATTGGTTACTTCTAACCTGGTTAAACCTGCACATTTTTTTTTTTCATTCACCTGTAACTTATGTATGAGATATAATTTATCTCCTACACAACGGCTCATTCAAACCCAAGCAAAACCCAAAATAGATGCAAAAGTACTCACCACAACCACACCAGTATTTACATGCCCAAAAAGATTAATATTATACAAGCCCAAACTGAATATGATAAATAGAACCCCAAAAGCATAGTACGCCCATGGTTTAGGCCCAAAGGTCGTCATCCATGTACATCGATCCCAAAATCTTTTTGAAGCACGAACAACATGCTTGGTAAGTCATAAGCTTATACATCATCATCACGCTCACCTATAATGCACAAACTAGGTGAGCTACAGCCCAATAAGCAGAAATCATGCATGTACGATAAATTAAATGCTGCAAAAACTTTAAACGAGATGTGAAATACATTCTACTGAAACCCTAGCCAACGTTTTTGAATATTTTATCTTTATAGGGCCCGTGACCACCTACTGTGCACCGGAAAGAGCTAGCTCAATAAATAACCATAATCATAGAGTCTATCCATGTCTCACTTACCACCGGCCCGATAAATTGAGCTTATCCATGTCTCACATGCCACTGACTCAATATATCAAAGACTATCCATGTCTCACATGCCATCGGCATCGGTACACTAGTAGTGGTCAACTTTACATTTTTCATTTCTTTTCTCATATAGTGCGTGAAGGCAGGCTATGTACAACTTATGCATGCACATGCCCATGCTCGTGAACATTATATTTATACAATACCAAATCGATCATTCACACCACGAAATTCACATCTATCAATATTAAGAAGCACAAGTCACACATATTCCATAAAATAATATTCATATTTATCAATATCAAGAGGCACAAGTGACAAATATTCCATAAGATAATATTCATATCTATCAATATCAAGAGGCACATGTCACAAATATTCTATAAGATAATATGAACAACTATTATGTCTATGCATTGTAGGTGTAAATGGATTTCTACTTACCTCTTTTCCGACAATATGTATCTGAGACCCCCTCCCACTACACGTACTTCAATGTGGTTAAGCTAGTAATTTTCCTGTAACCGACGACTTGCGTTCTCTCTCGTGCTGAACTCCTTTCCTTTTTCTCTTCTCTCCCATTTTTTTTCTTCCGCGTTGGAATCTCCCTCTAACCACTCTTCTCCCTCCCCTCTCTCTTCTTTTCCTTTTCTCTTCTTTTTTTTCTTTTGCTCACGCTGCCGTCCTCCCGTACCCTCCAGAAAATGAAGACCCTTTCCCTTTTTCTTTTTTGTTTTGTTTTCCTTATGAGATCACCGCCTCACTAATTATATATATATATATATATATATGCACACACAACACACACCCACACTAATTACTTATATAAGCCCATGCATACACCTAATCATTATCATATATATATAAACACTTACTAATTATATATATAAACCTAATCAACCTGCTAATGTTATTACTTTTATTACTATCATTATTATTATTACTATTATTATTATTATTATTCTTATTATTATTATTATTATTATTTTATTATCATCATCATCATCATTATCATCATCATCATCATCATCATCATCATCATCGTCCTCATCATCATTATTATTATTATTATTATTATTATTATCATTATAAGCTCGCCTCGTGTAATCGTATTTTATTAGAACATCACACCTTATCTCTTTCTTGACATTTGGCCTAAAGGGTTCCAACCTATAATGTAACCCTACAAAATTTAACAGCAATATACAAGCATAATTAAATACGAACTATGATATCAATAAAATGTAATTTAAATAAGAAATAAAATTATAAAATGAATGCAATGCATGAACTATATTATCCAGTGAGTAGTGAGACACTTGGTGTATCACAGTTAACAAAATGCATAGTGAATAAAAATTGTTAAAATGCAACACGAGGACTTCCAAGGGGTCACGCATCACAGCACTACTCTCTCCCAAGCATGCGTTCTAATGGGATTCGATGCATTAGTGCTAGTATGATCACACCCAAAATGGATAGTGTGATTATTTCTCTTATGTAAATGCAAATGGTTCTTTTAGAAGACTCCACCCTTCAAATGCGCATAACATTCCGCTCGGTTGGAACTACAGGGGCTACAATATACCCACGCGAAGCACTATTAGAGACCGATGATCTGGGCTATCGGGTTCCCCAATTAGGAGTGATTTACATTGAGAAATTCTAATGTTAAGCCTCCATTTTGTCATTTTTTCAACAAAACACGTTCAGACTTGGCCCAGTGCCATATTCTACCTTCTTTTTCGTACTCCAAAGGCTAGCTTTTAAAATCTTATTCCACTTGTGTGTGGAGTGAATAAAATATATAGTGAATAAAAATTGTTAAAAAGGGGGTGTAGCATGAGGACTTCCCAATGGGTCACCCATCTTAGTACTACTCTCACCCATGTATGCTTAAGTTTGGAGTTCTAATGGGATCCGGTGCATTAGTGCTGGTATGATTGCATCCAACATGCATATTGTTGCGTTTTCTTCTCAATGTTGATTCGGGCCTTCTCATGGATTTGTTTTACAAATTCAGCCTTTTTCTTGCCATCCATACTAGCTTGCACACTTAAAGGAAGAGGGGTCAAATCTAATGGTGATAAAGGATTAAACCCATAAACGATTTCAAAAGGAGTATAATTAGTAGCAGAATGTGTACTCCTATTATATGCAAACTCTATATGTAGCAAACAATCTTCCCAAGTCCTCAAATTTGATTTTATTATGGCCCTAAGCAAAGTAGACAATGTCCTATTTACTACCTCAGTTTGGCCATCAGTTTGTGGGTGACATGTTGTTGAAAACATCAATTTTGTCCCTAGCTTTCCCCACAATGTTTTCAAAAAATAACTCAGAAATTTAGTGTCTCTATCTGAAACAATGGTTTTTGGTATACCATGTAATCGAACAATCTCCCTAAAGAACAACTCAGCTATATCAGTTTTATGACATGCAATGAAATGAGCCATTTTCGAGAACCTATCAACAACTACACAGATAGAGTCCTTACCTTTCTTGGTTCTTGGCAATCCAAGCATGAAGTCCATTGAAATGTGTGTCCATGGTTCCGAAGGTATAGGAAGAGATGTATATAAGCCATGTTGTTTAACCTTCGATTTAGCTTGCATACATGTCACACAATTAGCACAAATCTTTTGAACATTATGTTTCATGCGTGGCCAATAGAAATGATCATGCAAAATAGCCAATGTTTTATCTACACCAAAATGCCCCATTAAGCCCCCACCATGAGCTTCTCTCACAAATAATTCCCTGAATGAACTAATGGGTACACAAAGCCTATTTTCTTTAAAAAGATAGCCATCATGCTTGTAGAACTTACCGAATGCAATCTTGTCACATGCTTTGTAAATTTCAGCAAATTCAGCATCGTCTTCATACAAATCACGAATGAATGCAAATCCAAGCACTTTGGTATCTAAAATAGATAATGGAACATACCTTCTCGATAATGCATCTGCAACCACATTTTCCTTACCTTTCTTGTATTTGACGAGGTATGGAAATGTTTCTTGTATTCATATATTAATTATTAATATAATATTATTAATAATTATATATATTGATTACCTATTAATAAATATTATATATAATATATTATAGATATAACTATTATATAATTATATTATATATATAATATGCATAATTAAATAATTATATGTTATTAATAATTATAATATATATGTATAATATAATTAATAATATACATTAATATCTATTAACATACTATACATATTAATTGATAATAGTAAACTATATAATATATATACTTATATGTATATTAACTTACCATATATATTATAATATACTATAATACATATATAATATATTAAGGTATTATAATAATATTATATGTATAATATGTTATATATGTTAAATAATATATAATGTATAATATATTATATATTATAGGTATATTATATATATTATGTATATAATTATTACATGTTATCAATACTATATTACATATAATTATAACATATAGTATACATATATTAATTATATAGTTAATGTATAATAGAACATAATATATTTATAATATATTATAATATATATTTTAAATTATATAATTTATACATATATAATTAATATTAATATATAATATTTATTAATAATATAATATTAATAAATTATACATATATATAATAATATTTAATGTATATGTATATACATATTATAATATAATTAATATATAATAGTTATTATAATTGTTATTATATTAATACATTATATATTAATATGTATATAGTATATAATATGAATATAATCTATGTAATATATATTATAAATAATTTATTGTATATATGTATAAATTTATATTATAATATATGTATATAACATAATAATTGTATAATTTTATTACATAATATTATAATATATGTTATATGTATAATATTAATATTAATATACAATAACTATACTATCCATATATATTATTAATATATTTATACATTAATAAATATATAGACATATTATTAATATAAGTATATATTAATAATATTTACATTGTATAATATTAATATATATAATATTATATGTTATTAATAAATTATATTATATGTTATTATTAATTATTATATATTAATATGTATATATAAAAATATATAATTGAGCCCTTACAAAGACACTTGTCAGATGCCACCTTCATAATATGACTCCTCACTTTAAGAATGTTGCATGTAGGACATGTCATGCTAGGTTGCATGCAAAACACTTATCTCAAAGACACCTCACTAGATGAGATGTCATGTCTAGGAAAGTACACAACTACCCTTACAACATAGGTATTAAATTATTTTAAACATACAACGTGGCTTTAAGTACAGCTCACTAGATGAGATGTCATGCCTAGGAAAATACAAGACTACCCTTATTATAGGGCATTTATTACAAGGTTTAAATTTATGATTGAACTTGTCTTGGGGTGAACTCGGGTTCATACTCGAACTCTTGATCTTGACAAGTTCTAGGTTAGTTTGATCCAAATCCCCGAGCTCCTCAACCATGTTTCATGATCAAAAGCCGCGAAGAAGATTTTCCTCCCCCAGAGAGACGCGAGGATCAAAATTTTAAGGTAAACCTCAAGGCCTTATATTCAGAGTATTGTAGTAGAAGCAAGTGACCATTTAAAGCCTTTGAGTTAAGGAGAGGAAGTCCTCAATTGGTAGACCACAAATGCTCGGGCACAAAATCAATCACTACAAAGTATTGATTCTAAGGTAATTCAAGTCTCGAAAAGGTTCAAAATTCATATAATCAAATGAGTTATTTGCAGATCCAACTTCTAAGAGTGGAACAAAGGCTTAATGGGAAGATAACCTAGTTTGATAGAGAACTCAGAAGCCTTACTACAAATCAGCAGTATGGCTTAGAGTTCACATCAAAAGAAGAGAGATTAGGCAACTCAATAAGAAGCTTGCAAGGATCAAAGAAGATAAGGCAGAAAGAAGATTAATCATTATGCCCCATGATAGAGTCTCCACTTTTATGACTTCACCAACCTTACATAAATCTGCAAATGAGTCAATGACAGAGTTCCAACTATATGCCAAACATTTTGGGATGATCTCCAGTATACCCTTACCACCTTCAAAACAGAAAGAAGCAGAAGGTGATCAATCAAAGACTGAAGGTAAAAAAAACTATTTACTACTTTAATGGCCCATCCTATGTTCTCTGGCCTCCCAGGAGAAACAAGTGATCCAAAAGAAATTCGAAGCTATACATCAGAATTAAATGAAACCTTTCCAGAATTAATTGGAATAGAGCAAGAGATAGCTGATGTTTCAGCAATCTTTATGGCTGATCCAGGAGAAAGTCAATCCTTCACTGAACCTATTTCTAATGACTCGGATCAAGAAACTGCTGACAGACAATGTGTGACACATCCTACTGAAAAGCAAGGTATTAAACCCTCCATTGGTCCTTGGTTTTCATTTGATGATGTACCTATTCAAAAACAAAGAGAAAAGATGCATATGCTATCAGCCTGGATAGATAATCAGTTAAACAGAGAAGGAGCTTATTTAAGAACATTTCTCAAGGAATTCACATCAAGGTTTCTTGGTGTCCTAAAAGCATGGTTCTTGAGCCTTGGAGAATACCAACAATTACAATTGATCGATGCACCAACGCCAGCTGACGTACTTGGTGAGATACATAGAGAATTTATTGGTGAGATTTCTTTGTACGCCAAGGTTGTGTCTGAAGAATACTTCTCCATGAGGTGCTGGTTGCTATTGAAAAAGGATATGGACAGGTATGTCAAACGAATGTCTGAAAGATTCTACATTTTGAATGGTTATAATGATCCCAATCTGAAGAATGTCTACCTTACCTCTTTACTACAAGAGCTACAACCAGAAATGACGAGGATGTTTCAAGCCATGAAGAAAGACATGGCCCAAATCAGCATGGGACGAATCCATCAAACCGACTTGGCTGCTCTGGAGAAACTCTTAGAGCAACAAAATTTCTTTAAAGAAATGATGCAGAGATGGAAGATTCCTAAAAAGGAATGTATCCTTTCTTATGATGAACCAATCTCCAATGCTGAAAACCAACATGATCATACAAGAAGGGATGCCATCACCTCATCTTGAAGTCAAGGTGCTTCAGTCAAAGTATAATATGTTATTATAATATTAACATACATATACAATTAATATATACTATATAATATAATATATATAATTATAATATGAGTGTATAATATTAATATGTATATATATTATAATTATATATTTTATGCAGTTCATATAGTATTATATTAATATATTATTGTAATATTACAATATATTAATTGTATTATTATATTAATACATAAATATATCTATAATAATACTATTATGCATATTATGCATATTGTATAATATATATATATTTATAATAGATTAATACTATTATATACATCATGGTATATATAGTAATATAATTATACTATAAATATATTGTAATATTATAATATTATAATAATATAATCATATATAAACACCATATAATATATATTTATAGTATAAACTATATATATATTATTTGTATTATTATTAATATACTATTAATTAACTTATAATATACATATATGTATAATTATATATATGTAATGTTATATATAATAATATAAATTAGTTTATATTATATAATATATATTAATAATATATTATACTATACATTAATATGTATTATATAATATATGTATATTACATAATATATTATATATACATTAATAATATATAGTATATAATATATGTATTAGATTTAATACATTAACTTAATTAATATACATACTATGTATACATAAATTATTATAATATATATTTATACTATTATATAATGTACATATTATAATGTATAATAATTAATATACATATTAATATAATATTATATAATAATATATGTATGCTATAATGTTATAAAATGTATAAATATTATAACATATTATATACATTATATAATATTATTTGTGTATATTAATAATTATATAATTATTAATATTATATTAATGTATATAATACATACTTATATGTATAATAATTATTATTAATAATATATGTATAATATTTATGTATTATAATATGCCTATAAGTATAATTATATATATGTATAATATTATATATTATATAATATAATATATATAATTATAATTTATACATAATATATATAATTACTATATAATAATATACTAATATATAGTATAATTTAATAATGTATAATTAATATAATAATTCATATATATTAATATATATATAAATTACTATATAATATATTAATATATTATATACCTGTATATACCTATAATATTAAATATAATTCATATTATATAATTAATATGTAGATATAGAATATTATACAATAATATTAATGTAATTATATGAAATGTATATAATTACATTAATAATTAATATATAATAAGTATGTATAATTATATTATGTATTATAATGTATACATTTATTAATTATTTTATACTATTATGTATTAATATACATATAGTATAATATATATTATAATATATGTCCATTGTATATTAATATATATAATATAAATTAATATTATATTATGTATAATACATATATATAGTATAATGTATATACATAATAATATTATATGTATATAAATTATACTATAATATATATTAATAATTAATTATAGTATACAGTATATTATTACATATATAATAATTTATTAGTATAATAAAAATATTATTATAATAATTATATAATAACAAATGTAATTAATAAAATACATATGTTATATATTATAATTATATATAATGTATATACTATAATATAATTTATTAATATTATAATTATTATATTAATAATATGTAATATATAATATATATTATGCATAGTAATATATATAATAATAATTATAATCTGTATTAATAGTAATAGTAACAATATATATATAATAATACATATATTAATGTATCTAATATATTCTATGTATTATGTGTTATATTATTATATAAAAAGTATAATGTATAATTATATGTATACATTATATTAATTATGTAATGGTCAATATATTATAATAGTATATAAATACCTATATATTATATACATATATATTATATATTAATATAGTTATAATATTAATAATATATAATATTTATAATTATTATATGTATTATATTAATTATTAAATATATATTATGATATGTATTATTATTATAATATACTAATTTTTTAACATATTATATAATTTATACTATATTATAATATATAAGTATGTTATTGTAATATATGTATACTATATAATATATACTTATATGTATATTAACTTAGCATATATCTTATAATATCCAATAATATTATTATATTATCATATGTAATACATATATAATATATTAAAATAGTATAATAATATTATATGTATAATATATTATATATGTTAAATAGTATATAATGTATAATATATTATATATTATAGGCATATTATATATATTATGTATATAATTATTATATATTATCAATACTATATTATATATAATTATAACATATAGTATACATATATTGAATGTATAGTATAATGTATAACAGTACATAATATATTTATAGTATATTATAATATATATTATAAATTATATAATTTATACATATATAATAATATTAATAAATAATGTATATTAATAATATACTATTAATATATTATACATATAATATTATAATATAATATTAATATATTATATATAACATATTCTATATATTATAATATATATTATAAATAAATTATATACTATTATACATTATAATATATGATTAATATATGAATATTATATGTTATAATTATATAATATAGTATATTATACATAAGATATAATATATGTTACACAAATTAATATTAATATATTATACATAAGATATATTATATGTTATTATATATGTATATTATAATAATGTATGTTTATATTAATATTAATATAAATATATATTTATATTATAATAATATGTATTTATTTATATCATAAATATAGTATACATATTATATAACTAACACATGTATAATTATATTATGATATATAATAATGTATAATACTATTATATGTAATAATATAATGTATAATATTACATTATAGTATAACATAATATATTATATAATTATGTTAATATATATTATAATATTTATGTATACATATTATTATAGACATATACTATATTAATAATTATTAGGTATATATAATCTGTATATTATATTATATAATATATAGTATAACATTATATAATGTAATATGTATATTATATATTATTAATAGGACATTACAAACATAATATTAATATATATTATATTTGAGTGGTTTAATATACATAGTAATAATAAAATACTATTATATTATAATAAGACTATTAATTATATTATGTATATTAATATGCATAATATAATTATATATTAATATGTATACATATTTATAGTATATTATAAATTATAATATATATTAATTATATTATTATATTAAATTTATGTTAATTAAATTATAATCATAATATGTGTATATATATTTATATACATATGTATTAATGCAATATATGTATATATAATATCATATTAATAGTATTATAATACATATATAAATATATTATATATATACTATGCACTTATAATATATATGTTCATATATATATTATTAGTATAATTGTATATATAGTAGTATATTAATTATAATATGTGTACAAATGTATATTTATCGTATATACAAATACATTATATACTAATAATATTTATATATATTATAATATATAGTTATATTATAATCATATTAACATACTATATTATAATGTAAATATACATATATTACTATATATAAGTATATAATATATAATCACATATATTATACTATGATATATAATATATTAATATATGTATTATAATACTATTAATATGATATTATATATATTACATTAATACTTAAGTATATAAATATGTATATACACATATTATAATTATAATTTAATTAATATACATTTAATATAATAATATAATTAATATATATTATAATAATTATACTTATGGTAATTTAATATCAAGTTGTGTACAAGAAGGTTTAGCCTTATGTAATGAGTTGAAATTAAATAACCAGATAAGAAAGCAAAATTTGCTTGAGAAAAAACAACTTGGCCAATTTTGTGGTCAATTTGGTATGGAAATTCCTTCTAAAGGAAGAAAACATCCTTCTAAAGATATTAGAGAAGGAAAAACTTTCAAAAGAAAGAAAAGATATTACTCTGATAAGAAAAAAGATTTGAAAAAATCAAGATCATCTTTTTATAAAAAAAGATAAAAGAAAAAACAAAGAATTTTCTATAATTTGTAGAAAATGTAAAAAACCTGGTCATTATGCAAACCAGTGTTGGGCAAAAGATAAAATAAAAGCCCTTGAAATTGATAATGATTTAAAAGAAAAATTATGTAAAATTGTTTTAGATTCTGACAATAATAAATCAGAACTTTCAGATACTGATTATTCAGAATCAGATGATTTTGAAGATCTTCATCTTCTTGATAATGAATCTTTATTATCAGAGAGTGATGACTGTTAAGCATGTATACAAGGACAACCTTGTATTCGTCCTTCAAAGAATATCAGTAATACTGAAAATTCTTCAGATGAGTTTTATAAACTTATGTCTCAATTTCAAGACCTCAATCTTAGTGTCTTAACAAATGATAATATACTAGAAAATTAAAGATCCTCTTTTGAGAACTAGTATTATTGATCAAATGGAAGATATTCCATCTTCTAGTTCTACTAGTCCCACTATTTCTCAGAAGACTGAGAATTCATACTCCATGTCCGAAGTTAATAAGCTTCTTAGGCAGAAGTATGACAAGCAAAATCCTATTTCTACTTAGGATTTAATTCATGAGATTGATAATCTCAAAAAAGAAATTAAAAATCTTTATAATATTAATAAAGATTTTCATCAACGTCTTTGTTTATTAGAAGATAACAAAGAAAAGGAGATTGATAATTCTCGTGATAATTCTATTGAACATCTCATGTCATTAGGAAAAGATTTTTTCCCTACTATTTCTATGATTATATCTTAGAAGTGGTACACTAAAATTACTCTTCTCATTAAAAATCACAAAATTGATTTTATAGCTATGATTGATAGTGGTGCCGATTTAAATTTCATACAAGAAGGATTGATTCCTACCAGGTATTTTATAAAACCACTTATTCACTTTCGCATGTTGGAGGTGAGCGTCTTGAAATAAATTTCAAGATTCCAAAAGCATATATTTGCAAAGATAATAGTTGTATTTCAACAAGTTTTCTTCTTGCAAAGAATATTTCAAGCCAGCTTATACCTGGCTTACCTTTTATTTATAAAATTTATCCATTAACTCTTGTTGATGAAAAAGGGTTAACTGGAACTTTTGAAGGAAAACCCATATCTTTCGATTTTATTACAAAACCTGTTCATAAAGTTCTTAATGAACTACAAGAACAGATTGAAAGAAAAACCTTTCAAATAAACTCTTTGAAAGAAGAAGTGAGTTTTCTGACTATTGAAGAAAAACTCAAAAATCCTAAATTACAGGAAAAAATTAAGCTTATTCATAATAAGTTTTCTGTTGATATCTGTAATGATTTACCAAATGCTTTTTGGGATAGAAAAAAGCATATTATTTCTCTTCCTTATGAAGAAGATTTTAAAGAAAAGGATATTCCTACAAAGGCAAGACCTTGCCAAATGAACTTTGAATATTTGGAGTTATGTAAAAAAGAAATCAATTCTTTATTACAAAAAAATTTAATAACTACTTCTAAATCTCCCGGGTCATGCACTGCATTTTATGTTAATAAACATTCAGAACAGGAACGTGGAGTTCCTAGATTAGTCATCAATTATAAACCTCTTAATAAAGTTTTAAAATGGATTAGACACCCTATTCCCAACAAGAAGGATCTTCTTGATAGATTAGTTAATGCATTAGTCTTTTCAAAATTTGATTTAAAATCAGGATTCTGGCAAATTCAAATAAATGAATCTGATAGATATAAGACTGCCTTCAATGTCCCATTTGGACATTATGAATGGACGGTCATGCCATTTTGATTAAAAAATGCTCCTTCAGAATTCCAACAAATTATGAATGACATTTTTTATCCATTTAGCGATTTTATTATTGTTTATATTGATGATATTCTTGTCTTTTCTAAAGACATTGAATCACACTTTAAATATTTAAATATGTTTAAAGATATTATTATAAAAAATGGCCTTGTTATTTCAAAGCCAAAAATGATTTTATTTCAATCTAATATTCGATTTCTTGGTCATATTATTGACAAAGGAAATATTATTCCTATTCAAAGAAGTATTGAATTTGGAAATAAATTTCCAGATATCATTACTGATAAAACCCAATTACAAAGATTTTTAGGAAGTTTAAATTATATTTCTTCCTATATAAAAAATTTGAATGAAGACACTGCTATCTTATATGATAGTTTAAAAAAGAATCATTTACCTTGGAATGATAATCATACCAAGGCTATTCAAAGGATCAAAGAGAAGGTTAAAAACCTTCCATGCCTTATGTTGGCAAATCCCTTATGGGAAAAAATTATTGAAACCGATGCCTCTGACATTGGTTATCGTGGAATCCTTAAACAGGTTAATCCCCATAAAAAACAAGAATACCTTGTTCGTTTTTATTCTGGAAAATGGAATAATGCCCAGAAAACTTATTCAACAGTGGCTAAAGAAATTCTTGCCATTGTTAAATGTGTTTTAAAATTTCAGGATGATTTATATAATCAGAAATTTATTATTAAAACTGACTGCAATGCAGCAAAATTCATGTTTCAATCACATCTTGCTCCATTTTATTTCACTATTATTCATAAAAAAGGCATTGATAATTATTTGCCTGATTTCCTAACAAGGGAATTCTTGCAGGAATGAGTTTCCCAGGTCGAGATTTCTATTCCTCTCATAGAGGAAGAGGAGGCCCAGGCCGAGGTGACCTTTCCTCTTACAGAGGAAGAGGAGGAAGGGGTTATAATCCCCAACAATCCAGAACAATTGTGCAACATGGAAAACAAAAGTTGGTTGCACAGAATATTGCTTATACAGCAAGTTCCTTTGGAGTATAATACTTCCAATCTTGATGAAGAGTTTCAAGAATTCTTGAAACAGAAACAAAAACAAAAACAAAAAGAGAGTCATATCTCTCCTGAGGATACTCAGACTTCTTATGCTAATATAGCAAAAGAAGATGATTCAGAGAAGCTGTTTATTGAAAATATCGATAAACAGATTATTCTTCTAATAGAAGAAAGAGATACTCAATGGTCTAATAGTCCATGGACTGTTATGGAAAGATATCTTGCTAACACGTCCTGAGTAGAGATAGGATTTTGCTTTTCATACTTCTGCCTAAGAAGCTTATTAACTTCGGACATGGAGTATGAATTATTATCAAAAAGATTATAAAAGATTTTTATAGTATATATGTATATAATGTATATGTAGTTGTATATATATGTTAATATTATAATAACATATTATATTATAATAGTATTAATATACAATATAAAATACATATTAGTATTATACATAATATATTATATACATATAATTATAAATATATATCTATATTAATGTTATAATATTATAGTATTATACTATAATATATATTATTAATATATACAATACATTATATATAATATATATAATGGATTAATATATATATATATGTACGTAATAATTAAATATATTATAACATATATTAATTAATATGTCAATACTATATTTATTAATATAAAATTATATATATTAATATATTATATAATATATATATTACATACTAAATATATTATAGATATTAATATAATACAAATTATTTCTATTAAATATTATAAGGTTATATATTAATAATATATACTATTATACATGTTATAACTATACTTATATACATATTATAAAAATATATATTATATGGTGTTCATATATTATTATATTAATATATTTTTATAATATTACAATATATTAATAGCATTATTATATTAATACATTAATATATGTATAATAATACTATTAATAATATTATGTATATTATATATTACATATATATTTATAATATATTAATACTATTATATACATTATAGTATATATACATATTAATATTATTTACTATATATTTATTATAATTAATATACTATAATTAACTTATGCTATACATATGTAATATTATAATACAATATATGTAATTATTAATAATAGTATATTAATATATTATATACACATTAATAATAAATAGTATATAATATAGGTATTAATAGTTTTAATACATTAATTATATTAATATACATACTATGTATACATACATTATAATAATATATATTTATAATATTATATAATGTACATATTATAATGTATAATAATTAATATACATATTAATAAAATATTATATAGTAATATATGTATACTATAATTTATAAAATGTATAAATATTATAACATATTACATACATTAGATAATATTAATTATATATATTAATAAGTATATAATTATTAATATTATATTAATATATATAATATAAACTTATATGTATAATAAATATTATTAATATATATATATTATATTATTAATAATATAAGCATAATATATATGTATTATATTATGTATATAAGTATAGTTATAATATGTATAATATTATATATTATATAAAATAATATACAACGATTATAAATTTAATTATATTATATTATATTATATAATGTATAATAGTTTTAGTTTATATTTATATACATACTATGTATACATACATTATAATAATATATATTTATGATATTATATAATTCTTAATATTATATTAATATATATAATATATACTTATATGTATAATAAATATTATTAATATATATTATATAATAAATAATATATGTATAATATATATGTATTATAATATGTATATAAGTATAGTTATAACATGTATAATAGTACATATTATATAATATAATATGCTAAGATTATATATTTAATTATATTATATTATATGTATATAATGTACAATATATTAATATATATTATAATATATTAATATTATAATAGTAATTATATAATATTAATATATAACATTATAATATTTAATAGAAATAATTTGTATTATATTAATATCTATATTATATTTAGTATCCTATATATATATATATTATATAATATTATTAATTATATAATATATATTATATTTGTGTTATTACATATATAATACTACTATAATATATAATATATTATAATATGTTAATAATTATATGTTATATATAATTAATACCATTAATACATACTATAATACATATTTACACAACATATAATGTTAATATATAATATTATATATTACTATAAATATTATATGATTATACATTAATATATATAGTATGTATATGTCATTATATATGATATACTATAATATTATATTTATTATATGTTACTTATTATAAAATATTAATATATTTATATTATGCTATTAATATATATTATGTATGTATAACATATATTAATATATTATAATATATATTGTATATTAATAATATATATATTTTAATATATTATATATTATTAATAATATTATATATTATTAGTATACATATTAATAAATATGTATTATTATTTAATTATATAATATAAATTATATATAATATTATAGGTATATACATGTATATAATTTATTAATATATTATATAGTAATTTATATATATTAATATATATTAATTATTATGTTAATTATACATTATTAAATTTTACTCTATATTAGAACATTATTATATAGTAATTATATATATTATGTATATATTATAATTACATATATAATATATATAACATTACTATATTATTGTATATATATTATATTATATATATTATAATATTATATAGATATTATATTATATATATTATATAATACTATTACATAATATATATAAATTACTATATAATATATTATTATATTATATTTATATTATATAATTAAATTATTATACATATTAAATTATTTGATTAAGGTTGACACTCTAACACGTGTCTTTGTAAGGGTTTATGACTCTTCACTCCCGAAACTCTATAAATAGGTAGTTGAGTCAATTGTAAAACACAAGGAAATAAATAAATACTCCATTTTCTATACTCATGAGTTTCTAAGTTCTTAGTTGTCCTCTCCAAAGCCCCTTAGCCAGTCTATGGCTCATCATATTGTCTATCTTATTATCCTTATAGTATAAAGTATGCTCTATACTCGCCTCTTATGAGAATCTTGTATATCAGAAATATGCTATAACCTAAAAAAGAGTAACGGTCCCTATAGTTCACACGAAGATCACAATCCATGCTTTCAATTGCTTTTACTTTGTCGATCTGAGCTTTGCTTGATAAGGCTAACAGTGCCGAAGAAGGAGTGGAAGTTCATTGTCAACCTGCTCAAGGCAATTTGAATACATGGTGGCTATGGTCCTCTAAGGGTGTGAACGAGTAGGGCTCCCGTGCTAGCTTGGTATCAGAGCCAGGTTCCTCTCGTCTTGTCGGCCGGAGAATATTTTGATTAATATTATAATATTATATAGTATATAGTATATACATATTATAATATATAGTATTATACATAATTATACTATATTATACATATACTAATATATATTATTATAATATTATAACATAAATTATATTATAATATATATTAATGTATATTAATTATGTAAATATATAATAGGTATTAATATTATATACTTCATATATGTTATAATGCATATATTATAATAATATGTATAATGTCTTATAATATATATTATATTATTAATATCATTATGTATAATATAATTATAAATATATGTATATGTAATTAACATACTATTATACATTTATACAATATTAGTATTATACAAAATATAATTAATAATATGTATTACATATAATAGTAATTATTATAAGTATTTACATATATACATATTAATATAATATTTATATAATTATTATATATTATAATATAGTATATTAATATATAGTATTATATATATTAATATTATATTATATTATTGTTATATACTTTATATAATTTATACTACATATATATTATATTATTAATATTATTATTTAATAATAAATAATTATATAACATTAATATGTATTATACCTATATAATTATAATTTATATGTATATAGTATAATTTATATAGTATTTTAATATTATATACATGTATATATATGTATACATATTAATTTATAATGTATAATACTATCATATTTAATTATTATATAATTAATATAATTATTATATTAATTATATAATATGTATACAATTAATACATATATTATTTATTAATATATATAATATACATATAATATGTATATATAGTATTATTATGTAATAGTAAATCATATATAATTTATTAATATATTTATAATATATAATATATATTACTATACACATGTAATATTATAATTACCCTATAACATATAGTATATTAGTCTATATTATATTATACATTATATATTATATTATTAATATACATATAATACATGTATAATACCTATATAACATATTAAGATATATATGTATATTAATAATTATAATATGTATATAATAGTATTATATAATAGTATTATATATTATAATATAGTATATTTATAATTATACTTAATATATAATAATAGTAAATATAATATATTATAGTAGATTATATACTATAACTATATATATTATTATAAGTTAATATATTATATGTATTATAATGTATTTTATTAGTATATAATACATTATTAATAATTATTAATACATACATAATTATTAAATATATATGATATATTATATATACATAGTATGTATATTAATATTATAATTAAATATATACTATTATTATATTTAAATACTATATTTAATATATATAATTATAACATATGTATAAATAATATATTTACATTTATAATGCTATTATATTAATATATTTATAATACTAATAAATTATTATATATGTAATAATATACTATATATTATAATTAATTATATTATATAATATACTATAGATATTATAATATATTATAACCTTTTGGTATTATATATATACATACTATAATAAATAATTAATATAATAATATAATTATATATGTACATATGTAATTATGTACATAATATAGTATAAATTATATGTAAATATATATACTATAATTAATATATTGTATTATATATTAATAGTTATATGGTATATTATAATAGTAATATGTATATAGATTATATTATTGTATATTACTAGTATTGATTAATATATGTTAATTTATAATAAACATATAATAATTTATCATAATATTATTAATTATATTATAATATTATATATGTATGTAATAGAATGCATTATAGTGTACATATGTAGTACATATTAATATAATACTATAATTATATATTATATTATTATACGTATATATTACATGTTTATATATGTATATAATATTATGTATATATTAATATATTTAATACATATAATTATTATATGTATTATAATATGGTATAATATATAATACATATATAATAATTATTATGTTATATGTTACACTGTCCATATAATATTATATGTATACTATTAATAATTATATATTAATATATTATTATAGTATATTATATGTATATTATATTATAATATATTAATATTAACTACACATATAATAACATAATAACTCATGTAATTAATTAACAAATATATATATAATATAATATATAATATATGTATCATATTATAATTATTAATATACTTTATAAATAATTATATTAATATTATATACATTATATATAAATATATTGTAAATATATATTAATAATTATAATATATAGTATATAATCTAATATTAATATAATAATATTATACTAAAAATGTATTATATAATTATCATATATAATTTATACATATTAATATACTATTAATACATATATTATATTAATATGTATTTTTTAATGTATAAATATACTAATTATATATATGTATAGTATAGTTATTATATATTAATATTAATATTAGACATATAACATATATTATAATATTATATAATTATAATATTATATATATTATATAATAATGTTATACTCTATATATAATTACTAATTATTATAATACATTATATAATATATAGTACATAATATTATAATATACATAATAGTATACTATAATAATAATATTATTGTAAACATATTATTATACTAAATATATAATATATCTTAATATATAATTATAATATAATTAATATATAACAGTTATTATAATAATTATTATATTAATACATTATATATTAATATGTATATAGTATATAATATGAATATAATCTATGTAACATATATTATAATTAATTTATTGTATATATGTATATATTTATATTATAATATATATATAATATAATAATTGTATAATATTAATACATAATATTATAATATATGTTATATGTATAGTATTAATATTAATATATAATAACTATATTGTACATATATATTATTAATATATTTATACATTAATAAATATATATACATATTATTAATATAGGTATATATTAATAATATTTACATTGTATAGTATTAATATAATATTATATGTTATTAATATATTATATTATATGTTATTATTATATATTAGTATGTATATAATATTAATATATAAGTAATAGTATATAATATTATAATACATTAATTATAATATATGTACATAATATAATATTATTAATTATATTAATATTATGCCTATATTATAATTATTATGTATATATTAAATATAATTATTATAGAGTATGTAATATTATAATGTATTAGTAATATATTATATATTATACATATATAATTATATATTAATATATATGTATAACAGTATATTATAATAATATATTACATATATTATTATCTATATAGTTAATATTATATATCTTTACTAATATTAGTATATATACATATATATATATATTATATATAATATATACATATAATACATAAATCAACATATATCTATAACATTATTTTAAACATAAAACGTGGCTTTAAGTAGACCTCACTAGAGAAGATGTCCTGCCTAGGAAAATACAAGACTACCCTTATTATATGGGCATTTATTACAAGGTTTAAATTTATGATTGAACTTGTCTTGGGTCGAACTCGAGTTCATACTCGAATTCTTGATCTCCACTAGTTCCAGGTTGGTTTCATGAAGATTCTTCAGTGATAGAGTTGACTATGAATGAGGTATAAGTAAGTCCTTCAGTATCTTCATGTGGATGGCTTTTATTGACAAAACATAGATGGACATAAAGCTCTCGATGCTCTTCCTTATTATCTTGGATTGGACATATTAATTATATAAATATGTAATATATTAATTTATTATAAGATGCTATTATAATATTAATATTCTAATATTATATATAATATACTATTAATAATATATTTTATAATTAATATCCATAATTATAATATATTACATTATACATTATTTAATTAATTATTAATTCATATTATGACTATCATATAATACAACATATATATTAATTATAATATATTATATGTATTAATAGTATATGCATATATATGTATATTAATATAATATATTTATACTATATATAAGAATATAATATTATTAATATATTATAATATATTATTTATAATATATAATTACATATATTATTAATATATAATATAATAATATATTATATTATATATTAATAATATATTATATACTATATATATTAATATAATATATTAATAATATGTATAATTATATTAATATATAAATAATATTAGTATCATATATAATATAATTAATTATACATATTATAGTATATTATAATATATACAGTATTATATATATTATATTAATATAACATATATTAATATATTATGTACTATGTAATGTATAAATATATTATAATAATTATTATAGGACCCCTGATAATAAATACAACGACCCTCCTAATCCACCTCCACCAAAACTATCAATTCCACAGAGGGTTATTCATGCAGACATGAAGAGAGACCATTACCTCCAAATCCCCGCGCTCCTCAACCATGTTTCTTGTTCAAAAGCCTGGAAGAATATTTTCCTCCTCTAGAGAGACGCGAGGATCAAACTTCTAAGCTAACCTCAACGCCTTATATTCAGAGTATTGTAGTAGAAGCAAGTGGCCATTTAAAGCCTCTGAGTCAAGGATAGGAAGTCCTCAATTAGTAGACCACAAATGCTCAGGAACAAAATCAATCACTGGAAAGTATTGATTCCAAGGTAACTCAAGTTCTCGACAAGGTTCAAAATTCATATAATCAAATTAGTTACTTGCAGACCCAACTTCTGCAAGTGGAATAGGGCTTACTGGGAAGATAACTCAGTGGGATAGCGAACTTAGAAGCCTTATTATAAATCGACAGTATGGCTTAGAGTTCACATCAAAAGAAGCAGAGATTAGGCAACTCAAAAAGGAGCTTGCAAGGATCGAAGAAGATAAGGCAGAATGAAGCTCAACCTTTATGCCCCCTGATAGAGTCTCCACTTTTATGACTTCACCAACCTTATATCAATCCCCAAATGGATCAAAACAGAGTCCCAGCTGTATGCCAAATATTTTGGGATGGTCTCCAGTATACCCTTACCACCTTCAAGACAGAAAGAAGTACAAGGTGATCAATCAAAGGCTGAAGGTAAAAAAACCCATTAATACTTTATTGGACCATCCTATGTTCTCTGGTCTTCCAGGAAAAATAAGTGATTCGGAAGAAAGTCAAAGCTATACGTCAGAATCAACTGAAACCTTTCCAGCATCAAGTGGAACAGAGGAAGAGATAACTGATGTTTCAGCAATCCTTATGGCCATATGTGACACATCCTACTTAAAAGCACGGTACTAAACCCTCCATTGGTCCTTAGTTTTAATTTGATGATGTACCTACTCAAAAGCAAAGAGAAAAGATGCATATACTATCAGCCTGGATAGATAATCAGCCAAACAGAGAATGAGCTGATTTAAGAAAAGTTCTCAAGGAATTCACATCAAGGTTTCTTGGTGTCCTAAGGGAATGGTTCTTGAGCCTAAGAGAATATCGGCAATTACAATTGATCGATGCACCAACGCCAGCTGACGTACTTGGTGAGATACATAGAGAATTTATCGGTGAGATTTCTTTGTACACCAAGGCTATGTCTCAAGAATACTTCTCTATGAGGTGTTGCTCGCTATTGAAAAAGGATCTACACAGGTATGTCAAATGAATGTCTGAAAGATTCTACATTTTGAATGGCTATAATGATCCCAATCTGAAGAATGTCTACCTTGCCTCTTTACCACAACAGCTACAACCAGAAATGACGAGGATGTTTCAAGCCATGAAGAAAGACATGGCCCAAATCAACATGGGACAAATCCATCAAATCGGCTTGGCTGCTCTGGAGAAACTCTGTGATAAAAAAATTTCTTTAAATAAATGATGGAGAGACGAAAGATTCCTAAAAGGTATGTGATAAATCCTACTTTGAACTAAAATGTCATGAGAAAGCATGCCATTGTTCCGAAAAAAGATAAAGAAGAAGATAAGTGAAACCTCAGAAGGAAAAAGAAAAACCAAACATACATGTTTTTCCGAAGGAAGCCATTCAGAAAGAAGTCCACTGACAGATGTTATATATGTGGACAAAAAGGGCATTTCACAAAACTGTGCTCTATGAAGAAAGGAAAAGTGGCTAAGCTAGCATTACAGACCTTTCACTATCATAAAGCAGATGTTGATGAAGCAGACATAGAATCTCTTTATTCAAAACAAGATGGCCGGGATTCTGATATAGCCTTCGTCCTTCATAAAATATCTGATGAAGAAGATTTAGAAGAGAATGTCCCCATTCTTATGATGATGCTCCAATGCTGAAAAAACCAACATGAATGATAGGCCTATCAAAGTGATCGGAGTCCTTCATACAGGGCACAAAAAACTATGATGAACCCTGACATCCTTCCGGACGAAGCTTGGGAGTCTCATCATGAATATTTCTTTGCTGCAGATGGCCAAACCTTTCATATTGCCTTGATATCTAAACAACCGGTCAGAATTCAAATCATTCCAGACTGTGTTATCTGGATCAAAGTCATCGGAAGCAAACTTCACGGACATAATTTATTAATGGGCTTTGATGTCTTCTTCAAAGCTCAGAAGCTACAAATATTTTCCCATGGAGTCAAATACAAGAGGACATTCCTACCATTCACACCAATACAAAAGCTGTTCATAGTAAAGGAGATATCAGAACTTGATCCACTTATCAAAAAATTGAAAAAATGTTAATGTCGAGTCACATCCACTTTGGAAGAACTCAGAATTCTATGTTTGACTTCCTTTTAAGAAGAATGAGGATATTAACGCCACTAAAGCTACACATCCTAGCATGAAACCAAAAGAGTTGAATTTGGCCCGACAAGAATGCAGCGACCTATTATCCTTGGGCCTAATTGAAGCCACCAACTCAAATTGGGCTTGTCGAGCTTTTTATGTTAATAAGAGAGCAGAACAAGTTCGAGGAAAGAAGAGGTTAGTCATTGATTAAAAACCTCTCAACTATTAATAAATTCCCTTTGCCCAGGACAAAACTCATGTTCTCTTACCTCTCAGAAGCTCAAATCTTTTCCAAATTTGACCTTAAATCTGGTTTCTAGCAAGTGGGTTTACACCCAGATGAAAGGTATAAAACAACTTTTTGCCTACCCACTTGGTCTTAACCAATGGACATTCTGTCATTTGGTCTTAAAGTTACACCATCCCTTTTCCAAAAGAACATGATGAAAATCTTCGAACCCATACTAAATAGCACCATTGTCTACATAGATGGTATCCTCTTATATTCCAATAATATAGAGGAACATGAACAACTTCTCAACATGTTCATAGACTTAGTACAAAAATATGGTGTTATGCTATCCCAAAAGAAAAGTGCAATCAAGCAAAAATCTATTGATTTTCTGGGCATGAAGATTAAGGATGAGGAGTATGAACCAGGATCACACCTATCCCAAGAACTACTTAAGTTCCTGGATAAGCATTTATCAATTAAATAGGTTCAACAGTTCCTTGGAATCATTAACTATCTTAAAGATTATATCCCCAAATGTTCAACCTATACAAGCAAATTGTCAAAGCTTCTGAGGAAAAGTCTACCTCCTTGGGATGTCAACCAAACTGCAGTAGTCAAACATCTTAAAGAAGTGTGTCAAAAGCTCTCACCTAAGAATTCCTGGAGATGGCCAACAGATCTTACAAACAGATGCCAATGATGATTATTGGGGAGCTATCTTATTAGAAAACGAAGATGGGAAACTTCATTATTTTGGACATGCCAGCAGCCAATTCAAAGAATCTAAAGCACATTATCATGCTATCTATGATAATTAATATAATCATATAATTATATATGTATATATGTAATTATGTACATAACAAAATATAAATTATATGTAAACATATATACTATAATATATATATATATATTATATTATAATTAATATAATGTATTATATATTAATAGTTATATGGTATATTATAATAGTAATATGTATATAAATTATATTATTGTATATTAATAGTATTAATTCATATATTTATAATTTATAATAAATATATAATAATTTATGATAATATTATTAATTATATTATAATATATTATTAAGATGTGTTATAATTATACTGTATTAATATGTATAATATATAATATATTGATATATAATTAATATATATACTTTTATTATATAATGTATATCTATAATATGTTATAATAATATATATGGTATTATAATTACTATTAATATATTATTAATATGATATATTTATATATAATACTTATATATTAATATAGTATATATTATAGTATTCTTAATATTATAATAATATAACATATATAATATGTATGCATGTAAATATATATTAATGTATGTATATTAATATATTGTATAATTAATATAAATATAATATTATTAATAATATATAGTATAATAATATGTATTAATACTATATTAAATAACTATACATATATAATTAATATGTATTATTAATATATTATATCATATTAATATTATGTATATTAATTATATATCATATTAATTAATTATAATATGTATATATTATGTATATAATATACATAATAATATTAATAATTATATAATTATATGTACATATTATTAATTATAAAAAGTATATATTAATTATGTAGTTATTATATATTAATATCTATATTAGTATATATTATATTATACATTATATATTATATTATTAATATACTTATAATACATGTGATATTATATATGTATATATATAATATTATATAATTATAATACATTTATTATAATTATATATGTATAATACATATTAACGTTATATAATTATATAATATTATATATTAATATTAATACTATAATATATACATATATTATATATTTTATATAGTATATAATAATAATATAATATAATAGTAATATATATAATACTATATATTAATATACTATATTATTATATGTAATATTTATATAAATATTATATTAATATATAATACATATAATAATTACTATTATATGTAATATATATTATTAATTATATTTTGTATAATACTAATATTGTATATATGTATAATAGTGTATTAATTATATATACATATATTTATAATTATATCATACATAATTATATTAATAATATATTAATAATATAATATGTATTATAATACATTACACATATGATTATATTATATGTAATATAACATATATTAAGTATATAATATTAAGAACTATGATATATACATAATATATATTATATACTATATAATTATTAAATATAATTAATATATATCATACATATATTATAATATAATATATGTTATAATAATATAATAATATATATTAATATATGTATAATACTATATATTATAATATATTATATTATGATATATTATAATATATAATATGTGTATACTATATACTATATAATATTATAATATTAATCAAAATATTCTCCGGCCGTCAAGACGATAGCAACCTGGCTCTGATACCAAGCTAGCACGGGAGCCCCACTTGTTCACACCCTTAGAGGACAATGGCCACCATGTATTCAAACTGCCTTGAGTAGGTTGACTCTGAACTTCCACTCCTTCTTCGGCACTCTTAGCCTTATCAAGCAAAGCTCAGATCCACCAATTAAACGTAATTGAAAGAATGAATTGTGATCTTCGTGTGAACTATAGAGACTGTTACTCTTTTCTAGGTTTTAACGTATTTCTTATATACAAGATCCTCATAAGAGGTGACTATAGAGCATACTTTATACTATAAGAATAATAATAAGATGGAGAATATGATGAGTCATAAACTGGCTTAAGGGCTTTGGAGAAGACAACTAAGAACTTAGAAACTCATAAGTATGAAAAATGGAGTGTTTATTTATTTTCCTGTGTTTTACAATTGACTCAACTTCCCTATTTATAGAGTTTCGGGAGTGAAGAGTCACGAACCCTTACAAACACACGTGTTAGAGTGGCAACCTTCATCAAATGACTTCTCACTTTAAGAAGGTTGCATGTAGGACATTGCATGCTAGGTTGCATGCAAGACAGTTATATCAAAGACACCTCACTATATGAGATTTCATGTCTAGGAAAGTACCCAACTACCCTTATAACATGGGTATTACATTATTTTAAACATAAAACATGGCTTTAAGTACACCTCACTAGATGAGATGTCATGCCTAGAAAAATACAAGTCCACCCTTATTATATGGGTATTTATTACAAGGTCTAAATTTATGATTGAACTTGTCTTGGGTCGAACTCTAGTTCATACTCGAACTCGTGATCTTGACTAGTTCCAGGTTGGTTTCATCTAGATTCTTCATTGATAAGGTTGACTACGATCGAGGTATAAGTGTCTTCATGTGGATGACTTTTATTGGCAAACCATAGATGGACATAAAGTTCTTGGTGCTCTTCCTTATTATCTTAAACATAGATGGACACAACTACCGTTATAGCATGGGTATTACATTATTTTAATCATAAAATGTGACGTTAATATTATATGTGAATAGTATTATATAACATTAATAATATATTATACATTTTGATTATATATTAAATTATATATTAATAACATATTATACTAGGTGTATATTATATTCATATTATAATATATATAATTAATAATATTATAATATATATAATATGTATAATATTAATAATTATAATTATATTATATTAATGTTATAATATGTAATATATATTAATATTTACATATAGTATATAATATAAAATACATATATTTATATATGTAGAAATTAATATCTACTATTCATAACATATATATTATAATAATAATTAATATATTATAATGTATATTACAGTATATTATATTATAACATGATATATTATAATTAATTATTATACATATTAATATACACTAATAATATGTAGTATAATATATATACATAGTACGTAATTATAATACTATTAATATATGTATATATTACTATTATTAATTAATATGTATAATAGGATAATTAATACTATATAATTATATTATATTTATATTACATAATATAATAATAAATATTATATTATATAAATATAATTCATATATATTTATATAATTATATATAATATACTTATATAATACATATATTATAATATATGTTAACTATTACAATATATATATATATATATTATTAATATATTAATAGATATCAATGTATATTATTAATTATATTATACATATATATTATAATTATTAATAACATATAATTATATAATTATGTATATTATATATATAATATAATTATATAATAGTTATACCTATATTAAATTATATATTATAAATATAGTTATATCTATAAATATAATATATATATATATTATATATGTTATAATATATAATTAGTAATATATGTATAACTATCATATATATTAATTAATATATATTATACTCTTATGTAATACATATTATATATAGTATAATATATAATAATATATTAATAAAAATTATAATATTTATATAACTATATTAATTAACATATATTACGTAATATTATTAGTATAATACATAACTATTATATAATATTATATACAAATACCTATAATATATAATAACTATACAAATCACTGAATTATGAAATTAAAAAAATATATTAAATCTAATAAATATATGACTCAATTTTCTAGATTCATTTTATAAAAGAAATCTATATATATATAAATGTAAAACTATATATATTATTTATGCACTCTTTAAGATACATTATTACAATTTAATTGAAGAGATTAATATCAACAATCTAAGGAATTTGCTTTGTTTTTGTTGTTCAACATAAATAAATTCGAATTTTAAAGAATTTGTGTTAACTCATAATATATTCAAAATAAGAAATAAATTTGTTAGGAACATGAAATTATTGTAGTTTCATTATATTATGGAAAATCATTAACAATTTTTCTATAATTAAACTATCAATTATTTAAAATCACCCAATCGCGTGGATAAAATTTAATTTTGTCAAATATGAAATTAAATTTTCAACAATCTTACCATAATTCAAAATTATTTCTCATTTTTGTCTCTCTCTTCTTTCTATATATTTTATCAAAATTATTACTAAATATTTTAAAGTCTCACTTTTTTGTTCTCCCTCCTCTTGAAGTGTTTTGCGTTTTCTGTTTTGAGAAAATAAATGGTAAGACATGTACGATAATATGTGTCATATTTCAATTGTCACAAAAGCCTAAACTCTTCAAAATATTATTTTTAAGTTTATTTTATTTTAAAAAAATTTATTCACCTGTGGTTTCAATTTATCCTAAACATATTTAATTTTCTTAACTATTTTTCTTTCTTATTTTTAAACAAGAAGTTCGTCCATCTCTTTCATATTTTGTTTGATTATTCTTATGATTTTCTATTGAGATCTGCTAATTATTTCGACGTATAAGCACTGTGCAATTTTTCATTAGCTGTCAAAGTATTTATTTCTATCAAATTTCAATTTTTTGTAATATTATTAAATTTAATTAGTAATTTACAAAATATTTTTGTCCTTAATTTGACTATGTACTTGGTAAATTTTACGAGATCTGTACAAATTTTTTTTTCTTTAATCTGCTGATATGGCTATTTTTTTTATTTAATTTGATTCAACCTACTATAAATCGTGGATATCATGCTTATCAATTTGTGAACAAGGCTAATTCTAATAGAAGAAAAGATGAAACATAAAATTCAAAAAATTTCTACTCATTATACAAAAGAAAAAAAATTACTGGATTACAAATCTACACCTTCTATTATATACTATTTAATATGAATATATGTTATATTACAAAATATAAGAAAAAATATCTTATGTGCATCACACAGGTCTCACACTAGTATATATCATATAATAGTATATAATACATATACATATTAATATATATATATTATATAATATATATGTATAATATATTATAAATTATTATAATATATATGTTAATAATAGTAGATATTAGTTTCTAAATATATACATATATGTATTATAATATATACTATGTGTAAATATTAATATATATTATATATTATGACATTAACATAATATAATTATAATTATTAATACGATACATATTTATTAATATTATACATTTTATATTTATATTATAATATTATTAATTATATATATTAATAAGTACTATATAATTATTATTATATATATATATATATTATTAATGTTATATAATATTATACATATATGATATTAAAGCCACATTTTATATTTAAAATAATGTAATACCCATGTTATAAGGGTAGTTGTGTACTTTCCTAACATAACATCTCATCTAGTGAAGTGTCTTTGAGATAAGTGTCTTGCATGCAACCTAGCATGACATGTATAAATTCATAATATTATAATAATATAATAATATATTATACTAACTATACATATAATACGTAATTAATATGTATATATGTATAGCTATTAATATAAGTAGGTATTATATTATATATATTATTATAATATTAATATTATATATTTATTATAATATATATTACATAATTAATATATTAACATATTATATATTAATATACTATATAATAATTATAATATACACATATATAATTTATATTACATACATACTATAATAATATATACTAATAATTATAATATGTATATACATTATAATATATTATATGTATATATTATAGTATTATATATTAATATATTTTTATATATTATATTAAGATAATATAATATGTTATAAATATAATTATATATATTACTATTACATAATATGTAATATAGGAATTATATAATTATAATATATATATGTAATATATTATATCATATATATAATAATTATAAGATTATATATACATATAATGTACACTATTTATAAGTATACTATATATTATAATAGTATAATAATATTAAAAATTATTAAATATTATATAATATATTATTATATTATATTATAAATTAATTAATATAATATAATTATTATATAATATTTACATATTATATATAAATATATTAATAGTATACTATATTATGATTATATATTTTAATAATTATTATGCTATAATATATAGTTATAATTAATAAAAGTATATGTAATATAATAGTTTTCTATTATTGTATAATTATTATATAATATATATGTATAATTATTAATATTATATATTATAATGTTATATAAATTACATATGTATATTATATATGTATAATTAATATAATATTATAATATACTATATATTATGATAATATACATAGTATTTAATTCACATATGTATATAATGTATATACTATAATATAATTAATAATATCATAATTATTATATTCATAATATGTAATATATAATATATAGTATGTATAGTAATATATATAATATTAGTTATAATTTGTACTAATAGTAATAGTAAAAAAAACATTATATATATATATATATATATTATAATACATATACTAATGTATCTAATATATACTATGTATTATGTGTTATAACATTAAATAAAAAGTATAATGTATAATTTTTATGTATATATTATATTAATAATGTAATGTTTAATATATTATAATAGTATATAAATACCCATATATTATATACATATTTATTATATATTAATATAGTTATAATATTATTAATATATAATATTAATAATTATTATATATGTATTATATTAATTATTAACATAGTATATAATTTATACTATATTATAATATATGTATGTTATTGTAATATATGTATACTATATAATATATACTATATGTATATTAACTTACGATATATATGATAATATACTATAATATTATAATATTATCATATATAATATACTAACACATTATAATAATATTGTATGTATAATATATTATAAATTGTAGGTATATTATATATATTATGTATATAATTATTATATATTATCAATACTATATTATATATAATTATAAAATATAGTATACATAAATTAATTATATAGTATAATGTAGAATAGTGCATAATATATTTATAATATATTATAATATATATTATAAATTATATAATTTATACATATATAATTAATCTTAATATATAATGTATATTAATAATATAGAGTTAATATATTATACATATAATATATAATATATTCTATATATTATAATATATATTATGGATATATTATGTACTATTATACACTATAGTATATAATTAATATATGTGTACTATATGTTATAATTATGCATAATATAGTATTATATATGTATAATATATTACACTAGAAATTAATATAAGTATATTATACATAAGATATAATATATGTATATTATAATAATGTGTTTTTATATTAATATTAATATGAATATATATTTATATTATAATAATATGTATTTATTAATATCATATATATAGTATACATAATATATAAATAACATATATATAATTTTATTATAATATATAATATTGTATAATATTATTATATTACATTATAATATAACATAATATATTATATAATTATGTTAATATATATTATAATATATATGTCTACATATTATTATAGATATTTACTATATTAATAATTATGTAATAGGTATATATAATATGTATATTATATTATATAATATATAGAATAATATTATATAATGTAATATATATCTATATATATTAATATGTATATAATATATTATTAATAGTATATTACAAACATAAACATAATATTAATATATATTATATTTGTGTAGTTTATTATACATATTGATAATAAAATACTATATATTATAGTAATACTATTAATTATATTATGTATATATTATATATATTAATATGCATAATATAATTATATAATAATATATATACATATTTATAGTATATTATATATTATAATATATATTAATTATATTATTATATTAAATTTTTGTTAATTGAATTATAATCATAATATGTATATATAAATATATTTATATACATATGTATCAATGTAATATATATTTAATATCATATTAATAGGATTATAATACATATATTAATATATTATATATATACTATGGACGTCCAATATATATGTTCATATATATCTTATATATATTATAATATATTATTAGTATAATAGTATATATAGTAGTATATTAATTATAATATATGTAAAAATTTATATATTATGATATATACATATACATTATGCATATATATTAATATGCATAATATAATTATATAATAATATACTATTAATATATTATACATATAAAATTAATATATTATATATATAATATATTATAAATTATAAATTATGTACTATTATACATTATACTATATGATTAAATGTATACTATATGTTATAATTATATAATATAGTATATTATACATAAGATATAATATATGTTATTATATATATATTATAATAATTTTTGTTTATATTAATATTAATATGAATATATATTTATATTATAATAATGTTTATTTATTAATATCATATTTATAGTATACATATTATATAACTTACACATGTATAATTATATTATAATTTATAATATTATATAATACATAGTATAATATTATATAAAGTAATATGTATATATGTATGTACAATATATAGTATAATATTATATAATGTAATATATATATTAATATGTATACATATTTATAGTATATTATAAATTATAATATATATTTATTATATTATTATATTAAATGTATGTTAATTAAATTATAATCATAATATGTGTATATATATTTATATACATATGTATTAATATAATATATATATACATATAATATCATATTATTAGTATTATAATACATATATAAATATATTATATATATACTATGGACTTATAATATATATGTTCATATATATATTATTAGTACAATAGTATATATATTTGCATATTAATTATAATATATGTACAAATGTATATATTATGGTATATACATATAAATTATATATTAATAATATTTATATATATATTATAATATATAGTTATATTATACTTATATTAATATACTATATTATAAGGTAAATAAACATATATTACTATATATAAGTATATAATATTATAATATAATCACATATATCATACTATCATATATAATATATTATATAGTATTATATATGTAATATTATATATAATTATATGTTGTTATTATTATAGTATATATTTAAAATATATGTATATTTACATTATAATATAGTATGTTAATATGAGTATAATATAACTATATATTATAATATATATATATATATAAATATTATTATATATAATGTATATGCATTTACCATAATAATACATTTGTACATATATATTATGGTATATATACTATTATATAGTATATTATAACTATAATATATATAATGTATTGTTAATAATATTATAAGGTATAATATATATTATAAGTATTATTTTATAATTAATAATATATTATATTCATATATTTAATATATTATAAATTATAAATATATAATAATAATACATATATTAATTATAACTAAATTATATATATATAATTATAATATATTAATATTATAAATTAATAGATGTATTATATTATTATATATTATATTAATAGATATTACATAATATCTATTATTAACTATATAACATTAATTATATGTGTATTATATATATAATATTATGATTAATATATATATTTATATATATATATATATTATATAATTATTATAATATAAATATATATACTTATATGTATATATTATATAATATGTACATTATATACTATTATATATGATATACATTAATATATTAATATATATATTGTATAAATATTATTATAATATGAAATATAGTATATATAATAATATAATATATAGTATATATATTATTATATTTATACTTATACTTATTAATATATACATATATAATTATAATTTAAATATATATTATTATAATATAGTATATAACATTATATTATTATAATATATTATAGTATTATTATATAACATAATATAATTATTAATAATGCTATTAATATATATAAAATATTATAATCATGTATATAATTTTAATATGTATAATATTATAATATACTATACATATTAATAGATAATAATTTTATACTTAATATATACTATTGATAATTAATAATATGTACATATAATTATATAATTACATTATTATTAATATTATAATGTATATTATATACTAATATTATATACATAATAAATCTCAAGAAGATCATAATGAAGAAATCATTATTGATAAAAATAAGATTTTACATAGTAATGTTTATAACATTAAAGATACTGATACTGTATCTCAAATGAATTTTACTATTTAATTATGTGTGATACACTAGTTTTAGATTTTTCAAAAGGATCTGCTATTAGAAGGCAGATTAATACAGAATTTAATCTACCCAAATGGGAACCATTTAGAAAATGGTATTTTAAAAGTTTTACTAAAAAAGAATATACTTTCTTTGTTAACAGTTTTTATAAATTCTGTGAAGAGCAAAATCAGATTATTTATTTTGTTCCTTGGTTTTTTAAAACTTTTATTACTGATCATATTTCAGTTATTGAAAAAAGTTATAAGCTCACTTCAGGACAGATTCAAAAATCTATTTATCCACCTCAACAACCTTTTCAAATTGAAAAGAATAATAAAACTTTAAATTTTACAGCTTTTTCAAAAATATTTGAAACAGATATGCTTCCTACTACCACGAAGCATATAAATCAGTTAATTGAAAACCAGAATTATACAAATCTATATTTTACTATTCTTGGTGAAGAGATGATATCTTTACATGACAGAGTTGAAAAAATTATTTCAGCTATTAATCAGATAAAACTTTATGTTCATATTGAAAAGAAGAAAGAAATTGATATTTCTTCTATTGCTTCTTCTTCAATTCAATCTCCTCCTTTAATAAAGGATTTTAAACTTAAATCTTCAGTTTCAGATTTGGAAAAATTATTAGAAGAAAAGTTTAAAGCTTTTAATATTTCTGCTTTAGATGATGAGGAAGATTTTTATAAAAATTATTCTCCTTCTACTTCTTCTGTTAATAATATAGAAGAGATTAATAAAATGAAATGGGCAGATAGACCCACTCAAAGTAGGTACTATTATAATAGACCTTCTCCTGCTGATGTTTTGCTTGAAGAACAAGAATATTTTCTTTCCAATAATTATAATGGAAAAAGCATTTATGAATGAAATTTAGATGGTTGTACTGATAGACACATCTATAATCTTGCACACCGTATGATGATGTACAACACTGTGTGTAAAGTATCTGGTAATTCAGATAAAAACATTGCTGTCATGATAACTGCTGGTTTTACTGGCCAACTTAAAGGTTGGTGGGATAATTATTTGTCCCAGGAACAAAAATCTTCTATTTTTAATTCTATTAAAATAGAGGATAATAATCCTGTTGAGAATGCAGTTTATTCTTTAGTTCTCACAATTATTGATCATTTTATAGGTAAGTTTACTGATAATGGAGATAATATTAGAACTCTTCTCAGTAATCTTAGATGTCAAACACTATCTGATTTCAGATGGCATAAAGATATTTTTTTAACACGTATCTTTGAATTAGCATACTGTAATAACAGTCATTGGAAAGCTAAATTTGTTGATGGCCTTCCTAGCCTTTTTCCTGAAAGAATACGTAGAGTTCTTAGGCAAGATAAGGTTTCTATACCTTATGATACTTATACTTATGGTAATTTAATATCAACTTCTGTACAAGAAGGTTTAGCCTTATGTAATGAGTTGAAATTAAATAACCAGATTAGAAAGCAAAATTTGCTTGAGAAAAAACAACTTGGCCAATTTTGTAGCCAATTTGGTATGGAAATTCCTTCTAAAGGAAGAAAACGTCCTTCTAAAGATATTAGAGAAGGAAAAACTTTCAAAAGAAAAAAAAGATATTATTCTGATAAGAAAAAAGAATTAAAAAAATCTAGATCATCTTTTTATAAAAAAGATAAAAGAAAGAATAAAGAATTTTCTATAATTTGTAGAAAATGCAAAAAACCTGGTCATCATGCAAACCAGTGTTGGGCAAGAGATAAAATCAAAGCTCTTGATATAGAAGATGATTTAAAAGATAAAATTTGTAAAATTGTTTTAGATTCTGATAATAATAAATCAGAAGATTCAGATAATGATTATTCAGAATCTAATGATTCTGAAGATATTCATCTTCTTGATAATGAATCTTTATTATCAAGAAGTGATGATTGTGAAGCATGTATACAAGGACAACCTTGTATTCGTCCTTCAAAAGAGTGCAGTAATACTGAAAATACTGATGAGTTTTATAAACTCATGTCTCGATTTCAAGAACTTAATTTAAGTGTCTTGACTAATGATAATTTTAAGAACTAATATTATTGATCAAATAGAAGACATTCCATCTACTAGTACTACTAGTCAGGTTGTTTATCAAAATACTGAGAATTCATACTCCATGTCCGAAGTTAATAAACTTCTTAGACAGAAGTATGAAAAAAAAAATCCTGTTTCTACCAAGGATTTAGTTCATGAGATTGAAAATCTCAAAAAAGAAATTAAAAATCTTTATAATATCAATAAAGATTTTCATCAACGTCTTTGCCAGGTAAAGGAAAAGAGATTGATAATTCACCTGATGATTCTATTGAACATCTTATGTCATTAGGAAAAGATTATTTTCCTACTATTTCTATGATTATATCTCAAAAGTGGTATACTAAAATCACTCTTCTGATAAAAAATCAAAAAATTGATTTTATTGCTATGATTGATAGTGGTGCTGATTTAAATGTTATACAGGAAGGATTAATTCCTACCAGGTATTTTCATAAAACTACTCATTCACTTTCTCATGCTGGAGGTGAACGTCTTGATATTAATTTCAAGATTCCAAAAGCTTTTATTTGCAAAGATAATTGTTGTATTCCAACAAGTTTTCTTCTTGCTAAAGATATTTCAAGCCAACTTATACTTGGCTTACCTTTCATTTATAAAATTTATCCTCTGACTCTTGTCAATGAAAAAGGTTTAATTGGAACCTTTGAGGGAAAACCAATATCTTTTGATTTTATTACAAAACCTATTCATAGAGTTCTTAATGAACTACAAGAACAGATTGAAAGAAAAACCTTTCAAATAAATTCTTTAAAAGAAGAAGTGAGTTTTCTGACTATTGAAGAAAAACTCAAAAATCCTAAATTACAGGAAAAAATTAAGCTTATTTATAATAAGTTTTCTGTTGATATCTGTAATGATTTGCCAAATGCTTTTTGGAATAGAAAAAAACATATTGTTTATCTTCCTTATGAAGAAGATTTTAAAGAAAAGGATATTCCTACTAAGGCAAGACCTTGTCAAATGAACTCTGAATATTTAGAGTTATGTAAAAAAGAGATTGATTCTTTACTTCATAAGAAGTTAATAACTTCTTCAAAATCTCCTTGGTCATGTACTGCTTTTTATGTTAATAAACAATCTGAGCAGGAAAGAGGAGTTCCTAGACTTGTTATAAATTATAAACCTTTTAATAAGGTTTTAAAATGGATTTGGCATCCTATTCCCAATAAGAAGGATCTTCTTGACAGATTAGTTAATGCATTAGTATTTTCTAAATTTATTTTAAAATCTGGTTTTTGGCAGATTCAAATTAATGAATCTGACAGGTATAAAACTGCCTTCAATGTTCCATTTGGACATTATGAATGGACAGTTATGCCATTTGGATTAAAAAATGCTCCTTCAGAATTTCAACAAATTATGAATGACATTTTTAATCCATTTAGCAATTTTTTCATTGTATATATTGATGATATTCTTGTCTTTTCTAAGGACATTGAAACTCACTTTAAACATTTAAATATGTTTAAAGAAATTGTTATTAAAAATGGCCTTGTTATTTCAAAGCCAAAAATGATTTTATTTCAATCTAGTATTAGATTTCTTGGTCATATTATTGATAAAGGAAATATTATTCCTATTCAAAGAAGTATTGAATTTGGAAGTAAATTTCCAGATATCATTACTGATAAAACCCAATTACAAAGGTTTTTAGGAAGTCTTAATTATATCTCTTCCTATATAAAAAATCTTAATGAAGATACTGCTATCTTATATGATAGACTTAAAAAGAATTCTTTACCTTGGAATGATAATCATACCAAGGCTATAAAAAGAATTAAATAGAAGGTTAAAAACCTTCCATGTCTCATGTTGGCAAATCCCTTATGGGAAAAAATTGTTGAAACCGATGCCTCTGACATTGGTTATGGAGGAATCCTTAAACAGGTTGATCCCCATAAAAAACAAGAATATCTTGTTCGATTTTATTCTGGTAAATGGAATAATGCCCAGAAAAATTATTCAACAGTGGCTAAAGCAATTCTTGCTATTGTTAAATGTGTTCTAAAATTTCAAGATGATTTATATAATCAGAAATTTATAATTAAAACTGACTGCAATGCAGCAAAATTTATGTTTCAAAAAGATTTTAAACATGATGTTTCTAAGCAGATGTTTGCTAGATGGTAATCACATCTTGTTCCATTTGACTTTATTATTGTTCATAAAAAAGGCATTGATAATTATTTGCCTGATTTTCTTACTCGTGAATTTTTACAGGAATGAGTTTTCCAGATCATAATTTCTATTCCTCTAATAGAGGAAGAGGAAGTTCAAGTAGAGGTGACAATTCCTCTTATAGAGGAAAAGGAGGAAGGGGTTATAACCCTCAATCCAGAACAATTATTCAGCATGGCAAACAGAAACTTGTTGCCCAGAATATTGCTAATATAGCAATTTCTTATGGAGGTAATACTTCCGAACTTGATAAAGAGTTTCGAGAATTCTTGAAACAAAAACAAAAAGAGAGTGATATCTCTCCTGAGGATACTCAGACTTCTTATGCTAATATAGCAAAAGAAGATGAATCAGAAAAATTATTTGTCGAAAATATTGATCGACAAATTATTCTTCTTATAGAAGAAAGAGATATGCAATGGGCTAATAGTCCTTGGACCATAATGGAAAGATATCTTCCTAACACGTCATACGTGTATGGGTCTTATAAACAAAGAGGTTATTATGAAAACCTCCTTCTCTCCACTAATAGTGTTGAGATTAATCATTTCTCCTCTGGAGAAAAAGGAAAAGATTATAACTTTTCCAAAATTATTATTAAAAAGGTTATATCCTTTGAAGAATGGGGTATATCTCCATTAGCAGAAAAATAATTCTTTCCTCAGATTCATAATCTGAATTTTAAATTCAATTACTTCGATTATATCGAAAGTTTTGAAAAAACTCTCTTATATGAGAACAAGAGGCATAAACACTCTTGGTTTATAAAAGTTTGTGAACATATTTTCCACAAACCTATTCCAAACTGGTTCTTTACATGGTGGAGAACTTTTGGACCTTCGGCAAAAATTTTGCCAGATCTTTTTCATGGTTTAATGAAAGACTGGATATCAGTCTCCCCTATTTTACAGGAAAAAAATTCTGACAACTTCATTGAAGGGAAGACAACTTGTCTTTTCTTTATTGAATTTGGCATTCCATGGATATGGAAATGGACACCAATAGTAGGTTATACCAGCTATGGTGCACCTTGTTTATGGCAAATCAGCCATTGTAAATTCTGGGAAAAATGATGAGGATGGACCCAGAATTCGGAAAATTATTTTCGGAGGAAACATTTGAAAAGATTAATGAAAAGATCAAAGCTTATAAGCAAGATCTTAAAGGAAAAGAAAAAGAGGATGATAATATCAGTCCTTTCAAAATTTTGACTCAGAAATATGCTGGGATACTTTCTCAGAAACAGATGATTGAATTATTTGTTTCTGAAATTAAGAAAGACATTTCCAAAAATATTGGTTCAGATTCAAAATCTGACTCCTCCATGAGGTTTGATACTAGTGAAAACCAATTCACTAGTATTTTACAGGATTCTCAGGATCCAGATGATGATGTTCCTGACCCGGCTTTATTCGAAGCCCTTGAAGAGCTTAAAGACTCTTTCACCAAAGATTCAAAATGAATACAGATCATTCTTTAAATTGTTCAAGATGTTTCTGTTATTATCAATGGAAACATAATATTGATAATATTTGGAAGCAATGCAGAAAGGAATCTCTTTCTATTCTTGTTGATGATTCCAACAATAAATCACAAATTGATTATAATTGTGCAAAGGTTGGAAGAATTCATAGTCGAGCTTGGAAAATGATGGAATTCCAAGACAATAAATTTAAAAGGTGTATGGAAAAATATTCCTCTACATCATTATGTTTCTCTCATTCATTCCTTCTGGGTTTTTGGAAGCTCAGATTCCATAATATTAGATTCAGAAGAGAACATCTATCTCCAGAAGAAACAGATTATGAAGAAAGTTAAAAACAATGATCAACAGTGACATATTAGTCACCAGACAAGGATGCTGACATATTTGTCGTATCTGCTTTCATAAAGCAGCTTTACTATTTTCTTTTTGACTTTTGTAAAAGTTTTTTCTATTCATTTTTTCATTTTGGAATCCGGGGTTTCATGTCCGGCTCTTCTCTCTATAAATAGGTAGTTTTTGTTTTGTTTGAGGCATGCTTGAGTTTGCTCGCCTCTCTCTTTCTTTCTCTCTCTACTCTCCTCTGTAAATCTTCAGTTATATAATAAATAAACTACTGCTTCTGAGTACAATTTCAGTGTAAGTTTAAAACTTTTAATTTCTGTTTATTTTTTTTTACTTTGATTTATCAGCCGCCTAATATGGCTGGCTAGTTCTTTGTGTTAGATCATAGCATAACTATTCATGTTTCTACTAACATGGTTCCAAACTTTTTTGAGGTTTTGGAAACATGATTTAAAATCAAATAATTAAAATCAATTATAGGTTTAGGGAGGTTTGAATCAGGTTTGAGTTAACCTACGGTTTATAAGCCTACTTCGTGCCCTTGTTGCCGTTATGCCGAGTGAAGGCGCAGGCGTTTGTGGGGTTTTTCTTGTAAGCTTATACAACTAAGGGGGTCCTCAGTAAAAATCCTGAATTCAGTAAAAGAATTTGTCCCTCACCTATTCTGTAATTGAGTTTTAGTCTATTTGGTTTTGGGTCATCCCGTCCTGGGTCATGAATGGTATCAGAGCCATGGAAGTAGAGATATGTTTAAGTTCATCTATGATCTAACACTTTTTATCATTATGAATATATTTCATAAGAAAACTATTGTTAAAAACAGTAGGATTAAGGAATATGATATTCCTGATAATTTAGATTTATTAAATAAATGGACTATTCCTAAAATAAAACCAAATTTGGTTTATGAATTAGGAACGTTTGAGAAATTAGGTCTCAAACAAGTAGTTAAAACTACTGAGTCTGCAATATCTCTTAATGATAAAGAGATGACTATACGTCTCTTAAATGAAACAGATATTCAACCTTTTATTGATACTCATAATTTTATTCATATAGGATGCATCCAAATTGCATTTAGGCCTTTAACTTTAGAAGGTCTTCCAGAAATGTTCATGGCAACTCTTAGGGATGCCAGAAATCTGGATTTTACCCATTCTATCATGGGAATGATTCAATCTAGTCTGGCACATGGACCAGTTTATTTTGATGTTTATCCAAATCTTTCAGTTTCATTAACTGATAGAAATATTTTGGATACCTTAACATTAAATGTTTGCACAGAAAATTATAATTATATTTCTGGAACAGAAGTTATATGTATCTGTTATCGTATATATTTTAAACCATTGTATACTCTTAACCGTATGTGTAAAAGAGTAGAGAAAAAGTCTAATGAGACTATTTTAATTGAAACAAATTTTGGAAAATCTAATATTACTACCAGAAGAGCCATAAAATGGAAGGAAATTAAATTTCCAGAACATTGGACTCTTACACAGGCTATGCCTAAACTTCCTGTTGTTAATAATAGATTACAACAGACTATTCAGAATACTGAAGGATCAGTGCAAATTAAATTTGCTCCTGATCAAAGGAAGTTAATATCTTCCTCTAGATCTTTATCCAGATCTAGATCTAATCAGAATTTTATTTCTCCTCTTCAATATCATGTGGATATTCCACAAACTTCTAGAGCATCAACGTCTTCTTATTTTCATGAAGATGATAAATCTCAAGAAGATCATAATGAAGAAATCATTATTGATAAAAATAAGATTTTACACATATATTTATTATATTATGTATATATATAATACATATAGGTTATAATATATTATAATATGAATAGTATATTATATACTATAATTAATTATAGTATATAGTATATTATTACATATATAATAATTTATTAGTATTATAAATATTATGTATAGTATAGATAAATTAATTCATAATATATTATAATTATACAGAATATTATATAATATACTTATTTATTATATAATATATATATATTATATATTATAATATGTTATATTATATACTACATATATAATATTTATAATATATCATAATAGTATACGTTATTATATATATGTATATTATATAATTATATATGTATAAATATAATATATGTTATTAATAGTATATATAAATTATGGTAGTATAATTAATACATAATAGATAATTAATATATATTAACATATATAATATTATGTATAATATATTATACATATATATGTACATATAATTAATATTTATACATATGTTATAATTATATATATTAATTATAGTATTTAAATATATATATATTATGTATTATTAATATATATACTATTATAAAGTACTATTATAATGTATGTAATATACAATTATACTTTATAATGTATTAATATATAATAATATATGTAGTTATATTAAATAATGTACTATAATATATTATATTTACTATTATGATATATGAAGTATAAATATAAATATACTATATTATAACATATAATACTATTATATACATATTCTAATTATTAATATACATATATATTAGTATGTTATATAGGTATTATACATATATTTTATGTATATAAATAATATCATATATAATGTATAATATAATATTGTCTAATGTACTATATGTTATAGGGTTATTATAATATTACATGTATATAATTTATAATATAATTATATATATTAGATATTATACATATATATATATATTAATAAATTATATATGATTTACTATTACATAGTAATACTATATAAACATATTAAATGTATATATTAGTAAATAATATATGTATTAATAGTATACATATTATATAATTAAATAATAATTATATTAATTATATAATAACTATACATGATAGTATTATACATTATAAATTAATATGTATACATATATAAAATATTATAATACTATATAAATTATACTATATACATATAAATTATATTTATTTAATACAAAAATATTTTTTACTAATTATATACATGTAATATTATAATAACCCTATAACATATAGCATATTAGACTATATTATATTATACATGATATATTATATTATTAATATACATATAATACATGTAATTATATATGTATCTATATAATAATATAATACATATTATAATACATTATACATATTATTATAATATATGTATTTTAACATATATTAAGTATATAATATTAATAACTATTATATATACGTAATATATATTATATACTATATAATTACTATATATTAAGACATATATTATATTATAATTTATGTCAAAATATTATAATAATATATATTAGTATATGTATAAAATAGTGTAATTATGTATAACATTATATATTATAATATGTTATATTTTAATATATATAATATGTGTATACTATTGACTATATAATATTATAATATTAATCAAAATATTCTCTGGCCGAGCAAACTAGCTCTGATACCAAGCTAGCAAGGGAGCACTACTCGTTCACACGCTTAGAGGACCATGGCCAAAATGTATTCAAATTGCCTTGAGCTGGTTGACTCTAAACTTCCACTCCTTCTTCGGCACTCTTAGCCTTATCAAACAAACCTCAGATCCACCAAGTAAAAGCAATTGAAACCATGGATTGTGATCTTTGTGTGAACTATAGGGACCGTTACTCTTTTCTAAGTTATAATATTTCTGATATACAAAATCCTCATAAGAGGCGAGTATAGAGCATACTTTATACTATATGGATAATAAGATGGAGAATAAAATGAGCCATAGACAGACTTAAGGGTTTTGGAGAAGACAACTAAGAACTTAGAAACTCATAAGTATCGAAAATGGAGTGTTTATTTATTTTTGTGTTTTATAATTGACTTAAATCCCCTATTTATAGAGTTTCGGTAGTGAAGAGTCATGAACCCTTACAAAGACACGTGTCAGAGTGGCAACCTTCATCAAATGACTCCACACTTTAAGAAGGTTGCATGTAGGACATGTCATGCTAGTATGTATACTATTATAAAATATATTTAATAAACAATATATATAATTATTTTAATTATACATACTATATTATAATTTGTAATATTATATGGTGTTCATATATTATTATATTAATATATTATTTTAATATATTATTAATACACTAAAATATATATTAACATATATATACATACTATTATATATTATTATACATATTATAATATATTTATTAATTATAATATATATTAACATACATTATACATATTATAATATTATAATAAATTTATATTATGCTATACATATAATTATTAATCTATATTATTAAATATATTAATTATATATACATATAATATGTTATATTAAATACCTATAATTAATATTATATATTATGATATATAGTATTGTGGTGTTTATTTATTTATGTATATAATATATAAATATTATGTATATTGTAACATCATATAATATTAATATAATATTAATGTATATTATATATATTAATATACTATGGATATATATTATAATATATATTATAGTATATGTATATTAATACATAATAGTATATAATAATTAATATATGTATACATTATAATACATAACATAATTATACATACTTATTATATATTAATTATTAATTTAATTATATACATTTCATATAATTACATTAATATTATTCTATAATATTCTATATTTACATATTAATTATATAATATGAACTATATATAATATTATAGGCATATAAAGGTATATAATATATTAATATATTATATAGTAATTTATATATATTAATATATATTAATTATACATTATTAAATTATACTATATATTAGTATATTATTATATAGTAATTATATATATTATGCAATAGTATTATATAATATGTATAGTATTATATTATGTATATACATAGTTATAAAAATATATAATTTAATATTTATATAATATTATAATATATATAATGTAATATATATACAATATTATATATAATTATAATATATACTAATGTAATAATAATTAGTATAAATAATATATTATGTTATAGTATATATTATAATATAATATAGTATGTATAATATTAATAGATATATGTTAATATATGTATTATATGTATATATACTAATATTAATACAGATATATAATATTAACTATAAAGATAATAATATATTGAATATACTATTATAATATAATATTAAATATATATTAATATATAATTATATATGTATAATATATACTACATAACTAATACATTATAATATTACGTACTCTATAATAATTATATTTAATATATACATAATAATTATAATATATACATAATATTAATATAATTAATAGTATTATATTATGTACATATATTATAATTAATGTATTATAATATTATATATTATTGTCATATTAATATATAATAACTAATAATAACATATAATATAATATATTAATAACATATAATTTTATATATTTTAATATTATACAATGTAAATATTATTAATATAAACTTATATTAATAATATGTAAATATATTTGTTAATGTATAAATATATTAATAATATATATGTATAGTATAGTTATTATATATTAATATAAATATTATACATATAATACATATTATAATATTATGTATTAATATTATACAATTATTATATTATATATATTATAATATAAATATTTACACATATACCATAAATTAATTATAAAATATATTACATAGATTATATTCATATTTTATACTATATACATATTAATATATAATGTATTAATATAATAATTATTATTATAATAACTATTATATATTAATTATATTATAATATCATTTTATATAATATATTATATTATAATTATATATTAAGATATATTATATATATTTAGCATAATAATATGTTTACTATAATATTATTTTTATAGTATACTATTATGTATATTATAATATTATGTACATATATATTATATAATGTTTTATAATAATTAATAATTATATACAGAATATAACATTATTCTATAACATATAATATAATAATTATATAATATTAATATATATGTTGTATGTATAATATTAATATTAATATATAATAACTATAGTAAACATATATTATTAATATATTTATACATTAAAAAATATATATATATATTATTAATATAAGTATATATTAATAGTATTTACATATAGTATATAACTAATTAATATATATATATAATATATGTCTTATAATTATTATAATTATTAATATATATTTATAATATATTTATATATAATGTATATAATATTAATATAATTTTTTATATAGTATATTAATAATTATATTGTGATACATATATTTATTATATAGTATATTATATATATTAATTAATTATATCTGTTATTATATTATTCTATGTATAGTTAATATTAGTATATTAAAATATAATACACATATAATATGCTATAATAATATATTATTATTAAAAGTAAACATATTATTATTACATGGACAGTGTAACACATAATATAATAGTTATTATATATGTATTATATATTATACCATATTATAATACATATAATATTAATTATATTAATACATACATAATATTATATACATATATACATATAATAATATAATATATAATTATATTAGTATATACTACATATGTACACTATAATGTATACTATTATATATATAATACTATTCTAATTATAATTAATATAATTAATATATTATAATATATACATTATATTAATTACATATATTATTATATAATTATTATAAATAATATATTTATAATACTAGTAAATTATTATATATGTAATAATATATTATATGCTATAATTAATTATTAATATATATTACAGTACAATGTATATACGTATAATATTTATATGTATATACATTATACTATATATATGTATTATACATAATATATATTAGTAATTATACAGTATATATTATAATATAGTATATTATGCATATTAAAATTAATATATTATAATTATTAATAGTACGAATATTATGTATAATATATATATTAACAATATATATTAATATTATATAATTATGTATTATATATAATTATATGTAAATATATAATTATATATATAGTATGTACATATTAATATAATGTTATTAATATTATAATATATACATATTATATATTAATAGTATATTATATATCCTATAATAAATTATATATAATTAATAGTATGTATTATATTATATTATATTTAATATAAAATATATTTATAATTATTTTAATTATAAATACTACATTATAATTTGTACTATTATATGGTGTTCATATATTATTATATTAATATACTATTTTAATATATTATTAATATATTATAATATATTACATTCTATGGATTATACTAAATATAATATAGATATTAATATAATAAAAATTATTTCTATTAAATATTATAATATTATATATTAATATTATAAGACAATAATATTAATAATTTATATTAATATTATATAATTACTATTGTAATATTACTATATTATAATATATATTAATATATTATGAAATATATACATATAATATAATATAATTAAATATATAGTATTAGTATATTATGTTATATAATATATAATTTTATACACATATATATAAGTATACTTATATACATATATATTATAAATATATTATTAATAATATAGTATATATTACTAATAATTATTATACATATAAGTATGTATTATATATTAATATAATATTAATAATTATATCATTATTAATATATATAATTAATATTTTCTAATGTATATAAAATGTTATAATATTTATACATTTTATAACATTATAGTATACTTATATTACTATATAATACTATATTTATATGTATATTAATTATTATACATTATAATATGTACATTATATAATTGTAAAAATATATATTATTATAATGTATGTATACACAGTATGTATATTAATATAATTAATGTATTAAAACTATTAATACATATATTATAAAGGTATATATATAATATATTAATGTATTATTAATAATAATTACATATATAATATTATAATATTACATATGTATATTATGTTATTATATATATATATTAATAATTAATAGTATATATAATATATTATGTAATATACATATATAATATAATACATATTAATATATAATAATATTATAATATTAATATATAGTATAATATATTATTAATATATTATATAATATATATACTAATTAATATTATTATATAAACATATATATATTATAAGTTAATTAATGGTATATTAATTATAATACATATAATACATTTATAGTATATAATATTAATATTTATATATACTATAAATATATATTATATGGTGTTCATATAATATTATATTATTATAATATTATAATATTACAATATATTAATACAATCATTATATTACTATATATACTATAATGTATATAATAGTATTAATATATTATAAATATATACGTATTATATAATATACATAATATAATTAATAGTAATATATTAATATAATAATGTATGAACACCATATAATATATTTTTATAATATATATACATATTAATATTATATACTAATATTATAATTATATATATATTATATTATATAGTATATATGTATATAATGTATATGTAATTGTATATATATGTTAATATTATGATAACATATTATATTATAATAGTATTAATATACATTATAATCTACATATTAGTATTATAATTAATATTACATAGTATAGATATTATTTTAAACATAAAATGTACCTTTAATATTATATATGTATAATATTATATAACATTAATAATATGTATAGATTATGATTATATAGTATATCATATATAAATATATTTTTGATTAATATTATAATATTATATAGTATATACATATTATATATTATAATATATTATAATATCACATATTATAATATATAGTATTATACATAATGATACTTTATTATACATATACTAATATATATTGTTATAATATTATAACATATATTATATTATAATATATGTATTAATAATATAATATTACATGTACATAATTAATAATATAATTATTTGTATTAAATAATTATAATTTATATGTATATAGTATTACTTATATAGTATTATAATATTATATATATGTATATATATGTATACATATTAATTTATAATGTATAATACTATCATATATAATTATTATATAATTAATATAATTATTACATTAATTATATAATATGTATACTATTAATACTATTATTTATTAATATATATATATATATATAATATACATATAATTCGTATATATAGTATTATTATGTAATAGTAAATATAATATAAATTTATTTTAATATTATAATATGTATAATAGTATATAAAAGTATGTATATATATGTTAATATATTTCATAATATTAATAATATATTAATATAATAATATATGAACAACATATAATATTACAAATTATAATATAGTATGTATAATTATAATAATTATAAATATATTGTATATTAAATATAATATAATAGTATACATACCATTAATTATATATAATTTAACATAATATAGATTATACACTATTAATATATAATATGTATATATTATAATATTAATAACATTATATTAATAGGAACAAACTATATATAATTATATATTTACATACAATTATATATAATACATAATTATATAATATTAATATATATTGTTAATAAAGATATTATATAAATATTATGTATACATATAATATACATATATATTATACATATTATTTATACTATTAATAATTATAATGTATTAATTTTAATATGCATAATATACAATATTATATTATATACTATATAATTATTAACATATATATAATGTATAATACATATATATTTATATTATAATGCATATACATATTAATATTATATGTATATACAATATACTATAATATATATTAATAATTAATTATAATATATATTATAATATTACATATATAATAATTTATTAGTATTATAAATATATTATTATAATAATTATATAATGATATATGTAATTAAAATATAATACATATATATTATAATATATTAATAATATATATGTATAATATAGTTATTATATATTAATATTAATATTATACATATAAGATATATTATAATATTATGCAATAATATTATATAATTATTATATTATATATTATATAATAATGATATATTCTGTATATAATTATTAATTATTATAATACATTATATAATATATATGTACATAATATTATAATATACATAATAGTATACTATAATAATAATATTATAGTAAACGTATTATTATACTAAATATATAATATATCTTAATATATAATTATAATATAATGTATTATATCATAATAATATTATAATAAAATTAATATATAATCGTTATTATAATTATTATTATATTAATACATTATATATTAATATGTATATAGTATATAATATGAATATAATCTATGTAATATATATTATAATTAATTTATGGTATATATGTATATATTTATATTATAATATATATAACATAATAATTGTATAATATTAATACATAATATTATAATATATATTATATGTATTATATTAATATTAATATATAATAACTATACTATACTCATATATTATTAATATATTTATACATTAATAAATAATATACATATTATTAATATAAGTATATATTAGTAATATTTACATTGTATAATATTAATATATATAATATAATATGTTATTAATATATTATATTATATGTTATTACTAATTATTATATATTAATATGTATATAATAATAATATATAATTAACAGTATATAATATTATAATACATTATTTATAATATATGTATATAATATAATACTATTAATTGTATTAATATTATGTATATATTATATTTATTATGTATATATTACATATAATTATTATAAAGTACGTAATAACCTTGGGCCTTATTGAAGCCACCAAATCAAATTGGGCTTGCCAAGCTTTTTTTGTCAATAAGAGAGCAGTACAAGTTTGAGGAAAGAAGAGGTTAGACATTGATTAAAAACCTCTTAACTATTAATTTCTTGATGATAAATTCATTTCGCCCAGGACAAAAGTCATGTTCTCTTACGTCTCAAAAGGCTAGATCTTTTCTAAATTTGACCTTAAATCTGGTTTCTAGCAAGTGGGTTTAAACCCAAATGAAAGGTATAAAACTGATTTTTGCCTACCCATAGTAGTAAATATTATAATTATAATATATTATAATATTATAATTTTATAATTATGTATAAATGTATTATATATTATAATTAGTATATATATATAATAATAATTTATATTCTTTTTGTAAATTATAATATTATAATAATATGTAATAGTTATAATAATATATTAATAATATAATATATATTTATATTAATAACTATATACATTATATTATAATAATTAATATCTATAATATTAATTATAACATATTAATAGATATATACATTATATAAATATATATAATAACATATAATTATAATATATTATATATTATTTGTAATAGCTATTATAATAAAATTACATAACTATAATAATATTATATTTATGTATACTATGATTACAATATATTCATATATATTGTAATAAATACTATAAATATAATATTATAATAATATTAATATATAATTACTATAATTAATATATATTAATTATATATAATTATTAACATATAGCTATCATATATAAAAGTATATTATAATTACATAATATTATAATTATAATACTATACAATAATATATTATTAATACACTAATATATGTATTATATATATTATCTAATATAATATATAAAATACATATTTATATAATTATATTTTATTAATAATTATAATGTATATGTATAATATAATTAATAATATGCATTAATATCTATTAATATATTAATAATATATATATTATAATAGTTAACATATATTATAATATATGTATTATATAAGTATATTATATATATTTGTATAAATATATGTGAATTAAATTTACATAATATAGTATTTAATATTATATTATGTAATATAAATATAATATAATTATATAGTATTAATTATCCTATTATACAAATTAATTAATTATAGAAATATATACATAATATTAATAATATTATAATTACGTACTATGTATATGTATTATCCTACATATTATTAGTATACATTAATATGTATAATAATTAATTATAATATAATATACTGTAATATACATTATAATATATTAATTATTATTATAATATATATTTTATTAACAGTAGATATTAATTTCTAAATATATGCATATATGTATTTTATAATATATACTATATGTAAATATTAATATATATTATATTTTATAACATTAATACAATATAATTATAATTATTAATATTATACATATTTTATATGAGTTAATATATAATCATAATGTATAAATATTATTAATGTTATATAATATTACACATATATGATATTAGAGCCACGTTTTATGTTTACAATAATGTAATACCCATGTTATAAGGGTAGTTGTGTACTTTCTAGACATAACATCTCATCTAGTGAGGTGTCTTTGAGATAAGTGTCTTGCATGCAACCTAACATGACATGTATAAATTCATAATATTATAATAACATAATAATATATTATAATAACTATACATATAATATGTAATTAATATGTATATTTGTATAGCTATTAATATAAATAGGTATTATATTATATATATTATATAATATTAATATTATATAATTATTATAATATATATTACATAATTAATATATTAACATATTATATATTAATACACTATATAATACTTATAATATACACATATATACTTATATTACATACATACTATAATAATATATACTAATAATTATAATCTGTATATACATTATATATTATAGTATTATATATTAATATATTTGTATATAATATATTAACATAATATAATAAGTATAAATATAATTATACATATTAATAATACATATTACATAATATAAGTATTATATAAGTATAATATATACATGTAATATATATTATATCATATATATAACAATTATATGATTATATATACATATAATATACACTATTATAAGTATATTATATATTATAATAGTATAATAATATTAATTAATAGTATATCTTATATTATATATTATTATATTATATTATAAATTAATTAATATAATATAATTATTATGTAATATATTACATTTTATATATAAATATATTAATAGTATTCTATATTATAATAATATAATTATATATTTTAATAATTATTATACTATAATATATAGTTATAATTAATAATAGTATATGTAATAATATATAATAATTTTATATTATAGTATAATTAGTATATAGTATATATGTATAATTATTAATATTATATATTATAATGTTATATATATTACATATGTATATTATATATGTATAATTTATATAATATTATAATATACTATATATTCCAATAATAGTAACAATCTATATATATATATTATAATACATATATTAATGTATCTAATATATACTATGTATTATGTTTTATAATATTATATAAAAAGTATAATGCATAATTATTATGTATATATTACATAAATTACGTAATGGTTAATATATTATAATAGTATATAAATACCCATATATTATATACATATATACTATATATTAATATAGTTATAATATTATTAGTATATATTATTTATAATTATTATATATGAATTATATTAATCATTAAATATATATTATGACATGTATTATTATTATAATATATTAATTATTAACATATTATATAATTTATACTATATTATAATATATGTATGTTATTGTAATATATGTATACTATATAATATATACTTATATGTATATTAACTTACCATATATATTATAATATTATCATATATAATACATATATAATATATTAACATATTATAATAATATTATATGTATATTATATATATTATGTATATAATTATTATATATAATCAATACTATATTATATATAATTATAACATATATTATACATATATTAATTATATAGTATGATGTAAAATAGTACATAATATATTTATAATATATTATATATATATCTTATAAATTATATAATTTATACATATAATGTATATTAATATATAATGTATATTAATAATATATTAATAATATACTGTCAATATTATACACATAATATATATAATATATTATGTATATATAAATATATTATGTACTATTATACATTATACAATATAATTAATATATGTATACTATATGTTATAATTATATATTTACACATAATTTTATATAATACATAATTATATAATATTAATATATATATTATATAATATTATGTATACATATATATATACTATACATATTATTTTTACTATTAATAATTATAATATATTAATTTTAATATGCATAATATACTATATTACAATATATACTATATATTTATTAATATATATATATTATATATAATACATATATTTAGTATAATGTATATACATATTAATATTATATGTATATACATTATACTATAATATATATTAATAATTAATTATAGTATATAGTTTATTATTACATATATAGTAATTTATTAGTATTATAAATATATTAGTATAATAATTATATAATAATATATGTAATTAATATAATACATATATATTTTAATATATTAATAATATTAATTATAATTATAATAATATTATATATGTATCATAATAGTATACATTATAGTGTACATATGTAGTATATATTAATATAATAATATAATTATATATTATATTATTATATGTATATATTTTGTGTTTATATATGTATATAATATTATGTATCTATTAATTTAATTAATACAAATAAATATTATATGTATTATAGCATGGTATAATACATATATAATAATGATTATATTATATGTTCCATTGTCCATATAATATTATAATTATTAATATATTATATAAATAATTATATTAATATTATATACATTATATATAAATATATTATAAATATATATTAATAATTATAATATATAGTAAATTATCTAATATTAATATAATAATATTTTATTACATATGTATTATATAATTATCATATATAATGTACACATATTAATAAACTATTAATACATATATTATATATATGTGTATTAATTAGTTATATACTATATGTAAATATTATTAATATATACTTATATTAATAATATGTGTATATATATATTTATTAATGTATAAATATATTAATTATTTATATGTATAGTATAGTTATTTTATATTAATATTAATATTGTACATATGACATATATTATAATATTATGTAATAATATTATACAGTTATTATATTATATAATAATGTTATATTATGTATATAATTATAATATAATATATTATATCATAATAATATTATAATATAATTAATATATAACAGTTATTATAGTTATTATATTAATACATTAGATATTAATATTTATATAGTATATAATATGAATATAATCTATGTAATATATATTATAATTAATTTATGGTATATCTTTATATATTTATATTATAATATATATATATATAATATAATAATTGTATAATTTTCATACATAACATTATAATATATGTTATATGTATAATATTAATTTTAATATATAATAATTATACTATACATATATATTATTAATATATTTATACATTAATATATATATATACACATATTATTAATATAAGTATATATTAATAATATTTACATTGTATAATATAAATATATATAATATTATATGTTCTTAATATATTATATTATATGTTATTATTATATATTAATATGTATATAATATTAATATATAAGTAATAGTATATAATATTATAATACATTAATTATAATATATGTACATAATATAATACTATTAATTACATCAATATTATGTCTATATTATAATTATTATGTATATATTAAATATAATTATTATAGAGTACGTAATATTATAATGTATTAGTAATATATTTATATTATACATATATAATTATATATTAATATATATGTATTATAGTATTTTATAATAATATGTTACATATATTATTATCTATATAGTTAATATTATATATCTGTATTAATATTAGTATATATACACATATATATATATTATATAATATATACATATAATACATATATTAACATATATCTATTACATTATTTTAAACATAAAACGTGGCTTTAAGTACACCTCACTAGATGAGATGTCACACCTAGGAAAATACAAGACTACCCTTATTATATGGGCATTTATTACAAGGTTTAAATTTATGATTGAACTTTTCTTGGGTCGAACTCGGGTTCATACTCGAACTCTTGATCTTGACTAGTTCCAGTATAATATTATATATTTACATATTAATTATATAATATGAATTATATATAATATTATAGGTATATACATTTATAAAATATATTAATATATTATATAGTGATTTATATATATTAATTATACATTATTAAATTATACTATATAATAGTATATTATTATATAGTAATTATATATAATATTATAGGTATATACATGTATATAATATATTAATATGTATATTATAATTATAATAATAATATATGTTAATAACATATATATATATAGTATACAATAATATTAATATATATAATTACACTATGTTATTAATAATTAAAAGTATTATAATAATAATATTATGTATTTATAATATACTTTTATATATGATAGCTATATGTTAATAATTATATATGATTAACATATATTAACTATAATAATTATATATTGATACTATTGTAACGTTATATTTATAGTATATATTATAATATATATGAATATATTGTAATCATAGTATCCATAACTATAATATTATCATAGTTATTTAATATTACTATAATAGCTACAACACATAATATATAATATATTATAATTATATGTTATTATATATATTTATATAATTTATATATCTATTAATATGTTATAATTAATAGTATAGATATTAATTATTATAATATAATGTATATAGCTATGAATATAAATATATGTTATATTATTATAACTATTACATATTATTATAATATTATAATTAACATAATGTATAAAATGTTTATCTATATATATATATAAACTAATTATAATATATAATACATATAATACATATATACATAATTATAAAATTATAATATTATAATATATTATAATTATAATATATAGTATATAATATTATAATATATTATAGTATAAATTATATTTTAATATAATAAAGATCCACCAAAGGATAGATTCATTTTTTGTATCTTGGAAAGAGATGAGTGTATCGCATACTAAGATCTCCATAGGATGAAAGTCATATATAACACACACTATTAATACCACAAATAATACATAATATAATATATAATATTATATTATCTATAATATAATATTATATATTCATATATAATAGTATATAAATTATATAATATGTATTATATACAATATATATAATAATATTATATTATTACTATGTATAATATATTATATTATTATATATTATAACTGTATATATTTAATACTATTATTAATATATAATTAATTATATATTATATATAATTATATATATCATATTGTATATATTACATAAATTATTACATATATAGATATATATTATATTATTACATAAATACTATTAATATATGTATTAATTATAAATATATATTATATATTAATATTAATAATAAACATATTATAATATATAATATACATATGTAATATTATAATAGTATATACTATATATTATAATTATAATATGATATATAATTAATTATTATATTAGTATACAAATATAATTAATATGTATAATATATAATTATAATAGTTATAATATAATATATTATATAAATTAATATATAATAATATTATACTATTACATATAGTATACTATAATGTATTAATTTTAATATTATAATTAATATATTATAGTATATATTATATTATATAAATATGTATACATAATATATATTTATAATTAATATATGTATATTATAAATATATTAATTATGTATAATATATTATAATATTTACATAATTAATATATATTAATGAATATATTTAATATATATTATAATATATTATTATTATTATTATTATTATACATATCCTATTAATGATATATATATTATAATGTATTATATTAGTAATATAATAATATATATTAATACTATTATATAATTAATATTAAATGTATTATATTAATTATTATAATATATATGTTATAATATAATATAGTATATATATTATATAATTAATGTATATATATGTGTATCATAATATATATAATATCAAAATATATAATAATATGTATTTATGTACAGTACAATTATAATTATATATAATTATAATTATTTATATATGTATAATACTAATATATATTGATCATTAATATATTATTCATTATTATATATATGTATAACTATGTATATATATATATATTATTAATATTAATTAATTATTACATATATAATTATAATTATTATACATAATATTAATATATAGTATATATTATATATGTTATATATATTATTATATAATATAATAATTATTATATTATAACGTAACAATATTAATTATATATCATATTATATAATTATGGTATATTATAATATATATAATAATTTATGATAAATTATTAATAATGTTATATAGATAATTAATATATATTGTTATAACATATAGTAATATATTTATTAATATATGCATAATATTATAATATATTAAATATATTGTAATATGTATACATATATATTATTCATATATAATTTGTGTATATAATATATATTTATAAATATATATATAATAATATTATAATTCATTATACATATATATTATATATTATTTAATTATATGTAATATATATATTAGTATGTATATATATGTATTATAATAGTTATATATAGTTATAACATATATTAATTATATAATATTATATATTAATAGTATATATATATATATTTATATAATTATTATATACTAACATCATATAATTAATAATATACATACATATACTATAAATAACTATATAAATATAATATAATTATATTATATATATAATATGTTATAAATATATTGTTTATATAAATATAATATAATATTAATGTATAATAATAAATGTATATAATTTTGCAATATAATAAAAACATATTATAATATAGCTATAAAGTATAGTGTATTATATATTATAATTATGTTATATAAAATTTTAATTTATATTATATACTTAATAATACATATATAATAATTATATTGTCATAATTATATAAATATATATTACAGTATATATACATAATTAATGTAATATAGTATATATTAAATTATAATTATTTGTACCTATAATATATTATTATAATAGTGTTATATCATATATACATATTTTATAATATACATATTAATGTAAATATGTATATTATATATTATAATGTTATATATTATATGTATGTATATAAGTATGTATATTATAATAAAGTATAATATATTATATATTATATATAATTATAATAAATATATAATTTTATAATAAAAATATTTAATATATTATATACTATAAATACATAATAATAATAATAATAATAATAATAATAATAAATATATTAATTATACATAAACTATATATACTTATATTTATAATATATTAATATATGTATTATAATATTATATATTATATTAATATAATACATCATAACTATTATTAACTATATATTATTAATTATATGTATATTATATATACAATATTATGTTTAATATATATAAATATTATATAATTAGTATAATATAAATATATATACGAATATGTATATATTATATAATATGTACATTATATACTTATACATATTAATATAAACATATATAATTATAATTTAAATATATATTATTATAATATGGTATATAAATTTTTATTATTATAATATATTATAATATTATTATATAACATAATATATTAATTAATAATACTATTAATATATATAAAATATTATAATCATGTATAATATTATAATATACTATAAATATTATATTATTATAATATATTATAATATTATTATATAACATAATATAATAATTCATAATACTATTATTATATATAAAATATTATAATCATGTATAATATTATAATATACTATAGTTATTAATATATAATAATTATATAATTAATACTTAATATTTATAATTAATAATATGTACATTAATTATATAATTATTAATATTATAATGTATATTTAATACTAATATTATATACATAATATATACATATTATAATTAATTAATATGATATATAATTAATATAAATAATATAAATATGATACAATATATTAATAATACATATTAATTATATATATAATTAATTAATATAGTATTAATACATATTATTATACTATATATTATTAATAATATAATATTTATATTAATTATAAATTAAAAATAATATTATACTATATTTATACATAATATTATAATATGTACATTATATACATTATATACATATAATTATGAAAATCTTCGAACCCATACTAAACATGTCTACATAGATTGTATCCTCTTATATTCCAATAATATAGAGGAACATGAACAACTTCTCAACATGTTCATAGACTTAGTACAAAAATATGGTATTATGCTATCCCAAAAGAAAAGTACGATCAAACAAAATTCTATTGATTTTCTGGGCATGAAGATTGAGGATTGAGTGTGTGAACTAGGATCATACCTATCCCAAGAACTACTTAAGTTCCTGGATAAGCATTTATCTATTAAATAGGTTTAACAGTTCCTTGGAATCATCAATTATCTTAAAGATTTTATCCCCAAATGTTCAGCCTATACAAGCAAATTGTCAAAGCTTCTAAGGAAAAGTCTACCTCCTTGGGATTTCAACCAAACTGCAGCAGTCAAACATCTTAAAGAAGGGTGTCAAAAGCTCCCAACCTTGAGAATTCCTGGAGATGGCCAACGGATCTTACAAACAGATGGCAGTGATGATTATTGGGGAGCTATCTTATTAGAAAACGAAGGTGGGAAACTTCATTATTGTGGACATGCCAGGGGCCAATTCAAAGAATCTGAAACACATTATCATGCTGTCTACAAGGAGATATTAACTGTCAAATATGGAATTAAAAAATTCGAGTTTCATCTGGTGGGATACAATTTCATTATCGAACTAGATAATACATCCTTCCCAGCGATTATGGAGCTCAAGAATAAAGGAGTCCCAAAAAAACAGCTCCTCAGACTCAAAGACTGGTTTTCAAAATACTAGTTTGAAGTCCAACATATAAAGGGCAAGGACAATGTTGTGCCAGATTATCTCTCCAGACAATTTCAGCTTCAATTCATATCATTTACCAAGGTGCTACCCTTTATCTTTATGATAAGGAAACAAAAGAAGATAATATCTTCCAAAACCAGTTTTTGGAGATAAGGTCCCATCCATGTTATCAATCATGATTTATCATTTCCTCCTTGTGATGAACCTTTCTAAATTCTTGGAGATATCCAACAACATGCAACTGCAAATTTGGTTCGATATCTATCGAAATATATTTCTGAAGAAGGAATCCAAGAGGAACAAGCCTGCTATCATCTCTAGAAACCATTCTTGGGCATAATACATGTCGCTCTTTCTAAAGATCTCACCTTCAACAGTTTATGGTACCTATGGTGTTTGTCCACCTTATACTTTCATGCGATTGAGTTCTCAGTATGGGATGCACTCATCTTTTTCCAAGATACTGAAAATGACTCTATCTTCTGGTGGTCATTCCTGCTATAGTATGCAACTGTGAAAGAATGAATACAAGTGCTCCGAAATGAATATTAGGATGAGGAAGACCCTCATATCATATTCCTCTGTCATAGGCCATATTCTACAGGAATATAAAAGGAACTTCATCCGGTCCCCTTACAATATAAATGGAAGACAATCAAGGGTCCAATCCAAGATAATAAGGAAGAGCGCTGAGAACTTTATGTCCATCTATGTTTTGCCAATAAAAGCCATCCACGTGACGATACTGAAGGACTTACTATACCTCGTTCGTAGTCAACCCTATCACTGAAGAATCTGGATCAAACCAACCTGGAACTAGTCAAGATCAAGAGTTCGAGTATTAACCCGAGTTCGACCCAAGACAAGTTCAATCATAAATTTAAACCTTGTAATAAATACCCATATAATAAGGATAGTCTTGTGTTTTCCTAGACATGACATCTCATCTGGTGAGGCGTAATTAAAGCCACATTTTATGTTTAAAATAATGTAATAACCGTGTTATAAGGGTAGTTATGTTATTTCCTAGGTATACATCTCATCTAATGAGGTGTCTTTGTATATAAAAAATATGATATATCCTAGAAAAGAGTAACGGTCCCTATAGTTCACACGAAGATCACAATCCATGCTTTCAATTGCTTTTACTTGGTGGATTTGAGGTTTGCTCGATAAGGCAAAGAGTGCCGAAGAAGGAATGGAAGTTCAGAGTCAACCTGCTCAAAACAGTTTGAATACATTTTGGCCATGGTCCTCTAAGGGTGTGAACGAGTAGGGCTCCCGTGCTAGCTTGGTATCAGAGCCAGATTGCTCTCGTCTTGTCGCCTGGAGATTATTTTGATTAATATTATATTATTGTATAGTCTATAGTATATACATATTATATATTAAAATATAACAGATTATAATATATATTATTATACATAATTATACTAATTAGACATATTCTAATATATATTTTTATAATATTATAACATAAATTATATTATACTATATGTATTAATATATATTTATTATATATAATAATTATATAGTATATAATATATATTATGTATATATAATTGTTATTAATATTATATACTTAATATCTGTTATAATACATATATTATAATAATATACATAACGTATTATAATATATATTATATTATTAATACATTATTAATATAATTATAAATATATGTATATATAGTTAATATACTATTATACATATATACAATATTAGTACTATACAAAATATAATTAATAATATATATTACATATAATAGTAATTATTATATGTATTATATATTAATATGTATTTACATATATACATATTAATATAATATTTATATAATTATTATATATTATAATATAGTATATAAATATATAGTATAATATATAATATTATATAATTATATGACATTAACATGTATTATACATATATAATTATAATATGTGTATTATAATTATGTAATATTACATGTATGTAATTAATAATATAATTATACGTATTAAATAAATATAATTTATATGTATATAGTATAATTTATATAGTATTATAATATTATATATGTATATATATGTGTACATATTAATTTATAATGTATAATACTATCATATACAATTATTATAAAATTAATATAATTATTATATTAATAATATGTATACTATTAATACATATAATATGTATATATAGTATTATTATGTAATAATAAATCATATATAATTTATTAATATATATATATATGTATAATATCTAATATAAATAATTATATTATAAATTATATACTTGTAATATTATAATAACCCTATTACATATAGTATATTAGTCTATATTATATTATACATTATATGTTATATTATTTATATACATATAATACATGTATAATACCTATATAATGTATTAATATATATATGTATATTCATAATTACAATATGTATATAATAGTATTATAATAGTATTATATGATATAATATAGTATATTATTATTTATACTTCATATATCATAATAGTAAATAAAATTTATTATAGTACATTATATTATATAACTGTATATATTATTATATATTAATATATTATATATAATATTTTATTAATATATAATACATTATTAATAACTATTAAAAGATACATAATAATTAAAAATATATTATATATTACATATACATAGTATGTATATTAATATTATAATTAAATATATACTATTATTATATATAGTATAATAGTATATTATATACATTATAATAGTATGTTATAATAGTATATATATTAATAATACATAATATATATATATATTTTGGTACTATAATTAATATATATAATAATAACATATGTATAAATATTAATTATATATACATATAATATATTGTATTAAGTACCTATAATTAATATTATACATTATAATATATAGTATTATGCTGTTTTATTATATTATATTATTATATCTATATTACATGTTTATATATGTATATAATATTATGTATATATTAAAATAATTAATACATATATAATTAATATTATATGTATTATAATGTGGTATAATATATAATACCTGTATAATAATTATGATATTATATGTTACACTGTCCATATAATATTAATATGTATACTATATTAATAATAATATTTTAACTTATATAATTATATTAATATATTATCATAGTATATTATATGCATATTACATTATAATATACTAATATTAACTATACATATAAAAATATAATAACACATATCATTAGTTAATATATATATTATACTATATAATATATGTATCATATTATAATTATTAATATACTATATAAATAATTATATTAAAATTATATACATTATATATAAATATATATATTAACAATTATAATATATAGTATATTATCTAATATTAATATAATAATATTATAATACATATGTATTATATAATTATCATATATAATGTATATATATTAATATACTATTAATACATATATTATATATGTATATATTTATTAGTTATATAATATCTGTAAATATTATTAATATATACTTATATTAATAATATGCATATATATTTATTAATGTATAAATATATTAATATTATATATGCATAGTATAATTATTATATATTAATATTAATAATATACATATAACATATATTATAATATTATGTAATAATATTATATAATTATTATATTATGTATATTATATAATAATGTTATATTCTGTATATAATTATTAATTATTATAATACATTACATAATATATATGTACATAATATTATAGTATACATAATAGTATACTATAATAATAATATTATAGTAAAAATATTATTATACTAAATATATAATATATCTTAATATATAATTCTTATTCCAATTGTGCATGGAGTTAAAAAAATATATAGTGAATAAAAATTGTTAAAAAGGTGGTGCAACACGACGACTTCCCAGGGGGTCACCCATCCTAGGATTACTCTCACCTCAGCATGCTTAACTTCAGAGTACTGATGGGATCCGGTGCATTAGTGCTTGTATGATAGTACCCAACATGGATGGTATATTAATAATTATATTAAAATTATATACATTATATATAAATATATATTAACAATTATAATATATAGTATATTATCTAATATTAATATAATAATATTATGATACATATGTATTATATAATTATCATATATAATGTATATATATTAATATACTATTAATACATATATTATATATGTATATATTTATTAGTTATATAATATGTGTAAATATTATTAATATATACTTATATTAATAATATGCATATATATTTATTAATGTATAAATATATTAATAATGTATATGCATAGTATAATTATTATATATTAATATTAATAATATACATATAACATATATTATAATATTATGTAATAATATTATATAATTATTATATTATGTATATTATATAATAATGTTATATTCTCTATATAATTATTAATTATTATAATACATTACATAATATATATGTACATAATATTATAGTATACATAATAGTATACTATAATAATAATATTATAGTAAAAATATTATTATACTAAACATATAATATATCTTAATATATAATTCTTATTCCAATTGTGCATGGAGTTAAAAAAATATATAGTGCATAAAAATTGTTAAAAAGGTGGTGCAACACGACGACTTCCCAGGGGGTCACCCATCCTAGGATTACTCTCGCCTTAGCATGCTTAACTTCAGAGTAGTGATGGGATCCGGTGCATTAGTGCTTGTATGATAGTACCCAACCTGGATGGTACAATTATTTCTATTATACAGATGCAAATGGCTCTTCTAGAAGACTCCACACTTCAAGAAAACACATTCAGGCCAAGTCCAATGCCGTTTTACGGCCAACGCCATATTATACCATCACTTTCCCAAAGGGTCACCAATCCTAGTACTACTGTCGCCCAAGCATGCTTAACTTTGGAGTTCTGATGGGATCCGGTGCATTAGTCCTGGTATGATCACACCCAACATGGATTGGGCAATTATCTCTTTTATATAGATGCAAATGGGTCTCATATCAGAGTCCACCCTTCAAACACGCATAACATTCGGCTCAATTGGGAGTGATTTAAGTTGAGAAATTCTAATTTTAAAAGCCTCCATTTTGGTCATTTTTTCAAGAAAACTTTCGGGCCCGCCCCAAAGCCATATTCTACCATCTTACGTGCTCCGAAGGCTAGCTTTTGAAGTCTTATTCAGAGTTAAAAAACATATATAGTCAATAAAAAATATTAAAAATGGGGTGCAACATGATGACTTCCCAAGGGCTCACCCACCCTTGTACTACTCTCACCCAAGCACGATTAACTTCAGAGTTCTAATGTGATCCGGAGCATTAGTGTTCAGGATCATCACTTTGAGAAATTCTAATGTTAAACCTTTGTTTTGGTCGTTTTTTTCAAGAAAACACGTACGGGCCTAGCACAATTGTGTTTTACGGCCCAATGCCATATTTTATAATCACGTTCGCACTCTGAAGGCTAGCTTTTGAAATTGTATTCCAATTGTGCATAGAGTTGATAAAATATATAGTGAATAAAAATTGTTAAAAATGGGGTGCAACACGAGGACTTTCTAGGGGGTCACCCATCCTAGTACTACTCTCGTCCAAGCACACTTAATATCATAGTTTTGATGGGATATGGTGCATTAGTGCTGGTATGATCATACCCAACATGGATTGTGTGATTATTTCTCTTATGCAGATGCAAATGAGTCTTCTAGAAGACTCCACCCTTCAAATGCACATAACTTTTGGCTCGGTTAGAACTACGGGGGCTACAATATGCCCCCGTAAAGCACTCTTTGTAACCTATGATATGGGCTCTCGTGTTCCTCCATTGGGAGTGATTTATATTAAGAAATTCGAATCTTAAGCCTCCATTTTGGTTGTTTGTTCAAGAAAATACGTTCGGGCTAGCCCAACGGTGTTCTACGGCCTAACACCATATATAGTGAATAAAACTTGTTATATCGGGGGTGCAACATGAGGACTTCCTAGAGTGTCACCCATCCTAGTACTACTTGTGCCCAAGCAGGGTTAACTTCAGATTTTTGATGGGATCCGGTGAATTAGTCCTCGTATGATTGCACCCAACATGGATTCTGCTATTACTTCTCTTCTGTCGATGCAAATGGTTCTTCTAGAAGACTGCACCCTTGAAATGCGCATAGCATTTGGTTTGGTTGGAACTACGGGTGCTACAATATACCCACGCGAAGCACTCTTTGAGACTGACAATCTAGACAATCGGGTTCCCCAATTGGGGGTGATTTACATTGAGAAATTCCAATTTTAAGACCTCCCTTTTGTTTGTTTTTCCAAAAAAAACACTTTCAGTCCCAACACAACTGTGTTTTACGGCCCAACGCCATTTTCTACCATCACTTTCGCACTCCGAAGGCTAGCTTTTGAGATCTTATTCCAAATGTGTGTGGAGTTAAAAAAATATATAGTGAGTAAAAATTATTTAAAAGGGGGTGCAACACAATGACTCCCCTGGGTGGTAACCCATCCTAGTACTACTCTCGTCCAAGCATGCTTAACTTCGGAAATCTGATGGAATCCGGTGCATTAGTGTTGGTATGATCTTACCCAATAGGAATAGTGCGATTAATTGTCTTATGCCGATGCATATGGCTTTTCTAAAAGACTCCACCCTTTGAACGCGCATAACATTTCGGCTCGATTGGAACTATGGGGGCTACAATATACCCACGCAAAGCATTCTTTGAGACCGATTATCTCGGCTATCGAGTTCCCCACTTAGGAGTGATTTACATTGAGAAATTCTAATGTTAATCTTTTGTTTTGGTCGTTTTTTCAAGAAAACACGTTCGGGCCAAGCCCAACTGTGCTTTATGGCCCAACACCATATTCTACCATCGCTTTCGCACTCCGAAGGCTAACTTTTGAAATCTTATTCCAATTGTGTGGGGAGTTAATAAAATAAATAGTTAATAAAAATTGTTAAAAAGAGGGTGCAACACGAGGACTTCCCAAGGGCTCACCCATCTTAGTACTACTCTCGCCCAAGCACGCTTAACTTTGGAGTTCAATGGGATCGGTGCATTAGTGGTGGTATGATCGCGCACAACATGGATAGTGCAATTATTTCTCTTATGCAGATGCAAATGGCTCTTGTAGAAGACTCCACCCTTCAAACATGCGTAACATTCAGCTCGGTTGGAACTACGAGGGCTACAATATACCCACGCGAAGCACTTCTTGAGACCGACGATCTGGGTTATCAGGTTCCCTAATTGGGAATAATTTACATTGATAAATTCCAAAGTTAAACCTCCATTTCAGTAATTTTTTAAGAAAACACGTTCGGGCCTACCCAACGCCATATTCTACCATCACTTTCGCACTCCGAAGGCTAGCTTTTGAAATCTTATTCCAATTATGCACGGGGTTAATAAAATATATAGTTAAAAGGGGGTGCAACACGAGGACTTCCCAAGGGGTCACCCATCCTAGTACTACTCTCACCCAACCATGCTTAACTTCGAAGTTCTGATGGGATCCCGTGCATTAGTGCTGGTATGATCACACTCAACATGGATATTGTGATTATTTTGTTATGCAGATGCAAATGGCTTTTCTAGAAGACTCCACACTTCAAACGCGCATAACATTCGGCTTGGTTGGAACTACGGGGGCTACAATATACCCACGTGAAGCATTCTTTGAGACAGATTCTACCACTAAGAAATTCCAATGTTACGCAATCATTTTGGTCTTTTTTTAAGATAACACGTTTGGGCTCGGCTTAACACCATTTTACGGCCCAACGCCATATTCTACCATTACTTTTGCACTCCGAAGGCTCTCTTATGAAATCTTATTACAATTATGCATGGAGTTCAAAAAATATATAGTGAATAAAAACTGTTAAAATGGAGGTGCGATGCGAGGACTTACCAGGGGGTCACCCATCCTAGTACTACTCTCGCCCAAGCACGCTAAAGCTCAAAGTTCTGATGGGATCCATTGCATTAGTGCTGGTATGATTGCACCCAGCATAGATTGTGCGATTATTTCCCATATGCATATGCAAATTGCTCTTCTTGAAGACTCCACCATTCAAACGCGCTAGTTCTGATGGGATCCATTACATTAGTGCTGGTATGATTGCACCCAGCATAGATTGTGCAATTATTTCCCATATGCATATACAAATGGCTCTTCTTGAAGACTCCACCATTCAAACGCACTAACATTTGGCTCGGTTAGAACTATGGGCGCTACAATATAACAACGCAAAGAAATCTTTGAGACCGACGATCTGGGCTATTGGGTTCCCTGATTGGGAATGATTTATGTTGAAATATTTCAGTGTTAAGCCTCCGTTTTAGTCATTTTTTCAAGAAAACACATATGGAACCGTCCCAACGCTATATTCTAGCATCACTTTCGCACTATGAAGGCTAGCTTTTGAAATCTTTTTCTGATTGCATGCGGAATTAAAAAAAAATATATAATGAATAAATATTGTTAAAAAGGGGTGCAACATGAGGACTTCCTAGGGGGTCACCCATCCTTGTCCTACTCAAGCCCAAGCATGCTTACCTTCAAAGTTCTGATGGGATCGGGTGCATTAATTAAGGTATGATCATACCCAACTTGAATAGTGCAATTATTTCTCTTATGTAGATGCAAATAACTCTTCTAGAAGACTCCACCCTTCAAAAGCGTATAACATTTGGCTCGGTTAGAACTACGGGGGCTTCAGTATACCCACGTAAAACACTATTTGAGACCGATGATCTAGGCTATCGAGTTCCCCGATTAGGAGTGACTTACGTTGAGAAATTCTAATGTTAAGCCTCCATTTTTGTTGTTTTTGCAGGAAAACACGTTTGGGCCTGGCCCAACGGCGTTTTACAGCCCAACGCCATATTCTACCATCACTTTCACAATTCAAAGTCTAGCTTTTGAAATCTTATTCCAATTATACACGGAGTTAATAAGATATATCGTGAAAAAAATTGCTAAAGTGGTGGTACAACATGAGGGCTTCCTAGGGGGTCACCCATCCTAGTACTAGTCTCGCCCAAGTACGCTTAACATTGGAGTTCTGATGTGATCTGGTGCATTAATGTTGTGTATGATTGCACCCAACATGGATAGTGCGATTATTTGTCTAACGCTAATGCATATGGCTCTTATAGAAGACTCCACTCTTCGAAAGCGCATAAAATTTTAGATTGGTTAGAACTATGGGGGCTATATTATACCCACACGAAACAATCTTTGAGATTAACAATCTGGGCTATCGTGTTCCCCGATCGGAAGTGATTTATGTTGAGAAATTCCAATGTTAAGCAGGTGCAACACGAGGACTTCCCAGGGGGTCACCCATCCTAGTAGTCCCAAGAGGTCACCTATCCTAGTACTACTCTTGCCCAAACACACTTAACTTTAGAGTTCTGATGGGATCCGGTGTACTATTGCTGGTATGGTTGCACCTAACATAGATTGTGCAATTATTTCTCTTATGCAGATGCAATTCGCTCTTTTAGAAGACTCCACTCGTCAAACGTGCATAACATTCGGCTCTGTTGGAACTACGGGGCTACAATATACCCACGAGAAGCACTGTTTGAGACCAACGATCTGGACTATCGTGTTCCCCGATTGGATGTGATTTATGTTGAGAAATTTTAATGTTAAGCCTCCATTTTGGTCCCGGCCCAACAACATTTTACGGTCCAACGCAATATTCTACCATCACATTCGCACTCCAAAACTAGCTTTTGAAATCTTATTCCAATTGTGCATGGAGTTATAAATATATAGTCAGTAAAAAATATTAAAAAGTACGTGAAAAACACGAGGACTTCCCAGGGGGTCACCCATCCTAGTCCTACTCCAGCCCAAGCACGCGTAACTTCAGAATTTTGATGGGATCTGGTGTATTATTGCTGGTATGATTGCAACCAACATGGATAGTTCGATTATTTCTCTTATGTAGATGCAAATGGCTATTCTAGAAGAGCCTACCCTTCAAACACATATAACATATAGCTCGATTGGAACTACGAGGGCTACAAGATACCCTCGCGAAGAAATCTTTGAGACCAACAATCTGAGCTATTGGGTTCCTCGATTGGGAGTGATTTACGTTGAGAAATTCCAATGTTAAGCCTCCATTTTGGTCTTTCTTTCAAGAAAAGACGTTCAGGTTAAAAGGGGGTGCAACACGAGGACTTCCCAGGTGGTCACCCATCCTAGTACTAGTCTCAACCAAGCACGCTTAAATTAAGAGTTTCAATGGGATCTGGTGCATTAGTACTAGTATGATCATAACCGATATGGATAGTTCGATTATTTCTCTTTTGTAGATACAAATAGCTCTTCTAGAAGACTCCAACGCCATATTCTACCCTCCATTTCGCACTCCGAAGGCTAGCTTTTGAAATCTTACTCCAATTGTGCATGAAGTTAATAATATATATAGTTAATAAAAATTATTAAAAAGGGGTGCAACACAAGGACTTCCCAAGGGGTCACCAATCGTAGTACTACTCTCGCCCAAGTTCACTTAACTTTGTAGTTTTGATGGGATCCCATTCATTAGTGCTGGTATGATCACACCCTAAGTGAAGAGTGCAATTATTTTTCTTTTAAATGGCTCTTCTAGAAGACTCCACTCTTTAAACGCGCAAAATATTCAGCTCAATTGGAACTACGGGGACTACAATATACCAACACAAATCACTCTTTGAGACCAATAATCTGGGCTTTTGGGTTCCCCAATCTAACCTTCATTTTGGTCTTTTTACAAGAAAACATGTTCCGGCCCGGTCCAATGGAGTTTTACGGCACAACGCCATATTCTTCCATCACTTTTGCGCTATGAAGGCTAGCTTTTGAAATATTATTCCAATTCTGCGTGGAGTTAATAAAATATATAGTGAATAAAAATTGTTAAAAATGGGGTGCAACACGAGACATCCGACGGGGTCATCCATCTTAGTACTACCTTTACCCAAGCACGCTTCACTTTAGAGTTCTGATGGGATCTGGTGCATTAGTGCTTGTATAATCACACCCAACATGGAAAGTGCGATTATTATTTCTCTTCTGTAGATGCAACTAGCTCTTCTAGAAGACTCCACCACGCGCATAACATTCGGCTCAGTTGGAACTACAAGGGCTACAATATACCCACGCGAAGCACTCTTTGAGACCAATGATCTGGGCTATCAGGTTCCTCAATTTTGGAGTGATCTACATAGAGAAATTCCAATGTTCAGCCTCCATTTTGATTGTTTTTTCAAGAAAACATGTTCGGGCTCGGCCCAACGGCGCTTTACGGCTCAACCCCATATTCTAGCATCAATTTGGCATTCCGAAGGCTAGCTTTTGAAATCTTCTTACAAACGTCCATGGAGTTAATAAAATATATAGTGAATAAAAACTATTAAAAAAATGGTATGAAGATTTTCCAGGGGTCACCCATCCTAGTAATACTCTCGCCCAAGCACGCTTAACTTCAATGTTCTGAAGGGATCTGGTGTATTAATGCTAGTATGATCACACCCATCATGAATAGTTCAATTATTTCTCCTATGCTGATGTAAATGGCTCTTCTAGAAGACTCCACTCTTCAAACGCATATAACATTCGGCTCAGTTGGAACTACGAGAGCTACAATATACCTACGTGAAGCACTCTTTGAGATCGATGATCTGGGTTTTCGGGGTCCACAATGGGGAGTGATTTACATTAAGAAATTCCAATGTTAAGCCTCCATTTTGGTCGTTATTAAAGAAAACATATTTGGGCCCGTCCCAATGGTGTTTTACGGCCCAATACCATATTCTACCATCACTTTTGCACTTCAAAGGCTAGCTTTTGAAATCTTATTCCAATTGTGCATGGAGTTAATAAAATATATAGTGAATAAAAATTGTTAAAAATGTTTAACTTTGAAGTTCTGATGTGATCCGGTGCATTTATGCTAGTATGATTGAACCCAAAATGGATAGTACAATTATTTCTCTTATGTAGATGCAAATGGCTCTTCTAGAAGACTCCACCCTTCAAACGCGCATAATATTTAGCTTGGTTGGAACTACGGGGGCTAAAATATACCCATACGAAGCACTCTTTGAGACTGATGATTTGGGCTATCGAGTTCCCTAATTTGAATTGATTTACATTGAGAAAATCTAGGAAAGACGTTTGGGCTATCGAGTTCCCTAATTTGAATTGATTTGGCCTGGCCTTATAGCATTTTACAGCCCAATGCCATATTTTACTATCGCTTTTGCATGGATTTTGAATTCTTATTCCAATTGTGTTTAGAGTTAAAAAAATATATAGAGCAATTGTTTTGTGAAAATGGGGGTGCAACACGAGGACTTTCTAATGGGTCACCCATCCTAATACTACTCTCGCCCAAGCACGTTTAAGTTTGGTGTTCTGATGGGATATGGTACTTTAGTGCTGGTATGATCACACCCAACATGGATAGTGTGATTATTTCTTTTATTCAGATGCAAATGGCTCTTCTAGAAGACTCCACCCTTCAAACACGCATAACATTCAGCTCGGTTGAAACTACAGGGGCTACAATATACCCACACAAAGCATTCTTTGAGACATATAATATAGGTTATCGGGTTTCTTGATTGGCAGTGATTCACGTTGAGAAATTCCAATGTTAAGCCTCCATTTTGGTTTTTTTCAAGAAAAGACATTTGGGCCCGGCCTTACAGCATTTTACAGCCCAATGCCGTATTCTACCATCACTTTTGCACTCCGAAGGCTAGCTTTTAAAATCTTATTCCAATTGTGCATGGAGTTAGTAAAATATATAGTGAATTAAAATTGTTAAAATGGGTGTGCAACTCAGAGTTCTGATGGGATCCGATGCATTAGTGATGGTATGGTCACACCCAATATAGATAGTGGAATTATTTCTTTTATATATATGAAATTGGCTATTCACACGAGAATAACATTCAGCTTGGTTATAACTACATGGGCTACAATATACCCATGTGAAACACTCTTTGAGACTGACAATCTGGGCTATTGAGTTCCCCGATTAGGAGTGATTTACGTTTAGAAATTGCTATGTTAAGCCTCTGATTTTGTTGTTTATTCAAGAAAGCACGTTCGAGCCCAGCCCAACGGTATTTTACGGCCTAATGCCATATTCTACCATCATTTTCGCACTCCAAAGGATGGCTTTTGAAATCTTATTCCAATTGTGCATGGAGTTAAAAAATATATAGTGAATAAAAATTGTTAAAAAGGGGGTGCAAATCGAGGGCTTCCCCGGGGTCACCCATCCTAGTACTACTCTCGCCCAAGCATGCTTAACTTTGCTGTTCTGATGGGATCTAGTGCTTGAGGGCTGGCATGATACACCCAACATGGATAGTCCGATTATTTCTCTTATGTAGATACAAATGACTCTTCTAGGAGATTCTACCCTTCAAACATGCATAGCATTCAGCTCGGTTGGAACAAGGGGGCTACAATATAACCACGTGAAGCATTCTTTGAGATAGACAATTTGGGCTATCGGGTTCCTCGATTAGGAGTGATTTACATTGAAAAATTCCAATGTTAAGCCTCCGTTTTGGTTATTTTTTCAAGAAAACACATTCCGGTCCGGCCCAATAGCATTTTACGGCCCAACGCCATATTCTACTATTGCATTCGCACTCTAATGGCTAGCTTTTGAAATCTTATTCCAATTGTGCATGGAGTTAAAAAAATATATAGTCAATTTTTTTTTTAAAAAGGGGGTCCAAAACGAGGACTACCCAAGGGATCACCCATCCGAGTACTACTCTTGACCAAGAATGCTTAACTTTGGAGTTCTTATGGGATCCGGTGCTTTTGTGCTGGTGTGTTAGCACTCAACATGGATAGTGCAATTATTTCTCTTATGCAGATACAAATGGCTCTTAGCTCTTCTATAAGACTCCACCCTTCAAACGCGCATAACATTGGGCTCAGTTAGAACTACGGGGGCTACATTATACGCACGCAAAGCACTCTTTGAGACAAATCCTCTAGCCTATCAGGTTCCTCGATTGGGAGTGATTATGCAATTTAAGCCTCTATTTTGGTTATTTTTTTAAGAAAATACATTCGGGCCTGGTCCAATGATGTCATACATCCCAACGCACTGTGAAGGCTAGCTTTTGAAATCTTATTCCACTTGTGTGCGGAGTTAAAAAAATATATACTAAATAAAATTTTTTAAAAGGGTGTGCAACACGAGGGCTTTCCAGGGGGTCTCCTATCCTAGTACTATTCTCACCGGAGCACACTTAACTTCAGAGTTCTGATGGGATCCGGTGTATTAGTGCTACTATGATCGCACCTAACATGGATAGTGTGATTATTTCACTTATGCAGATGCAAATGGCTCTTCTAGAAGACTCCACCCTTCAAATATGCATAATATTCGGCTTGGTTGGAACTACGGGGCTACAATATACCAACACGAAGTACCATTTGAGACTGATAATCTGGCCTATCCGGTTCCCCGATTGGGAGTGATTTACAGTGAGAAATTCCATTGTTAAGCATCATTGTTTGTTGGTTTTTCAAGAAAATATGTTTGGGCTCGGGCCATCGGTGTTTTATGGCCCAACGCCATATTCTACCATCACTTTTGCACTTGGAAGGCTAGCTTTTGAAATCTTATTCCAATTTTGCTCGGATTTAAAAAAATATATAATGAATAAAAAAATTTAAAAAGGGGTTGCAACACGAGGACTTCCCAGGGGGTCACCCATCCTAATACCAAGTTTGCTTAACTTCATATTTCTGATGGGATTCAGTGCATTAGTGCTAGTATGATCGCACCCAACATGAATAGTGTGGTTACTTCTCTTATGTAGATGCAAATGGCTTTTCTAGAAGACTCCACCCTTCAAATGCGTATAACATTTGGCTCGATTGGAACTAGGGGCTATAATATATACCCATGCGAAGCACTCTTTGAGACCAACTATTTTGAGCTATCGGCTTCCCTGAGTTGGAGTGATTTATGATGAGAAAATCCAATGTTAAGCCTTTGTTTTGGTCGTTTTTTCAAGAAAACACATTCGGACCCGGCCCAACGGCATTTTATGGCCTACCGCCATATTCTACCATCACTCTCGCACTCTAAAGGATTTCTTTTGAAATCTTATTCCACTTGTGTGCGGAGTTAAAAAAATATATAGTGAATAAAAATTGTAAAAAAAGGGGTGCAACACGAGCCCAAGCACGCTTAACTTAAAACTTTTGATGGGATCCTGTGCATTAGTGCTGGTATGATCGCACCCAACATGGATAGTGTGATTATTTCTCTTATGCAGATATAAATGGCTCTTCTAGAAGACTCCACCCTTCAAACACGCATAACATTTGGCTCGGTTGGAACTACGGGGGCTACAATATACCCACACGAAGTACTCTTTAGACCGATAATATAGGCTATCGGGTTTCCTAATTAGGAGTGATTTGCATTGAGAAATTCCAATGTTAAGCTTCAGTTTCGGTGGTTTTTTTGAAGAAAACACATTTGGACCCCACCCAACGGCATTTTATGGCCCAACGCCATATTCTACCATCACTTTCGCACTCCGATGGCTAGCTGTTGAAATCTTATTCCAATTGTGTTTGGAGTTAAAAAAATTTATAGTGAATAAAAATTGTTAAATGGGGGTGCAACACGAGGACTTCATAGGGTGTCACCCGTCCTAGTACTACTCTCGCCCAAGCTTGCTTAAGTTTGGAGTTCTGATTGGATATTGTGGATTAGTGTTGGTATGATTGCACTTAACATGGATAGTGCAATTATTTCTATCATGCAGATGCAAATGGTTGTTTTAGAAGACTCAACCCTTCAAACGCGCAAAACATTTGGCTCGGTTGAAACTACGGGAGCTACAATATACCTACATGAAGCACTCTTTGAGTCAAATGATCTAGGCTATTTATTTTCCTGATTAGGAATGATTTAAGTTGAGAAAATCCACTGTTTAGACTTCATTTTGGTCGTTATCTTAGGAAAACATGTTCGGGCACGGCCCATTGGTGTCTTAAGGCCCAACGCCATATTCTACTGTCACTTTCGCACTCTGAAGGCTAGCTTTTTAAATCTTATTCCAATTGTGTGCATAGTTAAAAAAGTATATAGTGAATAAAAATTGTTAAAAAGGGGGTTCAACACGAGAACTTCCCGTGGCATCACCCATCCTAGTACTACTCTCGCCCAAGCATGGTTAACTTCAGAATTTTGATGGGATCTGATGCATTAGTGCTAGTATAACTGCACCCACCATGGATAGTGCGAGTATTTCTCTTATGCAGATGCAAATGGTTCTTCTACAAGACACCACCTTTCAAACACGCATAACATTCGACCGATTGAAACTACGGGGACTACAATATACCCACACGAAAGACTCTTTGAGACAGATGATCTGGCCTATCAAGCTCCCCAATTGGGAGTGATTTATGTTGAGAAATTCCAATGTCAAGCTTCTATTATGGTCATTTTTTCAAGGAAACACCTTCGAGCCCGACCCAACGGTGCTTTATGGCCCAACGCCATATTGTACACTTTCTCACTTCAAAGGCTAGCTTTTAAAAACTTATTCCAATTGTCCATGAAGTTAAAAAAATTTATAGTGAATAAAAATTGTTAAACTAGGTGTGTAACTCGGAGGTATAATGGGATCCGTTGCATTAGTATTGGTATGATCGTACCCAACATGGATAGTATGATTATTTCTCTTATGCACATACAACTGGCTCTTCTAGAAGAGTCCACCCTTCACACACACATAAAATTTAGCTCGGTTGGAACTACAGGGGATACTATATACGCACGTAAAGCACTCTTTGAGACCGATGATCTAGGCTATCAGGTTCCCCGATTGGGAGTGATTTAGGTTGGGATATTCCAATGTTAAACCTTTATTTTGGTCATTTTTTCAAGAAAACACGTTCCAACCCGACCCAATGGCGTTTTACTGCGCAACGCCATATTCAACTATAACTTTCACACTCTGAAAGCTAGCTATTGAAATCTTATTCAAAATGTACAAGGAGTTATAAAAATATATAGTGAATAGAAATTGTTAAAAAGGGGGTGCAACACGAGCACTTCCCAAGGGTCACCTATCCTTGTGCTACTCTTGCTCAAGCACGTTTGACTTTGGAATTCTAATGGGATTGGGTGCATTAGTGCTAATATGATCGCACCCTACATGGATAGTGGGATTATTTCTCTTATGCAGATGCAAATGGCTCTTCTAGAAGACTCCAACCTTCACACATGCCTAACATTCGACTCGGTTGGAACTACAGGGGCTATAATATACCCACGCAAAGCAGTCTTTAGGACTGACGATGTGGGCTATTGGGTTCCCCGATTGGAAGTGATTTACATTGAGAAATTCTAATGTTAAGCCTCCATTTTGTTCATTTTTTCTAGAAAACATGTTCAGGCCCAGCCCAACGCCATATTCTACTATCACTTTCGAACTTCGAAGGCTAGGTTTTGAAATCTTATTCTAATTGTGCATGGAGTTAAAAATTTATATAGTGAATAAAAATTGTTAAAAAGGGGGTGCAACATGAGGACTTCCCAGGGGGTCAACCATCCTAATACTACTCTCGCCCAAGCACGCATAACTTTGGAGTTATGGTGGGATCTGGTTCTTTAGTTCTGGTATAATCGCACGCAACATGGATAGTGTATATATTTCTCTTATACAGATGTACATGGCACTTCTAGAAGACTTTACCCTTCAAACGCGTATACCATTCGGTTCTGTTGGAACTATGGAGGTTACAATATACCCACATGAAGTACTCTTTGAGGCCGATAATTTGGACTGTTGGGTTCCCCCATGGAGAGTTATTTACATTCAGAAATTCTAATGCTAAGCCTCCATTTTGGTCATTTTTTCAATAAAACACGTTCAGGCTTGGTCCAACGATGTTTTACGGCCCAATGCCATATTCTACCAGCACTTTTGCACTCTAAAGGCTAGTTTTCCAAATCTTATTCCAATTTATACACAGAGTTAAAAAATATATATTGAATAAAAATTGCTAAAAAGAGGTTGCAACACGAGGACTTGGGCGACGCTTAACTTTGGAGTTCTGATGGGATCCAGTGCTTTACTGCTGGTATGATCACACCCAACATGGATAGTGCGATTATCTCTCTTACGCAGATGCAAATGGCTCATCTAGAGGACTCCACCCTTCAAACGTGTATAATATTTAGCTTGGTTGGAACTACGAGGGCTACAATATACCAATGCAAAGCACTCTTTGTGACCAATGATCTGGGCTATTGGGTTCCCCGATTGGGAGTGATGTACACTGAGAATTCCAAAGTTAAGTCTCCATTTTCTTTCTTTTTATCAAGAAAACATGTTCGGGCCCTGCCCTAGGGCGTTTTACGCCCTAACACCATATTCTACCCTCACTTTCACACTCCGAAGGATTTCTTTTGAAATCTTATTCCAATTGTGTGTGGAATTATAAAAGTATATAGTGAATAGAAATTGTTAAAAAGGGGTGTAACACGAGGACTACTCTAGCTCAAGCACGTTTAACTTTGGAATTCTAATGGGATCGAATGCATTAGTGCTAATATGATCGCACTCTACATGGATAGTGTGATTATTTCTCTTATACAGATGCAAATAGCTCTTCTTGAAGACTGTACCTTTCACACACGCATAACATTTAGCTCGGTTCGAACTATAGGGGCTACAATATACCCACGCAAAGCACTCTTTGAGACCAATGATGTGGGCTATTGGCTTCCCCCATTAGGAGTGATTTACATTGAGAAATTTCAATGTTAAGCCTCCACTTGATTTATTTTTTCTAGAAAACACATTCAGGCCCGGTCCAACGGCGTTTTATGGCCCAACGCCATATTCTACCATCACTTTCACACTCCAAAGGCTAGCTTTTGAAGTCTTACTCGAATTGTGCATAGAGTTAAAAAAATATATAGTGAATAAAAACTGTTAAAATTGGGGTGAAACACGAGGACTTCCCAGGGGGCTCCCTTCCTCGTACTACTCTCGTCCAAGTACGGTTAACTTCAGAGTTATGATGGGATCTAGTGCTTTAGTTCTGGTATGATCGTACCCAACATGGATAGGGTAATTATTTCTGTTATGTAGATGCACATGACATTTGTAGAAGACTTTACCCTTCGAACGCGTATAACATTCGGTTCCGTTGGAACTATGTGGGCTACAATATACCCACGCAAAGTACTCTTTGAGATACATAAGTTGGACTATTGGGTTCCCCGATTGAGAGTGATTACATTGATAAAATCTAATGTCAAGCCTCCGTTTTGGTCATTTTTTCAATTTAACACGTTTAGGCCCGGTCCAATGGCGTTTTACGGCCTAACGCCATATTCTACCATCACTTTTACACTCTGAAGGCTAGCTTTCCAAATCTAATTCACATTGTACGCAGAGTTAAAATAATAAATATTTAATAAAAATTGCTAAAAAGAGGTTGCAACACGAGGACTTGGACGATGCTTAACTTCGGAGTTCTAATGGGATCCGGTGCATTACTACTGGTATGACCGCACGCAACATGGATAGTGCAATAATTTCTCTTATGTAGATGTAAATGGCTCATCTAGAAGACTCCACCCTTCAAATACGTATAATATTCGGCATAGTTAGAATTACATGGGCTACAATATACCCACACAAAGAACTCTTTGTGACAAACAATCTGGGCTATTGGGTTCCCCGATTGGGGATGATATACATTGAGAATTCTAATCTTAAGCCTTCATTTTTTGTTTTTTTCAAGAAAACATGTTCGGGCCCCGGTCCTATGGCATTTTACGGCCTAATGCCATATTCTACCATATAGTGAATAGAAATTGTTAAAAAGGGGTGTAACATGAGGACTACTATAGCTCAATCACGTTTAACTTTGGAATTCTAATGGGATCCAGTGTATTAGTGCTAATATGATCGCACCCTACATGGATAGTGTGATTATTTCTCTTATGCAGACGCAAATGGCTCTTCTTGAAGACTCTATCCTTCAGACGTGCATAACATTTGGCTCGGTTAGAACTACAGGGGCTACAATATACCAATGCGAAGCACTCTTTGACACCGATGATGTGGGTGATTGGGTTACCCGATTGGGAGTCATTTCCATTGAGAAATTCCAATGTTAAGCCTTTTTTTATTCATTTTTTCAAGAAAACACATTCAGGCCCAGCCCAACGGAAAACACATTCGGGCCCGGCCCAACGGTGGTTTACGGCCCAACGCCATATTCTACCATCACTTTTGTACTTCGAAGGCTATCTTTTGAAATTGTATTCCTATTGTGCGCAGAATTAGTAAAATATATAATGAATAAAAATTGTTAAAATGGGTGTGCAACTCGGAGTTTTGATGGGATCTGGTGCATTAGTACTGGGATGATTGCACCCAACATGGATAGTGCGATTATTTATCTTATGCAAATGCAACTGGTTCTTCTAGAAGATTCCAACCTTTATATTCTACTATCACTTTCGTACTTCGAAGGCTAGCTTTTGAAATCTTATTCCAATTATGCACGAAGTTAAAAAAATTTATAGTCACTACCCAGGGAGTCACCCTTCCTAGTATTACTCTCGCCCAAGTACGTTTCACTTCGGAGTTCTTATTGAATCCGGTGCATTAGTGCTGGTATGATAGCTGCTAACATGGATAATATGATTATTTCTCTTATGAATATGCAAATGGTCTTCTAAAAGACTCCAACCTTCAAACACGTGTAAGATTCAGCCTGGTTGGAACTACAGGGGCTACAATATACCCACGCGAAGCACTCTTTGAGATCGATGATTTGGACTATCGGGTTCCCCAATTGGGAGTGATTTACATTCATAAATTCCAATGTTAAGCCTTTATTTTGGTTGTTTTTTCAAGAAAACATGTTCGGGCCGGCCCAACGACATTTTACGGCCCAACGCCATATTTTACCATTACTTTTGCACTCTAAAGGCTATCTTTTGAAATCCTTTTCTAATTGTGTGCAGAGTTAGTAAAATATATAGTGAATAAAAATTATTAAAATGGGTGTGCAACTCGGAGTTCTAATAGGATCTAGAGCATTAGTGCTGGTATGATCGCACCCAACATGGATAGTGCGATTATTTCTCTTATGTAGATGCAAATGGCTATTCTAGAAGACTCCACCCTACACACGTTCATAATTTTTAGCTCGGTTGGAACTACAGGGGCACTCTTTGAGACCGACAATCTGGGCTATCAGGTGCCACGATTGGGAGTGATTTATGATGAGAAATTCTAATGTTAAGCCTCAGTTTTGGTTGTTTTTTGAAGAAAACACGTTCGGGCGCGACCGAACGGCATCTTACGGCCCATCGTCTTATTCTACCATCACTTTCACACTCTGAAGGCTAGCTGTTGAAATATTATTCCAATTGTGCATGCAGTTAAAAAACTATATATAGTGAATAAAAATTGTTTAAAAGAGGGTGCAGCTCGAAGACTTCCTAGGGGGTCACGCATCCTAGTACTACTCTCACCCAAGCACGCTTAACTTCGGAGTTCTGATGGGATCCAGTGCATTAGTGCTAGTATGATCGCACCCAATATGGATTGTGAGATTATTTCTCTTATGCAGATGCAAATGGCTCATCTAGAACACTCCACCCTTCACACGGGCATAACATTCAGATCGGTTGGAACTATAGGGGCTACAATATCCCATGCAAAGCACTCTTTGAGACCGATAATGTGGGCTATTGGATTCCACAATTAGGAGTGATTTATGTTGAGAAATTCCAATGTTAAGCCCCCATTTTGCTTGTTTTTTTCAAGAAAACATGTTCGCGCCCGGTTCAACGGCATTTTACTGCCCAACGCTATATTCTACCATCACTTTTGCACTCCGAACGCTACCTTTTGAAATCTTATTTCAATTATGCACGGAGTCAAAAAAATATATAGTGAATAGAAATTGTTAAAAAAGGGGTGCAACATGCACTCTTAACTTCAGGTTTCTGATGAGATCATAGTACTACTATCGCCCATCCTAGTACTACTCTCGCCCATGCACTCTTAACATCAGGGTTCTGATGAGATCCGGTGCTTAACTGCTAGTATGATCGCACATAATATGGATAGTGTAATTATTTCTCTTATGCAGATGCAAATGGCTCTTCTAGAAGACTCCACCCTTCAATCGCGCATAACATTCGGCTCGGTTGGGACAATGGGGGCTACAATATGCCCATGTGAAGAACTCTTTCAGACCGATGATCTGGTCTATCGGGTTCCCCAATTGGGAGTGATTTACATTGAGAAAATCCAATGTTAAGCTACTGTTTTTGTTATTTATTCAAGAAAACACATTCGGGACCGACCCAATGGCATCTTACGGCCCAACGCCATATTTTACCATAACTTTTGCACTTTGAAGGCTTGCTGTTGAAATATTATTCCAATTCTGCAAGGAGTTAAAAAATATGTAGTGAATAAAAATTATTAAAAAGGGTGTGCAACACGAGGACTTCCTAGGGGTTCACCCATCCTAGTACTACTCTCACCAAAGCACACTTAACTTCGGAGTTCTGATGGGAACCAGTACATTAGTACTGGCATTATCGCACACAACATGGATAGTGCGATTATTACTCTTATGTAGATGCAAATGGCTCATCTAGAAGACTCCACATTTTGAACACGCATAACATTCAGCTCGGTTGGAACTGCGGGGGGTACAATATATCCACGCAAAGTACTCTTTGAGACCGATGGTCTGGGCTATCGGGTTTCCTGATTGGGAGTGATTTACATTGAGGAATTCCAATTTTAAGCCTTTGTTTAGTTTATTTTTTTAAGAAAACACGTCCGAGCCTGGCCCAAAGGCATTTCACGGTCCAACGTCATATTCTACCATCACTTTTACACTTCGAAGGCTAGTTTTTGAAATCTTATTCCAATTGTGAGTGGAGTTAAAAAAATATAAAATGAATAAAAATTGTTAAAAAGGGGGTGCAACATGAGGACTTCTAGGGGATCAGCCGAATGTTAAGCGTGCTTGGCCGAGTGTATTACTAGGATGGGTGATCCCCTAGAAGTCCTCGTGTTGCACCCCCTTTTTAACAATTTTTATTCATTTTATATTTTTTTAACTCCATGCACAATTGGAATAAGATTTCAAAAGCTAGCCTTCAGAGTGCGAAAATGATGGTAGAATATGGCGTTGCGCCATAAAACATCGTTGGGCCGGGCCCGAACATGTTTTCTTGAAAAAAAGACCAAAATAGATGGTTAACATTAGAATTTCTCAACATAAATCACTCTCAATCATAGATCCCTCTTACCCAAATTATCGGTCTTAAAGAGAGCTTTGCGTGGGTATATTATAGCCCCCGTAGTTCCAACCGAGCTGAATGTTATGTGTGTTTGAGGGGTCGAGTCTTCTAGAAGAGCCATTTATATCTGTATAAGAAAAATAATCACACAATCCATGTTGGGTATGATTACACAAGTACTAATCACCGGATCCCATCAGAACTCCAAAGTTAATATGTTTGGGCGAGAGTAGTACTAGGATGGATGACCTCCTAGAAAGTCCTCGTGTTGCACCGCCATTTTAACAATTTTTATTCACTATATATTTTATTAACTCCACATACAAGATTTCAAAATCTAGCATTCGGAGTGCAAAAGTGGTGGTAGAATATGGCGTTGGGCCGTAAAATGCCATTAGGTCGGGGCCGAACGTGTTTTCTTCAAAAAATGTCCAAAATAGAGGCTTAACATTGGAATTTCTCAATGTAAATCACTCTTAATCGGGGAACCCAATAGCCTAGATCGTTGGTCTCAAAGAGTGCTTCACATGGGTATTATGTAGTTCCCATAGTTCCAACCAAGCGAATGTAATGCGCGTTTGAAGGGTGGAGTCTTCTAGAAGAGCCATTCACATCTGCATATGAGAAATAATTACACTATCCATGTTGGGTGGGATCATAGCAGCACTATCCGAATTGAAGCATGCTTGGGCGAGAGTAGTACTAGGATGGGTGACCCCTCGGAAGTTCTCGTGTTGCACTCCAATTTAAAAAAAATTATTCACTATATATTTTATTAACTCCAAACATAATTGAATAATATTTTAAAAGCTAGCCTTTGGAGTGAGAAAGTGATGGTAGAAAATGGTGTTGGCCTGGGCCGGAACGTGTTTTCTTGAAAAAAGAACCAAAATAGAGGCTTAACATTCGAATTTCTCAATGTAAATTATTCCTAATCAGGGAACCCGATAGCCCAGATCGCCGGTATCAAAGAGTGTTTTGCGTGAGTAATTGTAGACCCATAGTTCCAACCAAGCCGAATGTAATGGCCGTTTGAAGGGTGGAGTCTTCTAGAAGAGCCATTTTCATCTACAAAACATAAATAATTGCACTATCCATGTTTGGTGCGATCATATCAGCACTAAAGCACCAAATCCTATCAGAACTTCGAATTTAAGTGTGCTTGGGTGAGAGTAGTACTAGGATGGGTGACCCCCTAGGAAGTACTCGTGTTGCACCCCATTTTTAACAATTTTTATTCACTATATTTTTTTAACTCCATGCACAAATGGAATAAGATTTCAAAGCCAACCTTTGGAGTGCGAAAGTGATGGTAAAATATGGCGTTGGGTCGTAAAATGCTGTTGGGCCAAACCCAAACGTGTTTTATTGAAAAAACAACCAAAATAGAGGATTCACATTGGAATTTCTCAACATAAACACTCCTAATCGAGGAACCTAATAACCCAGATAGTCGGTCTCAAAGAGTGCTTCACGTGACCATATTGTAGCCCCCTTAATTCCAACCAAGCCGAATGTAATGCACGTTTGAAGGGTGGAGTCTTTTAGAAGAGTCATTTGCATCTACATAAGTAAAATAATTGCATTATCCAAGTTTATTGTGATTATGCCTACACTAAAGCACCGGATACCATCAGAACTCCGAATTTAAGCATGCTTGGGTGAGAGTTGTACTAGGATGGGTGACCCCCGAGGAAGTCCCGTGTTGCACCCCCTTTTTAACATTTTTTATTCACTATATATATTTTTAACTCTGCGCACACATGGAATCAGATTTCAAATCCAGCCTTCAGAGTGTAAAAGTTATGGTAAAATATGATGGTGGGCCGTAAAACGCCGTTAGGCTGGGTCCAAACATGTTTTCTTGAAAAAACAACCAAAATGGAGGCTTAACATTAGAATTTCTCAATGTAAATCACTTCCAATCAATGAACCCGATAGACTAGATCGTCGATCTAAAAGAGTGCGTCACATGGGTATATTGTAGCCCTCGTAGTTCCAATCGAGCCGAATGTTATGCACGTTTGCATCTGCATAAGAGAAATAATTATACTATCCATGTTGGGTGCGATCATACCAGCACTTAAGCATCGGATCCCATCAGAACTTTGAATTGAAGCGTGCTTGGGTGAGAGTTGTACTAGCATGGGTGACCCACTAGGAAGGCCTCGTATTACACCCCATTTTTAACAATTTATATTCACTATATATTTTATTAACTCTATGCACAATTAGAATAAAATTTCAAAATCTAGCCTTCGGAGTGAGAAAGTGATTGTAGAATATAGCATTGGGCCGTAAAACGCAGTTGGGCCGGGCCCGAACGCATTTTCTTGAAAAAATAACAAAAATAGAGGCTTAACATTGGAATTTCTCAATGTAAATCACTCCCAATTGGGGAACCCAATAGCCCAGATCATCGGTCTTAAAGAGTGCTTCACGTGGGTATATTGTAGTCCTCGTAGTTCCAACCGAGCTGAATGTTATGCGCGTTTGAAGGGTGGAAGTCCTCGTGTTGCACTCCCTTTTTAAAAACATTTATTCACTATATATTTTTTAACTCCATGCACAATTGGAATAAGATTTCAAAAGCTAGTCTTCGGAGTGTGAAAGTGATTGTAGAATATGGCGTTGGGCCGTAAAACATCGTTGGATTGGGTCCAAATGTGTTTTCTTGAAAAAATAACCAAAACGAAGGCTTAATATTAGAATTTCTCAACGTAAATCACTCCTAATTGGGGAACCCAATAGCCCAGATTGTCGGTCTCAAAGAGTGCTTTGCGTGGGTATATTGTAACCCTGTATTTCCAACTGAGCCGAATGTTATGCGCGTTTGAAAAGTGGAGTCTTCTAGAAGAGCCATTTACAATGTATAACAGAAATCGCACAATCCATGTTGGGTGTGATCATACCAGCATTACTGCATCGATTTCCATCAAAACTCCAAAGTTAAGCGTGCTTGGGTGAGATTAGTACTAGGATGGGTGATCCCCTGGAAAGTCCTCGTGTTGCCGTTTAGTCGAGCCCACCCATGTTTTCTCAAAAAAATGACCAAAATGGACGCTTAACATTGGAATTTCTCAACATAAATAACTCCCAATAGGGGAACCCGATAGCCCAGATCATTGGTCTCAAAGAATACTACGCATGGGTATATTGTGGACCCCATAGTTCCAACCGAGCTGAATGTAATTCGCGTTTGAAGGGTGGAGTGTTTTAGAAGAGCCATGTGCATCTACATAACAGAAATAATTGTACTATCCATGTTGGGTGCGATCATACCTGCACTAAAGCACCGAATTTCAAAAGCTAACCTTCAGAGTGCGAAAGTGATGGTAGAATATAGCGTTAGGCCGTAAAACGTCGTTGGGCCAGGCCCAAATGTGTTTTCTTAAAAAACAACCAAAATGGAGGCTTAACATTAGAATTACTCAATGAAAATCACTCCAAATCGGGGAACCTGATAGCCTAGATTTTTGGTCTCAAAGAGTGCTTCACGTCGGTATATTGTAGCTCCCAAAGTTCCAACGAGCTGAATGTTATGCGCGTTTGAATGGTGAAGTCTTCTAGAAAAGCCATTTGCATATGTATAAGAGAAATAATTGCACAATCTATGTTGGGTACGATCTCATTTGTTTTACTTTTGGGGGCGTGTATAATGGTACTGTACTTTTGATGTGTAAATATTGGTGTGATTGTGGCGGATACTTTTGCATCTGGATCCTTACTTATGAGTGTGGATAAATCTTTGTGTAATTCTGTTACAGGTGTGGATAAATGTTTATGTAAGTCTGTTACAGGTATAGATTTTGCTTGGGTGTAAATTAGTCTTTGTTTAGGAGATAAGTTGTACCTCGTAAATATGCTACCGGTGAACAGGTGAATGAAGAAAAAAATACAGGTTTAACCAGGTTAAAAGTAATCTATGTTGTGGGTTATAAGTGTGGAGGTGTCATAGAGTGGTATCAAAGCCCAGTTAATTCCCTGTACACTGTCCATGTAGACGAGCTCAAAACTTGTGGAGCATAACCATGTTAGTAAGTTTTATATATCTTTGTTATACATTATATATTTCATGAGTTATATTTGCCTGTGATCTAGGATTGAGTATAGTCGGTGATATAATGGTGATAACTAGGGATGAATGTAATGGGGAAAATAGAGCTCTAGAACAAAATGGACAAGCTGCAAGCACCAATCAAGATGCTCTTATCGAAAGATTGACTGGATTAGTGGAACAACAGTCACAACAAATTCAGCAGCTAATCGAACAAAGAAATGTTGGTGGACAACAAAGAAATGATATGAACCATCCACAGCCTTGAGTAGAACAGACAGAGCTGATCGGGGAAAGGTTCAGAAAGCTCAACCTGCAAATAATATAAAATGTGATGGATCCCACAGCTGCAGAGGACTAGCTCAGAACTATAGAAAACATGTTTCACAGTGGAGTACCAGATGAGGAAAAGGTGGTGTGTGTATCTTTTATATTACGGGGGAGTGTAGGATACTGGTGGAACACAATGATGGCCATCGAGAATGTAGCCACTATGACTTGGACCAGGTTTAAAGAACTTTTCAGAAATATATATTTTACTGCTCCAGTCCGTGCAATGAAAATGAATGAGTTTATACAATTGAGACAAGGGCCTATGATAGCTATAGACTACATCTTCAAATTTGAGCAGTTGCCAATGTTTGATGAGCACATGGTTAGAACAGATGCAATGAAAGTAGAAATATTTGTCGAAGGGCTTAGACCAGAGCTTTATAGGGATGTTTGTATGATTGGTATGTGGGAGTTTCTTACTCACAGGTTGCTGAGAGGGCATTGGTAGCTGAGCAAGTTGAACAGAGAATACGTCATGCACAGAAGATTCGACGTCAGTTCACACAAAGACAGGGACAATGTTGGGTAAGAAATGAAAGGAAGAGGCCACAATAATTTCAAGGCCCAAGACCTAATTTCCAGCTAGACAAGGATAAGGGCAGGAACAATGAGATTCAAGCAAGCGTCTGAGAACTATTCAGGGTAAATCACTGGGACCATTACCCCTTTACTCTAAATGTGGAAAACAACATAGTGGTGTCTGTCTTGTGGGTACTAGAACTTGTTATTCGTATAGATAACCAGGACATATCTCTACTACGTACCCAAATAAACTGAGCCCCATGATATAAGGGAGAGTACCAGCTAGAGTATTCACCATGACCCGAGAAGATGCTGAGGCAAACCCATCTGTAGTAACATGTAAATTTTCTATCTTTGGTACTTCAACATTCATATTATTTGATTTTGGAGCTAAGTATTCATTTGCATCCACTGAGTATGCAAGAAGGTTAGGTAGGGAACCTAATATAGCAGAGAATGATTATAATGTAGTGAGTTCCTCTGGAGAGTCGAAATAAACAAATCAAATATTACGAGCATGTGTTATCCCCATTAATGGTAGAGAACTTTATGCTATTTTGATTGTACTTGACATGAATGATTATGATGTAATTTTGAGGATGGACTGGCTATCAAAATATTATGCATCCATAGACTGTCAGAAAAAAATAATTACATTTCAGCCACCTGGGGAGGAACCTTTTATCTTTGTTGGAGTAAAGAATAACTTAAAATTCCCATTAATATCTGCAGTTAGAGCACAATGGTTGTTAGAAAGTGGTTGTGAGGGATATTTGATGAGTGGTGTGATTACTGAAGTACAACATTGTCTATATGTAAATGAAGTACCGATAGATCAAGAATATCCTGAAGTATTTTCAGATGATCTTCCAGGCTTATCACCCGATCGAGAAATAGAATTTGTAAATGATATACACCCAAGGACTGCCCCGGTATCAAAGTCCCCTTATCGAATGGCACCAACTAAATTGAAAGAATTGAAGATATGGTTGCAGGATTTACTAGACAAAGGTTTTATCAGACCCAACTTTTCACCTTGGGGTGCACCGATTTTGTTTGTTCAGAAGAAGGATGGCAGTATGAAGTGTATAGATTATAGAGAACTAAACAAAGTTACAATCAAGAACAAGTATCCTTTGCATAAAATCGATGATTTATTTGACCAACTTCAGGGTGCAACAATATTTTCCAAGATTGATTTGCGATAGGGTTATCACCAGCTGAAAATTAAAGAGGAAGACATTCCAAAGACAACATTCAGTACCAGGTATGGATACTATGAATTTCTAGTGATGTCGTTTGGTCTAACAAATGCTCCAGCTGCCTTTATGGATTTGATGAATCGAGTATTTAAAGACCTCTTAGATAAGTTCGTTACCGTGTTTATAGACGATGTCCTTTGAAGACTAAAGAAGAACATGCTAGCCATTTGAGAAAAGTGTTAGAAGTTCTCAGAGAGAAACGGTTGTATGCTAAGTTCAAGATATGCAAATTCTGGATAGATCGAGTAGTACTTTTGGGACATGTTTTGTCAGGAGAAGGAATTTCAGTTGACCCAAGTAAAGTTGAAGCAATTAACAATTGGCCACAGCCTACTAATCCTTCCGCGATACATAGGTTTCTTGATCTAGCTGGGTATTATCGCTAATTTGTAGAAGGATTTTTAAAAATTACATCTCCACTGGCACAATTGACTAGAAACAATGTAACCTTCCAAGGGATTGAAGCATGTGAGCAAAGTTTTCAAGAACTAAAGATGATATTGACATCAACACCCATCCTTACAATTCTATCAGGTAATGAAGGTTTTGTGGTTTACAGTGATGCTTCGAAGAATGGTTTGGGTTATGTTATCAACTATCACCCCGGTAACCAAATTCATGAGCCAACGAAGATGGTGAACTAGTGAAAGATTATGATTGTGTTATCAACTATCACCCCAGTAAAGCAAATGTTGTAGCAAATGCATTAAGCATAAAGTCAACTCATAACAGTACTGCGATGGCTTTAATTCAAAGATAAGAGTTGCTGGACCTGCAGAGAATAAACATCAAAGTTGTAATGCATGGATTAGTGGAAGCAAAACTAACAGTTTTAACTCTTCAACCTATCTTACTTGATCGAATTGAGCAGGGACAACTCACAGATGAATATTTAGCTAAAGTAAAGGAAGATGCTGCTTTCGAAAAAGCATCAAATTTTTGAATATCAAAAGAAGGAGTCCTTCGATTTAGAAATTAATTATGTGTACCTAATGTGGATAATTTACGTGAAAATATCATGATAAAAGCACACTCAACACTGTATTCGGTACATCCAGGAGCACCTAAAAAGTACAAAGACTTGAAATTGCATTATTGGTGGCCAGGTATAAAGAGAGATATCACTCAATACGTAGAACAATGTTTAACATGTCAACAGGTATTGGAAGAACATCAAAGGCCAGTAGGAATCTTGTAGCCCTTACTGATTCCTGAATGGAAATGGGAGAACATTACCATAGATTTTGTCTTAGGATTACAAAAACAGTTAAAGGACATGATGCTATTTGGGTGATTATGGACCGACTTACAAAATCTGCTCATTTTCTTACTATTTGTTCTACTCATTCAATGGATTGATATGCTCAACTATATATACAAGAGATTGTCAGACTTCATGGAGTTCTACTATCGATTTTTTCTGATAGGGATTCAAGATTTCTTTCTACCTTCTGGAAGAATTTGCACAAGGCATTAGGAACACAGTTGTCCTTCGGTACTACATATCAGCCTTAGTCAGATGGGCAGTCGAAGCGAACAATACAAACGTTGGAGGATATGTTCACAGCTTAGGTGTTAGATTTTCAGCGACAATGGAGCAAGTTTTTGCCTTTGATAGAGTTTTCATATAACAATAGCTATCAGACAACTATTAGCATGGCTTCATATGAAGCACTATATAGTAGAACAAAAAGTTGTTGGATCCAGATATGATCATAAAATTGTCAGAAGTTGTAGCATAGATTCGAGAGAGAATGAAAACTGGTCAGAGTCAACAGAAAAGTTATGCAGATAAAAGAAGGAGAACATTGGAATTTGCAGTAGAGATCAGGTGTTTTTGGAAGTTTCCCGATGAAAGGGATAGTGTGGTTTGGTAAGAAAGGAAAGCTCAATCCGAGGTATATTGGGGAATTTCCTATCATTGAGAGAATTGGTGATGTTGCCTACAGACTTGACTTGCCTGGATCAATGACTCAGATACACAATGTGTTTCATATGTCTGTGTTGAGAAAGTATGTAGCGAATCCATCTTATATTCTGAACAATGAACCCGTAGAGTTAAAAATAAACTTAAGCTATGAATAAAAGCATGTACAAATTTTACTACGAGGACTGAAGCAATTAAGAAATAAAGAAATTCCACTAATCAAAGTTCTACGGAGAAACCAGTCGATAGAAGAAGCTACTTGGGAAAGGAAAGATGAAATGAAGTCGAAATACCCAAAACTCTTCAAGCAAGTAAATGTCGAGGATGAAATTTTTAGAAGAAGGGGAGGATGTGATACCCCAAGCCTCTCACTACTCACTGGCCAATATAGTTCATGCATTGCATTTATTTTCTAATTTTATTTGCTATTTAAATTATAATTTTATTTTTATTGTGGCTCGTATTTAATTATGTTTGGAATGTTACTGTTAAATTTTAAGGGTTTAAAGTATAGGTTGGAACCCCTTAGGGCCAAATGTCGAGGATGAGAAATTAGGTGTCAAACATTAATAATATAGAATTACACATAGTGAGTTAATAATAATAATAATAGTAATATGAAATAGGGTAAAATATATTGAAGGATATATATATTATTCCTACAGAATTTAATTTTCATATACATATGAACTTATATGTGTGGATATATCTACTACATGGGTTTAGTTATATAAAAAAAAAAAAATATATATATATATATATATATATAAATATATTTAAAAAAATAATAGATAATAGTAATAACCTTTGCATGTGCTGATTGTGTATATATATAATTAGTGGGTGTGAGTGGGTTTATATATAATTAGTGGGAGTGCGTGTGTTTATATATAATTAGTGTGGGTGTGTGTGCATATATATATATATATATATATATATATATTGATAACAAGTGTGTAAAAATGAAGGCGGTTAACTTACGAGTTAAGGAAGAAAAAAGGCTTCATTCCTTTATAAAAAATAAAAATAAATAAATAAATAAAGAGGGGGGAGGTAGAAGAGAAGGATACGGGCGGGGAGGGGGGGGAGAGGAGTCCAGCGTACAAAAAAAATAGGGAAAGGACAGAGAGGGGAGATAAAAGAGAAGGTTACGGAGGGAAGGAGTCCAGCGGAAAAGAAAAGAAAAGAAGAGAGAGAGAGAGAGAGAGGAATTAGTGAACGCAAGCCTTCGTTTCCAGAAAATTACTAGCTTAACCATATTGAAGTATGTGTAGGGAGTTTCAGATACTTATTATCAAAACAGATGTAAGTAGAAATTCATTTGCACCTACTATGCATAAACATAGTACTTGTTTATATTGATGAATTGAATTATGTGGTGTGAATGACTGATTTAGTATTATATTATCATAACACTCACGAGCATTGGCATGTGTACACATGAGTTGTAAATAGCATGCTTTGCATTCACTCCCGATTGGGGAACCCGATAGCCTAGATCGTTGGTCTCAAAGAGTGCTCACATGGGTATATTGTAGCCCCGTACTTCCAACCGAGCCGAATGTTATGCGCGTGTGAAGGGTGGAGTCTTCTAGAAGAGCCATTTACATCTGCATAAGAGAAATAATCGCACAATCCATGTTGGGTGCGATCATACCAGCACAAATGCACTGAATCCCATCAAAAAATCTGAAGTTAAATGTGCTTGGGCGAGAGTCGTACTCGGATGGGTGACCCCCAGAAAAGTCCTCATGTTGCACCCCCATTTTAAAAATTGTTATTCACTATATATTTTATTAACTCTGTGCACAATCAGAATATTTAACATTGGAATTTCTCAGTGTAAATCACTCCTAATTGGGGAACCCGATAGCCTAGATCGTCAATCTCAAAGAATGCTTCACGTAGGTATATTGTAGCCCCCGTAGTTCCAATCGAGCCGAATGTTATGCGCGCGTGAAGCCTGGAGCATTCTAGAAGAGCCATTTACATCTGCATAAGAGAAATAATCGTACAATCCATGTTAGGTGCGATCATACCAGCACTAATGCATTGAATCCCATCGGAATTTGAAGTCAAGCGTGCTTGGGCGAGACTAGTACTATGATGGTTGACCCCCTGGGAAGTCCTCTTGTTGCACCCCCATTTTAATAATTTTTATTCACTATATATTTTATTAACTCCGCACATAATTGGAACAAGATTTCAAAAGCTAGCCTTCGGAGTGCGAAAGTGATAGAAGAATATAGCATTGGGCCGTAAAATGTTGTTGGGCCTGAGGCTTAACATTAGATTTTCTCATTGTAAATCAGTTCGAATCGGGGAACCCAATATCCGAGATCATCGGTGTTAAAGAGAGCTTTGCGTGTGTATATTGTAGCCCGCATGATTCCAACCGAGCTGAATGTTATGTGCGTTTGAAGGGTGGAGTCTTTTAGAAGACTCATTTGAATCTGCATCATAGAAATAATCGCACTATCCATGTTGGGTGCAATCATACCAGCATTAATGGACCGGATCCTATCAGAACTCCGATGTTAAGCATGTTTGGGCAAGAGTAGTAGTAGGATGGATCAGCCCTGGGAAGTTCTTGTGTTGCACCCCTCTTTTTAACAATTTTAAATCACTATATAGTTTTTGAACTCCGCGTACAAATGGAATAAGATTTCAAAAGCTAGCCTTCAAGTGCGAAAGTAACGGTAGGATAAGGAGTTGGGCCGTAAAATGCCGTTGGCCGGCCCTAACGTGTTTTCTTGAAAAAACAACCAAAATGGATGCTTAACATCATAATTTCTCAATGCAAATAACTCCTAATTGGGAAACTCGATAGCCTAGATCATCGGTCTCAAAGAGTGCTTCGTGTGGATAAATTGTAGCGCCCGTAGTTCCAACTAAGCCGAATATTATGCGCGTTTGAAGGGTGGAGTCTTCTAGAAGAGCCATTTGCATCTGCCTAAGAAAAACAATTTCACTATCTATGTTGGGTGCAATCATACCAGCACTAAAGTACCGAATTTCAAAATCTAGCATTCGGAGTGCGGAAATGTTGGTAGAATATGGCGTTGGGCCGTAAGATACCGTTGGCTCGGGCCCGAATGTGTTTTCTTGAAAAAATAGGCAAAATAGAGGCTTAACTTAGGAATTTCTCAACATAAATCACTCCAGTTTGGGGAACTCGATATCGTAGATTGTCAGCCTCAAAGAGTGCTTCGTGTGGTATATTGTAGTCCCCATAGTTCCAATCGAGCTGAATGTTATGCGCGTTTCAAAGGTGGAATCTTCTAAAAGAGCCATTTGCATCTGTATAAGAGAAATAATAGCACAACCCTTGTTGGGTGCGATCATAACAACACTAATGCACCAGAACCCACTAGAAGTCCAAAGTTAAGCATGATTAGATGAGAGTAGTGCTAGGATGGGTGATCACTTGGGAAATCCTCGTGTTGCACCCCCATTTTCACAATTTTTATTCATTATATATTTTATTAACTCCATGGACAAATGGAAATCCTCGTAAGGCCGGGGCCGACATATTTTCTTGAAAAAATGCCCAAAATGGAGGCTTAACATTGGTATTTCTCAAAGTAAATCATCCCCAATCGGGGAAACCTAAAGATCAGATCGTCAGTCTGAAAGAGTGCTTCGCGTGGGTATATTGTAGACCCCGTAGTTCCAACCGAGCTGAATGTTATGCACGTGTGAAGGTTGGAGTCTTCTAGAATAGCTATTTACATATGCATAAGATAAATAATCGGACAATCCATGTTAGGTGTGATCATACCAGCACAAATGCACCGAATCCCATCAGAACTCTGAAGTTAAGAATGCTTGGGCGAGAGTAGCACTAGGATGGGTGACCCCCTGTTGCACCCTCCATTTTATTAATTTGTATTCACTATATATTCTATTAACTCCGTGCACAATTGGAATAAGATTTCAAAAGCTAGAAGTCGGAGTGCAAAAGTGATGGTAGAATATGGCGTTGGGCCATAAAACATCGTTGGGCCGGGCCCGAATGTGTTTTCTTTAAAAAAACAACCAAAATGGAGGCTTAATATTGGAATATCTCAAAGTAAATCACCCCAATCGGGGAACCTGATATACCAGATCGTGGATCTCAAAGAGTGCTTCGCGTGGGTATATTGTAGCCCCCGTAGTTCCAACCAAGCCGAATGTTATGCGCGTTGGATGGGTGGAGTATTTTAGAAGAACCATTTGCATATGCATAAGAGAAATAATTGCACAATCCATGTTGGGTGCGATCATACCAGCACTAATGCATCGAATCCCATCAGAACTCTGAAGTTAAGCATGCTTGGGCGAAAGTAGTACTAGGATAGGTGACCCCCAAGGAAGTCATCATGTTGTACTCCTATATTATAAATTTTTATTCACTATATATTTTATTAACTCCGCACATAATCGGAATAAGATTTCAAAAGCTAGTCTTCGGAGTGCGAAAGTGATTGTAGAATATGGCATTGGGCCATAAAATATCGTTGGGCCCGAGGCTTAACATTAGAATTTCACAACGTAAATCACTCCCAATTGGGGAACCCCATACCTGAGATCATCAGTCTCAAACAGTGCTTCGAGTGGGTATATTGTAGCCCGTAGTTCCAACCGAGCTGAATGTTATGTGGGTTTCAATAGTGGAGTCTTCCAGAAGAGCCATTTGCATCTGCATAAGAGAAATAATTGTACTATTGATGTTGGTTGCGATCATACCTGCGCTAATTAACCGGATCGCATCAGAACTCCAAAGTTAAGCGTGATTGGGCGAGAGTAGTACTAGGATGCATGACCCCCTGGGAAATTTTTGTATTGCACCCCCATTTTAACAATTTGTATTCACTATATATTTTTTAACTCCACGCACAATTGGAATAAGATTTCAAAAGCTAGCTTTCAGAGTGTGAAAGTGCTGGCAGAATATGGCGTTGGAACGTAAAACCCCGTTGGGCCGGGCCCGAACGTGTTTTCTTGAAAAAATGACCAAAATGGAAGATTAACCTAGGAATTTCTCAAAGTAGATTTCTCCCAATTGGGGAACCCTATAGTCCAAATTTCGGTCTCAAAGAGTGCTTTGCGTGGGTATATTGTAGCCCCCGTAGTTCCAACTGAGCCGAATATTATGCACATTTGAAGGGTGGAGTCTTCTAGAAAAGCCATTTGCATCTGCATAAGAGAAATAATTGCACAATCCACGTTGCGTGCAATCATACCAGAACTAAAGCACCGAATCCCATCAAAACTCTGAAGTTAAGCGTGCTTGGACGATAGTACTCTTGGGATGGGTGACCCCTTGGGAAGTCCTTTTGTTGCACCCCATTTTAACAATTTTTATTCACTATATATTTTATTAACTCCATGCACAATTGGAATAACATTTCAAAAGCAATCCTTCAGAGTGCGAAAATAATGGTAGAATATGGCATTGGGTCGTAAAATGCCGTTGCGCCCGGGCCCGAACCTATTTTCTTAAACAACAACTAAAATGGAGGCTTAACATTAGAATTTCTCAACATAAATCACTCCCATTTGGGAAACTCGATAGTCCAGATCGTTGGTCTCATAGAGTGCTTAGGTTGGGTATATTGTAGCCCCTGTAGTTCCAACCGAGTGCAATGTTGTGCGCGTGTGAAGGGTGGAGTCTTCTACAAGAGCCATTTGCATCTACATAAGAGAAATATTTGCACTATCCATGTTGGGTGCGATCATACTAGTACTAATGCACCAGATCCCATTAGAACTGCAAAGTTAAACGTGCTTGGGCGAAAATAGTACTAGGATGGGTGACCACCTGGGAGGTCCTCGTGTTGAACCCCCTTTTTAGCATTTTTTATTCACTATATATTGTTTTAACTCCATGTACAATTGAATAAGATTCCAAAAGCTACCCTTTGGAGTTCGAAAGTGATGGTAGAATATGGGTTGGGCCGTAAAATGCCGTTAGGCCGGGCCTAAATGTGTTTCCTTGAAAAAACAACTAAAACAGAGGCATAACATTAGAATTTTTATTCACTATATATAGTTTTAACTCCACGCACAATTAGAATAATATTACAAAAGCTACCCTTTTGAGTGCAAAAGTGAAGGTAGAATATAGCGTTGGGCCGTAAAATGCCGTTGGGTCGGGTCCAAAGTGCTTTCTTGAAAAAAACCAAAATGGAGGCTTAACATTAGAATTTCTCAATGTAAATCATTCCCAATCGGGGAACACAATAGCCCAGATTTTTTGTCACAAAGAGTACTTCACGTGGGTATATTGTAGCCCCCGTAGTTCCAACCCAGCCGAATGTTATGCGCGTGTGAAGGGTGCAGTCTTCTAGAAGAGCCATTTGCATCTGCATAAGTGAAATAATCGCACTATCAATGTTGGGTGCAATTATACTGGCACTAATGCACCGGATCTTATTAGAACTACAAAGTTAAGCGTACTTGGACAAGAGTAGTACTAGGATGGGTGACCAGCTAGGAGGTCCTCGTGTTGCAACCAATTTTTAACAATTTTTATTCACTATATATTTTTTAGCTCCATGGAAAATTAGGATAAGATTTAAAATTCTAGCCTTCGGAGTGCGAAAGTGATGTAGAATATGGCATTGGGCCATAGAACGTCGTTCGGCCTGGCCCAAACGTTATTCTCAAAAAAACAACCAAAATGGAGGCTTAACATTATAATTTCTCAATGTAAATCACTCCCAATCAGGGAACCCCATAGCCCAGGCCATCGGTCTCAAAGAGTGCTTCGTGTGGGTATATTGTAGCCCCCGTAGTTCCAACCCAGCCGAATGTTATGCGCGTCTGAAGGGTGGAGTCTTCAAGAAAAGCCATTTGTATCTGCATAAGAGAAATAATCACACTACCCAAGTTGGGATCGACCATACTATCATTAATGCACCGGATCTCATTAGAACTTCAAAGTTAAGCATTCTTGGGCGAGAATATTACTAGGATGGGTGACCCCTTCGAAGGTCCTCCTGTTGTACTTCCTTTTTAACAATTTTTATTCACTATATATTTTTCTAACTACACTCACAATTAGAATATGATTTGAAAAGCTAGCATTTGGAGTGCGAAAGTAATGGTAGAATATGGCATTGGGCCATAAAACGTCGTTCGGCCTGGACCAAACATGTTTTCTCTATAAAACAACCAAAATGGAGGCTTAACATTGGAATTTCTCAACATAAATCACTCCCAATTGGGGAACACAATAGCCTAGATTATCAGTCTCAAAGAGTGCTTCGAGTAGGTATATTGTAGCCCCCGTAATTCCAACCGAGCCAAATGTTATGCGCGTGCGTAGGGTGGAGTCTTCTAAAAAAACCATTTGCATCTGCATAAGAGAAAAAATCACACTATCCATGTTGGGTGTGATTATACTAGCACTAATGCACTGGATATCATTAGAACTGCAAAGTTAAGCGTGCTTGGGCAAGAGTATTACTATATGTGCTGACCACCTGGGAAGTCCTCGTGTTGCACCCCCTTCTTTTAAAAAAATTCACTATATAGTTTTTAACTCTGTTCACAATTAGAATAAGATTCCAAAAGCTTGCCTTCGGAGTATGAAAATAATGGTAGAATATGATGTTGGGCCGTAAAAAGCCGTTGGGCTGGGCCCAAACGTGTTTTCTTGAAAAACAACCAAAATGGAGGCTTATCATTAAAATTTCTAAATGTAAATCGCTCCTAATCTGGGAACTTGATAGCCCAGATCGTCGGCCTTAAAGAGTTCCACGTGTGGGTATATTGTAGCTCCCGTAGTTCCAACCAAGCTAAATGTTATGCGTATGTGAAGGGTGGAGTCTACTAGAAGAGCCATTTGCATCTACATAATACAAATAATTGCACTATTCATGTTGGGTGCGATCGTATTAGCACTAATGCACTGGATCCCATTAGAACTCCAAAGTTAAGCGTGCTTGGGCGAGAGTAGTCCTAGGTTGGGTGATCCCCTAGGCTGTCCTTATATTGCACCCTCTTTTTAACAATTTTTATTCACTATATATTTTTTTAACTCCACGCACAATTGGAATAAGATTATAAAAACTACCCTTTTGAGTGCAAAAGTGATGGTAGAATATGGCGTTGGGCCGTAAAATGCTGCTGGGCCGGGCCTGAACGTGTTTTCTTGAAAAAATAACCAAAATGGAGTTTTAACATTGGAATTTCTCATTATAAATCACTCCCAATTGGGGACCTTATAGCCCAGATTGTGGGTCAGAAAGAGTGCTTCACGTGGGTATATTGTAGCCCCCGTAGTTCTAACCTAGTCGAATATTATGTGCGTGTGAAGGGTGGAGTCTTCTAGAAGAACTATTTGCATCTGCATAAGATAAATAATCGCACTATCCATGTTGGGTGCGATCATACTAGCAGTAATGCACTGGATCTCATTAGAACTACAAAGTTAAGCCTACTTGGGCGAGAGTAGTACTAGGATGGGCGATCCCCTGGGAGGTACTCGTGTTGCACTCCCTTTTTAACAATTTTTATTCAGTATATATTTTTTTAACTCTGCGCATAATTAGAATAAGATTTGAAAAGCTAGCCTTTGTAGTGGGAAAGTAATGGTAGAATATGGCATTGGGCCATAAAACGTTGTTCGGCCTGGCCCAAATGTCTTTTCTCAATAAAACAACCAAAATGGAGGCTTAACATTGAGATTTCTCAATGTAAATCACTCCCAATCATGGAACCCGATAGCCTAGATCATTAGTCTCAAAGAGTGCTTTGCGAGGTATATTGTAGCTCCTGTAGTTCCAACCGAGCCAAATGTTATACACGTACGAAGGGTGCAGTCTTCTAGAAGAGTAATTTGCATCTACATAAGAGAAATAATGACACTATCCATGTTGGGTGCGATCATACTAGCACTAAAGCACTAGATCCCATTAGAACTGCAAAGTTATGCGTGTTTGGGTGAGAGTAGTACTAGAATGTGTGACCACCTGGGAAGTCCTCGAGTTGCACCCCCTTTTTAACAATTTTTTTCACTATATATTTTTTAAACTCCGTGCACAATTAGAATAACATTCCAAAAGCTAGCCTTCAAAGTGCGAAAGTGATGGTAGAATATGGCGTTGGGCCGTAAAAATCTGTTGGGCCAGGACCGAACGTACTAGCACTAATGCAACGAATCCCATTAGAACTGCAAAGTTATGCGTGCTTGGGCAACATAGTACTAGGATGGGTGACCCCTTGGGAGGTCCTCATGTTGCACCCCCTTTTAGAAAAAAAAAATTCACTATATATTTTTTTAACTCTGCACACAATTAGAATAAGATTCCAAAAGCTAGCTTTCGGAGTGCAAAAATAATGGTAGAATATGGCGTTGGACTGCAAAATGTCGTGGCCCAAGCCCGAATGTGTTTTCTTGAAAAAACAACAAAAATGGAGGCTTAACATCAGAATATCTAAATGTAAATCACTCCCAAATTGGGGAACCCAATTGCCCAGATCACCGGTCTCAAAGAGTACTTCGCATGGGTATATTGTAGCCCTTGTAGTTCCAACCGAGCCAAATGTTATGTGTGTGTGATGGGTGGAGTCTTCTAGAAGAGTCATTTATATCTGCATAAGAGAAATAATCGCACTATCCATGTTGCGGACGATCATACAAGCACTAATGCATCAGATCCCATTACGACTGCAAAGTTAAGCTTACTTTGGCGAGAGTCATAGTAGATTGGATGACCCCCTGGGAAGTCCTCGTGTTGTACCCCCTTTTTAATAATTTATTTTCACTATATATTTTTTACTCCGTGCACAATTAGAATAAGATTCCAAAAGCTAGCCTTCGAAGTGCGAAAGTGATGGTAGAATATGGCGTTGGGCTGTAAAACGCTGTTGGGCCGGGCCCGAACTTGTTTTCTTGAAAAAAACCAAAAATAGAGGCTTAACATTGGAATTGCTCAACGTAAATCACTCCCAATCGATGAACCCGATAGCCCAGATCATTGATCTCAAAGAATGCTTCGCTTGGGTATATTGTAACCATCGTATTTCCAACCGAGCTGAATGTTATGCATGTTTGAAGGGCGGAGTCTTCTAGAAGAGCCATTTGCATCTACATAAGAGGAATAATTTCACTATCCATGTTGGGTGCGATCATACCAGCACTAATGCACCGGATCCCATCAGAACTCTGAAGTTAAGCGTGTTTGGCGAGAGTAGTACTAGGATGGGTGATCCCTTGGAAAGTCCTTGTGTTGCACCCTCTTTTTAATAATTTTTATTCACTATACATTTTTTCAACACTGCGCACAATAGAAATAAAATTTCAAAAAGTTAGACTTCGAAGTGCAAAAGTGATGGAAGAATATGGCCCATTGGGCCGGGCTCAAATGTGTTTTCTTAAAAAAAATAACTAAAATGGAAGCTTAACATCATAATATATCAACGTAAATCACTCCCAATCAGGGAACCCGATATCCCAGATCATCAGTCTCAAAGAGTGCTTCGTGTAGTCATATTGTTGCCCCCGCAGTTTCAACCGAGCTTAATGTTATGCATATTTGAAGGGTTGAGTCTTCTAGAAGAGCCAATTGCATCTGCATAAGAGAAATAAATGCACTATCCATATTGGGTGCGATCATACCAGCACTAATGCACCGGATCCCATCAGAACTCCGAAGTTAAGCGTGCTTGGGCGAGAGTACTACTAGGATGGGCTCTAGTTGCACACCTTTTTTTAACAATTTTTTTACACTATATATGTTTATAACACCATGAACAATTGCGATAAGATTTTAAAAGTAGCCATCGGTGTGCAAAAGTTATGGTAAAATATGACGTTGGGCCGTAAAACGCCGTTTGGCCAGGCCCGAACGTGTTTTTGTGATAAAATAACCTAAACAGAGGCTTAACATTGGCATTTCCCACCGTATATCACTCTCAATTGGGGAATCCGATAGCCCCAGATCATTGGTTTCAAAGAGTACTTCGAATAGGTATATTGTAGCCCCCGTAGTTTCAACCGAGCCGAATGTTATGCGCATTTGAAGGGTGGAGTCTTCTAGAAGAGCCATTTGTATCTGCATAAGAGAAACAATTGCACTATACATGTCAGGTGTGATCATACCGGCACTAATGTATCGGATCCCATCAGAACTCCAAAGTTAAGCATGCTTGGCGAAAGTGATGGTAGAATATGGCGTTGGGCCATAAAAGCTGTTGGGCAGGGCCCGAAAGTGTTTTCTGGAAAAAAACAACCTAAACAGAGGCTTAATATTGGAATTTCTCAATGTAAATTACTCCCAATTGGGGAACTTGATAGGCCAGATTTTCGGTCTCAAAGAGTGCTTCGAGTGGGTATATTGTAGCCCCCGTAGTTCCGACTGAGTTGAATGTTATGTGTATTTGAAGGGTGGAGTCTTCTACAAGAGCCATTTGCGTCTGTATAAGAGAAATAATCACACAATCCATGTTGAGTGTGATCATACCAGTACTAATGCACCGGATCCCATCAGAACTCCAAAGTTAAGCGTGCTTGGGCGAGACTGGTACCAGGATAGGTGACCCCCTGAGAAGTCCTCGTGTTGCACCCCTTTTTAAAACTTTGTTTTCAAAATATTTTTTTAACTCCATGTACAATTAGAATAAGATTCCAAAAGCTAGCCTTCGGAGTGCGAAAGTGATGGTAGAATATGGCGTTGGGCCGTAAAACACCGTTGGGCCGGGCCCAAACGCGTTTTCTTGAAAAAACCAAAAACAGAGGCTTAACCTAGGAATTTCTCAACATAAATTACTCCCAATCGAGGAACCCGATCGTCCAGATCATCGGTCTCAAAGAATGCTTCGTGCGGGTACATTGTAACCCTTGTATTTCCAACCGAGTTGAATGTTAAGCGCGTTTGAAGGGCGGAGTCTTCTAAAAGAGCCATTTGCATCTGCATAAGAGAAATAATCACACTATCCATGTTGGCTGCGATCATACTAACATTAATGCACTATATCCCATCTGAATTCTGAAGTTAAGCATGTTTGGCCCAGAGTAGTCCCCTGGTAAGTCTTCTTGTTGCACTCTATTTTTAACTATTTTTATTCACTATATATTTTTTAACTCCGTGCACAATTGGAATAAGATTTAAAAAGCTAGCCTTTAGAGTGCAAAAGTGATGGTAGAATATGGTGTTGGGCCGGGCCCGAACGTCTTTTCCTGAAAAAATGACCAAAATGGAGGCTTAACATTGGATTTTTATGTAAATCACTCCCAATCAGGGAACCCAATAGCCCAGATCATCGGTCTCAAAGAGTGCTTCATGTGGGTATATTATATCCCCCGTAGTTCCAATTGAGTCGAATGTTATCTGCATTTGAAAGGTGGAGTCTTCTAGAAGAACCCAAAAACTAGCCTTCCGAGTGCGAAAGTGATGGTAGAATATGGCGTTGGGTTGTAAAACACCATTGGGCCGTAAAATGCCATTGGGCTGGGCTCAAACGAGTTTTCTTGAAAAAATAACCAAAACAAAGGCTTAACATTGGAATTTCTCAAAGTAAAGCATTTCCAATTGGGGAACCCGATAGCTCAGATCATCGGTTTCAAAGAGTGCTTCGGGTGGGTATATTTTATCCCACGTAGTTCCAACCAAGCCGAATGTTATGCAAGTTTGAAGGGTGGAGTCTTCTCGAAAAGACATTTGCATCTACGTAAGGAAATAATCGCACTATCCATGTTGAGTGCGATCATACCAGTACTAAAGCACCAGATCCCATCAAAACTCTGAAGTTAAGCGTGCTTCGGCGAGAGTAGTACTAGGATGGGTGACCCCTTTGGAAGTCCTCGTGTTGCACCCCTTTTTAATAATTTTTATTCAGTATATATTTTTTTAACTCCCCGAACAATTGGAATAAGATTTCAAAATCTAGCCTTCGGAGTGCAAAAGTGATGTAAGAATATGGCATTGGGCCGCACCCGAATTAGGGAATTTCTATAATAGTGCAAAGCAGAGGGTTAACATTGGTATTTTTCAACATAAATCACTCCCAATCAGGGAACCCGATAGTCCAGATCATCGATCTCAAAGAGTACTTCGCGTGGGAATTTTGTAGCTTCCGTAGTTCTAACCGAACCAAATTTTAGAATATAGCGTTAGGCCATAAAACGCCATTGGGCCAGACCTGAATGTGTTTTCTTAAAAAACCAACCAAAATAGAGGCTTAACATTTGAATTTCTCAATGTAAATTACTCCCAATCGGGAACCCGATAGCCCAAATTGCTGGTCTCAAAGAGTGCTTTGTGTGGGTATACTGTAGACCCCGTAGTTTTAACTGAGCCGAATGTTATGTGCGTTTTAAGGGTAGAGTCTTCTAGAAGAGTCATTTGCATCTACATAAGAGGAATAATATCACTTTCCATGTTGGGTGTGATCATACCAGCACTAATGCACCGGATCCCATTAGAACTCCAAAGTGAAGCGTGTTTGGCGAGAGTAGTACCAGGATGGGTGACCCCCTAGGAAGTCCTCGTGTTGCACCCCTTTTTAACAATTTTTATTCAGTATATATTTTTCTACTCTACACATAATAGGAATAAGATTTTAAAAAGCTTGCATTCAGAGTACGAAAGTGATGGTAGAATATGGCGTTGGGCCATAAAACGCCATGGGGCTGGGCCCGAACGTGTTTTCTTGGAAAAAACTGAAACAAAGGCTTAATATTAGAATTTCACAATATAAATCACTCCTAATTGAGGAACCTGATGGCGTTGGGCCGTAAAACGCCATGGGGCTAGGCCCGAACGTGTTTTCTTTAAAAAACTACAAAAATGGAGGCTTAATATTAGAATTTCTCAATGTAAATCACTCCCAATCGGGGAACCTGATAGCTCAGATTATTGATCTCAAAGAGTGCTTCACTTGGGCATATTAAAGCCCCTATAGTTCTAATCGAGACGAATGTTATGCATATTTGAAGCGTAGAGTCTTCTAAAAGAACCATTTGCATCTGCATAAGAGAAATAATCTCACTATCCAAGTTGGGTGCGATCATACGAGCACTAATGCACCAGATCCCATCAGAACTTTAAAGTTAATTGTGCTTGGACGAGAGTAATACTAGGATGGGTGACCCCCTCGGCCGGACCCGAATGATTTTTCTTAAAAAACAACCAAAATGGAAGCTTAACTTTGGATTTTCTCAATGTAAATTACTCCCAATCGGGGAACTATATAGCCTAGATTGTCGGTCTCAAAAAGTGATTTATGGGGGTATATCGTAGACCCCGTAGTTCTAACTGAGCCGAATGTTATGCATGTTTGAAGGGTGGAGTCTTCTAGAAGAGCCATTTGCATCTGCATAAGAGGAATAATCTCACTATCCTTGTTGGGTGCGATCATACCAGCACTAATGCACCGAATCCCATCAGAACTCCGAAGTTAAGCGTGCTTGGCGAGAGTAGTACTAGTATGGGTGATCCCTGGGAAGTCCTAGTGTTGCACCCCCTTTTTAACAATTTTTTTTCACTATATATTTTTTCAACACTGCGCACAATAGAAATAAGATTTCAAAATGTTAGACTTCCAAGTGGGAAAGTGATGGAAGAATATGGCCCATTGGGCCGGGCTCAAACATGTTTTCTTAAAAAACAACTAAAATGGAAGCTTAACATTAGACAATATCAACGTAAACCACTCCCAATTGGGGAACCCAATAGCTCAGATCATCAGTCTCAAAGAGTGCTTCGCGTGGTTATCTTGTTGCCCCCGCAGTTTCAACCGAGCTGAATGTTATGCACATTTGAAGGGTGAGTCTTCTAAAAGAGCCAATTGTATCTGCATAAGAGAAATAAATGCAATATCCATGTAGGGTACTATCATACCAGCACTAATGCACCGGATCCCATTAGAACTCCGAAGTTAAGCATGCTTGGGCGAGAGTACTACTAGGATGGGCTCTAGTTGCACACCCTTTTTTGACAATTTTTATACACTATATATGTTTATAACTCTGCGCACAATTGGAATAAGATTTCAAAAGCAGCCTTCGGAGTGCGAAAGTGATGGTAGAATATGGCGTTGGGCCGTAAAAAGCCGTTAGGCCAGGCCCGAACATATTTTTGTGAAAAACCCAAAACAGAGGCTTAACATTGGAATTTCTCACCATATATCACACTCAATTGGGAAACTCGATAGTCTAAATTATCGATTTCAAAGAGTGCTTCGAGTAGGTATATTGTAGCCCTCGTAGTTTCAACCGAGCCGAATATTATGCGCATTTGAAGGGTGGAGTCTTCTAGAAGAGCCATTTGCATCTGCATAAGAGAAATAATTGCACTATATATGTTGGGTGCGATCATACCAGCACTAATGCAGCGGATCCCATCAGAACTCCAAATTTAAGCATGCTTGGTGAAAGTGATGGTAGAATATGGCGTTGGGCCATAAATGCCGTTGGGCAGGGCCCGAAAGTGTTTTCTGGAAAAAAAACAACCAAAATAGAGGCTTAACAATGGAATTTCTCAATGTAAATTACTCCCAATTGGGGAACTCGATCTGCCAGATTGTCGGTCTCAAGAAGTGCTTCGCGTGGGTATATTGTAGCCCCTGTAGTTCCGACCGAGCCAAATGTTATGTGCGTTTGAAGGGTGGAGTCTTCTACAAAAGCCATTTGCATCTGTATAAGAGAAATAATCACATAATCCATGTTGGGTACGATCATACCAGCACTAATGCACTGTATCCCATCAGAACTTCAAAGTTAAGCGTGCTTGGGTGAGAGTAGTACCAGGGTGGCTGACCCCCTAGGAAATCCTTGGGTTGCACTCCCATTTTAACAATTTTTATTTACTATATATTTTATAAACTTTTTGCACAATTGGAATAAGATTTCAGAAGCTAGCCTTCGGAGTGCGAAAGTGATGGTAGAATATGGCGTTGGGTCGTAAAACGCCATTGGGCCAGGCCCAAATGTGTTTCTTTGGAAAAACAACCAAAATGGATGATTAACATTGGAATTTCTCAACGTAAATCACTCCCAATTGGGGAACCGATAGTCTCAAAGAGTGCTTTGCATGGGTATATTGTAGCCCCCGTAGTCCCAATCGAACCGAATGTTATACGCGTTTGTAGGGTGGAGTCTTCTAGAAAAGCCATTTGCATCTGCATAAGAGAAATAATTACACTAACCATGTTGGTTGCGATCATACATGCACTAAAGCATTGGATTTGAGAAGCTAGCTTTCGGCATGCGAATGTTATGGTAGAATATGGCGTTGGGCCATAAAACACCTTTGGTCCGGGCCCGATTGTGTTTTCTTAATAAAATGACCAAAATAGAGGATTAAAATTAGAATTTCTCAATGTAAATCACTCCCAATTAGGGTACCCGATAGCCCTCATCGTCGGTCTCAAAGAGTGCTTCGCGTGGGTATATTGTAACCCCGTAGTTCGAATCGAGCCGAATGGTATTCGCGTTTGAAGGGAGGAGTCTTCTAGAAGAGCCATTTGCATCTGTATAAGAGAAATAATTACACTATCCATGTTCGGCGCGATCATACTGGCACTAAAGCACCGGATCCCATCAGAACACTGAAGTTAAGCATGATTGGGCGAAAGTAGTACTAGGATGGGTGACCCCCTTGGAAGTCCTCATGTTGCATCCCCTTTTTAATAATTTTTATTCACAATATATTTTTTTAACTCCATGCACAATTGGAATAAGATTTCAAAAGCTAGCCTTCATAGTACGAAAGTGATGGTAGAATATGGCGTTGGGCCGTAAAATGCCATTAGGCTGGGGCCAAACGTGTTTTCTTGAAAAAAATAGAGGATTAACATTGGAATTTCTCAATGCAAAACACTCCCAATCGGGGAACCCGATAACCCAGATCGTTGGTCTCCAAGAATTCTTTGCGTGGGTACAATATAGGCCCCATAGTTCCAACCGAGTCGAATGTTATTTGCATTTGAAGAGTGGAGTCTTCTAGAAATGTTATTTGTATCTCCATAAGAGAAATAATTGCATTATCCATGTTGGGTGCGATCATATAGCATTAAAGCACCGGATCCCATCAAAACTCTGAATTTAATGTGTTTGGTTGAGAGTAGTAGTAGGATGGGTGACCCCCTGGGAAGTCCTCGTGTTGCATCCCCTTTTTAACAATTTTTTCAATATATATTTTATTAACTTGCACCCCGTTTTTAACAAGTTTTATTCACTATATATTTGATTAAATCAGAGTACAATTGGAATAAGATTTCAAAACCTAGCCTTTGGAGTGCCAAATTGATGGTAAAATATGGCGTTAGGCCATAAAACGCTATTAGGCCAAGCCCGAACGTGTTTTCTTGAAAAAATGACCAAAATGGTGGCTTAACATTGGAATTTTTCACTGTAAATCACTCCCAATTGGGGAACCTAATAGCTTAAATTGTTGGTCTCAAAGAGAGCTTCACGTGGGTATATTGTAGCCCCCTTAGTTCCAACCGAGCCGAATGTTATGCGGATTTGAAGGATGGAGTCTTTTAGAAGAACCATTTGCATCTTTATAAGAGAAATAATCGCACTATCCATGTTCAGCGTGATCATACCAGCACTAATGCATTAGATCCCATTAGAAGACCAAAGTTAAGTGTGCTTAGGCGAGAGTAGTACTAGGATGGAGGTGGCACCTTGGGACGTCCACGTGTTGCACACCTTTTTAATAATTTTTATTAACTATATATTTTGTTAACTCCACACACAATTGGAATAAGATATGAAAAGCTAGCCTTCGGAGTGCTAAAGTGATGGTATTACGTGGCATTGTGCCGTAAAATGTCGTTGGGCCTGGCCCGAACATGTTTTCTTAAAAAAACAAAATGGAAGCTTAACATTGGAATTTCTCAATTTAAATCACTCCCTGTTGGGGAACCCCGATAGCCCAAATTGTCAGTCTAAAATAGTGCTTCGCGTGGGTATATTTTAGCCCCCGTAGTTCCAACCGAGTCGAATGTTATGCGCCTTTGAAGGATGGAGTCTTCTAGAAGAGCCATTTGCATCTCTATAAGAGAAATAATCGCACTATCCATGTTGGACGCGATCATACTAGCACTAATGCACCAATCCCATAAGAACTTTGAAGTTAATCATGCTTGGGCGATAGTAGTACTAGGATGGGTGACCCCCTACGAATTCCTCGTGTTGCACCCCTTTTTTAACAATTTTAATTCATTATATATTTTATTAACTCCACGCAAAATTGGAATAAGATTTCAAAAGTTAGCCTTTGGATACGAAAGTAATGGTAATATATGGCGTTGGGCCATAAAAGCCGTTCGACTGGGCCCAAACGTGTTTTCTTGCAAAAATAACCAAAATGGAGGCTTAACATTGAAATTTATCAGCGTAAATCACTCCCAATTAGGGACCCTGATAGCCCAAATCATTGATTACATAGAATGCTTCACGTGGGTATATTGTCGCCGCTGTACTTCCAATCGAGCCGAATGTTATGCCCGTTTGATGGGTGGAGTCTTCTAGAAGAGCTATTTGCATCTACATAAGAGAAATAATCGCACTATCCATGTTGTGTGCGATCTTACTAGCACTAATGCACCTGATCCCATCAGAACTCTAAAGTTAAGCATGATTGGGCGAAAGTAGTATTAGGATGGGTGACCCCAGGGAAGTCCTCGTGTTGCACCCCTTTTTTACAATTTTTTTTACTATATGTTTTATTAACTTACACGCCCTTTTTAACAATTTTTTTTCACTATATATTTTATTAACTCCGTGCACAATTGGGACAAGATTTCAAAAGCTAGCCTTTGGAGTGCCAAATTGATGGAAGAATATGGCGTTGGCCCGTAAAACGCCGTTAGGCCGAGCCCAAACGTGTTTTCTTGAAAAAACAACCAAAACAAAGGCTTAACATTGGAATTTCTCATTTTAAATCACTCCCAATTGGGGAACCCGATAGCCCAGATCGTCAATCCTAAAGAGTTTCTCATGGGTATATTGTAGCCCCCGGAGTTCAACCGAGTTGAATGTTATGCACGTTTGAAGGGTGGAGTCTTCTAGAACAGCCATTTGCATCTGCATAAGAGAAATAATTGCACTATCCAGGTTGGGCGCGATCATAGTAGCACTAATGCACTGGATCCCATCAGAACTCTGAAGTTAAGTGTGCTTAGACGAGAATAGTACTAGGATAGGTGACCCATTGGGAAGTCCTCGTTTTGCACCCCCTTTTTAACAATTTTTATTCACTATATATTTATTAACTCCATGCACAATTGGAATAAGATTTCAAAAGCTAGCCTTCAGAGTTCAAAAGTGATGGTAGATTATGGTATTGGGCCATAAAATGCCGTTCGACCGGGCCCAAATGTGTTTTCTCAAAAAACCAACTGAAATGGAGGCTTAACATTGGAATTTCTCAATGTAAATCACTCCCAATCAGGGAACCCGATAGCCGAGATCGTCAGTCTCAAAGAGTGCTTCGCTTTGGTATATATTGTAGCCTTTGTTGTTCCAATAGAGCCAAATGTTATGCGCGTTTGAAGGGTGGAGTATTCTAGAAGAACCATTTGCATCTGCATAAGATAAATAATTGACTATCCATATTGGGTTCGATCATATCAGCACTAATGCACCGGATCCCATAAGAACTTTGAAGTTAAGCTTGTTGCACCACTTTTTTAACAATCTTTATTCAGTATAAATTTTATAAACTCCACGCACAATTGGAATAAGATTTCAAAAGGTAGCCTTTGGAGTGCGAAAGTGATGGTAGAATATGGCGATGGGCAGTAAAATAACGTTGGGCCGGGCCCAAATGTGTTTTCTTGAAAAAAAAACCAAAATGGATGACTAACATTGGAATTCCTCAACATAAATCACTCCCAATTGGGGACCTCAATAGCCCTAATTTTCTATCTCAAAGAGTGCTTCATGTGGGTATATTCCCGTAGACCCAACCGAGCTGAATGTTATGCGCGTTGAAGGGTGGAGTCTTCTAGAAGAGCCATTTGCATATGCATAAAATAAATAATCCCACTATAGATGTTGGGTGCGTCTTACTAGCATTAATGCACCAGATCTCATAAGAACTCTGAAGTTAAGCGTGCTTGGGTGAGAGTAGTACTAGGATAGGACCCCCAGGGCAGTTCTCGTGTTGCACACCATTTTTAACAATTTTTATTCACTATATGTTAAATCCCCACATAATTGGAATAAGTTTCAAAAGCTAGCCTTTGAAGTGCTAAATTGATGGTAGAATATGGTGTAGGGACATAAAATGCGGTTGGGCCGAGCCCAAACGTGTTTTCTTGAAAAAAACAACCAAAATGGTATCTTAACTTTGGAATTTCTCAACGTAAATCAATCCTTATTGGGGAACCTGATAGCCCAAGTTGTTAGTTTCAAAGAATTCTTCGCATGGGTATATTGTAGCCCTTGTAGTTCTAACCGAGCCGAATGTTATGCGCCTTTGATGTGTAGAGTTTTCTAGAAGAGCCATTTGTATCTACATAAGAGAAATAATCGCACTATCCATGTTGGGTACGATCATACCAGCACTAATGCACCAAATCCCATCTAAACTCTGAAGTTCAGCATACTTGGGCGAGAGTGGTACTAAGATAGGTGACCCCCTGGGATGTCCTCGTGTTGCACCCCCTTTTTAACAATTTGTATTCCCTATCTATTGTTTTAACTCCATGCACAATTGGAATAAGATTTTAAAAGCGAGCCTTTAGAGTGCAAAAGTGATAGTAGAAAATAGCGTTGGGCCGTCAAATGCTGTTGGGCCGGGCCTGAACTTGTTTTTTTGAAAAAATGACCAAAATGGAGGCTTCACATTGGAATTTCTCGATGTAAATCACTCCCAGTTAGGGAACTCGATAGCCCAGATCGTCAGTCTCAAAGATTGCTTCACGTTGGTTTATTGTAACCTCTGTTGTTCCAACAGAGCCAAGTGTTATGCACGTTAGAAGGGAGGAGTCTTGTAGAAGAGTCATTTGCATCTGTATAAGATAAATAATTGCACTATCCATGTTGGTTTTGATCATACCAGCACTAATGCACCGAATCCCATAAGAACTCCGAAGTTAAGCTTGTTGCACCCCTCTTTTAACAATTTTTATTCTTTATATATTTTATTAACTCCACGCACAATTAGAATAAGATTTCAAAAGTTAGCCTTTTGAGTGCGAAAGTGATGCTAGAAAATGGCGTTGGGCAGTAAAACGCTGTTGGGCCAGGCCCGAATGTGTTTTCTTAAAAAATAACCAAAATGGAGGCTTAACATTGGAATTTCTCAACATAAATGACTCCCAATATGGGAACTAGATATCCTAGATTGCTAGTCTAAAAGAGTGCTTCGTGTGGGTATATTCAAGCCCCCGTACTTCCAACCGAGTCGAATGTTATTCGCGTTTGAAGAGTGGAGTCTTCTAAAAGAGCCATTTGCATCTGCATAAGAGAAATAATCGCACTATCCATGTATGGTGCGATCATACTAGCACTAACGCACCAGATTCATTCAGAACTCCGAAGTTAAACGTGTTGGGGTGAGAGTAGTACTAGAATGGGTGACCCCCTGGGAAGTCCTTGTGTTGAATCCCCTTTCCAACTATTTTTATTCACTATATATTTTATTAACTTACACCCCCTTTTTAACATTTTTTATCATTATATATTTTATTAACTGGGTGCATAATTGGAATAAATTTCAAAAGCTAGCCTTCAGAGTGGCAAATTGATGGTAGAATATGGCGTTGGGCCGTAAAACACCATTGGGCCAAGCCCAAACGTGTTTTCTTGAAAAAATGACCAAAATAAAGGCTTAACATTGGAATTTCTTAACCTAAATCACTCCCAATTGGGGAACCTGGTAGTCCAGATCATCGGTCTCAAAGAGTGCTTTGCGTAGGTATATTGTAGCCCCCGTAGTTCCAATCGAGCCGAATGTTATGCATTTGAAGAGTGGAGTCTTCTAGAAGAGCCACTTGCATCTGCTTACGAAAAATAATTGCACTATCCATGTTGGGTTCGATCATACCAGCACTAATGCACCGGATCCCTTCAGAACTCCGAAGTTAAGCGTGCTTGGGCGGGAGTAGCAATAGGATGGGTGACCCCCCTAGGAAGTCATCGTGTTGCACCCCTTTTTTAACAATTTTTATTCACTATATATTTTATTAACTCCATGCACAATTGGAATAAGATTTCAAAAGCTAGGCTTTAGAATGCGAAAGTGATGGTAGAATATGGCGTTGGGCTATAAAACGCCGTTCGGTCGGGCCCGAACGTGTTTTCTTGCAAAAACAACCAAAATGGAGGCTTAACATTGAAATATTTCAATGTAAATCACTATCAATTAGGGACCCCGATAGCCCATATCGGCGATCTCAAAGAATGTTTCACGTGGGTATATTGTTAGCGATGTAGTTCCAACCGAGCCGAATGTTATGTGCGGTTGAAGGGTGGAGTCTTCTAGAAGAGCCATTTGCATCTCTATAAGAGAAATAATCGCACTATCCATGTTGGACGCGATCATACTAGCACTAATGCACCAATCCCATAAGAACTTCGAAGTTAATCATGCTTGGGCGAGAGTAGTACTAGGATGGGTGACCCCTTGGGAAGTCCTCGTGTTGCACCCCTTTTTAATAATTTTTATTAACTATATATTTTATTAACTCCATGTACAATTGGAATAAGATTTAAAAAGCTAGCCTTTGGAGTGTGAAAGTGATGGTAGAATATGACGTTGGGCCGTAAAACGTCGTTGGGCTGGGCCCGAACGTGTTTTATTGAAAAAATAACCTAAGTAGAGATTTAATATTGGAATTTCTCAACATAAATCATTCCCAATCGGGGAACCTGATAGCCCAGATCATCAGTCTCAAAGAGTTCTTCGCGTGGGTAAATTGTAGCCCCCGTAGTTCCAATCGTGTCAAATGCTATGCGCGTTAGAAGAGTGGAGTCTTCTTGAAGAGCCATTTGCATCTGCATAAGAAAAATAATTGCATTATCCATGTTGGGTGCAATCATACCAGCACTAATGCACTGGATCCCAATAGAACTCTGAAGTTAAGCGTGCTTGGGCGAGAGTTGTACTAGGATGGATGATCCCTTTGGAATACCTCACGTTGCACCACTTTTTAACAATTTTTATTAACTATATATTCTATTAACTTCGTGCAGAACTAGAATCAACTATATATTTTATTAACTCCATGCACAAGTGGAATAAGACTTCAAAAGCTAGCCTTTGGAGTGCGACAGTTATGGCAGAATATAGAGTTGGGCCGTAAAACATAGTTAGATGGGGCCCGAACGTGTTTTTATGAAAAAATAACCAAAATGGACGATTAACATTAGAATCTCTCAATGTAACTCACTCCCAATCGAGGAACCTGATAGTCTAAATCATTGGATTTGAAGGGTGCTTTGCATGGGTATATTGTAGCCCCCGTAGTTCTAACCGAGCTGAATGTTCTTGTAGTCCCCATAGTTCCAATCAAGCTTAATGTTATGCGCGTTTGAAGGAAGGAGTCTTCTAGAAGAGCCATTAGCATCTGCATAAGAGAAATAATCAAACTATCCATGTTGGTTGCGATCATACCACCACTAATGCACCAGATCCCATCAGAACTCTGAAGTTAAGCGTGCTTGGATGAGAGTCGTACTATGATGGGTGACCCCCTGGGAAGTCCTCGTGTTGCACCCCCTTTTTAACAATTTTTATTCACTATATATTTATTAACTCCATGCACAATTGGAATAAGATTTCAAAAGCTAGACTTCAGAGTGCGAAAGTGATGGTAGAATATGGCGTTGGGCCGAAAAATGCCATTAGGCCGGGCCCAAATGTGTTTTCTTGAAAAAATGACCAAAATAGAGGCCTAACATTGAAATTTCTCAACATAAATCACTCCCAATCGGGGAACCCGATACCCCAAATCATCGGTATCAAAGAGTACTTTGTGTGGGTATATTGTAGCCCCCATAGTTCCAACCGAGCTGAATGGTATGGGTGTTTGAATGGTGGAGTCTTTTAGAAAAGCCATTTACATCTGCATAAGAGAAATAATTGCACTATCCTGTTGGGTTCGATGATACCAGCACTAATGCATCGGATCCTATCAAAACTCTAAAGTTAAGCGTGCTTGAGCTAGACTAGTACTAGGATGGGTGACCCCCTAGGATCACCTTGTGTTGCACCTCTATTTTAACAATTTTTACTCACTATATATTTTATTAACTCCATGCACAATTGGAATAAAATTTCAAAAGCTAGCCTTTGGAATGTAAAAGTGATGGTAGAATATGGTGTTTGGCCATAAATCACTTCCAATTAGGGACCCCGATAGCCCAGATTGTCGACCTCAAAGAATGCTTCACGTGGGTATATTGTCACCACCGTAGTTCCAACCGAGTCGAATATTATGTGCGTTTGAAGGATAGAGTCTTCTAGAAGAGCCATTTGCATCTGCATAAGAGAAATAATCGAACTATCCATGTTGGTTCTCGATCATACCAGCACTAATACATCGATCCCATCAGAACTCCAAAGTTAAGCTTTCTTGGGTGAAAGTAGTACTAGGATGGGTGACCCCTTGGGAAGTCCTCATGTTACACCCTTTTTAATAATTTTTATTAACTATATATTTTATTAACTCCATGTACAATTGGAATAAGATTTCAAAAGCAAGCCTTTAGAGTGTAAAAGTGACGGTAGAATATGGTGTTGGGCCGTAAAACATCGTTAGGCCGAGCCTGAACGTGTTTTTTGGAAAAACAACCAAAACGGATGCTTAACATTGGAATCTCTCAATGTAAATCACTCCCAATCGGGGAACCTGATAGCCCAGATCATCGGACTCAAAGGGTGCTTCGCGTGGGTATATTGTAGCCCCCGTAGTTTCAACCGAGCTAAATGTTATGTGCGTTTGAAGGGTGGAGTCTTCTAGAAGAGTCATTTGCATCTACATATGAGAAATGATTGAACTACCCATGTTGGTTACGATCATACCAGCACTAATGCAACGGATCCCAGCAGAACTCTGAAGTTAAGCATGCTTGGACGAGAGTCGTACTATGATTGCTGACCCCCTGGGAAGGCCTCGTGTTGCACCCCCATTTTAACAATTTTTATTCACTATATATTTATTAACTCCATGCACAATTGGAATAAGATTCAAAAGCTAGACTTTGAAGTGTGAAAGTGGTGGTAGAATATAGCGTTGGGTCGAAAAATACCATTGGGCATGGCCGGAACGTGTTTTGTTGCTAAAACGACCAAAACAAAGGCTTAACATTGGAATTTCTCAATGTAAATCACTCCCAATTGAGGAACCCAATAGCCCAGATCATCGGTCTCAAAGAGTACTTCGTATGGGTATATTGTAGCCCCCGTAGTTCCAACCGAGCCGAATGTTATGTGCGTTTGAAGGGTGGAGTCTTCTAGAAGAGCCATTTGAATTTACATAAGAGAAATAATTGCACTATCCATGTGGGGTGCGATCATAATCACACTAATGCACCCGATCCCATCAGAACTCTGAAGTTAAGCATGCTTGGACGAGAGTAGTAATAGGATGGGTGACCCCCAGGGAAGTCCTCGTGTTGCACCCTAGCATTCGGAATGCAAACGGTATGGTAAAATATAGCATTTGACTGTAAAATGCCGGGGGGCCGGGCCCGAATGTGTTTTCTTGAAAAATTGACCAAAACAGAGACTTAACATTGGAATTTCTTAATGTAACTCACTATCAATCGGTGAACCCAATATCCCAAATCATCGGTCTCAAAGAGTATTTTGCGTAGGTATATTGTAGCCTCCGTAGTTCCATCCGAGCCGAATGTTATGCGCGTTTGAAGGTTGGAGTCTTCTAGAAGAGCAATTTGCAATTCCATAAGAGAAATAATTGCACTATTCATGTTGGGTGCGATCATATTCTCACTAATGCACCGAATTAACAATTTTATTCACTACATATTTTATTAACTCCATACACAATTGGAATAAGATTTCAAAAGCTAGCCTTCAGAGGATCTTCGGTCTCAAAGAGTGCTTTGCGTGGGTATATTGTAGCCGCCGTAGTTCTAACCAAGCCGAATGTTATGCATGTTTGAAGGGTGGAGCCTTCTAGAAAGGTCATTGCATCTGCATAAGAGAAATAATCGCACTATCCATGTTGGGTGCGATAATACCAGCACTAATGCACCGGATCCCACAGAACTCCGAGGGTAAGCATGCTTGGGCGAGAGTAGTATTAGGATGGGTGACCCCTTGGGAAGTCCTCGTGTTACACCCCCTTTTTAACAATTTTTATTCACTATATATTTTATTATCTCTGTACACAATTGGAAGAAGATTTCAAAAGCTAGCCTTCGGAGTGTCAAAGTGATGGTAGAATATGGCGTTGGGCCGTAAAACACCATTGGGTTAGGCCGAAATGTGTTTTGTTGCTAAATCAACCAAAATAAAGGCTTAATATTGGAAATTTTTCAATGTAAATCACTCCAAATTGGGGAACCCGATAGCCTAGATCATCGGTCTCAAAGAGTGCTTTGCGTGGGTATATTGTAGCCCTTGTAGTTCCAATCGAGCCGAATATTATGCACTTTTTAAGGGTAGTGTCTTCTAGAAGAGTCATTTGCATCTGCATAAGAGAAATAATCGCACTATCCATGTTAAGTGTGATCATACTAGCACTAATTCACCAGATCCGATCAGAACTCCAAAGTTAAGTGTGCTTGGCCGAGAGTAGTAATAGGATGGGGGGGAAGTCCTCGTGTTGCACCCCCTTTTTAATAATTTTTATTCACTATATATTTTATTAACTCCATACACAATTGAAATAAGATTTCAAAAGCTAGCCTTTGGAGTGTGAAGTGATGGTAGAATTTAGCGTTGGGCCGTACAACGTCGTTGGACCAGGCGCGATTTCTTGAAAAAATGACCAAAATAGATGCTTAACATTGAAATTTCTCAATGTAAATCACTCCCAATTGGGGAACCCGATAGCCCAGATTGTTGGCCTCAAAGAGTGTTTTGTGTGGTTATATTGTAGCCCCTGTAGTTCAAACCAAGTCGAATGTTATGCGCGTTTGAAGGGTGGAGTCTTCTAGAAGAGCCATTTGCATCTGCATAAGAGAAATAATCGCACTATCGATGTTGGGTACGATCATAATCGCACTAATACACCGGATCCCATCAGAACTCTAAAGTTAAGCATACTCGGGTGAGAGTAGTACTTGGATGGGTGACCCCCTGGTTGCACCCCCTCTTTAACAATTTTTTATTCACTACATATATATATATATTAATAATTATGTATAATTATAATATTATAATATATATAATATATGAATTATATAATAATATATATATATAATAATTATACATAATATATTATATATAATTATATAATTGTAATATATTATATACATTATATCTAATTATATGTATTATATTAGTAATTAGTATATTAATATTTATGCATATATTAATTACAGTATTAACTATAAGCTATAATTAATGTATTAATATAATATAATACTAATAATATATATAGTAATATTATTAATGTAATATATCATTAATAAATACTATAATTAATACATATAATATGTTTTATGCGTTGGACTTCAAAGTCCAATATGTATTCAAACTGCCGTGAGCAGGTTTTCTCTGAACTTCCACTCCTTCTTCGGTACTCTTAGCCTTTTCAAGCAAAGCTCAGATCCAGCATAATATGTATATTATAATAATATAGTATACATAATGTAATATTAATATTTATTAATATATTATATATAATTAATATGTATATTTACATATATTTATATATATATATAACATTAATATAGAACCTATATTATACTATATTATATAATTATTTATATATTATATTATAATATATAACTTACAGTCCCTCCCCCCCCTGTTAGTCCTTAAAATGTATGCAAAAAATATGGTAGTCTTACCAAGAGCATCAAGGCTCTAATCTCCTCTTGAAATCCACCAAGCAAGGAGTATGTCCAATCATCCAGGATGGATCATTGTGGACTTCTAGCCACAAATCACGAACAATATGTCACACTGTCCAATCCTTCTGAATATATTGAGACATAGAAGTGAGAAGGATACAATCACCTCCATCTTCGAGCCATGAGGCTGGTATTATCATACCATGGTAGAAGAAGGCTTCCTATAACGGCAAGGATTACCCTTATTGACACCAGATTTCTCAAAATAATTTAATATACTATAAATATTATAAAATTATAAACGTATTAATGATATAATTATATTACATAATAATATATATTAATATATACATTATATTATTGATTGTACTGTATGTATTATATGAAATATTATATATTAGTATACTTGTATATGGATATAAGTATACTATATATTATATATTATATGGATATGATTATAAATATTTCAACTATTATAATATTAATATAGTATAATAATTATATAGGTTATAATATTATAGTATATTATATATATAATATGATATTATTAAAAATATATTAATAATATATTATATATATAATTATAATTATATATAATTATATGTATATTTATATATTATAATAAAATTATTATATATTATATTAATAATTATATATTATTATATATAATGATTATATTAATAATAATATAATTTAATATATATTAATATTATATATTATAATATATGTATTATTTATACCATATATAATATTATTAATACATGTAATATATATATATATATATTAACATATATTATATAATTTATATGATTATAGATAATTATGAATATATAATAATATAATATTAAATATATATAGTATAGTATATATATATATAATATTATTATATATATTATATATGGTGTATATATAATACATACATTATAATATATTAGTATGTCATTATATAATATATTATAATGACTCTGATACCAAGCTAGCACTGGAGCCCTACTCGTTCACATCCTTAGAGGATCATGGCCACCATGTATTCAAACTACCTTGAGCAGGTTGACTCTAAACTTCCACTCTTTCTTTGGCACTCTTAGCCTTATCGAGCAAATCTCAGATCCACCAAGTAAAAGCAATTCAAAGCATGGATTGTGATCTTTGTGTGAACTATAGGGACCATTACTCTTTTCTAGGTTATAGCATATTTCTGATATACAAGATCCTCATAAGAGGCGAGTATAGAGCATACTTTATACTATAAGGATAATAAGATAGAGAATATAATGAGTCATAGACTGGCTTAAGGGCTTTGGAGAAGATAACTAAGAACTTAGAAACTCATAAGTATGGAAAATGGAGTGTTTATTAATTTTTGTGTGTTTTACAATTAGCTCAACTCCCCCATTTATAAAGTTTCGGAAGTGAACAGTCATGAACCCTTACAAAGACACGTGTCAGAGTGGCAACCTTCATCAAATGGCTCCTCACTTTAAGAAGGTTGCATGTAGGACATGTCATGCTAGGTTGCATGCAAGACACTTATCTCAAAGACACCTCACTAGATGAGATGTCATGTCTAGGAAAGTACACAACTACCCTTATAACATGGGTAATACATTATTTTAAACATAAAACGTGGCTTTAACTACACCTCACTAGATGAGATGTCATGCATAGGAAAATACAAGACTACCTTTATTATATGGGTACTTATTACAAGGTTTAAATTTATGATTAAACTTGTCGTGGGTCGAACTCGAGTTCATTCGAACTCTTGATCTGGACTAGTTCTAGTTGGTTTGATCCAGATTCTTCAGTGATAGGGTTGACTACAAACGAGGTATAAGTAAGTCCTTCAGTATCTTCATTTGGATGGCTTTTATTGGCAAAATATAGATGGATAGCGTTCTCGGCGCTTTTCCTTATTATCTTGGATTGGACCCTTGATTGTCTTTGATTTATAGTGTAGGGGGACCGGACGAAGTTCTTCTTGGATTCATGTAGAATATGGCCTACGACAGAGGAATATGACATAAGGGTCTTCATCATCCTGATATTCATTTTGGAGCACTTGTATCCATTCTTCCACAGTTGCATACAATAGCAGGAATGACCACTAGAGGGTAGAGTCGTTTTCGGTATCTTGGAAAAAGATGAGTTTATCCCATACTGAGAACTCAATCGGATGAAAGTATAAGGTGGACAAACACCATAGGTACCATAAACCGTTGAAGGTGAGATCTTTAGAAAGATCAACATGTATTATGCCCAAGAATAGTTTCTGGAAATAATTGCAGGCTTGTTCCTCTTGGATTCCTTCTCCAAAAATATATTTCGATAGATATTGAAACAAATTCACAGTTGCATGTTGTTTGATATCTCCAAGAGTTTTGAAAGGCTCATCAAGAGGAGGAAATGATAAATCAGGATTGATAAGATGGATGGGAGCTTGTCTCCAAAAATTGATTTTGGAAGATATTATCTTCTTTTGTTTCCCTATCATAAAGATAACGGGCAGCACCTTGGTAGATGATATGAGTTGAAGCTAAAATTGTCTGGAGAGATAATGAAGCACAATATTGTCTTTACCCTTTATGTGTTAGACTTCAAACTGCTATTTTGAAAACCAGTCTTTCAGTCTGAGTAGCAATTTTTCTGGGACTCCTTTATTCTAAAGCTCCATAATTGCTGGGAATGATGTATTATCCAGTTGGATAATGAAATTGTACCCCACCAGATGGAATTTGAATTTTTTAATTCTATATTTGACAGCTAATATCTCCTTGTAGATAGCATGATAATGTGCTTCATATTCTTTGACTTGGCCACTAGCATGTCCACAATAATAAAGTTTTCCACCTTCGTTTCCTAATAAGATAGCTCCCCAATAATCATCACTAGCATCTGTTTGTAAGATCCATTGGCCATGTCTAGGAATTCTCAAGGGTGAGAGCTTTTTCCACACTTCTTTATGATGTTTGACTGTTGCAGTTTGGTCAACATCCCAAGAAGGTGGACTTTTCCTTAGAAGCTTTGACAATTTGCTTGTATAGGGTGAACATTTGGGGATAAAAATTTTAAGATAGCTGACGATTCCAAGGAATTATTTAACCTGTTTAATAGATAAATGCTCATCCAGGAACTTAAGTCTATGAACATGTTGGAAAGTTGTTCATGTTACTCTATATTTTTGGAATATAAGATGATATCATCTATGTAGATAAGGGTACTGTTTAGTATGGTTCGAAGATTTTCATCATGGTCTTTTGAAAAAGTGAAGGTGCATGGGAAAATATTTGACTCCATGGGAAAATGTGTGTAGCTTCTAAGCTTTGAAGAAGACATCAAAGCCCATTAATAAATCATGTCCGTGAAGTTTGCTTCTAATGACTTTGATCTAGACAACACAGTTTTGAAAGATTTGAATTCTGACTACTTGTTTAGATATCAAGACAGTATAAAAGGTTTGGTCATCTGCAGCAAACAAATATTCATAATGAGACTCCCAAGCTTCGTCTAGAAGGATGTCTGGGTTCATCATAGTTATTCGTGAACCTGTATCAAGGATTCCGATCACTTTGATAGGCCTGTCATGCTTTAACTGAAGCACATTTACTTCAAAATGAGGTGATGGCATCCCTTCTTGTATGATCATGTTGGTTATCAGCATTGGAGGTTGGTTCATCATAAGAATGGGGACATTCTCTACTAAATCTTCTTCATCAGATATCTCATGAAGGACGAAGGCTGTATCAGAATCCTGGCCATCTTGTTCTAAATAGAGAGATTATATGTCTGCTCATCAACATCTGCTTCATGATAGTGAAAGGTCCGTGATGCTAGCTTAGCCGCTTTCCCTTTCTTCGTGGGGTAGGTTTTTGCGAAATGCTATTTTTGTCCACATAGATAACATCTGTCAGTGGACTTCTTTCTAAATAGCTTCCTTTGGAAAAACTTGTATGTTTGGTTTTTCTTTTTCATTCTAAGCTTTTACTTATATTATTCTTTATCTTTTTTGGAAAAATAGCATGCTTTCTCATGACATTTTATTTCATGGTAGGATTTATCACATACCTTTTTAGGAATCTTCCGTCTCTCCATAATTTCTTTAAAGAGATTTTGTTGCTCACAGAGTTTCTCCAGAGTAGGCAAATAGGTTTGATGGATTTGTCCCATGCTGATTTGGGCCATGTCTTTCTTCATGGCTTGAAACATCCTCGCCATTTTTGGTTGTAGCTCTTGTGGTAAAGAGGCAAGGTAGACATTCTTCAGATTGGGATCATTATAGCCATTCAAAATGTACAATCTTTCAGACATTTTTTTGAAATGCCTGTCCAGATCCTCTTTCAATAGCAAGTAGCACCTCTTATAAAAGTATTCTTGAGACACAACCTTGGTGTACAAAGAAATCTCACAGATAAATTCTCTATGTATCTCACCAAGTACGTCAGCTGCCATTGGTGCATCGATCAATTGCAATTTCCAGTATTCTCCAAGGCTCAAGAACCATTTTATTAGGACACCAAGAAACCTTGATGTTAATTCCTTGGGAACTGTTCTTAAATCAGCTCCTTCTCTGTTTAGCTAATTATCTTTCCAGGATGATAGTATATGCATTTTTTCTCTTCGTTTTTTAATAGGTACATCATCAAATGAAAACTAAGGACCAATGGAGGGTTTAGTACCTTGCTTTTCAATAGGATGTGTCACATATGGTCTGTCAGTGGTCTTTTGATCTGAGTTATCAGAAATAGGTTGAGTGAAGGGTTGACTTTCTCTTGCATCAGCCATAAGGATTGCTGAACATCAGTTATCTCTTCCTCTGTTCCACTTGATGTTAGAAAGGTTCCAGTTGATTCTGATGTATAGCTTTAACTTTCTTCCGGGTCACTTGTTTCTCCTGGGAAAACTAGAGAACATAGGATGGGCCATTAAAGTATTAATGGGTTTTTTACCTTCAGCCTTTGATTGATCACCTTCTGCATCTTTCTGTCTTGAAGGTGGTAAGGGTATACTGGAGATCATCCCAAAATGTTTGGCATACAGTTGGGACTCTATCTTTGACTTATTTGGAGATTGATATAAGGTTGGCGAAGTTGTCATAAAAGTGGAGCTCTATAGGGGGGCATCAAGGTTGAGCTTCTTTTTGCCTTATCTTCTTCGATCCTTGCAAGCTCCTTTTTTACTTGCCTAATCTCCGCTTATTTTGATGTGAAATCTAAGCCATACTGCCAATTTGCAATAAGACTTCTGAGTTCTCTATCCAACTAGGTTATCTTCCTAGTAAGCTTTTGTTACACTCTCAGAAGTTAGATCTACAAGTAACTTATTTGATTATATGAATTTTGAACCTTGTTGAGAACTTGAGTTACCTTGGAATCAATACTTTGTAGTGATTGATTTTGTCCCCGAACATTTGTGGTATGCCCATTGATGACATCCTCTCCTTGACTCAGAGGCTTTAAATGGCCACTAGCTCTACTACAGACTCTGAATATATGGCCTTGAGGTTACATTAGAAGTTTGATCTTAGAGTCTCTCTAGAGGAGGAAAATCTTCTTTGCAGCTTTTGAACATGAAACATGGTTGATGAGCTTGGAGATTTGGAGGTAATGGTCTCTCTCCATGTCTGCATAAATAACCCTTTTGTGGAATTGATATTTTTGGTGGAAGTGGATTAGGAGGGTCGTTGTATTTATTATCAAGGGTCTTACAACGTCTCATCCTTCTTCTTTTGGGAACTTCCTCTTCATCTTCATCATCATTATCTTCCTAGGTATTACAGGAGCATCAGGCATCACACATGGAAGGGACAACATCCCTGATAAAATGTCTATTAATTCGGCCTGTGTATATATAGCTTCCATCTGGGTCGAATGAAGAGATGGGGATATTCTCTTCCCTTTCTTTAAAGACGGGACAAATCATTAGTTGTAATGTAGGAGTAGAGTTTTCTTCAGGTTTCATCTTATATATCATCTTTACTCATCCATCCCTCAATCATTGAGAACTGAACTTTGTGGCACGAACCGACCTTATCACCTAGTCGAGAGATTCATAGTTCATGATCTATTCGGTAGGAACTAATCATTGGAGATCACCTCTGCTGATTTATCTTGGGATTTGGATGATGGTGGGGACTTCTGAACTGGATTCAGCTAGAGCATCCTATATCACCTGATTTTTTAAATCAAGGGTATGATTTTATAGTCGGTACACAATCTGATGATGCAGTGTTCTCATGATGGAGTTAGGAATTTGCTCAACACCAGTTATTTAGATCTGCACCTTAAATACATCCGCCAATGATGAAGCCTGCAAGGATAATGCAAAATTGGGAAGAAGGTTATTACCACACTTCCTGCGTTGAGTGTAGACAGAACCGTTCCGAGGTTAGCACGGGATCCATACTCGTTCACACCCTTAGAGGACCATGGCCACCATGTATTCAAACTACCTTGAGCAGGTTGACTCTGAACTTCCACTCCTTCTTCGGCACTCTCAGACTTATCGACCAAAGCTTATATCCACCAAGTAAAAGAAATTGAAAGCATGGATTGTGATCTTTGTGTGTACAATAGGGACTATTACTCTTTTCTAGGTTATAGCTTATTTTTCATATACAAGATCCTCATATGAGGCGAGTATAGAGCATACTATTTACTATAAGGATAATATGATGGAGAATATGATGAGTCATAGACTGTCTTAAGGGCTTTGGAAAAGACAACTAGGAAATTAAAAGCTCATTAGTATAGAAAATGGAGTGTTCATTTATTTTTGTTTGTTTTACAATTGACTCAACTCTCCTATTTATAGAGTTTCAGGAGTGAAGCTTCTTTAACCCTTACAAAGGCACGTGTTAGAGTGGCAACCTTCATCAAATGACTCCTCACTTTAAGAAGGTTGCATGTAGGACATGTAATGTTAGGTTGCATTCAAGACACTTATCTCAAAGACACCTCACTAGATGAGATGCCATATCTAGGAAAGTATACAACTACCCTTACAATATGGGTATTACATTATTTTAAACATAAAACATGGCTTTAAGTACACCTCACTAGATGAGATGTCAGGCCTAGGAAAATACAAGACTACCCTTATTATATGGGTATTTATTACAAGGTTTAATTTTTTGATTGAACTTGTCTTGGGTCAAACTCTGGTTCATACTCAAACTCTTGATCATGACTAGTTCCAGGTTAGTTTGATCTGGATAATTTAGTGATAGGGTTGATTATGAACGAGGTATAAGTAAGTCCTTCAGTATCTTCATGTGGATGGCTTGTATTGGCAAAACATAGATGGACATAAAGTTCTCAGCGCTCTTCCTTATTATCTTGGATTGGACCCTTGATTGTCTTCCATTTATAGTGTAGGTGGACCGGATGAAGTTCTTTTGGATTCCTATAGAATATGGCCTATGCTAGAGGAATATGACATGAGGGTCATCATCATCCTGATATTCATTTTGGAGCACATGTATCCATTCTTCTACAGTTGCATACCATAGCAGGAATGATCACCAGAGGGTAGAGTCGTTTTCAGTATCTTGGAAAAAGATGAGTGTATCCCATACTGAAAACTCAATTAGATGAAAGTATAAGGTGGACAAACTCCATAGGTACCATAAATCATTGAAGGTGAGATCTTTAGAAAGATCAACATGTATTATGCCCAAGAATGGTTTCTGGAGATGATAGCAGGCTTGTGCCTCTTGGATTTCTTCTTCAGAAACATATTGATATCCAAACAAATTCACAGTTACATGTTGTCGGATATCTCCAAGAGTTTTGAAAGTCTCATCACAAGGAGGAAATAATAAATTAGGATTGATATGATGGATGGGAGCTTGTCTCCAAAAACTAGTTTTGGAAGTTATTATCTTCTTTTGTTTCCCTTTCATAAAGACAATGGGTAGCAACTTGGTAGATGATATGATTTGAAGCTTAAATTGTCTGGAGAGATAATCAGGCACAACATTGTCCTTGCCCTTTATGTGTTGGACTTCAAACTAGAATTCTGAAAACCAGTCTTTGAGTCTGAGTAGTTATTTTTCTAGGACTCCTTTATTCTTGAGCTCCATTATCCCTGGGAATGATGTATTATCTAGTTGGATAATGAAATTGTATCCCACCAGATGGAATTCAAAGTTTTTAATTCTATATTTGACAACCAATATCTCCTTGTAAACAGCGTGATAATGTGTTTCATATTCTTTGAATTGGCCGCTGGTATGTCCAAAATAATGAAGTTTCCAAGCTTCATTTTATAATCAGATAGCTCCCCAATAATCATCACTGGCATATGTTTTTAAGATCCGTTGGCCATCCCTAGGAATCATCAAGGTTGACAGCTTTTGACACACTTATTTAAGATGTTTGAATGTTGTAGTTTGGTCGACATACCAAAGAGGTGAACTTTTCCTTAGAAGCTTTGACAATTTGCTTGTATAGGTTGAACATTTGGGGATAAAATCTGTATGATAGTTGATAATTCCGAGGAACTGTTGAACCTGTTTAACAGATAAATGCTCATCTGGGAACTTAAGTAGTTCTTGGGATAGGTGTGATCTTGGTTCATACTCCCCATCCTCAATCTTCATGCCCAGAAAATCAATTGATTTTTGCTTGATCACACTTTTCTTTTAGGATAGCACAATACCGTATTTTTGTACCTAGTCAATGAACATGTGGAGAAGTTTTTCAAGTTCCTCTATATTTTTGGAATGTAAGAGGATATCATCTACGTAGATAAGGGTACTATTTATTATGGGTACGAATATTTTCATCATGGTATTTTGGAAAAGGGATGGTGAAACTTTAATACCAAATGGTAGAACTGTTCATTGGTATTGAGTTGTGGGTAGGCAGAAAGATGTTTTATACCCTTCATCTGGGTGTAAACCCACTTGACAGAAACCAGATTTAAGGTCAAATTTGGAAAAGTTTTGGGCTTCCAAGAGGTAAGAGAACATGACTTTTGTCCTGGGCAAAGGTAATTTATCATCAAGCAAGTAATAGTTGAGAGTTTTGTAATCAATGAATACCCTCTTCTTTCCGCGAACTTGCTCTGCTCTCTTATTGACATAAAAAGCTGGGCAAGCCCAATTTGAGCTGGTGGCTTCAATTAGGCCCAAGGATATTAGCTCGTTGCATTCTTGTTGGGTCAAATTTAGCTCTTCTGGTGTCATGCCAGGATGTGTGGCTTTAGTGGCATTAATATCCTCATTCTTCTTAAAAGGAAGTCGAACATAGAATTATGAGTTCTCCCGAAGTGGATGAGGATTGGTGAAGTCTGCATATGACTTGGAATAACATTTTTTCAATCTTTTGATAAGTTGATCAGGTTCTGGTATCTCCTTTACTATGAATAGCTTTTGTGTATGTGTGAATGGTAGGAATCTCCTCTTGTATTTGACTACATGTGAAAATATTTCTAGCTTCTGAGCTTTGAAGAAGACATCAAAGCCCATTAATAAATCATGTCCGTGAAGTTTGCTTCTGATGATTTTGATCAAGACAACACAGTATGGAAGGATTTGGATTCTGATTGGTTGTTTAGATATCAAGGCAGCATCTGTAGCAAAGAAATATTCATGATGAGACTCTCAAGCTTTGTCTGGAAGGATGTCTGGGTTCATCATAGTTTTCTGTGCTCTTGTATCAAGGACTCCAATCACTTTGGTAGGCATGTCATACTTTGACTGAAGAACCTTGACTTCAAGATGAGGTGATGGCATCCCTTCTTGTATAATCATGTTGGTTCTCAGATTGGAGATTGGCTCATCATAAGAATGGGGACATTTTCTTCTAAATCTTCTTCATCAAATGTCTCATGAAGGATGAAGGTTGTATCAGAATCCTGGTCATCTTGTTCTGAATAGAGAGATTTTTTGTCTGCTTCATCAACATCTGCTTCAAGATAGTGAAAGATCTGTGATGCTAGCTTAGCCGCTTTCCCTTTCTTCGTAGGGCAGGTTTTTCCGAAATTCCCTTTTTGTCCACATAGATAACATCTGTCAGTTGCCTTCTTTTTGAATGGCTTCCTTTGGAAAAACCTGTATGTTTGGTTTTTCTTTTTTATTCTAAACTTTTGCGTATCTTTTTCTTTATCTTTTTTAGAAAAATGGCATGCTTTCTCATGACATTTTATTTCAAGGTAGGATTTATCACATATCTTTTTAGGAATCTTCTGTCTCTCCAATTTTTGTTTAAAGAGATTTTGTTGCTCACAGAGTTTCTCAAGAGCGGCTAACTCATTATAACTCATTTGATTATATGAATTTTGAACCTTGTCGAGAACTTGAGTTACCTTTGAATCAATACTTTATAGTGATTGATTTTGTGCCCGACCATTTGTGGTTTGCCAATTGAGGACTTCCTCTCCTTGACTCAGAGGCTTTAAATGGCCACTTGCTTCTACTACAGTACTCTGAATATAAGACCTTGAGGTTACCTTAGAAGTTTGATCCTCGCGTCTCTCCAGAGAAGGAAAATATTTTTCGCGGCTTTTGAACATGAAACATGGTTGAGGAGCTCATGGATTTGGAGGTAATGGTCTCTCTTCATGTCTGCATGAATAACCCTCTTGTGGAATTGATATGTTTAGTGGAGGTGGATTAAGAGGGTCATTGTATTTATTATCAGGGGTCTTATAACATCTCCTTCTTCTTCTTTTGGGAACTTCCTCTTCATCTTTATAATTGCTATCTTCCTAGGTATTACAGGAGCATCAAGGATCACACATTGAAGGGTCAACATCCCAAATAAAATGGCCATAAATTTGGTCTGTGTATATATGGATGGCTTCCATCTAGGTCGAATGAAGAGATGGGGATATTATCTTCCCTTTCTTTAAAGATGGGACAAATCATTAGTTGGAACATAGGAGTAGAGTTTTCTTCAGGTTTCGTCTTATATATCATCTTCACTCGTCCATCATTCAGTCGTTGAAAACTAAACTCTGTGGCATGAACCAACCTCATCACCTGGTGGAGAGATTCATAGTTGGTGATCCATTAGGTAGGAACTAACCGTTGGAGATCACCTCTGCTGATTTGTCTCGGGATTTGGATGATGGTAGGGACTTCTAAACTAGATTCAGCTAGTACCATTAGTGCATCCTTTATCCCCTGACTTTTTGAATCAAGGGCATGATTCTGTAGTCGGTACACAATCTGATGATGCAGTGTTCCCATGATGGAGTTAGGAATTTTCTTAGCACCGGTTATTTGGATCTCCACCTTAAATGCTTCCACCAATAATGAATCCTGCAAGGATAATGCGAAATTGGGGAAGAAGGTTATTACCACACTTCTGGCGTTGAGTGTGGATAGAACCGTCCCCACAACAGCATGCTCATATTTGAGAAATCTAGTGTCGAGAAGGGCAATCATTGTTGTTATAGGAAGTCCTCTTCTACCATGGTATGATAATACCAGCCTCACGGCTCCAAGATGGAGGTGGGTGTATCCATCTCGCTTCCATGTCTCAATATATTCTGGAGGAATGGACAGTGTGACATATTGTTCATGATTCGTGGCTGGAAGTTCACAGTGATACATCCTGGATGATTGAACATACTCCTTGGTTGGAGGATTTCGAGAGGAGATTAGAGCCTTGATGCTCTTGGTAAGGCTACCATATTTTATGTATACATTATAAGGACTAACAAGGGGCGAACTGTTTGTTCTATGATAGCATCCTTAGGAGTAGTTGAGTATTCTACAAGGTTTTTTATTATACTAGTACAGTGTTTAGGCAATGAAAGAGATGAAGACTGTGATAAAATTTGTGAAGATATAACACCTGGATTTTCCATGATTATGAAAGGGCCTTCTCTAATCACCGCTCAAGCACAGATTTATAGTGTAGGGCGACCGGATAAAGTTTTTCTGGATTCCTGTAGAATATGGCCTATGATAGAGGAATATGACATGAGGGTCTTCATCATCCTGATATTCATTTTGGAGCACTTTTATCCATTCTTCTACAGTTGCATACCATAGTAGGAATGATCACTAGAGGGTAGAGTCGTTTTCAATATCTTGAAAAAAGATGAGTGTATCCCATACTATATTACATAATTATACTATAATAATATATTATTAATATTATAATAATATATAATAGTATATAATAGTATATATAGGTATATATATACTATATGTTAATATATGTATAAACATTAATTATATATAATTAATATATTATAATATATCATGTTATAATATATATATATAACCTATATTATATAATATGTATAATATAGTATAATATGTAAAATAATATTATAATATGTATTTAATATATATATAATATATAATATAGATATAATATAGTATATATAATATATATATATATAATTATTATATATAATGAAATTAATATATTATTATAATATTATACATATAACATATATAGTATATTAATAAGTATATTATGATACATATATTATATAGCATATTATATATATTAATTAATTATATGTGTTATTATATTATTATGTGTATAGTTAATATTAGTATATTATAATATAAAATACATATAATATACTATAATAATATATTAATATATAATTATATATATTAATATATTATTATTAATATTGTATACATATTAATATTATATGGACAGTGTAACATTTAATATAATAATTATTATATATGTATTATACATTATACCATATTATAATACATATAATATTAATTATATATGTATTAATTATATAAATATATACATAATATTATATACATATAATAATATAATACATAATTACATTATTATATTAATATATACTTCATATGTACACTATAATTTATACTATTATATACATATATAATATTATAATAATTAAAATTAATATTATTAATATATTATAATATATATATGTATTATATTAATTACATATATTATTATATAATTATTATAATAATATATTTATAATACTAATAAATTATTATATATGTAATAGGATACTATATACTATAATTAATTATTAATATATATACATATAATATTAATATGTATATGCGTTACACTATATACATATATGTATTATACATAATATATATTAATAATTATATAGTATATATTATAATATAGTATATTATAATTATTAATAGTATAAATAATATGTATAATATGTGTCTATTAAATGTAAACATAATATAATATATAATATATATTAACAATATATTAATATTATATAATTATGTATTATATATAATTATATGTGATATATAATTATATATAGTATGTACATATTAATATAATGTTATTAATATTATAATATATACATATTATAATTAATAGTATATATTATATATTATAATAAATTATATATAATTAATAGTATGTATACTAATATATAATATTTAATATAATATATATTAATATATTATACAATATATACATATAATATAATATAATTAAATATATAACATTAGTAAATTATATTATATACTATATAATATTATACATATATATAACTATGAATATATACATATTATAATACATATATATTATATTATATTAATTACATATATTATTATATAATTATTATAATAATATATTTATAATACTAATAAATTATTATATATGTAATAGGATACTATATACTATAATTAATTATTAATATATATACATATAATATTAATATGTATTCATGACCCAGGACGGGCATGACCCAAACCAAACAGACTAAGATCAAAGATAGACAAGTGAGGAACACATAGATCAAAAGATCTTTTTTACTGAATTCAGGACTTATTACTGAGGACCCCCTTAGTAATATAAGCTGACAAGAAAAACCCCACAAACGCCTGCGCCTTCACTCGGCAAAACGGCAACAAGGGCACGAAGTCGGCTTATACACCTTAGGTTAACTCAAACCTGATTCAAACCTCACAAATCCTATCATTGATTTTAGTTATTTGATTTTAATCATGTTTCCAGGACCTTAAAGGTCTGGATCCATGTTAGTAGGAATATGAATAGTCATACTATGATCTAACACAGAGAATTAGCCAGCCATATTAGGCGACTGATAAATCTAAAAAAAAATAAACAACAGAAATAAAAAAATATTAACTTACACTTATGTTGTGCTCAGAAGGAAAATTTATTAAAAGGCTGTAATATTACAAAGGGAGAGAGTGGTTAGAGAGAGAGAAGAGAGAGGCGGTAAACACCAGCGTGCCTCTACAAATGAAAAACAAACCTATTTATAGAAAAGGAAGAACCGGACATGAAACCCCGGATTCCAAAAATAAAAATGAATAGTAAAAGCTTTACAAAAGTCAAAAAGAAAACAGTAAAGCTGCTTTATAAAAGCATAAAATGACAAATATGTCTTCATCCTTGTCTGGTGACTAATATGTCACTGTTGATCTTCTTCTTTAATTTTCTTCAGAATCTGATTCTTCTGGAGAGAGATGTTCTCTTCTAAATCCAATATTATGGAATTTGAGCTTCCAAAAACCCAGAAGGAAAGAATCGGAAAAGCATGATGTTGAAGATGAATATTTCTCCATACATCTTTTAAATTTATTATCTTGGAATTCCATCATCTTCCAAGCTTGGCTATGAATCCTCATAACTTTTGAGCAATTTTTATCAAGTTGCTGATCACTGCTGAAATCTTCAACAAGGAGAGAAATAGATTTCTTTCTGCATTCTTTCCAAATATCATCAATATTATGTTTCCATTGAGAATAACAGAAACATCTTGGACAATTAAAATAATGATCCACACTCATTTTGAATCTTTTGAAAAAGAGTCTTTGAGCTCTTCAAGGGCTTCAAATAAAGCCGGGTCAGGGATATCATCCTCTGGATCCTGAGCATCCTGTAAAAGACTAGTGAATTGATTTTCACTAGTTTCTGACCTCATAGAGGAATCAGATTTTGAATCTGATGCAAGGTTTTTCGAAATATCTTTTTTCATTTCAGAAACAAACAAATCAATCATTTGTTTCTGTGATAAAATCCCAGCATATTTCTGGGTAAGAATCTTGAAAGGACTAATATGGTCCTCCTCTTTTTCTTTTTCTTTTTCTTGAAGATCTTGCTTATAAGCTTTGATCTTTTCATTGATTTTTTCAATTGTTTCTTCCGAGACTAATTTCCCGGTTTCTGGGTCCATTCTCATCATTTTATCCCAGAATTTACAATGGCTAATTCGCCATAAACAAGGTGCACCATAGCTGGTATAACCTACTATTGGTGTCCACTTCCATATCCATGGAATACCAAATTCAATAAAGAAAAGACAAGTTGTCTTCCCTTCAATAAAATTTTCAGAAGATTTTCCCTGTATAACAGGGGAGACTGATATCCAGTCTTTCATAAGACCATGAAATAATTCTGGCAAAATTTTTGCCGAAGGTCCAAAAGTTCTCCACCATGTAAAGAACCAATTTGGAATTGGTCTGTGAAAAATATTTTCACAAACTTTAATAAACCAAGAGTGTTTATGCCTCTTGTTCTCATATAAGAGAGTTTTTTCAAAACTTTCGATATAATCGAAGTAATTGAATTTAAAATTCATATTATGAAGCTGAGAATAAAATTCTTTCTCTGCTAATGGAGATATACCCCATTCTTCAAAGGATATAACCTTTTTGATAATAATCTTGGAAAAGTTATAATCTTTTCCTTTTTCACCAGAGGCGAAATGATTTATCTCAACACTATTAGTGGAGAGAAGGAGAGTTTCAAAATAACCTCTCTGTTTATAAGACCCAGACACGTATGACGTGTTAGAAAGATATCTTTCCATAATGGTCCAAGGACTATCAGCCCATTGAGTATCTCTTTCTTCTATTAGAAGAATAAGTTGTCGATTAATATTTTCGACAAACATTTTTTCATTTTCATCTTCTTTTGCTATATTAGCATAAGAAGTCTGAGTATCATCAGGAGAGATATTACTCTCTTTTCCTTTTTGTTTTTGTTTCAAGAATTCTTGAAACTCTTTATCAAGATCAGAGGTATTACCTCCATAGGAACTTGCTGTATTAGCAATGTTCTGGGCAATCAATTTTTGTTTGCCATGTTGAACTATAGTCCTAGGTTGAGTTTGAGGGATATAACCCCTTCCTCCTCTACCTCTATAAGAGGTATTGTTTCCTCCACTTGTACTTCCTCTTCCTCTATTAGAGGAATAGAAATTGTGATCAGGGAAACTCATTCCTGCAAGAATTCACGAGTAAGAAAATCAGGCAAATAATTATCAATGTCTTTTTTATGAATAATAACAAAATCAAAAGGAGCAAGATGTGCTTGCCATCTGGCAAACATCTGCTTTGAAACATCATGTTTAAAATCCTTGTTAAACATGAATTTTGCTGCATTGCAGTCTGTTTTAATAAGAAATTTCTGATTATATAAATCATCTTGAAATTTTAAAACACATTTAACAATGGCAAGAATCTCTTTAGCCACTGTAGAATAATTTTTCTGAGCATTATTCCATTTTCCAGAATAAAATCGAACAAGATATTCTTATTTTTTATGGGGATCAACCTGTTTAAGGATTCCTCCATAACCAATGTCAGAAGCATCAATTTCAACAATTTTCTCCCATAAGGGATTTGCAAGCATAAGACAGGGAAGGTTTTTAACCTTCTCTTTAATCCTTTTAACAGCCTTGGTATGATTATCATTCCAAGGAGAAGGATTCTTTTTCAATCTATCATATAAAATAGCAGTATCTTCATTAAGATTTTTAATATAAGAAGAAATATAATTAAGACTTCCCAAAAACCTTTGTAATTGGGTTTTATCAGTAATGATGTCTGGAAATTTATTTCCAAATTCAATACTTCTTTGAATAGGAATAATATTTCCTTTCTCAATTATATGACCAAGAAATCTAATAGAAGATTGAAATAAAAGCATTTTTGGCTTTGAAATAACAAGGCCATTTTTAATAACAATATCTTTAAACATATTTAAATGTTTAAAATGTGTTTCAATGTCTTTAGAAAAGACAAGAATATCATCAATATATACGATGATAAAATTGCTAAATGGATAAAAAATGTCATTCATAATTTGTTGAAATTCTGAAGGAGCATTTTTTAATCCAAATGGCATAACTGTCCATTCATAATGTCCAAATGGAACATTGAATGCAGTTTTATATCTGTCAGATTCATTAATTTGAATCTGCCAAAATCCTGATTTTAAATCAAATTTAGAAAAGACTAATGCATTAACAAGTCTATCAAGAAGATCCTTCTTGTTAGGAATAGGATGTCTAATCCATTTTAAAACTTTATTAAGAGGCTTATAATTAATAACAAGCCTAGGAACTCCTCGTTCCTGCTCTGAATGTTTATTAACATAAAATGCAGTACATGACCAAGGAGAATCAGAAGAAGTTATTAACTTCTTTTGAAGTAAAGACTCAATCTCTTTTTTACACAATTCTAAATATTCAGAATTCATTTGACAAGGTCTAGCCTTGGTAGGAATATCTTTTTCACAGAAATTTTCTTCATATGGAAGAGAAATAATATGCTTTTTTCTATCCCAAAAAGCATTAGGTAAATCATTACAAATATCAATAGAAAACTTATTATGAATAAAATTATTTTTTTCCTGTAATTTAGGATTTTTGAGTTTTTCGTCAATAGTAAGAAAACTGACTTCTTCTTTTAAAGAATTTATTTGAAAGGTTTTTCTTTCAATTTGTTCTTGAAGTTTATTCAAAACTCTGTTAATAGGTTTTGTAATAAAATCAAAAGATATAGGTTTTCCTTCAAAGGTTCCAATTAAACCTTTTTCATTGACAACAGTCAAAGGATAAATTTTATAAATAAAAGGTAAGCCAAGTATAAGATGGCTTGAAATATTCTTTGCAAGAAGAAAGCTTGTTGAAATGCAATTTCCATTTTTGCAAACAAAAGCTTTTGGAATTTTAAAATTTATTTCAAGACGTTCACCTCCAGCATGAGAAAGTGAATGTTTGGTTTTATGAAAATATCTAGTAGGAATTAATCCTTCCTGGATGACATTTAAGTCAGCACCACCATCAATCATAGCAATAAAATCAAATTTTTGATTTTTTATAAGAAGAGTAATTTTTGTATACCACTTTTGTGATATAACCATAGAAATAGTAGACAAATAATTTTTTTCTAATGGCATAAAATGCTCAATAGAATCATTAGGAATATTATCAATTTCCTTATCTTTATTTTCTAAAAAACAAAGTCTTTGATGAAAATCTTTATTAATATGATAAAGATTTTTAATCTCATTCTTGAGATTATCAATTTCATAAACTAAATCCTGAGTAGAAACATGATTTTTCTTTTCATACTTCTGTCTAAGAAGTTTATTAACTTCGGACATGGAGTATGTATTCTCAGTATTTTGAGAAACAATATTACTAGTATTACTAGTAAATGGAGTATCTTCCATTTGATCAATAATACTAGTTCTTAAAAGAGGATCTTTAATTCTTTTAAGAAATTCTAATAAATTATCATTAGTCAAGACACTTAAATTAAGGTCTTGAAACTGAGACATGAGTTTATAAAACTCATCAGTATTATCATTATTACTGACTTCTTTTGGAGAACGAATACAAGGTTGTCCTTGTATACATGCTCCACAATCTTCACTTTCTGATAATAAAGATTCATTATCAAGAAAATGAAGATCTTCAGAATCATTTGATTCTGAATACTCAGTATCTGAGCTTTCTGATTTATTATTATCAGAATCTAAAACTATTTTGCAAATTTTTTCTTTTAAATCATTATCAATATCAAGGGCTTTAATTCTATCCTTTGCCCAACACTGGTTAGCATAATGACCAGGTTTTTTGCATTTTCTACATATTATAGAAAACTCTTTTTTCTTTCTTTTATCTTTTTTATAAAAATCTGATCTAGATTTTTTAAATTATTTTCTTCTATCAGAATAATGCCTTTTCTTTCTTTTAGAAAGTTTTCCTTCCCTAAAATCTTTAGAAGGACGTTTTTTCCCTTTATAAGGATTTTCCATACCAAATTGACCACAAAATTGGCCAAGTTGTTTTTTCTCAAGCAAATTTTGCTTTCTAATTTGGTTATTTAATTTCAACTCATTGCATAGGGCTAAACCCTCTTGAATACAAGTTGATATTAAAGTACCATAAGTATAATTATCATAAGATATAGAAATATTATCTTGCCTAAGAACTCTACGAATTCTTTCAGCAAAAAGACTAGGAAGGCCATCAATAAATTTGGCTTTCCAATAACTGTTATTACAGTCTGGTAATTCAAAGATACGAGTAAGAAATGTATCTTTGTACCATCTAAAATCAGACAATGTTTTACATCTAAGATTACTGAGAAGAGTTCTAATATTCTCTCCATTATCAGTAAACCTTCCTGTAAAATGATCAATAATAGTGAGAACTAAAGAATAAACTGCGTTCTCAACTGGAATATTATTCTCTTCCTTAATAGAATTAAGGATAGTAGATTTTTGTTCATGAGACAAATAATTATCCCACCAACCTTTAAGTTGGCCTGTAAAACCTGCAGTAATCATACCAGCAATATTTTTATCTGTATTACCAGATACTTTACACACAGTACTATACATCATCATACGGTGTGCAAGATTATAGATGTGCCTATCAGTGCAACCATCTAAATTCCATTCATAAATACTTTTTCCATTATAATTATTGGAAATATAATATTCTTGTTCTTCATGAAGAATATCAACAGGAGAAAGTCTATTGTAATAGTACCTGCTCTGAGTAGGTCTATCTGCCCACTTCATTTTATTTATTTCTTCTGTAATATTAACAGAAGTAGAAGAAGAAGGATTTTGAAATTCTTTTTGAAATTCCTCTTCATTATCTAAAGCTGAAATATTAAAAGCTTTAAATTTCTCTTCTAATAATTTTTCTAAATCGGAAACAGAAGATTTAAGTTTAAAATCCTTTATCAAAGGAGGAGATTGAATTGAAGAAGAAACAATGGATGAAATATCCTTTTTCTTTTCAATATGAACATCAGGTTTAATCTGATTAATAGCTGAAATTATTTTTTCAACTCTATCATGTAAAGAAATCATTTCTTCACCCAAAATAGTTAAATACAAATTTGTATAATTTTGATTTTCAATCAATTGATTTATATGCTTCGTAGTAATAGGAAGCATATCTGTTTCAAATATTTTTGAAAAAGCTGTAAAATTGAAAGATTTATCATTCTTTTCAATTTGAAATGGTTGTTGTGGAGGATATACAGATTTTTGAATCTGTCCAGAAGTAAGTTTATAACTTCTTTCAATAACTGAAATATAATCAGTAATAAAGGTTTTAAAAAACCAAGGAATGAAATATATAATTTCATTTTTTTCTTCACAGAACTCATAAAATTTTTCTAAAAAGAAATCATATTCTTTTTTAGTAAAGCTTTTAAAATACCATTTTCTAAATGGTTCCCATTTGGGTAAATAAAATTCATCATTAATCTGCTTTCTTACAGCAGATCCTTTTGTAAAATCTAGTTTGGTTGTACTATTCATATTAAATAGTAAAATTCATTTGTGATACTGTATCAGTATCTTTAATGTTATAAACATTTTCATGTAAAATCTTGTTTTTATCAATAACAATATTTTCATCATGATCTTCTCGAGATTTATCATCTTTTTGAAAATAAGAAGACGTTGATGCTCTAGAAGTCTGTGGTAGTTCCACATCATAATGAAAAGGAGAAATATATGAATGATTAGATTGAGATCTAGATAATGATCTCGAAGAAGATATCAACTTCCTTTGGTCAGGAGCAAATTTAATTTGCACTGATCCTTCATTATTCTGTGTAATCTGTTGTAATCTATTATTAACAACAGGAATCTTAGGCATGGCTTGAGTAAGAGTCCAATGTTCTGGGAACTTAATTTCTTCCCATTTAATGGCTCTTCTGGTAGTAATATTGGATTTTCCAAAATTTGTTTCAATCAAAATAGTCTCATTAGACTTTTTATCTACTCTTTTACACATAGGATTAAGAGTATATAATGGTTTAAAATATATGCGATAACAGATGCATATGACTTCTGTTCCAGAAACATAATTATAATTTTCTGTACAGACATTTAATGTCAATGTATCCAAAATATTTCTATCAGTTAATGAAACTGAAAGATTTGGATATACATCAAAATAGACTGGACCATGTGCCAGACTAGATTGAATCATTCCCATAATAGAATGGGTAAAATCCAGATTTCTAGCATCTCTAAGAGTTGCCATAAACATTTCTGGAAGACCTTCTAAAGTTAAAGGTCTAAATGCAATTTGAATGCATCCTATGTGAATAAAATTATGAGTATCAATAAAAGGTTGAATATCTCTTTCATTCAAGAGACGAATAGTCATCTCTTTATCATTAAGAGATATTGCAGACTCAGTAGTTTTAACTACTTGTTTGAGACCTAATTTCTCAAAAGTACCTAATTCATAAACCAGATTTGGTTTTATCTTAGGAATAGTCCATTTATTTAATAAATTTAAATTATCAGCAATATCAAATTCCTCAATTCTAGTGTTTTTAACACTAGATTTCTTATGAAATATATTCATAAGGATAAGATGTGTTAGATCATAGATGAACTCAAACATATTTCTACCTCCATAGCTCTGATACCATTCATGACCCAGGACGGGCATGACCCAAACCAAACAGACTAAGATCAAAGATAGACAAGTGAGGAACACATAGATCAAAAGATCTTTTTTACTGAATTCAGGACTTATTACTGAGGACCCCCTTAGTAATATAAGCTGACAAGAAAATAATAATATATATTTATAATACTAATAAATTATTATATATGTAATAGGATACTATATACTATAATTAATTATTAATATATATACATATAATATTAATATGTATATGCGTTACACTATATATATATGTATTATACATAATATATATTAATAATTATATAGTATATATTATAATATAGTATATTATAATTATTAATAGTATAAATAATATGTATAATATGTGTCTATTAAATGTAAACATAATATAATATATAATATATATTAACAATATATTAATATTATATAATTATGTATTATATATAATTATATGTGATATATAATTATATATAGTATGTACTTATTAATATAATGTTATTAATATTATAATATATACATATTATAATTAATAGTATATATTATATATTATAATAAATTATATATAATTAATAGTATGTATACTAATATATAATATTTAATATAATATATATTAATATATTATACAATATATACATATAATATAATATAATTAAATATATAACATTAGTATATTATATTATATACTATATAATATTATACATATATATAACTATGAATATATACATATTATAATACATATATATTATACATATATTATTAATAATATATTATATATTAATAATAATTATTATACATATAAGTATATAGTATATGTATTAATATAATAGTAATAATTATATAATTATTAATATATATAATGTATATTATATAATGTATATAATATGTTATATACTATATAATATTAATGTATATATAATATATTAATATACTATTAATATAAATTACCTATATTATATTATAATATTACATATGTATATTATGTATATACTATTATATATATTAATAATTAATAGTATATATAATATATTATGTAATATACATATATTATATAATTCATATTAATATATAATAATATTATAATATTAATATATAGTATAATATATTATTAATATATACTAATTAATATTATTATATATGACATACATATATATAATTATACATATATGTATATTATAAGTTAATTAATAGTATATTAATTATAATACATATAATACATATATAGTATATAATATTAATATGTGTACATACTATAAGTATATATTATATGGTGTTCATATATTATTAGAATATTACAACATAATAATTATATTACTATATATACTATAATGTATATAATAGTATTAATATATTATAAATATATATGTATTATATAATATAAATAATATAATTAATAGTATTATTATACATATATTTATGCATTAATATAATAATACTATTAATATATTGTAATATTGTATAATATATTAATATAATAATATATGAACACCATATAATATATATTTATAGTATATATACATATTAATATTGTATACTAATATTATAATTATATATATTATGTTATATAGTATATATGTATATAATGTATATGTAATTGTATATATATATATATGTTAATATTATAATAACAAATTATATTATAATAGTATTAATATACATTATAATATACATATTAGTATTATACATAATATAATATATATAATATATTATATACATATATAAATATATATTATAATTAATGTTTATATTAATGTTATAATATTATAGTATAATACTATAATATATATTATTAATATATACCTATACATTATATATATAATACATATATATAATGGATTAAGATATATATATGTACATAATAATTACATATATTATAACATATATTATTAATAATATTATAATAAGTTATACTATATATTAATTAATGTGTTAATACTATATTTATTAATATAACATTATATATATATATATATTAATATAAAATATATAATTATACCTATATAATATGAATATAATATATTATCAATTATAATATAATACTTATAATATTTATTATACATTATAATATTATTAATAATACATTATATATATTATAGTTATAATATACTATATTATATAGTATATATTATAATATAATACTTATAATATTTATTATACATTATAATATTATTAATAATACATTATATATATTATAGTTATAATATACTATATTATATATATACTATAATATATATGTACAAATGTATATATTATGGTATATACATATACATTATATATTAATAATATTTATTATGTTATAATATATAGTTATATTATACTCATATTAACATAAAATTAAATTAATAATTTATTATTTAATTAATTTTATGAAAGTCGGGTCGTTACAATTATACACCGAAGTTAAGCTTCGTGGATTCAAATGTGAAAAACATTTATGCTATAAAGATATATAGTGCATATATAATACAACAGGTAATCCAAAAATTATTATTATTAAACAAATAAGTCAAATATGTACAATAAAATATTGGTAATATATAACAGGAATTATCATTTTCAACAATAGGTAATACATTTAGCTAAATATAATCCCCGAACAAATTAAGAAGATTACCAAAATGACTGCTCTCCTTAGCTACACTTTAGCCTTCAACAGCTTCACCGCCTTCTCCAACTCGTCTCCTCAATCTCCGCCAAAAAAATTTAAAGACCATATCTCTTTTTAAAGGTATTCGTCAAAGTTGTAGCAACCTGTTTAGATTCCAACGAGAGCAAGAGGCTGTAGATGAATTGTTATCGGGGACACGGTGTGCGTGAGTGTGTGACTATGGGACTAATGAGGATAAAAAAATTCTGTTTGGAGGCTAGTGTTTTATTTTTTATTTTATTTTATTTTGGGAGTCAATGGAATAAAAAAACCAAAAAAAAAAAAAAAAAAAAAAAAAAACAAAGAAAGAATTTCCCTGACGAAGCAGCTGATAGCATAATGTAAGAGGACAATTTCATGTCCAAAGTCATTGTAAACCACATATGCTTAGCCTACACGTTTGCATAATTGTGTGCCTGATGAACAGAATGTATAAATTAGAATAATTAACAGTTCAATGAACCAAATGTATAAATTATAATTATTTTATATAACATTATTATTTTTATTTATTATTGAAGTCACTCCATATAAGTATTTTAATTGTATTCTTTTGGGTAAGATTTTGTTTATTACTTATTTTTTTGGATAATATATAAAAATTAATTAATTAAAAAATAATCGAGCTTGTTTATGAGCTATCAAGCGGTGCCTAAGAAGAAACCCAGTAGGTATCTTTTACAGATTAATAAGTTGATTTGGTTAACCAGTATGTTAATCATTTCATTATTTTCTCTGACCCGTCAGATCCGTAGACCTGCAAGATCTAATCTTGACCCGCTAGACCCTTATGATCTGCAAGACCTAATTGGTGAACCCCAGATCCAAAAATTCGCAAGATCTTATAATTTGGCACATAATGCCCTTATCATAAATAACCTACTAATTAATCTATTCAACCAACTAAAAAGTAAATGTTACCCACTTTACTTGTAGATTTTGATTTCTTTGTTAAGGTAGCTCCAAGGTCATCTGGTTCCACTTAAATTGAACTTGGCGTAATTTAAAACATTAGTCTTATATTTTTATTAATTATAATATATTTATATACACTTATGATTTAGTTTACGAACTAAATTTATTAAAATATTATTTTGATATATAATTAGCAAAATGGGGCGCAATGATTTATTTTTCGATTTTGTTGAACCCTTTACTTGTAACTTTATAAATACATAATTGCATATATTTGAACATATTAATTTAATTTTAAGAATTGTGTGGCATAATTTCATAAAAACTAGTATTTGGGTTAAAAAATTAGCAAACTTGCTAACGGACTTAGTATTTGTAGTTTCAAGCACCTAGGTTATATAATCACCTAAATAAGGATAAACTTACATATAATACTCATATTTAGTTAGTTTATAGTTAAAATGGATTTTTTTTTTTAAAAATCTAAATTATATTGATATTTTTACTTAATAACAAAAATTGGTGAATTTTAAGACTTTATATGCAAAGTTGGTCACTGCATTTCACATATCAATATGTTATAATAATTATAGATTTTTAAAAAAAAAATTAAGATTAAAAAAATATAAGATAACAATAATTAAAACATAAACATGCTTTTATCAATATAAAAGATTTAAATTATTTATCTTATTTTTCTTTAGAATGTGTAGGAAGTAATCGTCATGACCCTTCCTTTGGATAACTTCATCAAAATAACATCCGAAATATTATTTCATAAAACTAATTCTCACTTTTTTCCCTCTTTATTTTCTATTTTTTATTACTTTTTTTTCCTTTTTTTTTTTTTTTTTCCTTTTTGGGTGTGGAGAGCTCATTGAACTCTCATATATTTTTCTTTCTTTTTAGATGTGGAGAGCTCATTGAACTCTCATATGTATTTATAGGGGAATATGTGTCCGCATGGACAGCTCAGTTGGTTTTTGGATGGTAGATTGCCACAAGGATTACCACTGTAACGTGGTTAATCTCTCTCTCTCTCTCTCTCTCCCCCTCTTTCTTTTTTTAATATAATGTGTTGTGAGTTATATATATTATATAAATATTTTATTATTATCCTTATAATGTATGTGTGCGCCGTGGGTTTATATATATACATATATATATATATATTATTTTGTTTTTCTTTTGTAAATTATGTCATTTATAAATTTTATATCTCATTTGGTTTTTATGTAAACTTTTTGTCAATTGAATTAAAATGTTGATTTGTTGAATGACCTGCCCACTCCAGAATTTTAGATATAACTAAATGTACTAATGTATTGAATTATGAACTTATATTGAAAGTTGATACACTCGTCATGCTGCTGTGAAATTTAAATTCTTCTCTTGGTAAATGCAATAAAACTCGATTGGTAATTACCAACCTTGATTGTCATGTTGTTTAAGTGAAAATTATTTCAGGAAGTAATGCTGGTTTGAAGGCTTTAATTCCTCACTTTTTTTTTTTACTCCATATGATCCTAGGATGCCTTTCAAGTTTCAACGAAAATAATTTTCTTGTGTCATTTCTTATGCAATGACGATAACCAAGAGCTAAGGATAATCATTGAACATGTTGAAATATTCTTGAAGAAATCCGTAATTATGGTCAATTATATGTTGTTATTTGTAAAATTACAAATCATACAAGTTTGAAGATCTTGATTTATGACGATGATGATCATAATAGGAGAATCACTACAAGTGTAGTTTGTAAATAAGTGTTTCAAAATTTTTGTTTTTTTGTTGGCATTTAAAATTACAAATAATTTTAATTTACTTTTCTCATTTTTAAATATTTTAAATATATGTCATTTGGATTATCTTGTTCTTATGTAAGTTTAAATTTTCATTTCAATTATAATAGTGGCACTTCATATAATTTATTAAACTTTATGTGTAATTTTAAACTAAGGTTCGTAAAGTATTAAGAAAATTGAGGATTCATTTCTTTTTTTAGAAGTTTGATCTCATATAATACATTTTAGAAGTTTGATCTCATATAATACCTTTTTAACCAATCGGATTCTCGATCTTTTTTTCTTTCCCAAAAACGATATTTAACTTATCACGTTATCTCTATCTATTTTTCTTTTCTGTAACTCCTACTGGACTGGAGGCCAAGTCCTTAGCCATTTTATAGAAGATTTTGAGAATGGAGGTATAGCGATGTTTTTTGGAATTTCCAATAACTGGAATTTGATTGGCAATTGAGGATGCATTAATTACGTTAAATAGCTTAGCAGCCCAGTGATGTGACATTTTGACACCCAAGCTCTTTAACAAACAAACAAATCCTATTTGGCCCCAACTATTACTATTATTTAAACTACCTGATATGCCCTCCAACCACATAAAGCCAAACCGAAACAGACGGAGCTAAAACACAATTTGACGCGCTTCCATGTATTTCCAGTTGGCCGGCGTCCCCCCTATTATTATTTTCTACCAAATTAATTAAACTAATCTTCCTTAATTATTATTACAAGTAGTAGTTAAAGTTAGTTATCTGCCACGTAATTATTTATGCATGCAATTTCGGACCATTTTATTCTTTCTTTTTCTATGTCTAAATTTAGGGATTTTATCACACGCGTTTGTTGCATCTTTTTGGGGGCATTATTCCCAACTTTAGCTGAGGAGGAGCGCGTTGAACATTAATGTGTTAGTTCAAAAGGGAATAATAAAGTCACCCCTGCTAGTGAGAGAGAGTGAGGAGAGAGAATCTGGTGGGCTTTGAGCTGTGATTTAGCTGTAACTCTTTTTGGGGGTTGCTCATTTCTTTCTCTCTCTCTATCACTACCAATTTCTCTCTCTCTCTCTCTCTCCCCCCTCAAAGCACCACTACAGCCACCCAAATCTCTAAACCCACATCTCAATTTCTCCTTTCTTCTCTCCCCATTTTCTGCCCAGATCTCCGCCTCGAATCTTCTTCTTCATCTCACATTTTGCGAAGCACATCCAGAAACGGGTTTTAGCTTCAGATAGATGTCTGGTGTGAGATGAAGCTAAGGAACTCTTCGTGCTGCATTTTGTGCTGTAATTTCAGTCTGCTTCTGCTGCTTGCTTTCTTCCTCACTTCATCATTTTCAGCTGATGCTTCCAACGTCGAAATCCGCAGCAATGGCGGTCCTCTCACCGACGCTGAAGTCCGTTTTATCAAAAAGCGGCAGCTATTGTACTACTTAGATGAGTTCGGCGACAGAGGCGAGAATGTCACCGTCGATCCATCTCTCGTCTTCGAAAATCCTAGGCTCCGGTCCGCATACATTGCTCTCCAAGCTTGGAAGAAGGCCATTCTCTCAGATCCCTACAATCTCACCGTCAATTGGGTCGGATCTGATGTTTGCAACTACAGCTCTGTCTTCTGTGCGCCGGCGCTCGACAATCCTTCAATCCGGACCGTCGCCGCTATTGATCTCAACCACGGCGACATTGCCGGCTATCTACCAGAAGAGCTCGGCCTTCTCACAGATCTCGGCGTTTTTCACATTAATTCCAACCGTTTCTGCGGTACTGTGCCCAAGAAGTTCAAGAATTTGAAGATACTCTTCGAGCTCGACTTGAGCAACAACAGGTTTGCCGGAAAATTCCCTTATGTTGTTCTAAGTTTGCCTAAGTTGATCTATTTGGATATTCGATTCAATGAGTTTGAAGGGACGGTTCCATCGGCGCTTTTCGACAAGCCTTTGGATGCTATATTCATTAATCACAACAGATTCGCCTTTGAATTGCCGGATAACTTCGGCAACTCACCGGTTTCTGTGGTTGTTTTGGCTAACAACAAGTTCCACGGCTGTGTTCCGGCGAGTCTTGGGAACATGAGCAGGTTGAACGAAATCATATTAATGAACAATGGGCTGAGGTCGTGTTTGCCGCCGGAGATTGGGCTGTTGACCAACTTGACGGTGTTTGATGTGAGCTTTAATCAATTGGTGGGGCCTTTGCCTGATAGCATTGGGGGGATGGTGAGTTTGGAGCAGTTGAATGTGGCGCATAATATGCTTTCCGGGGCTATTCCACAGAGCATATGTCAGCTGCCGAGGCTGGAGAATTTTACGTTCTCTTACAACTTTTTCACCGGAGAGCCGCCGGTGTGCTCAGCGTTGCTAGAGATTGATGATCGGCGTAATTGCTTGCCAAATAGGCCGGCGCAGAGGTCAGCTGGGCAGTGTAAATTGTTTTTGTCTAAGAAAATTCATTGCGGTGCTTTTAGGTGTCACCGATTTATTCCCGCTCTTCCAACTCCGCCGCCTCCGGTTGTGGTGCCCCCACCGCCTGTGTACTCACCACCACCACCTGTTTACTCACCACCACCACTACCACCTGTTTATTCTCCTCCTCCCCCACCTCCTCCGCTTTATTCTCCTCCTCCACCTCCACCACCACCACCCCCTCCTCCACCAGTTTATTCTCCTCCTCCGCCACCGCCGCCACCCCCTCCGCCCCCTCCACCTCCTCCACTACCATCACCTCCACCTCCTGTGTACTCTCCACCACCACCTTCGCCATCTCCCCCACCCCCATCACCTCCTCCTCCTGTATACTCCCCTCCACCACCTCCTCCTGTATACTCTCCTCCACCGCCTCCTCCATCCCCTCCCCCTCCCCCTCCCCCTCCACCACCTCCACCGATATCTCCCGAGCCTTACTATCCACCTTGTGTACGGTCACCACCACCGCCACCTCCAAGTCACCCACCACCTCCTCCGCCTGTGAATTCACCTCCGCCGCCAGTTCCATATTACTATTACTCACCTCCTCCGCCGGCACCACACTCACCGCCTCCACCACCACATTCGCCACCTCCACCTCCTCATTCTCCACCTCCACCGCCCACTTACATATATGCATCTCCGCCCCCTCCAATGCACTATCCACCTCCCCCAACCTTTTCTCCACCACCACCACCACCGTCGCCACCGCCGCCTTGTGTAGAACCACCCCCACCCCCACCACCCTGCCAAGAGTACTCACCTCCTCCCCCCTCTCCCCCTCCGCCTCATGTTTACAAGCCTCCACCATCACCTTCACCCCCACCTCCATATCTCTACAATTCTCCACCTCCCCCACCTCCTTCACCTTCACCATCGCTGCCTTATATCTACAGTTCTCCTCCCCCACCATTGGCATCACCACCGCCCCCAACTCCAGTATACGAAGGGCCATTGCCTCCGATCACTGGGGTTTCATACGCCTCCCCTCCCCCACCACCCTTCTATTGATTCTTTCTGCAACACAAATACAGGTATCTAAGCCGCCCAATTACTTGTATTATTTAGTTATCAGTTACTTCTCAGAGCTTACATTTGTCCCGTGGCGTTATTGATTCTCATCACTGGGATGAGGGGTAAATTTTCTTGAAAAAAAAAAAAAAAGAATGAATGAGAGAGAGATCCAATTAGGAATTGGATGAGAGCATTTGTGCCAGGAAATTGTAATGTATTAATGAGGATTCCTGATAATTTATTTAAGTTGCCCTTGTGGAAGGAACAAGATAAGTGGGTGACAAAGAAGAGCAGAAATTTGTATCACAATATATATATATTTCGAATTTGTTATTATAGATGAATTTGAGTTGTGAAAATAAAGTAGGTTTTGCACAGAGGTGTATATATGGAGGAGCTAAAACTGCAACTGCTGGTGCCGCTGCTGTTCTGGGCCTTAGTTTGTGGCTTTTCGTTGTTATTAACTCTTTCATTATCATACTTTTTTTTTCAATTTATAGAATAATAAAGTTGATTTAACACTTGTATTAAATAAATAAGCTTTTTTTTTTTTTTTTTTTGTTCAGAATTCAGATCCATTTTCTGTGCACTATTATGTTTGAGTTTTTGAAAATGGAGTTCCTTCTGCGCATGGACTTCTGTCCTGAAAATTTTGTGATCACACCTCCATAATTGAATAACATTTAAACCATTCTGAACTTAAAAAATTATGGGAAGTGAGGAGAAATATTAAACCCAGGTTGGGATGACAAAAATGATGGGTCTCCCTCAAATAATTACATAATCCATATGATGATGAGGAGCGCCCCTTCACTCAACTTCAAATACCCACATAATCATATGCTATACCTATCTTTCTTATATCTCTAAACTAAATTGGTATTGAATTTTTGAAGCTCCAACACATATTGTTCTCGTAATCATTAAGGATGAGTGACTGCTTTTATACTTAAATTGGTCAAAATAATATATTTTTTTCGGGATGAGCACAGGTTTCTATAAAAAGGGGGGTGGGAAAGCACCAGTTATTTTGAAAACCGAATATTTTTATATGAATTAAGTAGTAAATATTAAATTGAATATGTGCAGCAAGTGTGATAATGCAGATTGCAGGAGCCAAAATGACAGTGGGCATTATTTGTGTTGGTGGTCTGATTTGCAAAGTGACAAGTTTATCCTCCCCCCATAACTCTAGTTTTTTATTTGTTGCCGACAAATCCCATCATTCCAACGGACAAACACTTTCTCAATTTCTTCCTCTTAACAATTTTTATCTTCGACTTGCTGTCCACTTTTTTAGGAAAATCCATATTTGTACGCTCTACGTTTTTATTTGTACATTTTTATTGTTTTAATTATTGGTCCTCCGCTTTATTTTTTACATTCTTTTTTTTTTTTTGGCATAATCTACTTTCTTGTTTTTTTGGTTTGCTTATAACTCCTCGAATTTTTCACTATACTTTAAATAAATAAATGCAGCGAACAAAAAGTAGAGAATTAAGTGCTGGTGGCACAAAAAATAAAAAAAATAAAGCACGGGCAACTTGCCAACTTTTGTCCCACAACTGTTCGTTTAATGCATCAGATATAATATATTTAATTTTTTTAATATTATATAATATTATTATTTTTTTAAAAGTTATATTTATTAATAATAATTACACAATTTTTAAAAATAAATTTTAAACTATTCCTCAAGCAATACAAAATTTTCAGTTCTGTGAAATGTGAAAGAATAAATTATAATATTTATAAATATATAGTATAATATTATTATATTTATAAAAATATTTATATTTTTAAATTAAATGCATATATTATTTATTTAAATTCAAGACATATATCAAAATAAATAATTCAATTCATAAAAGTTATATATCATATTTTAAATATAATTATTTATTTTACAATATGCAATATTGTGTTAAATTAAAATTATAAAAAGAGAATAAATTTAATAATATCATACGTTAAAAATGAATATAAAACAAAAAAATTATTTAAACTTTTAAGTTTTAATAAAATAAAAAAGAGAGTAACACATGTCAATAAATTAGTAGGATGAATAAATATGATAGTGACAATTACATAATCTCCGATATGTATATATATATGTATATATATATATAGAGAGAGAGAGATAGACATGGGGACGGTTCTATGGTTTTGGGTTCGGTTCCGGAACCGCCGATTTTTGAAACTGTGGAAGGCAGAATCGAAACTGAACAGCCATATATACAGTTTCGGTTCCGGTTCCGGAACCGGTGGCTCCCCCGATTCCTATTCCGGTTCCACGTTTCTTTTCTATTTTTTTTAATTAACAAATTTCAAAAATAATTTTGGTCTTTTGAATTTGATTATCACAAGAGATTGAATTGAATATATAGTTAACTTAATTAAAACAATTACGTTTTACAAAAAAATTACAATAATCAAAACTTAACTTTACAACTTATAATAAAATTACAAAAAAAAATAGAAAAGTTACAACAAAAAATTAACTTACCTAATAACATTTACTTCTTTTAACTAGAGATTACAAGTTTACAAGTTTTCAATTACAGCATATTAAAAAAAAATAAAAGAGAAAAAAAAAGGACTTAAGCTTAACTATAAATTAGAAATTAAAATTTAATTTCTAATTTAGAATTAAGTTGCCTACGTATCCTCATAGTTGAGGAATCAAAGTCGACGTAGTTCTCTTACCTTCTTATAATATTAGTACCTTGATGCTTGAGAAGTAGTGTGACTCAATCACTCCCGGATATGGTCGAATACTCGTTTCCATCTTCATCCTCATCCTCTTCATCAAAATTTACTTCTTGTTTTCTTATTTCGGCGTTCGACCAATCATGAAGTAAAGCTTGATTTTTTAGATTTTTCACCTTTAAATTGGATCTTCGAAAATCCAAAATGTAACCGCCGGTGCTAAATGCTTGTTCAACCGAGACGGTGGATGCCGGGCATACAAATATTTCCTTTGCCATTAGTGATATAATAGGAATTTTTTTTGCTTTTCGAGACCACCATCTCAAAAGCTCGTTAGGTGTATCAAATCCAAGTTCTTAAAAAGTAGTAGATAGATAATTATCTAATTCTTGATAAAGACTATTACTCCTAGGTTTTTTTAATTTTCTTATATCATAAAACCTATGATATTGATTAAGGTGTTCAAAGTTCGGATCTTGATGATGATCGGGTTGATCCGAAACCGAACTACCTCCACCAATATCTTCATTTTCGTGACCACTTTCACTATTTAAATTGTTATCATAATAAATTTTATATCCTTTAAAACAATCATAAAGTAATTGTTTTGTTCTACCTACAATTATATGCGGATTGGGAGTGTCATCATCTTTAACCGAAAATAATGCATCATAATACATTCTTAGTAATTCTTCTAAACCATCTTCTCTAATTCTAGGATCTAAAAATTTTGCAACTAAAAATAAATCAAAAATTTCTTGATAATATTTTAACCATTTACTTCTCATGCTTGCAATGCAATTTTGTAGAGTGTCATGCGAATAATATGATTGTAAAATAAGTGCAATTTTAACACAATGATCTATAACTAAAGGAGAAGTGGGATAGTAACATGCGGATAATTCTTTTGTTGCATTTTTAAAAATTTTCAAAAGAGATATTAATTTAATACATGTATCCCATGAACTTGGAATAAAGGAATACCTAATTGTTCTTGTGAAAAAAATATACATGATTCATTTCTAACATCATAAGAAGAATTCAACATTATATATGTTGAATTCCAACGATTAGGCACATCTTTAGTGATTTTTTTGAATGCACTCATACCAAAAGCTTTACAGAATCTTCTCTATTTATTTTTTTCGCGCATAAAGTTGCATGTTTAGTTAAAGAGAGAGAGAGAGAGAGAGCGCGCACTCCAGGTCAAACATAGCCTTACCTTTGTATCTTGTCAAATATAGACTGGTATTTATAATGCTTTATAATTTTTAGAATAAATGTTTGTATATTCTTAAGAATATAAATATTTCCTGTACTTTCTGTTTTATATTATTTCCACAACTGTGAGAATGTTGTTTTTATTAATCTTTCAGTTTTCTTTTCAGGATTTTCCGTATCTTTGAAAGTTTTTATTTTTCTATGGAATTTTTTTTTCTTTTTTAATTTGAAGTTATTGAGATAGTTTTATATATATATATATATAACATAGGATTTTCTTGTATTTTATAAATTTTATTTTAATTTTTTTTTCTAAATAAATGAAATCATTGCATTTTAACCTTTTTATAATTTTAATTAGTTTATTTTGTAAGTTATTAATTGAGGTGACAAATGGCGCCTTAAAATATAATGATATTAAAATAAAAAATTAAATATGAAAAAAAAAAAAAAAAAGAGCGCTGACGCTGCATCATTTGCTAATGTTGAATTCCACAAATTTGACAAGAAATTCCAAAATTGAAGGGCCATCCATGTGCGCTTCACATCACTAATTTCGCTTTTTCAATTTAAAAAAAAAATATTTTAATGAGAAACAAATAGAATAATATCTCTTCTATCCCAAACAAAAAAAAAAAAAAAAAGATTTATTTATTAATTAAATCATTACAATTCTTAAAATAATATTTTGAAAACATAATTTATACTTTATTTTGGAAGGGGAGGAATAAAATAAGAAGAAGAAGAAGAAAAGAGTAATAGGTGGAAAAAGAAGTTGTGGGTTGTTGAGGAAGGTCAAAAAGTGGGGCAGTAATATTAATTAATTGGATGTGGCAATGGCAATGGCAATGGCATATGCTATTATTTATTGCGATCTTCCACTACGCCCCATGTGCGTGCGCCTTTGCTTCAACTTCACATTTCTTTTCCCATTTTCTGCTCACCCCTTAATAGTCTTGTGTCAAATAATTGAATACATCACAAATTTGATTTCGAGCCACTAAAAAAATAAAATGAAAACATCTCAAATTTGGACTTTTAAGATTTGCTGCAATTTTGAGAATTATACTTTGTCTTCATTTCACCTACCACCCTACAACTTTGAATATACTTCAATATTCCAATACTTTGTTTTATAACTTATGCATACATCTTCGTATTTTTCTCTTAATTTCATACATGTTCATAACGATCCAAATCAGATTGATTCACACTTAGCTTAGCGGAAGGAATCTTTCCCCAGTCTTCATTTGTCTCTATTCCTAGTTTTAACCCATAATTTGTTTGATAGTAAATAATTTTTTAAGTGGGATCACATGACTCCACTAACTTTGTCGGAGTGTGTTTTACGCTCTTGATTTCTAAAATCTTTATGGTCCGTTAAATTTATCTTCTCCTGAATCACTAGCTTGTGTCGAATCTTTAATTTGTTTCTATATTTTTTACAAAAAGTCTCATCCCAAATGTAGCTTCCTCAAGGCACTTTGCAAAAAAATTCTCTTGCTATCTTTCAATGTGCATCGTGTTGTAGAATTTCTAACTGGCCTCCTTGGTCGTTGGTAGTTTGTTTTCCAAACTATTTTTCGCTTATTTACAAACAATGTTTCAGAAATCTCGTAGTGTGGGTCGTCATAGAATTTGCCATGAATGATTTGTTTGATGCCTTGTGAAAGAACTCAAATACATACTTATGTTTGTCCATCTATGTGACACAAACCCACAATCCTCTTTAATTGGAGAGACTATGAATGTTTTGTCGGGTGGGGACTTGATTAATGAACCTTCAAGTTTTGACCTCTATAACTTAATAAATGGAAGTTTGAATGCAAGTCTTTGCCTGTAACTTTTCAAATGGCTAATATAAATTTAACTCCAGAATATCACATCTTCCTACTGTTCCAATGTTTTGCCACGATTTGTATATTGCACTATAAATCCAATCTAATAATTTTGAAATTTCTCAAAATTTTGGAGCATTGGTTAAGACTAAGGTTATACAACGAAATTTGCATGAATATCAATCTCTTTGATTTCTTCTTGAACGTTATAATTATTCATGAAAGAATTACCACGTCATGTCAGGTAAATGAGATCAGCTACTTATACATTTCTTATTTCATGATTAAAGTAGTGTAATAAGTTAACACATTTAGTAAAATTTGAACAATCACTAAACATCGATTTCAACTTCCAAAAAAAAAAAGTAGTTATAAAGAAAACTTGGTAATTACCAACCCTTTAATCGTAACACCACAACCATGATTACCGTATTGAGGTCATTATTCAATCACATCATACATCATTAAAATATAAAATATAATCAACTAATTTTTCTACAAAATAAATAAAATTAAAATCCAATTTTATTTTTCTTATGAGTGTCTTGTACGTTGAAGTATTCAATACTAATCTTCATATTTATGCTGAACATATATGATGTATGACACAATTTCCGGCAGTTTAATGCAATAAATATATATATATATATTTCTTTAATTTGATTAGTTTATTATATATATATCTATATATATAATTTGCTTTATTTATATAAATGATTGAAAAAGTTGTCAATGTACAAATAAACAAAATACTAGATATAATCAAAAATATTTTTTTCTAATAATTTTAAATCAGATAAATAATAGTTATAAATCAACGAAAATTCATAATTTATTATTTTATAATTGTTTTAGGAACCTTTCTATTTTATTATTATTTTTGCAGTGAACCATACATAATTATTCATATCTTATTATTTTCATACTCATTTTAATATATATATATATATATATATATATATTATAAATAATTTATAATATGTGGAAACTACTCACTGTACCTACTTAAAATAAGAAAAACTCTTTTGTGCTCAAAATTTAAAAATACAACTTTTGTACGCACATTTATGGTTTATGTACGAATGTATCCTTATTTATTCTTCTCTCTTCTCTCTTTTCCCTTTCTCAACTTTCTCGTGAATATCAGTTTCTCTCGGGAACTCAATGGAAAAAGCAAGAGAGAGACTTTCACTAGAGAAAATGAAGAAGATGAACTCGAAAATGAATAAAATGAACTTACAGGAATGGAGAATATACAAAGGGAAAAAGGAATTTATGGAAGTAGAGAAAGAAGAGAGAAAAGGGAGGGGATAATAAAAAGGAGAGAGAAAAATGAATGATTTCACAATTATATTAATCGTGAAAGGTAAAAAGGCTTACAAGATTATATTAATTGTGAAAGCCCACGATTATTGTTAATCCTAAGAAGTTTTCAGGATTATCGTGAGGCTTTTACGATAATTGTGAAAGACTTTCACGATTATTGTTAATCATGATTGTGAAAGTGTTTCACGATTATGCATCGTGAAACCATCTCTTTACTTTTCTCTCTCTTCTCTCTTCTCTCTTCTCTCTTTCCTGTTACGTCGGGGGGCAACATACTAATAGAAAAGTGGTTTTCTTTCTCTCTTCCCTTTTGACAAAATTGATATATTGGGCCTAAAACATAATTTGTTATACTTTGGGCCACAATTTTTTTTCTTATTTTAAATGGGTAAAATGAAATTTGGCCATTTACCTATCCTATTATGTACTAAGGTTTTTTAAATTATATTTATTAACTTATTATACTTTTATAATATAATCCTATTATAATTTACAAATTATGCATGGCAGGAACGTTGATGCATTTATAATGTTCTATATTTTATATTCATATCCTTCTTTTTTTGGTTTCTAAATTGCAATTAATTAATTTATTTTATATTTTAGGAAAAGAATTAATTGTATTTTATTAGAAAAACGAAAAATTTATACGACTATCCTAGTACATGTAAGATTAATTGCTTGAATTGCAAGAATTTATTTAATGGCCTGTGGTTGATATATAATTGAATGTTGAACCCAGAATAAAATTCTTCTTTTATTATTATTTTTCTTATTTTGATTGTTTTTGTTGTCATATTATTTTAACTGTATTGGTTACTTATGCTCGTGGTGGCTAGATTAGTTAATTCAGTATTTAGTTAATTATATAAAAAAAAACCTCTCAAAATCCTAATTTTTGTTTAATTTCACTTAAAAAAATTTAATCGTAGATTTAAGCATGTTCATCATTATAGTTAGTAGGTTAATTTATATGTGGTGGAGTAACAACATCCTATGACACGTATTACTAATTTTATTAGTTTAAAATCCGTTGGTGCTAAGTTCAGAATGTAGCTAACCTTTTTATCTCATCGCACTAAAACTAATCACTAACAAACACTAAATTTGGCCTTTTCTTTGTTTTCTCCATTACTACTTCTTAATCTTAATTCAGCATTTACTTTTCAGGGAACATAAAAAATATAAGTTTTCTTTGTCTCTAATTATTTGTTCAAAGTTTCTATAATTTTTCATTCAATTCAATCGTTGTTTAAACTCTCTATTCGAATATTTTGAGATCAATTCAGTAATATTTTCTTTATTTTTTTCTTAGAATTATTTTCTCTTATTAGTTCGAGGTGATTGTGATGTATGGATGCTTGATTTGGATTGAACAAATTTTTCTTATTTATTAACTGCTACATATAAATTTATGATTCGTAAATCTTGTGAATATAACTTCAATATCTCGTTTACCATATTATCTTAATGCTCTAACGCATTTAGCTAATTAAATTTAGAGTGCATATTATCGGTTGTTCAGTTAAATAAATCAATTAAGAAATATATTGTAATTGAATTGATTACATCTAAAAAACAATTTAAATATAACAGAACATGTTGTTAATCTAAAGACGTATTCTAGGATTTGGATAAAAAAATGTTACGTTAGTCAAAAAGTTAATCAAGAATAGAGGATAAGTATAGTGAATGGGAAGATAAAATTCTAAAAGCACAAATGAATCTTTCTGTTTTCTGTATTTTAAATTTTTACTGGACCCGTTGCTAGTTAATAATAAAGAATAAAATATTAAAATAATTTTTACTTACGTCGACAGGACAATCAACAATATTTTAAATAAAATTAAATAATTATACACTCGACTAGATTCAACTCATTATACTCGTACGGCAACAGCGTTTGGGATGAGGAGGGGTAATCTTTGGGGCTACATGTGTTGTCAATCAATTCGGATTTACAAAGTGTTCCTCCACTTTGATCATCGACAGTTTCTTGAATAAGTTGTATCCAAGTGCCTCCACTCATCACCACCCACAAAATGCCATGACAATTACCTTCTGCCTGAGTCCTCAATATATTTTTTTTTTACATTTAATTCTTATCTAATTCATTAGGGATATACTGGGAGGATTTGACAAAAAAAAAAAAATTAAATCGAATATGGTTACAAAAAAAATCTTCACACAAATAACTCAAACGAGCTATAGATTTCAAATTCATCATAAAATATTTTATTTGAAACAAATTTTAACTTGTTACTCATATTAATCAATTCAATAGAAACTTAGTTTCTGGATCAACTTTAAAACTTTGGTGGTTAAAGTGACTAGATAGATTCTGTAATCTACTTGCACCAAAACAATATGCCAAGAACCATGTGTGCGCAAAATAATTAAAAATAAATTATTTTAAAATTGGAGCACCCAAAAAAAAAACAAACAAACAAGAGGATTAGATATAAAGAATTATAAGTGTTGTTGAAAGTCAATCCCTACCAATGTCCTCTCTCTTTCCATTGGAAGCCCTCGTGAACCTACCATTTTGTGGAGGATATAATTCTCCGACCTGACTTAATACATTAAGGTCGGAAAATTGTATGTACATTGATGCTCACTATGGAATCATCATTAACAATATTATAAGTAGAAATTGAATTTAAATATTACGATTTTCAGGAAAGCAAGATGTTTCGTTATTTTCTCTTATTTTTTAATCAGTTGAACTATATCATGGGCATGACCATAATTTAATAATCCATATAACTCTTGCCAAATTGATTTACACTTTCTTTCTTTCTTTCTTTTTTTTTCTCAAAGTCCAGCTAACTTTTAGTCCCCTTAAACCTATTTGGTTGTACCATAAGTAGGCATGATATTATGTTGAGGACGACTTGACATTGGATCTAAGTCAAACGGATTCCCCATCTTACGTAAATTTTATGAAATCGTCTCCACACAAAATATAGAATTGATGTCAATTATTCATAAAAAATGGAAGAACTTAGTGAGTCGAGATAACTAGTATGATACAAAATTCTAATATACTAAACAACTTCACTTCTTATCTTTCCCAACCTAATTCATATGAAAGTTATTGATGTTTATACCCAAAATGAGGCTAAAATTTTATTATTGGACTCACCATTATATTCATGTAAGTCCATTTTACTAAGTTTCTTGTATGAAGACCCAAGAGGCCCCTTTTCTAGTTAGACTCGGTAGACTTAATTTTAAGGGACATATAATTTTAAGAACATACTTAAATTGCTCTTTATCAGTTACTTTTGACGAAGATACACTAATTGTGTTATTCAATCATATTTTTTTAGTTATATATATATATATATATATATATAATTATAAGAAAAAACAAAAGAAGAGGAAGCAAAGTCCCATGAGCCACTAACGATTCTGAGCAGTTTAATAATTAATCGTTTAAACTAGTATTTTATTATTTTTCAATTTTTGATCAGGACCAATAATTCATAAATTTTTATGTGATTGACTCTTTTATAATCGAACCAATTTTTATGTTATATTATTGTTAAAAAGTTTAAACCTTTGCTAAATGATAAAGATAGTACTGAGCTCTGTCTAATAACAGGAGAGTTTGGATAATTTATTCTACTAGATGTTTTATTTTTTATTCTAAAATATTTGATAAATAATTTATATTAATTAATGACGTAATTATATACACGTGTTGTACGAAAATTATTTTAGAAAAAGCTAAATACCTATATAATATATTTTACCTAAGTAAAATAGTGGTACGGTTGGCTCTGTTACGAGACATTAATTTATCATTCATATATTTTCCATTGTAGTTACCCAGAAAAATGTAATATGTGTATATTTATATATTGTTAATAGAATTATATTACTAAATTTTGAATCTAAACGAACTCAACTAAATATAAAATCTAACTTGAATAAGTCATCCATAAAGTATAACTATATCTTTTTATTTTTATTTTAAGTTTAAATTTAATAAGTAAGTAAAAGATAATTCATTCTTCCAAACTCCTCTCTAGAAAGAAAACGTATAATCTTAATAGTTTCTACAACACTTAATTACAGAAAAACCTAACCTTTCTATTTAAGTGTAACTTTAACTAAAAAAATTAAATTTGTTGATTAAGTTCTGATTTTGAAGTTAGAACTTGTTGTGCAAATAACCAAAAAACAAGATCCCAAAAAACAAGAACAACCAATAACAAAGAAACAGCAACAATGGAAAATAACACTCAAGCAATTATGTGGTTCAATCAAACGTTGTGTTTGATCTACATCCTCGGCAGAAATGATCACCCTCTTATTGATTCACAAGTGTTTACAATCTCTCAAACTCTCTCTCAATCACTAGCTAATTCTTGTAGAATTCACACTAACTCTCAACCTCTTTTCACCGAGAGAAAAACCAAGAATTCAAAGAAATTACACTCTCAACTATATATATATATATATACATATATTTGTGATTGATCTAGCCTAGCTCTTGTATATCTAGCTACCAACGGCTGAGATCAATCCACCATCATGCATCTTAATCCAATGGTTGACATAAGAGCAGCAGTTGCATTTTGATCCAACTCCCATCATCTGCAACTTGAGAGTTAGTTATTCACCTAACCAACTAGTAATTATTCACCTAAACAACTAGTTATTTACCTAACTAACTAATATGAGAGTTAGTTATTCACCTAACTAACAAGCTAAGAGCTAATCCGCTGCAGCAACTCCATGAGTAGACTTCATGCACCAACTCCCGTAGCCATCCATTCTTGTTGATAAAAAATACATATTAACACCACAAATCTCCACCATATCTGCAGCATCAACAAGTCATAACCATTTCTGCAACATTGCTTCACCAGAAGCAACAACAAAACTTCCAGCACCTTTTGACCAAATTGCTAACACCACGTTTTCACAGCTTTTGACCAAGCTGCAAACAACTCCACATAGCTCCACCTCGAACTACAAATTCACCATGTTCAATCAACCTTAACACAGCCTTATTCCTGCTCACTCCATTGAGCAGCTTACTTGCACACCTTTCACTTCCACAGCTCCACCAGAAGCTGCCAAACTCCATCACTACTCCACCTTGATCAAACCCTTTTCCACCATATCCCTTATATAGTAGAGCTTGACATCTATGTGTTTTGTGCGTTCGTGATAACCCTGGTGCTTTGACAGATGGATAGCACTCTGGTTATCACACATTATTGTTACCATCTCTTGCTTCAGACCAAACTCCCTAAGTATTCCTCTGAGCCAAACACTCTTTCACTGCCTCAGTGAGAGCAACGTACTCGGCCTCTGTTGTTGAAAGAGCTACTATAGACTGGCGCGTGGATTTCCAGCTAATAGCAGTCCCAAAGAGTGTAAAAACATATTCAGTAAGTGACTTCCTAGTATTCATGTTTGCAGCAAAATCTGTATCAACAAAACCAGTCAAAACCTCACTTACTCCACCTCTTCTCTAAAATATCAAACCTCTCTCCACAGAGCCTTTAATATACTTCATTGCCCATTTCACTGCCTCCCAATGAACCTTCCCTGGGTTTCCCATAAACCTACTGATCACAGACATCACATAGGTTAAGTCTGGCCTGCAACATACCATTGAATACATAAGGCTAGCCACTGCACTTGCATAAGGAACCATTTCCATCTCCTTCACTTCTGCATCAGATGCAACTCCTTGACTCAGAGATAACTTCAACCCTTGCTTCACTGGTGTAGTGACTGTCCTAGCAAGATTCATATTATACCTCTTAAGTACCTTATCAAGATAAGTTCCTTGTGTAAGAGACACAATGTTTGCTGCCCTATCTCTCTTAATTTCCATCCCCAGAATCACCTTAGCTTCCCCTAAGTCTTTCATGTCAAACTCATACTTCAAAATGTCTTTCACCATCTGAATTCCCTTCATTGAATGACTTGCTATGAGCATGTCATCAACATACAGTAATAAGTATATCAGTGAATCTCCATCTTGTTTGAAGTATACACAGCTGTCAAACTTGCTCCTTGTAAACTTCCTGGAGATCATATACTCATCAAAGCGTATGTACCACTGCCTTGGATTTTGTTTCAGTCCATACAGTGATTTCCTGAGTAGACAAGCCTTTGATTCTGGATCCTTTACACCCTGCTGATATCCCACCAGTACACATTTCACAGCCCTCGGTTCAAGTTTTTCGTGCTTGATATGTGTATATGCCAGGCACCCTATAACTCTTAAGTAGTTGAAGTTTACTGGCCTCCCTCTCCATTTCTCCTCAGGTGTCATTGCTTGAAGAGCAACAGCTGGACTTCTATTAATCAAGTAAGCAGCTGTTGTCACAATTTGTCCCCAAAAGGATTTTGGAAAACCTGCACTACTCAGAATGCACCTTACTCTCTCCAGAAGTTTCTGATTCATCCATTCAGCTATTCCATTTTGTTGTGGAGTAGCATGAACTGTTCTATGTCTGATGATTCCCTTATCTTTGCAGTATTGATTGAACTCATCACTCAAGAACTCAAGACTATTATCTGTTCTCAAGACCTTTAGCTTTTTTCCACTGGAGTTCTCCACTTCATTTAACCATTCCCTGAATTTCTCAAAAGCATCTGACTTTGCTTTGAGAATATATACCCAAACCTTCCTGGTGTGATCATCAATCATGGAGATAAAGTATCTCCCTCCACTCATTGTAGAAGTCTTACTTGGTCCCCACAAATCAGAGTGGACATACTCTAACTTTTCCTGTGTTGTATGAGTACCAGTTGGGAACTTCAATCTCCTTGTCTTTCCCAACACACAGTGTTCACATATCTCCATCTTTGTTATCCTGTCACCACCCAGTAACCCTTCTTTGGATAATTCATACATGTTTCTAGTGCTTAGGTGAGTCAATCTACCATGCCACTTCTCAGTTTCATCATAAGAGTTCATTGTATGAACTTCTCCTGTGGCAGTGCTTTCAACTAGAAAATACAACCCATTCCTCCTAATTCTCTTGATAACAACCCTCTCATCCTTGATCACATCTAGGTTGACATTCTGAGATTGAAAGCTATACCCAGTTGCATCAAACACCCCAAGTGAAATTAGATTTCTTCTTAGTTCAGGAACATACCTCAATTCCCTCAGAATTCTGACCTTTCCATCAAACATTCTGATGTGAAGTGCTCCAATTCCTTGTACCCTGCAGCTTTGGTCATTCCCCAGCATCACAATACCTCCTTCTTGCAGCTTCAATGATGAGAACCACTCCTTCTTTGGTGTCATATGAAAGCTACACCCTGAGTCCAAAACCCACTTAGTTTCTGCAGGATCACTTGAGATTGTCAATGCTTCAAATGATTCAAATTTTGATCCAGCAGCTTCAACAGTCTAGTTCGCTTAGTTTCTTGGAGCCTTATTGTTGTTATCAGGTTCTTTTCCTTTCAATGCCTTCCACTTTGTGCAATTCTTCTTGAAATGCCTAGGTTCATGATAATGAAAGCACTTCTTTATCTCAGGATTATAGGACTGATTTGATCCAGTCTTTTCATGCTACTTGTTGCCAGCATTTTGAGGTTTGTTGTAGGGCGTTTTCTTGTTGTTGTGGTGCTTATTTGCTATGAGACCTTCACCACCACTCACTGCCAACATCTTCCCAGTAGATTTCTGTAACTCCTTACACTTGAGTGCCTTCTCTTCTTCACTCAACTTCACTTCAATGTTTTCCAAATCATCCAAGATTTTGTTGAATTCATCCATCTGACTCAAGATGGACTTCTCCTCTGTCATTTTGAAAGAATACAACCTTTGTTTCATGTATAATCGATTTGCAAGAGTCTTCACCATGTATAAACTTTCCAGCTTATTCCACACCCCAATTGCAGTCGATTCTTTTGACACTTCCTTTAGTGCTTTATCACCAAGGCACAAGATGATCAAACTGTGAGCCTTTGCCATTATCAAAGCCTTCTCCTCCGTCTGTTCTGGCTTATCTTTCCCAGCAGATGAAAGATTTGATTTCCTTCTTCAAAGCATTTGCGAGTCCTTGCTGAATCAACAGAGCTTTCACCTTCATTTGCCACAAGGCAAAATCAGTCTTGTCATTCAACCTCTCCACATCGAACCGAGTGGAACTCATCTTGATCTGATTCGATTCCCATAGACGACGCCAATTTGTTGAGCAAATAACCCAGAAACAAGATCCCAAACAACAAGAACAACCAAGAATAAAGAAACAGCAACAATGGCAAACAACACTCAAGCAATTACGTGGTTCAATCAAACGTTGTGTTTGATCTACATCCACGGCAGAAATGATTACCCTCTTATTGATTCACAAGTGTTTACAATCTCTCAAACTATCTCTCAATCACTAGCTAATTCTTGTAGAATTCACACTAGCTCTCAACCTCTCTTCACCGAGAGAAAAACCAAGAATTCAAAGAAATTACACTTTCAACTAAATTTTTTTTTTCTTTTTTTGTGATTGATCTAGCCTAGCTCTTGTATATCTAGCTGCCAACGGCTGAGATCAATCCACCATCATGCATCTTAATCCAATAATTGACATAAGAGCAGCAGTTGCATCTTGATCCAACTCCCATCAGCTGCATCTTGAGAATTAGTTATTCACCTAACCAACTAGTTATTCACCTAACTAACTAACTTGAGAGTTAGTTATTCACCTAACTAATAAGCTAAGAGCTAATCCACTGCAGCAACTCTATTAGTAGACTTCATGCACCAACTCCCGTAGCCATCCATTCTTGTTGATAAAAAATACACATTAACACCACAGAACTTATAGAGCCAAATTGGATTTTTTGTACAAATTAGTAACGTAGAGATGAATAAATAATAATTTGGAGTGATATTTTGCCATTAGTAATACATTACCTTTCATGAACATGAAAATATCACTTCGAACTGTTATTCTTGCATGCATTTATCCAAATATTTAAATTTGCCACAATTGAGCAAAATTTTAAAAATCATGACTTAGTTAACAAAATTAACCAAAATTACTTAAGTGAAATTAATAAAATTTTAATTTAGAAGAGAATCAATCAACATAAAACCACAAATCAAAATGCTATTAGAATTTCACAAATATCTCCTAATCACACCTTTTAATAAACAAAAAAATAATAATAATAAGCAGCGTAAATTAATTCTAGCAAGTTCATTGTTTATTTGCAATTTCTCATGTAATGGGAGGTTTGCTAAAAAAAAAAAATCTTCAGGATATGCTTAATTGGCTGGGAACGAAACAAGATTAGTTTTGCAAAATTTGAGACCGATAAAATTACACTTGACTCGGGTCTCGGACTCAAGACCAGCTCCATACAGTGAGCCCAACCCGGACCCAAAACCTAAATAATACAGAACATGAGATCAACTATTCCAAATAGTGCCTAATATCTTCTATTCCAGTATTACCAACACACGCCACAAGTATTAAATGACGTCACCAGCATACGCATTGCGTGCATTTGGAATAGAAGATAAAATACAGTTTGCAATAAAGTTTATGGTAGCATTTTTTCAATCACATCATTTCGCTCAAGCAAAGGCAATAAGAACACCGGCTCACTCAATGAAGAACTTCCTTTGAATTGGAGGAAGTAAATTCCCAGATGGCTGTCTAATCTCACAGCTCAGGTCACCTTCCATCAACCGATGATTTTCCTTGGAGCGAGTCATCGAGAAATGAAATGTCATCTCATCCCCAGGTTGAACCAATGGAGGAGAATGTAGTAGGAAAACCTGACATAATGCAAAATATATGATAAAATACTTGGAAGAGAAATATCATATCCAATTGAAATATGCAGGTAGATGACAATAGGGACAACTATTTAGGTGGCATTTGGGTCGAATGACTTGAGTAAAACCAAGAATTGGTTGTTTGGATAGTATGTTTTGATATTCATCATTTTCATATTCTCATCTAATTTAAGGGATTTGGGTAGATTTAAGATCCACTTTATTTGGGTAGGCGACTTTGAATCCATAGATTTAAATCCTCACATTTCAATTCTTTCAATCAAAACACAACCTAAAGAGACAAGAGACAAATATGTAGAGACCATCACAACTTTTTCCTAGACACCACCACAACTTTCTTGGATTGGGATACTCGAAATCCAAGAATCTGAAGTGAATTGATCTCAGATCAATCCAGCGCACTCGAATCACTCAACAATTAATTCAAAATAAAAGTGATGAAATTTGAATACGTATTAATCCAAACAACCACCATTGGGTTGCTAATGTGGATTTCAAATCAATAGGCAAATCTTTCAATCGAAACGCATGATTTACTATGCTAACTAGCTAGCATTTAATTGGCTCTTCAACTAATATTGCAACAAGTTAAGTAACTTTACATCTATGTAAAGAAGAAGAGCACAAGTATAAATGCTACCAACCTGCTGGCCCCAATGTGTACCAGAATCTTCATCTGGGGCAGTTGTCAACTCGATTTCCTTTTGAGCAGGGTTCTTATTGCTACCCTAGGATATCAAATAAACCAAGTTAATTACACAGAGTATCCGAGAATGCATACAAATGCTTAAAATCAGTAATGGTAAAACTCACTCGAAAATGGACATCAAACCAACCAGCAAACCCACAGAATCTTGCATTTTCTGTTATGGATGATGAAATGCTCGCATGAACGCTGCGTATATTGTCTACAGTAGTAGTCAAGCAGTCTATCTCTTTAATGATCACAGGTGTCCCAATAATCTGGTTTGGATGAAGGTTGTTCCAGATCGATGTCTAAAAGTTCAATAGCATGAGGGTTTAGTTCGGTAAGGAGACTATAGAGAAAGCAATCACCAAACCATCCACTTTGAAAAAGAAAAGAAAAACACAAACAAGGACAAAAACAACAGAAGATTTTCAATGTTTGTATCAGGACCATTTCAGAAACAAAGCGTGGCCACAGAAATTAATATAACCTATAAAGAACTGGAGAAGACAAGTATAACACGGCTGTAGATCAAAGCCAGAAAAATAGGTACAACAGTCGATCAGGGCCAAAATTATGCGACATTAGGAAAATCAAAGGTGTGTTTGTTTATGGTTGGACAAAATTTTTGGGACAAGAGCTCTGTTGTGATGTATAAGTTAAGAAAAAATCATAGGAATCGTGAATGTTATAATTTGGAAGGAGGGAAAGAAAAAGATTTGTGAGATGGAGAATAAACACATTCCAAGTAACTAAAAGACAAACGATTAACAGCTAACTCAAAGATTTACCCCAGAGATAAAACATTGTTGAGGAATAATGTGCCAAACTTAAATAAATTAGATAAAAAGAAGGTGAGGAAAAATGCAGGAACGGAGACACCATGCCTTGCAAAATTAACCGAGCCCATAAGACAGCCTTCACACATTCTTAGTGGCTCATTTAAGATAAATAAGCACCTTCATCACCTTTGAAGTCATCATATACTAAAACAGTACCAGTACATAAGACAATAAGTATTCTTGTAACGATCAGTCAGTGACAATAAGCGATGAGATCAAGGTGATTAAAGCAATCAAGTAATCCACATTAACAAAACAGTTAAAAAAAACAAAGAGCGAGAGACCTATTGTCAATTTCTTCAAAATCAAATATAATGATTTATGATACTGACCTGCAAATAGTACTTTCTCTGCTCTTCTTGAAATGGTTTTGTCAAAACACTCATGTCAACGCCATAATAAGTTTTGGTCTCGTTAAGAAAACTATACCAATCCTCCATTGCTCCTTCATAATCAGTCATTCTCTGATCCACCAACCCAGACCTGATAGGTGACATCCACATTCGAGCATGGCTTGGATACCTGCAAGATTGAAGCTTAATATTGGAGGAAGGACTAAGACAACTAAATTTTAACTCACCAAAACATCAATAGGACATCTTTGTTAATACAGTGATCTGTGATTTATTGAACAATCATGAATGTAAACAATTGCACAGAGTAAGATCAACTATTCATGAGACTGAGTGTATATTCCTGAGTCTGTGTTCCCTCTATTGCACTGTATATATTCTCATGACAATATAACAACAATATGTGGTCTTCTTACTAAATTATGCAGTAAATTGATTTAACAAATTTCCTTCCCCTTCAAAATTAACTTCAAACTAGTTGGTGGTTTCGAATATTTGAAGAAAGTCACATGAAAAAAAAAGGAGGGGGGGAGAGAAAACAAAAGATGATAGTGATGAGTGATTTTATGATGTTTCCTAGCATGACCATTCTAGACTACAGAGTCACCAGTGTGGCTCTTCTTGCTGAAACAAGAGAATAGATATTGGCACTGGATACCAAAAGCTACTAAAAGACAGCTAGTCCCCTTTAAAGGACTGTAAGCTCTGCAATGTTGCTCTAAATATTACTAGGGTGGTCTCAGCTTGCAAATAATGGCTTGAAGATTTGCTTGGTTAAAATATATAATTTGAAAGCCCACAGCTCAATATGAAGCCAATGTCTCCCACATCTTACTAGATTATCCTTAAGGGGTGGGTCCAGAAGCAGGAGTGTGAGAGGGAACAAGGAAACAGAAGGTTCTATAAATATTTTTGAACTTGTGTTGCACAAGTATATATGGTAAGTTACAAGTAATAGCTCTAATGTGGTAAATCAAAATCGACACTATTTACCTCGGGCGAACATTAAGACTCTTTGTCTTAATGAAACACCCAATAATCAAGAGCAAATCATACTTAAAATCTGAAGAAGGCACATCTCCATTACATTAAGATTGATATTCCAGATTGGACAGCAGGAGGCTAAAGCACCACCAAGTTTTTGATAATATCTGATTCCAAGAAGATGAACCATTCATGTGGCTACTATGAACTTTTTTATCGTTTTACTTAATCTCAAATGTGATGCAACGCTTTATAAGCAGCCTTGATAAAACGTGAGCAATTTCCATCAGAATGATGACAGAACTCCCAAATTTGGCTAAAAGTGAACGCACGTCAAGGAATTCTTTCAAATGAAGAGAATAAATTTGTTAAATTTCATTTTTGGGGCATTGCATTTGAAGGTTACCTACAGGGTATTATCGAATATGTAAACACTGAATTGATTTTTTTTCATATAGAAATTCAGGAGGAAGCTGAAATTTATCCAACAAAAATGTACTAACATGACTCCATCTGGCTTCAACCAGTGATCCCGAGCAAAAATTACGGAGTCCAACATCGATTCACGTAAAAGAAAGTATCCCATCCATTCTGAAATAATTACATCAACTGCCACAAAAGTAAATATGTCAGATACAGAAAAGGCATTCAAATTTTAGCATTTGTGCAATTAAAAAAGTAAAACTAAAATAAACAAATGATGATTTTTAAAGATTAACCTTTTTCTGGCAGTGTTATATCCTCCATTGATCCCTCAATCACTTCAACAACGTCCTGAAGCTTGTTTGCTTTGACAAGTTCATTCGCATGCTCTGCCATCTTGGTGGCTTCCACTGCATATACTTTCCTCGCACCTGCCTGTGCAGACCATATAGCTAGAATTCCGCTCCCCGTTCCAACATCTAGAACAGTCTATTCCATGCATAAACCAAGTAAGAACTCAGACCATAAAGTTTCAGATTTTCATCAGAATAATTAAGAAATAGAGAATTTTTATATAGTCATCTTTACTATATAGTTTTCCGTGGTGCTGTGTGTGTTCTTTTCATGAAGCACGTGAGAAGTAGGATTTATGCTCAATATTTCTCAAGTGTCAGATTATCATCAGAATAATCAAGAAACAGAGTCATCTTTACTATAAAGTTTTTCGTGGTGCTATGTGTGTTCTCGTCGCAAAGCATGCTTTAAGTAGGAGTGTGCACAATATCTCTTCGGTTACAATTTCTCTCAGAAATAGATAAGAATGTTAAGAACCTCTTTCCAAAGAGATAGATAATATACACGCCTGCAAAAACATAGGACTAATAATAGACCACGAGATTCACTCAGCAGAAATGAAGCAACTTAACAATTCACATTTAAAATTACTACAAGAGTCACTCAGCAGAAATGAAGGGGCTTATTAATTCACATTGCTAAAAGAACTCTTCTCATACAGCCATTTACATGCAACCATAACTTGAATTACAAGAAGGGATTTTTTATATATATCCTCCAAATAAAAGTATCGCTAAATAGCAGCAAAAGATTTATCTGAATATTTGTTTTCAGGAACGTCTGTACCTTCCCTTGGAAGTGGTGTTTGTTCTCGAAAATGGCATTGAAATAAGCGTCCATCCGAATGCGGTCACAGAGCATCTCCTTCTGGTGGTAGAGGAAGCCATAGGTGCAGAAATAGTTGGCGAAATCAACACCCTTGTCCACGGCGCCGTTTGCGGCGGTGCTGCGGCTGCTGCTCATGATTCCTTCCTTTCGATTTACGAAGTGTTGCTGTCTAAAGAAGAGTAGAGGGAGAAGTGCAGGGTTTTAGGGCTTATGTGAAAACAACTCATATTTATAGCTGCGCATATTGGACCGTTGCTTTATAAATCTTTCGGTTAGCCGATGAAATTCAGATAGAACCGGTTTGGGTCCGGTTGAGATGGAAATCCCACTGGAAGCAGAGGAGCGGCTGGCGCAGACCCCAATTCCATTATGCAACATTTTTTTAAAAGAATATACTATGTAATGTGTATTAAAAGTTTTTATAAGTAAATAGAATGTAAATTAATAAACGCCTTTATGAATGAATAGATTGGTAAAATTATGTATGAAAAGAAGATTGATTTAGTATAAAATTTCAAACAATATAATTTAGAGATGATATTACATAAAACTACAAAATAAGAGCAATGTGAGTTTATTCCCATAACAATAAGTATGAGAATAGAACGTTGGTTTATTTGATAGTTCCTACCAACTATTGTAACTGTGTGAAATATCAAGATAAATTTCTTTTGGATTGTAGAGCTTGTGATATGGTGTTTTTTACCGTAATATTTTAATATAACACATAATCACAACAAATAAAAATATGAAATAACAGTCAGAAATTAAATGTTGTTAAATAGTTGGTCACTAAAAAGTCACCGACGGAATATGACATTCGTAGGTAATTTAGTGGCAAAATTATTCATCACTAGTATCCATCAATGCATTAGTGACGGACATTCTCTCACTAAACTAAAACAAATCGTCGTTAAAGGCCAACCACAATGGTCAAATTGCAAATATTTACTAACAAAAATGTCTTAAGTTACTAACGCGGTTTCCATGGGTAATTTTTAAATAAATATATTTTAGTGATAGATTTCCATCAATAAATTGAATATTTAATTTAGTTTTTCTATTATTTTCTAGCTTTTTTTGTTCTAAATTTTATACCTTGTTCTATAAATTCAAAATAATAGAAAAATACAAAATATAAACATGCAATACTTATAAATTTCAAACGAGTATCAAAATATAATAGGACATGGTTCACTTCCAAATCAAATTTCAAAAATAAAATCCACCACATACATAATCCAAAATGATATGTATCAATCACAATCCAAAATAAACAAATATCAACAATTTGTAAAATTCCTAAGGAATAAAACACTCTGGTTTTTATCTAAATTGGCATCTATCTAGTCATTCTCATCAGCAGCTATAGGAAATCCAATACTAGAAGATGATGCTCTGTCTTATATCATATCCATAAAATATTGTTGCGACTTAGTTGAATTCCAGAAGAAGCATTTTCAGCAAGTTCTTTGTAGCCGTAAATGTGAAATCCTAGATTGTCCTAAAAGAATTGATCGTTTTTATGAGTAGGATAATGAAATCGTCTAATATAGATTATCTGATTAAATGAATTCAAGGATTTGCCACACTCACACTCAACAAACAACAGAATAAGATCCAAACTCAAAATTGATGCTTGTCCTTTAGATTTGATCTGACCGAGAAATTATCTAAACAACAGTAATAGTTCTCATATTTTTCATATAACAACTTCCGACGCTACAAAAACCACGTACACTCCCTCATTTCTCTCGTAATTTTCAAATCCTCAAACCAGCCATATGGATTGATAAACAGTTATCAATCTCCATATTTTAATAGGATAGAAAATGTAACATCCCGAACTTTCCTGGTTGTTTTTTGACATTTTTTTTAAATTAAATAAAAGAATTCTATTTTCAGCAAAATTGAAAATACCTAAAGTAATTTAAAATTTGTCGTTAGAAATATTTTTGTCGTTAAAGACATTTAATGATCACAAATAAATATGAGGTACTAACACCTCAACAATTTGACATCAATAATAGCTAAAAAAAATTATGCCGAAGCAAGATCAATATAAATTAATATTTTAACCTAATCAAAATATATAAATATATTCAAAATAAACCTTAAATATAAAATTATTATTTTTGAGAAGTTCATTATTAAAACTTTAATATAAGTTAAAGCATCTTAAGACTTGTTCTAAATCTAAATTTCTAGGTAATAAAATCACATTACCATTTTGACCATGAAAAGTTTTTCTAAAATCATAATAATTGAATAACTTTAATAAGAGCATATTAATTTCCAAAAATCTCCCAAGAATAAAATTTTCATAAATAAATGTAAGCAAGTCAAATACACATAGACTTCAATTATTCAAAATTATATTCATAAAGACTTTAAATGAAACAATACTATTCCACAAAAAAAGTATTTGAATCATCTTTTCACTCATCATACGCCACAACTATCCGATCTCGCCTCCACAAATAGCTCCTTCAATCCAGAATGGTGAAATCATTGGGGTGAGCTACCTCCAACTCATGGGGTTTAAATTGTTAAACTTAAATAAAGAGAAAGTAAACAAAATATACAAGCAAAATATGCATATCGTTCATAACAATATAATATTATTGGATCAATTAATGGATCACATGATTGTATCGACTAACGGATCACATGGTTGGATCGACTAACAGATCACATGGTTGGATCAACAAACGGATCACATAATTTCACATAGCATATATATAAAGCAAAGCATTCTAAGCATTTAAATTTGACAATATTGAAATAAAAACCCCACCTTAAAGAAATGATAACTTGAATGGTAAATGCATGGATGAATGTGTGCTAAGCCTCGTAACCTTGATTGCCTATAGCTCCGTGAGATTAATGCGCCTTATTCTTTAATAATAAAAAATCGGGAATGAGAGTTCTCGTTGGAATATTAACACTGATATTTTGAATGTGTAGAACTTGGTAGGAAATTTTTGAAACATATGGGAATGAATTTCAAAGTAATAGAAAATTATTCAAACGTGTTTATTCACCGGTAGCAGGGAATGAATATTTTATAAATCATAAAATACATGGAGGAAAAATCTAAAATTTTAACTGTAGATACAAGAATCATATATAAGCATCATATAAAAAATTTCGTATTTTTTCTAAGAAGATATGATATAGGTTTTGAATATTTGAAAACAAAATAACTGAAGTTATAAATTCTGCACAACCGTAGGAAAAATATCATAACTCATAAAGTGAAAAATGGAAAGACTTGAAACTTTAATGGAGGTTAAATAACATGTATGAGAATGACATATTCAAATTACAAGAGATTTTGATATTTATAACTATATTTTCTGATTTTTCAAATAGAAAATGTAGGATTTTGGAAATCTAGATGTGGAGTGAAAGAAAATTCATATAAAATAAAATACATATTCAATTGGACTAAAATTTTAGCCGTAGCATTATATCATAGATATAAAAGACATACTGAAATTTCATTCAATTTAGAGATGTAGAAATAGGACTTTTGGATTTTTAAAATAAGAATACCGATGATTGAAAAGAAGGGAAAAGGAGGTTGAGATGATGATGACGACTTGATTGACCATTAAAAGAAAAAAAAATAGAAATAATGAATTGTTGTATAAATTTTGGCTCTTCTCCTTTCTGAAGATTTTGAATTATTTATGGAGAAAAACGACGGTGGCTGTCCAGCGGGCAGTCCACCGGAAGATTTACACCGTGAAGAAAAATACAAAGATTATATATATATATATATACCTTTTTATTATTGGTGAAGGGTTGTGTGTTTTAAGAATGAGGTAGAGCGTGGCAATTTATAGGAGAAGGTGATGGTTTAATTTAGGTAGAAGACAAATCCCCCTTTCTTGATTGATTCTCGATTCCTAATTTTTAGGAAATTGGTCTCCTTCTTTCTTGTATCATTGGGGAGTAAGAAAAATGTGTTTAAAAGGATTTAGGGCTCCCTTAATGATTTGGACTTAAAAAAAATATCTTGGGGTAAAAAAAAAGTTCTCTGTCTTTTTTTTTTTTTTTTTTTTTTTGTAATATTACTGATTTTTTGTATTGTTTGGTAGCTCTGTGATTTATTATGGTTGTTGAGTTCACGTGTAATAATAGTAGAAGGTAGGTTCTTATGTATTTATAGAGGGAACATGGAGAAAGAACCATATGCAACACACACACTATGCACGAAACCCATCTTGAGTGAGGTTCCGGTGAGATCTGATACTAGGAAGAGGGCAATAAGAAGTGGATCTGAAGAGTCTGTGGGTAGTAGCTTTCATCCTCTGCTCCGTCGTTGAAAGGTATCGATAAATTTTTTGGTTGTCTGTTGCTTCTATTTGTTGATCGCACGTTTCTCTGTTTTTATTGATATTTTTTTATATCTCATTTTTTGGTGGTTTTGTTTCGATTTTTTGATGGACTATGTCATTTCTTCTATATACTATACTAGAATGTTTCGATTTCATTTTATTCTGTCTATTATTGATAATTGAGATATCTGATATTATGGGGTTGTTTAGTCTAATGTTCTAGTCTTTGGTATTATAAGTGTTGTTTCGTTTATGAAATTATGGGGGTTGTTATGTCTATGTTTTGTTGGTCTTATTGTGTCTATGTTCATATGGTCTTTGATGTTATATTCAAGAGTATGTTCATCTGGTCTTTTATCTTAAGTTCAATTTCTGTTTCTGAAGGATTCTTTGATTTATTATGTATATTACACCTGATTGATGTGATAATAATGTTCATTTGGTATTTGGTATTACGGGGTTGTTCTGTCTATGTTAATATGGTTTTTTTTATCTTATGGAGGTTAGTCTGTCTATGTTTATTTGGTCTTGTCTTGTCTCCTCGTTCATTTGTTCTTTGATCTTATGTTCATTTGTTTATTGTTTACTTGTTGTCTATTTTGGGGTCAATAGCTATGACAAATTTTGTTTTCTCAATTTGCATTTGCCAAACATGTTTTATTTGGTTCAAGAAGGATCACATGTTCTTTTCTTTATATACTTTCAGCATGATTTCTTTATGTTCATTTATCTCCCTATGAACTAAGATTTGTTTTGTATCTACTATCCTATAGTTTTGTCCATCATGTTTGGGGTTCCCCACCTATTGAATGGGGAAGTAAGTCATTCCCCCATGATGGGTTTAGGCTTTTTTGTATATTTCGTTTTGAGGTGGAGGAGAGGAAAGTGATCACATTCAAATGTTGCTCCCTTTCCTTTTTTTGGCATGTTTTGTCTTCAATACATGAGTAAATATATGTGATTTCTTTGTTAAATGTGTTGCTTAACTGTATTTGTGTGTGGATGCTTCATGTGATCACTTAAATAAATATAGATTTGTTTTCATTTTACGTTGCATTCTTTGTTGCTTCCTAATTGTGAATGATCCAATTAATTTTTTTCTAAATACATTGTTGTTTGCCAAATTTAAACTCGCGTATGATGTAGTTTGTTGATGATTTAATAAAATTGATAGTTTTTCATTCGAAATTGTGTTTGTTACTTTATTATAATTACTTTAGTTAATTTTGATGAAGTTTTTACCAATTTATTGTGCCAGTATTAATTCTGCATATTAAACTTCACCTACAACAAACTGAAAAATCATATTATTGAAACTTAGCAGAGCGTTTGAAGACTGAGGTTACCCGTCGCATGTTCTAGTCCTTCTCGTCCGAGGAGCAACGTGAGTGGGTTGACTCCCTTGTTTGAGTCTTTCATATTGTTGAGCTCACGTTTCTATGAACAATCTAGTTAATTATTATATTAGGTATGTACTAAATGTGACAATCTACTATTTGTATTGCTTGTATGTTTGTTTGTTTGTGTGTTTGTTTGTTTGTCTTATTTGGAACAATTAGTATTTGTAGTGTCATGCCACTTATTGTAACTATTATTAGTATAAATTTTAAAAGGGTAAGTTCCCTGATTTTCTATATATTGGTCAATTCTCTCTTATGTCATACTTTCCATATAATTTCTTCATATTACACTTATGATAATTTATGATATTAAGAACAATAGACGATAATTGAGATGATCACACGTCTGATGTTGATGAAGACCGCTAAGATCGTGAAGAAAATACATCATCTGAGGAGGAAACTATTACCCAGTACATGGGGGAAGTTTTGTGCCTCATTTATGTAGTCGAGAAAGGATCCTCACCATACATCGATTTTAACAGGAAATGATTGGGTTGGAGAGATTCTTATGAGTACTGACGAATGTTTTTTTGATAATATGAGGCTGAAAAGGCCCCATTTCTACGCCCTAATAAGATTATTGGAATTCGAGGGCTTGATTTTAGATTTCCAACAAACACGAGTGTCTTGTATCGAGTCAGTAGTAATTTTCTTGAGAATGGTTTCAATGCATCTCAGACATCGAGATAGTATGGAGCACTTCCAGCATTCTTCAGAGTCAATTAATCATCTTGTACGGCATATTATGAATGCTCTAATCACTTATGCACCAGAGTTTATAACTCCTTCAAATTTCAACTTTATCCACCCATCGGTGCTATATAATCCAAGTTTATTCTTCTACTTTGAGGTATACATAAACTTTAATTTCAACTTTCATGTTTTAATGAAACCATACTCTACTTATGCACACTATAATTAGAGTGTGGTTGGAGTCATGGATGGTATGTTGATTCCTGCTTGGGTACCCACCAGACACCTTAGGAGTTGTTTAACCATCGTCATGCCCGTTTGAGAAACTGCATCGGTCGTGCATTTGGAGTGCTTAAGAGTCAATTTCCAATCCTGCATTGGGGGATACCTAGTTATATGATCCGACATCAGGTGTCATTCGTCCTAACTTGTTGTGATATACATAATTTTGTACGTAGACAAGGTCGAGACGACCCATTGTTTGACAACATGCATCCATATTATGCAGACGATAAACTAATATTTTCCTGGAGGTCATTCCCAGACGTAATTGATATTAATGCCCAGGTCTATATGTGAGAAGATATTGCCCAAGCTATGTGAGCGAATAGGAATATTAAATCTGTTTATCAGAGATTGTGTGACTATGGTGAACAAGTATTGCTGACTATTGTGTAATATTTATGTAGGATTGTTTCTACGTATTATCCATGTATGATAACTTGTTGTGTGTAATGATTGTATGCGTATTGTGAATGTATAAATAAGTTTGTTAAACTATGTTTATTTTGTTTATCAGAGAATAATATGGAAATTGTTCTAGAGAATCCTATGTGTAGATGTGGGCCGGCCAAATGCTGCTTCTGGTGGCCAACACGAGCAGGAACAAGGGCCGATATTTCTATCATTGTCCCACTGGTGTAGACCATGCAGGTGGCTTTATTTGGACAAACTCTTGGATGAGACATAGATAGCTGATGATTGAGCGTCTCAACTCACCATGTACTCAACATACGAGGACATATCATGAGGGTACTACACGTACCCCTAATTATGATGACAGTGGCATGGGTAGCTCAGATATCACCAGGCCCGCAACACCAATCGATACAACTCAAATATCCAATCAGTTGTTACTCTTGTTAGTATTGCTTATATATGTGCTCGTTTTGGCGGTCTTAATTAAATGGTTGTTTGCGTAGGAATTTCATTAACTTGACATAAAATATTTGTTTTTCTATAGTACAAATAAAACATGTGTATGTCAATATGTAATTATAATAGATGGATGGTTCGCAGTGTTTCTTTTGTAGAAATTAATATTTTTTTTGTTTTAATTTGGATAAATGTTTTTTAAAGGAAAACTTTTAAGTTATTAAAAATAATATTGATCAATAAATTTTATGACAACTCATTTAACACAAATAAATTTTTTTTAAAACAAATTATTAATAAATATGAAAATAATGAAAATTTAGGCGAAAATTTTATTAGTTCTTTTTTTTTCGCATATAAAAATATGGCAAAATAATTATTTTCAAAGTAAAAAAAATGCGCTCAAAAATGAAAAAATTAGGTAAATAAAATAAAAGAAATAATATAAGCTAAAATACATAATAAATATAAAACAATTCACCATCAGCAACATAAAAATCAACACATATCATCACCTAATCTTTAACGCCACAACTTCCAACAACATCTTTAATAATTACCCAATCAACTAATCATCACATCACTTCTCACAATAAAATAATATTAAAACAACCCACTAAGCCTATTGATTTGACTTTACAATACACATCCTGCCCTATTATATCTCAATATAAACATCACTTTTTACTATTCAAACTTATTTCCACATCTTGGATGTCCACAGCCTGATGGACTACGGACATCTACATCCTAGCACAAACATCCCCTAAAAGGCCTTATTGGCTTGCAAATACGACCTGAAACACTAATAGACATTTAGTTCGAGAAAATCAAAACTAGTATAGAAATTCATGAAATATTTGGGGCTGGTCAAGAGATTTCAAGTAGTTAAAGAGTTGAACAACAATATTTCAAAATCTGGCATCGGTTGAATAGTATACGTAACTAACAGATGAACTGTTTCTCGAGCTTGATCATTTACAACTTTAAAAACTTAGCATGCTCTACTCTTTTTGTTTAATCCTCTTTTATTCTTGTTATTGAAGATAGTTTAAACATCCAAATCATACTCTCTCCATCGTAGTTTATGTTTTTTATTTATAATATCAATAATCTAGCAATCGATCCCCAACAACAACGCCAAAAACTTGTTCGCCTAAACTATATGCTATCTTAAAAGTATATAGGGTAATTATAGAATAATGTTGAGCAACGTCGTATCCACAAGTAGTAGAGATGATCAAGTATTACTAATGTGTTTCATACTTTATCTAGATGACCGAATAAAAAGGTGCGATGAATTACTAACTGCTAATAATTATAATATAGATAACAAGAAAAGAACCAAACATTCAAGAGATAAGAAAGAACAATTATGGAGAAACATGATAAGAGAAATAAGTCATTTCATGCGTTCAATGATCAACAATTATATTAAATTACCCCTTCTCCTGAAGTACTTAGACAAGGACATAAAATCATACATATGAATAAGAACTCAGAAAAAGAACTTGAATAAAAACTAATTTACTTCAATATAATCATTTAATCGCATGAAACATGCCCTAAGTCTATAAAGGTTTAGCCATGTATACGCAGAATAAAATTCATAAGAAATATAATTCAATTATCTCTAGCATAAAAAAAATAGAAAAGGAAAGAAAATATTGAATCTTCATAGGAGATATGACAAATTATCCTTTGAAGATCATAAAATGGATGTTGAATTGTCTCTATCTTGCTATCTCTCATTTGTATATTGCATTCTATATATTTCAATATCTATTTCTGAGTCCAGTGGCCGCCTATCTATGGGGAAAACGGGTTATTGTTTGGTCCCATCTTCAAATCTATCAAAATTATGAAGATAAGCATGAAATTCTGCAAGCGACATTGGGAATAGCAAGAAACTGTTCAATGAAGTGGGAATCTGCTCGGTCAAGTGTCTAGGTGCTCGACCTTTTTCAGAAGTTGCATGTTTTGACTCTGTATACTCGCCCAATCAAGTGCTTGATCGCTCGATCGAGCGCTTTTCTACTCAACCCAATCCACAAAGTCTTGTTTTGTCATGGAAAGTCCGCCTAGTAGAGTGAAAAATGGCCTGGTCAAGCACCAGGTCTGCTCGATCGCTTCAAGAAATGAGGTAAAACAAGCGGTCGATCTGGCATCACTCGCTTGGACGAGTGTCAGTCTTCTTTTGTCGTTTTGCATTTTTGATTGTTTCACTCATGATTTTAGTCCTTTTGCCTTCAATTCACTCGTCATTATTCATTCTTTGTTTCTTACATAAAAAATGGAGCAATGACTATAAAACAAACAAAAATGTTACATATACTCGATGTAACAAAGTTGGATTAAATGATATATTTATTCATAATTTTTATAATAAAATGTATCTCAAATTACCCCAAAATGAATGTATAAACAACGTTTATCAGTATCTATGCTACAAAAATATGTGTTCGACCTATCACGTAATCCACCAAGAAGAAATTGATGTGGGTAACAAACTATTTTATGAGGAAATAACTTTGACTATCCTAGGCAAAAAGGTCAACCAAACTATGAAATTGTGAGATTCATATGATTCAAGTTGAATGGAGATGTCATGATATCGATGAAGCTATGTGGGAATAAAAGAAGTTATCACCATGTACCCCAACTTATTATATCATGGTGAAATTTGAAATTTCAAGGACTAAATTTTGTTTAGCGAGGATGGTGTAGTAATTTGGATTTTTTATGTGCATAATTGGAATTCATGAATTATTAAGTTTATGATTTACATGCTTATGTGATTTAATTGAATTTTGGGATGATTTAATTATCCTTTTATGATTTAATGTGAATTATATGGGATAAATTGAAGTATAATGTGATTAACTTCATTTAAATGGAAACTAGCTATGTTATAATATTATTAACTTTGGGCCTAATAAAGCTAGTAATTATTTATAAAGTGCATGAATTGAGGCCCCAAACCCAATAAGAATTAAACTAAACTATAAATATTCATATGGAGGTTGAATTACGTGATAATATGCATTCCACACACACAAGAGTAAGTCTCATATTTGATTCAGGTTTATAGTTAAGGTCAACGGCGCCACCATGCCGCCACCACTGAAAATTGTCCAACACGACAGCTAGGGTTTTGAATCTCTAAGTCCACAATTGTGCTGCCTCTACCTACCTCGAAAAGTGTCCACGCTGGTATGGCAAGCCCTAGCCCTAAGTCGGCTTCAAGGTCGGCAACAATAGAAGATTTTTATAAAACCAAAACCCCACTTTCACATAAAAGAGGCGAACATTTTCTCATCAAAATCCTTCAATCTTTTTGAATGTTTGAGCATGTGGTTAGAGGGGTTTTGTTTCGTCTCCTCCTGCTCTACGTTTACCCCAAGGTCATTAACGAGTTTGGGACTCACCGACATTGAAATTTTGAGTCAAAGTTGTATGTGTGCATTGATTTTGTGCAGTGGCCATGTTTCTTGAATTCTGGTCGATTGACAGTTGGATTTGTGGTAATGAAGTCTTAGAGCGGGTCGCCAGTGGTGGGAGAAGTCCCAATCAACAGTCGTACCTAGGCCGTCGGTTAAGGCGATGTTGGTGTGATGGTATGGTGCGACGAGTTTGAGGTGGGAGTAAAGTTTAGGTTTTATTTATTTTAATATTTATGTATTCATCTAATTATTTAGTTATTTATTTCCCAAATTTGAATATTTAACTTCAGTCAAGGGTTCTATAAAAATTGCACTCGGACCCAGTAAATTTTTAGAAAGTGACGATTTAGTCCTTCAGCTTCAAACGATCATAAAATACTCATTTTAAGTTTGATTAACCTTAAATTAGTGTGAAAATGTCATAAACTTCATACCCTACAATATGATGTTTATGAAAAGTATATTTCTCATCCATACAAATTGCATGGTTCCCTAAAACGAAATAGTTTCAAAATAATTAAAAAATTCTCGTTTTCATGTCCTTTATAAAATTAATTCCCTTTTTTCTTCTTAAAGTATTATAAGTTAGTTATAAAGTTTTTAGGTAGTAACATTTCAATTAGTTATTACGATTTTTATTTAATTTAAGAGTTTAACATTAAACTTTTTCCTCTTGTATGAGCTCCGGAGACCTCAGGGTTAGGATAAACCATAAATGAAGATACCATACCCACTTTTTAAGAGGTGGGCGATATTCTAGACTAAATTGTGTGTTGTGATTATTATTTATCCTCTAGAGTTATATGAATGTTTATATGTTGATTTTTAGAATATGAGTGATCATCACATGATATGTGTGTTTGTTGTGAATGCTTAAAAATGAAGTTTAAGTGCTCAGAGTTAGATGATATGATATGTGAAAGTTCCATTATATATTCGATGATTATATTACGTTGATTATGCACTAGTATTGTGAAATTTCATACATGATGATGAGTTGTAGGCTTTTGATGACATGGTTTATGTAGATATATAATTTCTTATGTACGTGATTTGCGGTGAGTTACATAATGTGTCTACTGTATATAGATATGACTAAAATTTATGTGGATAACCCGTACATGATTTTGATTGAAAGATCACATCGGGTAGCTTACAAACTCATGATGTTCGAGTGAGATATCACGCGTACCAAACAAAATTGATGTACTTTTATGTGTACTATAACATATTATCCACATTTATAGGAGTTTCATGATTTATGATCATTTGGGAATTGTTTAATTGCATATTATTTTTAATTGTGACGTAATTGTTATGTATACTCGTATATGTGTTTCGGTGAGTAAAAAGAGTTAGCCCACATAGTGAGTTTCTGACACTCACCCACATCAATATTTTCAAGTAAAGAGGTCAATGAGAAGTGAACTATGTTGTGGAGTCTGTCTATTGATTGTGCTTAGCACTGCATTTAAAATTTTATATTTCATTTTCTATTTAAAGAACCATTTTAGTTTTCAAACTGGTTTTAGTTAATAATATTTCATTGAATTAATGAATGAAGACAAAGTATTTTCACTTCAAATTTTAATGTTAAGCAGTAATAATCTTTGTGTTGAATTTGAAATATTAAACTGTAAATTTAGAACGTAAAAATTATAGTAATATTCAAAATATTGGAACGTTACAATTAATGACCACATTTTAGTGTTTTGATTTTCACACTATATTTTGTTTGCGTTTGGCAAAGATTGAATTCATATTTCTCCACTTTCACATATTATTCACCTTACAATTGAATAGGCTGCTAGAAACATGATGAAATATAGTTAAAATGCTTGTGATTTTGTTAGAGTTAGTGTGTGACTATTCATGTCAGGGAATTCAACTTAATTTATATTTTTTGTTACAAAAAGTTATTGTGCATCTATTTAATAATCAAGACATGGTTAATTGATTTTTGATACTATGCATCCTGTTTTTCATAACAAAAAGGAAGCATTATTTTATTTGTTAGAATATATTTTAATTTATTGTCTTTACATGAATATAAAACTATCCAAAATCATATATGTCACTTTTCAAGATATCTTTTGATTTTATGAAATAAGAAAACATATTTTATTGTTAGATATAATCTCTTTCTAGATATTTTAGAATTAATGATGCGTTATGGTATTAGTAATGATAAAGGGTTGTGTAAAGTCGATTTTATGCAAATTCACCAACAAATCAATATGCCTGCATTTCGCACAAGGAGCGCCATTCTCCTCTTGATGGGGATGACATTATTTTTGCGTCTCATCCTTTTATCATGTTCAATTCTCAAGAGAGTGTTAATGTTTGCGGAGATGGTGGTTGTGATGGACCACCGACAAGTGCGTTGCTTTCTTTTCGAATTGCTTTGGTGCAATAATTCTCTATTATGCATCATATCACTATGTTTTGTCATAACCCCGCTACATATACTCAATTTGACCATTTAATAAATTCAACCAAATATTATAACTAAAAAATACAACTGAGATATTATAACTTAAAATATACATATTTTATATTTTATGTTTATATATGCGATTTAAATATCGAATTGTCTTGCATTAGAAACGTATTATTAATGACTAAGTTATACACTTGTTTAATTATTAGAGAAAAAAAAAACACTGCAAATGCTTTCATACTCAAAAGTAGGCCCAACTCTTATACATATTTTGAAATGATTTTGGTAACTTAGTATTGAAAAGTCAAGAAAATATATAATATGTTAATTTTGACCTGAAAGTCGGTCAACAAAATAACAATAATACTGTAATGGAAAAAGAACAACAGAGGATAAATAGTTCCCTAAACAAAGATTAATTACAGCAGCAACAAACTTTTGAGTTGTCTTATTAGCATTCTTTCTGCAATCTCCTTCCATTGTTGACTCACAATCTGCAATTACCATATTCTCGTTCTTCCTCCCTTCCTAATTAATGATTCTCATCATATGGACCTCTTTCCTCACATAACTATTTTCTTCATATAAACCTTACCTTATATACTTCAAACGTCATATTATTATTTTCCAAATTAAAATAAACATAGGTGATTCAGATTATATAAATAACCCATTTCATATTTCATCATCTTTATACTGAAATAACCGATAAATATAGAACTAACAAATGTTTTTACGTCCCAAAAACTTAAAATTAAATTTTTTATTTCACAAATAAGTTATATATAATAAATAAATGAAAATGTATAAGTGAAAGATTTATGATTCCTATAAGGTTGTATGAATGAATAAATGATGCACGGTTTGAAATAAATTTAAAAAATATAATATAATATATTTATAATATAATTTTTTTTTGTTAATTAATATTTATAAAATATCAAAAGTATTTATTATTTGATTTGTAAGGAAATGTAAGACAATATAATTTGTATAAAAAAATTCCATATGTCCCAAAATATAAATATTATTTTTATAATAAATTGATTGATTGTATTTGTTTTAGTGAATAGATATCAAAGAAAATATCATTAAAGATTAATTTGTAGCCCAAATTCAAAATACGATAAAGATTTAAAGCTAACCCAAATAATTGACTAAAACTAACTATATTTGTTGAATCTAATATGTGATATGAGTTTAGAATCAAAGATTGTAAAAATATGAATAATTTGATGTATTATAAGAAAATAATCAAAATAGAAATAAAAAATTAATTATATTTTAACAAATTAAAATTAATTTAACTAATTAGACTCTAACTTATCATTTTCCAAAATATATTTCTACTCTTAGAAACTAAAATTGGGCAAAAAAATTCTATATATAGACTAATATATTATTATATTCATATTATGTTTGCTCCAATGCGATATACAGTTTGTAATATATTTAAAAATAAAATAAATATATTATTATATAATTTTAAGTTATTTAATATTTACAAAAATTCTACTATTTTTTTATTTTACTGACAAAAATATGTAAAAACATAGTTTAATATTAAAATATATATTCGCTTCACTCCAAAATAAGAATTTTGATTCTATAATAAATGTTAATTATATAAAATTAAATTATTTAATATTTTTTATAAAATAATATTAGTTAATATTTATTTGCAGATGAAATTCAATACAAATGATCAAATATATTTGATATGAGTGTAAAACTAAAGATTGTAAAATAAGAAACACTTTAATATATTATACATGAAAGTTGTAGTAGAAACAAAAAATTATATGTATTTTAACAAATCGAAAAAAATTCCCAAAAAAGAAGAAAAATAAATTTCAAGTAACCAATAAAAAACTTTAGAAATAAAATGAGCGGGAAAATTATATTTAAAGTATATTTGTATTAGCTTAGAAACTTAAATCACAAAATTATAGTGATAAACTTAAATAGCATTTAACACCTCTGAAATTCCCAAAAATTGGAAACCTTATCTAACTATATTTATGCAAACATACTCTTTAACTCATAAAATCATTAATTACCAAACTTAAATTCCAATCATCTGAATTTGTGGCACTGTCCCCAAATCGCGGTAAATTCTGAAGCTTGGGCGAGGCGGTAATAAAGAGGGGAGTGAGGGGCAAATTGGGAATAGTGAATGAAAAAGGAGGCCTTTAATGAGGAAGTTGAAACAAGAGGCGGGAGGCCCAGGTAGGCATTTCTCTAACGTTGGCATTGTTTTTTCTTTTACTATAAAAAGGAGTTGCTAAACGCAATTGCCTACCACCAACGAATGCGCTGTCCTCTCTCTCACATACACACACTCTCTCTCTCTCTTCCAGAATTTTCCTGCTGCTCGAAAAACCTTCAGAAAACAAAATATTATAGAGGCTTCCAAGAAATTGGAATATTTGAAATACGAAGTCAAGGGAACATCACCAACGATCGCAAACCCTACAACTCCTTCGGGCCACCTCTAACGGGTTTGCCGATCAGACATTGATGATTTCCATTATTTGATCGCATTGATTTTGAAGTTCATTGCTCTGGGAATTTTGTTGCCTGTGAAGGTGGGTATGTTTCCGTTTTTGCAATATCAACACCTTTGGAATTTATTTCCTCTTTTGTCGTTCTTCTCGATCTGCCAATATTGTAAGGAGGGCTCGATTTGCCTTTCGTTGGGGGCTATAATGGAGGGGTAAAAGAGGGAGAATGCAATTTTTTTTTTTTTTTTTTGGAATGGGAATTGCATTGTCCATTAATTAGGGCCGTCTTTTTTCGTGGTTGAATGCTCAGATCTGCTTTTCCTTTCTATTGGCCGTGGTGGGTTTCGAATTTATTTCTCGTCAGGATTTTGGAGTCACTTATATCTTCACCTCGGCTGATTTGCTGTTGATATAATGTTGCTTGTTTGTTTGTGCACGCGCTTAAAATAATTCAAAATCATTTTTTATTGCTTTTAGCTGACCAATAGCTTTTGCTACCGGTGAATCATATGATTATTAATGTATCTTTATCGATTTCTAATTACTCTGGAATTATTTCTGCATACATGGACTCCTTGTGTGGAAAGCAAAAATAAATAAATTTAATGGTGGTAATAATCTGAATATTATGTTGAATAGTTTCGGCTTTTCTTTCTTTTCTTCTCCTTCATTAAAACTTGTAGCCTTGTCATGATACAGTCCTTCTTTCAGAGGTATATGCACGTAGGGTGTTTCGGAAACCTTTTTGGGGATAAATAATTAATTTTGGCAGATTGTGCCCTGCACTGTGGAAAGTTGTTAATACTATTTTCTGATATGTGATAATCACTGATTTGCAGGAAGTACATGGCACTTTTGAAAGGATTTTGTGATATTTGATCGAGCTGGTGTCTACCCTTGTGGGTTAATTTGCCGAAAATTTGTTTAGTTTCACTTGAATCTTTTCTGCCATATATTGTTGTTGTAGCTGCAATTACATCATGGTGGCCACTGCTGCAACGTCTGCATTTCTCCCAGTACCTTCGCCAGCTTCAGATTCCTCTGGAAAAACATCAGGAAAAATTGGAGGTATCCCTGCAAGTGTTGATGTTCGTGCTACCAGTGCTAAGTCTAAATCCACATCATCAGGACGATTACAGGTTAAAGCCAATTCACAAGCCCCTCCCAAGGTCAATGGGACTAAGGTTGGGATTATGGATTCTTTGAAGACTGAGGATGTGTCACCTCCCGCTAGGACATTTATCAACCAATTGCCTGACTGGAGCATGCTCCTTGCTGCTATTACTACAATATTCTTGGCAGCGGAAAAGCAATGGATGATGCTTGATTGGAAACCAAAACGGACAGATATGCTTGTTGATCCTTTTGGTTTGGGGCGAATTGTGCAGGATGGTTTCATATTTCGTCAAAACTTCAGTATTAGGTCATATGAAATAGGGGCTGATCGGACTGCTTCAGTAGAGACGATGATGAATCATTTACAGGTGCATACTGGAATGCATTATTTATAAGCATTGATGTGTTAAACGCTGTGCCTTCAATTATGAATTTTTAAGTGTTCTGGTCTCACCTGGTAGCTAAAGTTGCCCAATATCTGCAGGAAACAGCTCTAAACCATGTTAAACATGCTGGATTGCTTGCTGATGGCTTTGGTTCAACCCCAGAGATGTGCAAACGGAATCTGATATGGGTGGTTACCAAAATGCAGGTTCTTGTGGATCGTTATCCTACATGGTATGTTTTAATTCATCACCTCTTAGCAAATTTGATTCTGTCATATGGTTGAAAGTTTGGATTGATGTACCGTAATAAGTTTTAATCTGATGATCTGAGATGATTTTCTTGTGCAGGGGTGATACTGTTCAGGTAGATACTTGGGTAGCTGCATCTGGGAAGAATGGTATGCGTCGAGATTGGCTTGTGCGTGATAGCAATACGGGCGAGATATTAACTCGAGCTTCAAGGTTAGGAATCATATATTGGCTGACGAAACTTGTCTTAATCCAAAAAAATATTCAAATATTCTTTACTATTCTTCAAGTTTTACTCAATAAGCAGTTATATTCCTTCTGAGAATTAGATTAAGTTTCTTTTGAGAGTGAAGATCAGTGGAAAATGATGCTTGGACTTCTTGAGTGATAACGGGTGGAAAGATAAAGATGTATGTCTTGTTTGAATTCCTGTTTGCCTAGCTGAAGAACTTGTTATCTTGGTTGTTTCTTTTTCTGGAATAATGCAGTTTATGGGTAATGATGAATAAAGAGACACGGAGATTATCCAAAATTCCAGACGAGGTCCGAGCAGAAATTGGTAGCTATTTTGTGGATTCTCCTCCTATAGTGGATGATGATAGTAGGAAGCTCCCAAAACTTGACGATAGTAATGCAGAGTACATTCGTACTGGTTTGACTGTAAGAAGCAGGGCTTTGTTTTCTATTGAAAATTTATACTTCATCCTTTTTCCGAACATTTATTGATGTGACAGTTCTTTTCTCTCTCACTTATAGCATATGTCCTTTGCTTGCAGCCTAGATGGAGTGATTTAGATGTGAATCAACATGTGAATAATGTCAAATATGTTGGCTGGATTCTTGAGGTGAGCATTTCCTCGCCTTGCCTTGTTACTGTGTCAAGCATTTACTGATTATTTTCCTCTTCAATTGCTTGGAACTATTTTTCACCACAAGTAGGAATGAAGGAGATGACTTAGTGTGCCTTGCTCGGTTATGCATCAGACTAATATCTGTTTAGATTTTGATAATGTTCTGTTTCTCAGAAATCATCACATGTGAATCGTCTATGGTTTACTTGATTGAGTTCTCAATGGAGATCTTGTTCATAATGGGATGAGTATGAAATAACTTTCTTGAGTTCTATCTTATATGTTACTGGTTTTATCATATTTGATGACTTGGAAACCATTTTCCTGATATAAGTTGCTGGTTTCATCATATGAAAAGTTAAATTGGGTAGAGTCAAAAGGCAATTTTAGATGTCATCTTCTTTGTGTGTGGATAGTTTCAGTTGGTTGTTACATGCCTACTTAATGAGTTTGACTGCACTTCTGAAGCTTTTGAGGTTCGAATACCTGCATGGATGTAATATGTAAATTGTCGATATGTAATAACATCATTGGTATGGAGGGGGGTTGGGGTATCCTAAGTAACTAGCATGTATTTGTTTGATCGAGAGAATTACTGAAGAAATTGACTTGTTTTCCTGTTTTCTCTTGGGCCTGCCTTTTTGATTTGCGGCTGGGGACTTTGCTGGCCATCTGATGTAACGAGTTCCTGCAATTGCTATTGTTATAAGCCACCCTTCCTTTGTGTTCCTCTTGATATTATTGTCTGTAATGAACACTGGTTAAAATGAAACAGAAACAATTGCTGGCCTCATTTTCTGCCACCACTTGCAACCTAGAAACATATTGAATTTTGTTGACAAATAAATGGTATGATAGTTTCAGCTCCAAACTCTAGCTGAATGAAGACAATTACATATCCTTCAACTTGGATCTAAAAACCATGGGTTTCCATAATTTCAGTTTTATTTGCACAAACTCCGACAACTTGGGTCCCAATTAACGAGTCATTTCATTCATTTCAGAGTGCTCCACTACCGATCTTGGAGACACATGAGCTTGCAGGTATGACACTGGAGTATAGGAGGGAGTGCATGAGGGACAGCATACTGCAGTCCCTAACCTCAGTGGTGAATGAGGGCAAAGGCGGCTCCGAGAACCCTGGGGTTGTCGAGTGCCAACATCTGCTTCGATTGGAGGGCGGGGGTGAAATCGTCAAGGGACGGACGAAGTGGAGGCCAAAATATGTTGACAAGATTGGGAGTATGGACCATATCCCCGAAGCTAATGCTTAGTACCTGAAGATGGATTTGGTGTACTCTTGTCTCTTGTGTAGTAAAATACTACTTGCTTGTGCTTTACCCATTCCGGTTTTGCCAACCCCCCTGTAATATTCAGTCTAATTTATGTTTTTTCTTTTATTTTTAAATATATATTTTTTTTTTTGTGTATTTTTTAATTCCTTTTGACAAAGAGTACAATCAATTTTAAGTCATTGTAAGTACCACATGCTTTCGTGTCTCTGTGGGTGTCATATTTTGCTGGCTGCCATTTAATTTCCAGCTGGACCAAACTGGGCCCTTATATTTAATGGGCAGGAAAGTTAGTTCGTAGGGGACGGTGTTGGTCCTTTTCCTTGCATGTTCAGCTTCATTTATAAGATTGGATGATTATATCTGCCTCTATAATACGTTTAGTGTTTAGTGCACGTTTAAGGCTATTTGTAGATAACCGATTGGGTGATTGTATTACCAACCACCCATTCTATGACTTGTTACATTTTCTTGGAAGGTGTCTTTTTCTGAATTTTTATTTTTTTTATTTCCTTTGTAGATGATGAAATTTATTTTGATTAACAACAGATTGTGATGGGTGGATTTATTTTTCGGTGAACTACTAAAATTTATTATGGGGTTAGGTTTATTTAGACTTTTGTCATGTTTGAAATTATGGATGTTCCTTTCTGACAGGGATTTGTAATTTATATGCTTCTTCAACATATATTTATGTAAATCTTCTGAGAGGTGTTTGTTATATATATTTTTAAAAATATTAATGTTATGCATTTCTTAAATTTAATAATATTATAGTAAAATAATTTAAAAAATACTAATGTTATTCATTTTTTAAATTTAATAAAAATAAAATATTAATGTTTAAATATAAAATATTTTTTGATAAATTAATTGTGGTATATTTTAATATTTATACTTGTGAGATATTTGATTAAAAATATATTTTGTATAATTATGTATTTTATTTTTTAAAAGTATATTACTATTTTTATAATAACTTATTATATTATCATATTATAAATCATGCAATGCACATGATAAATACTAGTTTAATTAATAAGGCTTGACCCAAGTTTAAGACTTCACCTTTGTCCGCGCAAAATATAAAATATATGTTCAACAAAGTACCTACATAATATTTGAGGAGGATCTTTTCATGAAGTCTCGAGATCTTTGATAATAGTCTAATAGAAAATTCAAATTCAAATTCATCCCTTGTCTAACTTGAGAAAAGGGGTTACTCTAAGAAAAAAAAAAATGCATTCATCGCTCATCTATTTTTTGTCAATTGAGAAGTAGTATGCTCTACAATTAAAGATTCAATAGTAATAAATACAAACTAATAATCAATTTATTTAGGTCGAGCTGAGTTGCAAGATGCAATCCGTCTCATCTTTCTTAGATTATTGCATTCCTTTTTTACTTTGTTAACAGTTAACCTATGGTATTATTAGAATTCAATGACTAATATTAAACAAATAATCTCACCAAAGACTATGTCTGCATCATGTTTGTTGACTTCTTACTCTGAATCAAGGCAATATATAATTAAGCTGGTTGTTGAGTGTTGAGATTCAACAAATTTTTCAATTTTTGTTTGTGATATTTAAATAAGATTCTAAGAAACAGATTTGAATGCTTTCATCTACAATGAAGATGATACATCTTTCCAGGAGTTTGGTCCTATCTGTAAAACCACCTATTCTTTATAACCTAAATTAAATTAAGCTTTTGAAAACTCAATTTAAAATAATGTTACCGACAAATAATTTATTTAACACGTATTTAAATTATTTAGTTTGTGTTCGATTATTTTCATTTATCGAAAATCTGGTGAACCGGTTCCAACTAGAGGGATCAATTAAATCCTACAGAACCATCTCAAAAAAAAGAAAACCATTATTCTGTACCATCCTAAAATTTTGGGTTGGTAGAAACAACTATGGTTTTGGAGATTCCAAATCATTGCACTTCACCGTACTGGGCACAATAATGCAATTAGAGCTTGGATTGTAGGAGAGATCCAACCAAAGTTGTTTGTGACACACAACCAGAATTTGGGAATATATTCAAAGCTCCAAAAAAAAGACAAGTACTTCAACCATTCAAAGCACTTCATAAGTAGAGTTATTGGTGCAATAATTCATAAACTTTGAGCTATTATATAATTTTAACAAAAATGATAATTGTTTTCATAAAACTTAATTATTTTTGTAGTACCCAGTGAAAATAATTTTTCATAAAATTGATTTGAACTTTTGTAGTGTTCGATATGTTTATACAAACTTTAGTTTAACCTAAAAATTGAGTCTAGCTGCATAGTTTAATGACATAATGATTTATATATTTTTATCCATTTCTACCAACTTTAAAGTCTATTCTCAATAATTGAGGTGATGATCGAATCAACGGAGCACAAATTCATGATCTTTATGTTAAGGTGTTTTAAAAGATAATATGAATACCGTGGATTTGTTGGGGTTTTTTTTCAAAATAATGCGAAAAAAAGAAAAAATTTACGAAATAGACATGTTTTGGAACAGTTTTTAAAAATAGGTAAAACGTCACCGCTGGTGACGTTATTTCAAAAAAACGTCACCGGAGGTGACGATTTTAAATTTAAATGAAAGAACGTCACCTTAGGTGACGTTCTTTCTGTTTTATTATATATATATATACACATACATCATACATGCATATATATATTATATATATATATACACATTGACATATATATATATATATAACCTATATTATGTATATATTTTAAATATATATTTTTATTAATATATATATATATAAATATATGTATATATTTATCAAATATATATTTATACTCTAAATTAACATTTTGAATATATATATATATTTTATATTTTATTTATTCAGTAAATATATCAAAATAAATATTAAAATAAAATTAATAAAATTAAAATATTATAATTTTATTTAAGATAATAAAAAATATTTAAATTTATTTTTATAATATATATTATATATATGTATTTATAAAATATACATTTATAAATAATAATGTATATTTTGAATATGTATATATATATATATATATTTATTAAGTAAATATATAAAAATATATATTAAATTATAATTTTTAAAAGTAAAATGTTATAATTTTATTTAAGATAATAAAAAAATTATTAAATTAAATAATAATTTTTAATTATTAATTCATATTTTGAAAATAAATAATATATATATTTATATATATATTTATAAATAATAATATATATAATATCTGAATATATATATATATAAATTTATATATTATTATATATATATATTATTTATTTTAAAAATATGAATTATTAATAAAAAATTATTATTTAATTTAACAATTTTTTTATTATCTTAAATAAAATTATAACATTTTACTTTTTAAAATTATAATTTAATATATATTTTTATATATTTACTTAATATATAAAAATATATATACATATTCAAAATAAATAATATATATATAATAATAATACATAAATATATATATATCTATGAAATTAAGAAAAAATTACAATAAACGTCACCTAAGGTGACGTTTTTAGTTATATATATATATTATATATTATATATATACATATATATATATATATTTATTAATAAAATATATATAATATCCGATTATATATATATAATTTATATATTATTATATATATATTATTTATTTTAAAAATAAGAATTAATAATAAAAAATTATTATTTAATTTAACAATTTTTTTATTATCTTAAATAAAATTATAACATTTTACTTTTTAAAATTATAATTTAATATATATTTTTATATATTTACTTAATAAATAAAAATATATATACATATTCAAAATAAATAATATATATATATATAATAATAATAATACATAAATATATATATATATATATATATATATAAGAAATTAAAAAAAAATACAATAAACGTCACCTAAGGTGACGTTTTTTAGCATATATATATATATATTATATTATATATTATATATACATATATATATATATATTTTTATTTATAAAATATATATTTATAAATAATAATATATATAATATCTGAATATATATATATAAATTTATATATTATTATATATATATTATTTATTTTAAAAATATGAATTAATAATAAAAAATTATTATTTAATTTAACAATTTTTTTATTATCTTAAATAAAATTATAACATTTTACTTTTTAAAATTATAATTTAATATATATTTTTATATATTTACTAAATAAAAATATATATACATATTCAAAATAAATAATATATAATAATAATACATAGATATATATATATATATATATATATATATATATATATATATGAAATAAAAAAAATACAATAAACGTCACCTAAGGTGACGTTTTTTAGCATATATATATTATATATTATATATTATATATACATATATATATATACAACACATACGTCATGCATCCATGTATATATATATATATATATATATATATCTACACGCACATACCACAACATATATATATATATATATATATACTCACACATATATATATATATTCTTTGAATATGTATATATATATATTTATAAAATATATATTTATATTATAAATCTATATTTTGTATATATATATATTTTATTTATTAAGTAAATATATCAAAATATATATTAAATTATAATTTTAAAAAGTAAAATATTATAATTTTAATTAAGATAATAGAAAGAATTATTTAAATTAAAGAATAAATTTTAATTATTAATTCATATTCTAAAAATAAAATAATATATATATATTAATAATATATAAATTTTATAAACATTATTTAAAATAAAGATTAATATTTAATTATTATTATTTGTAATTTAATTTGTTGAAAGAAATATATATTATTATTATTATTATTTGTAATTTAATTTTCTTCAAGAAATATTAATTTATATTATTTTTTGTAATAATAATACATGAATATATATATATGTATATATATATTTAAATATATTACCTTTTCAATATATATATATATATATTTAGGAATATATGTATATATATTTTATAAAAATATATATTAAATTATAAATTTAAAAAATGTTATTTAAAAAAAATAAATAATAAATAGAATAATTTTATATTAATTACAGAAATATTTGAAATATATATATATATATAATATATATATATAACATACATACATACATAATACATACATGGCCTTGAAAACGTCAGGCCCACTGACGTATGTTTTCAATGAAACGTCAGTGGGCCTGACGTTTTTTAATTTTTTTTTTTTTGCCCAAAAATATATTGAGGTTGCCAGGAATCGACCTCGGGACCTCTTCCACTATCCGCCAGCTTTTAACCACCAAAGCACATTCAATTTTTGAAAATTTATGATATAATGTTATATATAATATATATTTAAAATATAAAACAATATATTTATAATATTTTTTTATTTTTAATTATAATATATATATATATATATATATTATATAAAAGCAAATAAAATAAAAATAAAAATTAATAATTAAAAATTATTATTTAATTTAATTATTATTTTATTATCTTAAATAAAATTATATTATCTATTATATATATATATATATATTTATAAATAATAATATATATAATATCCAAAATTATATATATATATTTATATATTATTATTATATATATATATGATTTATTTTCAAAATATGAATTAATAATTAAATTTTTTTATTTAATTTAATAATTTTTATTATCTTAAATAAAATTATAATATTTTACTTTTTAAAATTATAATTTAATATATATTTTTATATATTTACTTAATAAATAAATAAAAATATATATATACATATTCAAAATAAATAAATAAATATATATATATAATAATAATATATAAATATATATATATATATATATGAAATTAAAAAAAAAATACAATAAACGTCACCTAAAGTGACGTTTTTACATTTATATATATAATATATTATATATATATATATTTATAAAATATATATTTATAAATAATGATATATATAATATCCAAAAATATATATATATATATTTATATATTATTATATATATATTATTTATTTTCAAAATTTGAATTAATAATTAAAAATTATTATTTAATTTAATAATTTTTTTATTATCTTAAATAAAATTATAATATTTTACTTTTTAAAATTATAATTTAATATATATTTTTATATATTTACTTAATAAATAAAAAATATATATATATACATATTTAAAATATATATTATTATTTATAAATATATATTTTATAAATACATATATATAATATATATATTATAAAAATAAATTTAAATATTTTTTTATCTTAAATAAAATTATAATATTTTAATTTTATTAATTATATTTTAATATTTATTTTGATATATAAATATATATTTTATAAATATATACATATATATATATATATTAATGAGAATATATATTTAAAAAATATATATATATATATATATATATATATATATATATATTTACAGGTTTTATATATATATATATATGTGTGTGTGTCAGTGTGTGTGTATATATATATATATAATATATATATATATATATATATGCATGTATGGATGTATGTATGTATTATATATATTGTGTGTGTATATATATATAACATATAAATAAAGAACGTCACCTAAGGTGACGTTCTTTCATTTAAATTTAAAATCGTCACCTTCGGTGACGTTTTTTCGAAATAACGTCACCGGCGGTGACGTTTTACCTATTTTTAAAAACTGTTCCAAAACATGCCTATTTCGTAATTTTTTTCTTTTTTTCGCATTATTTTGAAAAAAAACCCGGATTTGTTGGCCAATTCATTAAAATTTTGTTTAACTTAGTGATAAAAATGACCAACTCTCAAATATTACGAGCTGAAATTATAAATTAGGTATTATCACTGTGTGTATATATATATATAGTTTAACAATTAACCCTATAAAGTAATGCTTAAACTTAGTGATATCAAACTCAAATCTGATTTGGACAATATTTCTTCCTACCATTATTGACAAGAAAGGAGTCCATAGTTAGGTGAACAAATTCAAATCTTTTTATTTTTAGATTAATTGAAAAGTATGTTTTAGAAATAATAGTAATTGAGGAAAGTGAGAAGAGCATATTAGAAATACAAGAATTAGGTCATAATAAATAAAAGCATCCTTTTTGGTGTTGGTCCATTGCAACTGTGTTGCGCCGCCTAATTCTAATTATGTCAACTCTATTTAATAAATTAGGGTTGTGCTAATCATGAAGCGACACTTTTGTTAATACCCATGCGCTGAATAAGTAGTGAGAATCTATATAGGCATTGGTGTTACAGATAGCCTTTTGATTAATTATTATTATTATTATTATTATTATTATATATATATAATGATTATAATTGATGTGATAAGTCTTTTTAAATACAAGTAATTACATATAAATTTTATTTTATAATATATATCTATATTTTGTTTAAGTATAGGCAAAATTTATCATATTTGATTCGTTACTGAATTTGAAATCAAAGATATGATTAACTTTAAAATTATTAATATTTGTGAATGTAACAAATTAATGAATACTAAACAAAGATGATTTTAGATGAAACTATTTTTTTTTTTGTCTAAATTCAAAAGAGTACTTTTTTTCTTGTGAAAAAATTTAAAAATTTCATACGCACTTCAACAATTTGCAAAAAAAGAAAAAAAATACTAATGAAAAAAAGTGGATATTTTTCTTTTCTTTTTAACAAGGAAGCACGCTTGAGTATCTGTTTATTTGTTAAAAAGTATTCCTAGAGCAATAACATTACTTGATGGAAAAGTTCATCATTGTTGCTATATGCAAGGTGGTGCAATGGTAAATCATTAATACTTTAATTTTTTTGAGTAGTTATTATTATTATTATTATTATTATTATTATTATTACTACTACTACTACTACTTGCTTTGATTAGTTAAAATTAAGAATTTATGCTCCATATTTGTCATTAAAATAAGAGATTTGTAGACCATAAACTTAAACAAAGTAACTTGGTGAAATTATGATCCGAGTAAATTATGAAGATTATATATTCTTGTTTAGGGCTATGTTTGGCCTCGGACAAAGGCTTTCCGTAACACAATTAGCTGTGCACAATAATATGCATAATTAATTACATAATAAAAAGTGATATTTGTTTTATATTCTAATATGGTAGATTGTTACCTTAAATATCAAATCAATAGATATTAATGAGTGTTTTAATATTATTGTATTATGAGAAGTAATGGATATAATGATTAGATGGTTTATTTAATGATTAAAGTTATTGTGAATTGTGAAGTTAGTAATGAAAGATTGATAATATATGTATATAATTGGACAATAAAAAAAAATCTAATAACATTATATTGGCCAAATAGATGTTTTGTATTTTCTTGTGTGTGTATATATATTATAAATATATACTATATTTTTAAATTGATGATTTTCTTAAAAAATAGAAATTGATATCGTAGTGATACCATGCTTCGTTTGCTACTTATATGCAAACTGAGTTAGAGTAAACAAGTTAATGTAAATATTTTATATTAACTAGATATTTACTCATACAATGCACAGAATATAATATATTCTATTATATAAGTAGTATGATATGAAATTATAATATTGTTAAAGTCTTATGTAATATATTCTATTATATAATTAAAATATGATATTAATATAATATTGTTAAAGTCTTTTAAGCAACATGTTATGAAGAAAATAAATTTAAAACTTACAATTAATTATATAATAAAGTAAGAGGTTATGATGCCGATAAGTACATACAAAATACAAAATAATAAATATATAAATAAATTATGTGTATGACTGATACACGTCTATAGTGTTTAACACATTTTTGTTTTTGTCTTCTAGTAGACAAAATTGATATAAAAGAAAGGTAAATAAAAAAAATATTAAAAATACCGCATTTTTAAATAGATTTTGTGTATTTGGGTTTATTTATTTATTTTATAGAAATTAAATATCAAGTAGAATTTATAATATGTAGTTAATATATAAAGTTAAAGATTTTAGGATTTTACTCAAATCGATTTGAAGTATAGTTTCTTTATGTTATACTGCATTGTCATTCTCTCAAAAGTTATCTCTAACAGATATAAAATTTTAAAGTAGAGTTTAGAATTTAAACTCAATAAAAATTGACCAACCCACAATAATTTCTCAAACTCAATATAAATATTTAAAATTAGTAAAAAAAATTAAAGTGAAACAATTAATTATTTACTTTAAATAGTATAATATTTAAATTTAAAAAAAATCTATTATCTTTTATATTATAACTCAAATCAATATAAGAATTTATTACATTTTATCTAAATACAACACATATAATAACATTAAAATAAATAATTTAATCCATAAAAATTATATATCAAATTTAATTATGATATTTCATCTTAATATTCAAAATATTCATTTCAAATAAAAAGTTGTTTAAACAAATAATAATTTAATATAGCATTTGTCAAAACAATTTTTAAACAAAAACATTATTTGAATTTAAAATTTTGGAAAAGAGAGAGGGAAAGTGTGAAAAGGCTTAACATCCTCTCGCAATGTTCAGTCGATCCTGCACTTATAGACACCGCCTTCATCCACCAGAAATGTTACACATATTCACATTTTAACTTTTTATTATTTTTTCTTAATAAAAGAGTAAAAAGATGCACATGTGTCACATTTCTGGTGGATGAAGGCAATGTTCATAGGGGCAGGATCGACCGAACCCCTCTTCTCGCATTTTCCTAGGCACTTCTTTTCTAGTTTATTTTTTAGTTTTTTTTAACTATTATTATTTTAAAGCAAAAAATGAAGAAAACTTTAGAGGGGCTCTACGTTTATCTTAAGGGCATGTTTACTTGACGAGTTAAGAGTTTGATAGATAGGATATCCGTCCTTATTCTATGATTGTTTTGCAATATTAATAACTAGTATGTTCTCCCATACGATGCACAATATATTATTATAGTATAATATAATTAAATTTCAGAAACATAAAAAACTAATATTTAAAAAAACATATATAATTATGTTCAGTAATTTATATATGTACCATGATTATAAAGATATAAATATTATACATAAAATCATATCTGAACATTAATTAATTTTAATTATAAAATACAATCATCAAATTACCAAATGTATAGTATTTTCTTTTGAAATTAAGAAAACTGAATAAAATCTGGTATATCAATATGAACATTTTTAATTATTATATATAGCATTAAATATGTCACAAATTCATAATTGATTTGTTAAAATCAAGTAATTATGAAGATATATGAATTTTTTTATTAGTTTTGATAAAAGTAGTAACATTACCAATATTAACAAATAATAATATAAAAAATTAAAATGAATGATTATTGGTTAGCAATATAACAATATTTCCTAAAAATCCGTCTATTCATTTATGGAATGAAAAATAGGTGGAAAAAATGATAATAACAAATATAGAAACAATCAGTTTATTATTATATATACTAGTACGTGACACATGCGATGCACATAAAATATTATGTATAGTATTTTATATAACTACATTAACATCAGGATTCATCTTTTTTCTGTTTTCTATGTGCAAACTTTGTTCTCAGATTAATTGCCCTAACAAAAAATAAAAAAATAAAAAAAATCATAACATAACTATTGTACTCTCAATTTATATATAAACAATTATATGTAACACGATATCATTCTTAGCAGTCTCCTTGTACAACTTGGAAATAAGATCTGATTCCTTTAATAAAGAGAAAAAATTGTTTTAATTCTAATATTTTAAGCAGAGACATTTTATAATATATGCAAATATTATAGTAAAAAAACAAATACCTGACTGTGAACAAATGAACATACGAACCGAGCAATCACATCTGGGTTGTCGCATATTTTCACAACAGAAGATGCATTATGAAAGTTGCGAAACTGATCATCTCTCTTCACAACCTTGAACAACACATTTCGGTCCACAAGTTTTCTAATTTCAAAAAAAAAAAAACACCAGTGCCCTCCTCCTATTATGTTTGAGTGTATATAGTGAATACACACACGAAATAATAGTCATTCACATACAATTGCATGAATATATTCGTAAACTTGAAACAAAATATATGAATACTTATATTTTGTTTCTTTAATCATGAATTGTTTTACTATACAACTCAAACTCTTCTCAATCCCAAACTAAGACAAGAACATTATGAGTATCATCAATTACTCTAATCTCAATCTTGTATCTATAACATAGTTATATAAACATAAAATTTCTGTACGTAACATTAAATCATATAAAAATACTAAACAATAATGAATACGTAGCTAGGCGTTTCATTGACATCCCCACACAATGAACACATGAATTTTATGCCACTTCTACTCAACTTACGATGGCATGTAAGACATGCAATATACCATATACATTCAGAGTGTTCAACTTCAACAATAGTACAATATACCCAAAAGAACCAATCCTATAAATTAACAAAACTATGTAACACATAAGGTTAAATTAAAAGAAAAATTTTAAAAATTTAAAATTAAATAAAACATAAATAATTTAATTAACCTCTTTGTTCTCACATAAATCATCCACAGTCCCGACGACCACCTTTCCACTTCAAAACTCATTAGCTTCAGAACCACCAGAGATATTGGATATGATCGAAATAGAACTTTGTTAAGTTGCTCTATGGATATCCTACAAAATTAATAATAAATTCATTAATCTAACACAATAGAAAAAATTATATAACAACAAATTTTTTTCTATAATTATCTTGACCTAAAGTCAGTTATCTGCAACATATTTTCATTCACAAACATTTGTGTAACAATGTAGGTGTTGGAGACCTTAACAATGTCTCATTTATTCAAAAAAACAAATGTATAATAATAAAACAACATTGACAAAAATCTTATGTAAATATATTAAGTTATATAATTTATACCAGTGAACAATTTTGGTCGACAAAATTGCAAAACAACAATAATTGGCTCGGTACTGCCAATACTCAGATAAGGCATCAGTTTCTCAATAAACTCATCCCATAAGGTTACTGTCAGTTTATTATTCTTTCAACACAATATAAAATATACCAATATTAACAATAGTTTTGAATTTTACATTTAAATTTAACTTGAAAAAATTCAGTATATTATACATTATATAATATAATCTAGAAATTTTAAAATACATGTGATCTTCAAGAGTTATGTGCATAAGCCTCTTCGGGCCATCCTTCGTCGGCATGGATCTAGGTAGCTGCATTTCGTAAACTCGACAAATCATATCTTATAAATCAACAAAAAAATTTAATATATCTAATTAGAATAGCACATAGAAAAATTATAAATAATTAAAACTATAATAAATAAAAAATAGAATTCCAAACAAAAATGTTTCATCTTTCTTCTATAGACTAGATATCCAATCGAATGATTTGAAATTGAATATGTTCATAGGAAACAATGAGTCCCTAAACTCTTGAATCTTTGTTTTCACATAAAAATTGAACTTATATCAATGCTAGAAAAACATATGAATAGTGAGAGTGCACAATGTAGACGACACAAAATGATGCACTATATATAATAAAAATTTAGTTCAATAAATAGTTAGGTATTGTTAAAAAATTTAGGAATCAGTTCAATAGATTGGTACATATCGAGATTTTATTATGCAGATTATTTAGATATGAGATATTTTACATATACGAACATTCACTTTAATAGAGAGGTATTGCCTAAAAATCTAAAAATCAGTTTAACAGATCGGTATATATGAGTATTCTATCATGCAAATTATTTAGATATGAGATGTGTAACATATATGAATAGATTTCCTGAAAACATTGAAAATATAAATATATTAAAAGGAATGCTCATTTGTTGGAATATAATAACATTTTCAAAAATCCGTCTTTTCATTTGTGGAAAGAAAAAAGATATGTTACATATATGAATAGATTATTGTGGGAATTAATAAGTTAAATATAACAAAATTTCCTGAAAATACGAATATATTATAAATATATTAAAATGAATGCTTATTGATTAGCAATATAACAACATTTCCTAAAAATCGATCTTTCCATATGTGAAAAGAATTATAGATGGAAAAAATGATATAACAAATATAGAAACAGACAGTTTACTATTATATTATATATAGATTATTAAAGCCTTATAAATGAATTGTTATCTTTGTCACATATAATTATGGATCACACCTATAAGGTGAGATTTAATTTTCTATTATTTAACTATGGATTAACTCAAACATTTTAAATATGCCTTTAATTATTTCAAATTATTAAATGCAAAAACATGAAATACTTACATATTGTAGTAACCAAATGATTTTATAAAATCAATTTACATGCAAGACATGTAAATAGTTAAGTTCTCCCATGCGATGCCCAAACATATTATTATAGCATATTATTATTAAATTTCATAAATATATAAAATTAATATTTTAAATATATATATATATATATAATTATGTTCAATAATTTATGCATGTACCATGATTATAATAAAGATATAAATATTATATATAAAATTATATGTGAACATTAATGAATTTTATTTATAAAATACACTTATCAAATTACCAAATATATAGTATTTTCTTTTGAAATCAAGAAAATCGAATAAAACATGCTATGTCAATCTGAACATTTTTTATTATTATATATAACATCGAATATGCCACAAATTCATAATTGATTTGTTAAAATCAAGTAATTATGAAGATATATGAATATTTTTATTAGTTTTGATAAAATTAGTAACACTATCATTAACAAATAAAAATATAAAAAATTAAAATGAATGATTAATTGTTAGCAATATAACAACATTTTCTTAAAATCCGTCTTTCCATTTATGGAAAGAAAAATTGGCGGAAAAAATAAAAATAACAAATATAGAAACAATTACTTTATACTATATACCATGAATTCAGATAATGCATTAGTTTCTCAATAAACTCGTCTCATAAGGTCACTGTCAGTTTATTATTCCGTCAACACAATAGAAAATATACCTGTATTAACAATAATTTTGAATCTTACATTTAAATTTAAGTTGAAAAAAATAATATATTATACATTATATTATATAATCTAGAAATTTTAAAATACACATGAAGTGGCTGCATCCCATAAACTCGACCAATCACATCTTATAAATCAAGACAAAAAATTAATATATCTCATTAGAATAGCACATAGAAAAATTATAAATAATGAAAACTATAATAAATAAAAAATAGAGTATCAAACAAAAGGTTTATCTTTGTTTTCTAGACCAAATATTCAATCGAATTATTTGAAGTTGAGTCTGTTCATAGGAAACAATAAGTCTCTAAACTTGTGAACCTTTGTTTGCCAAAAATTGAACTTATATACCTGGCTTACTGTTTTGAATTTAAATTTGTCAGTTGACATCATGATATGAGAGACAATATATATTTTCCCTCAAATAATAGTTTTTTTAAAGCTATTGATGTGTGAACTTCTTGCTTTACCACAAATAGTATCACTTTGCAAAAATAATAAAATTAAATATGTTAGATATTGCATGTTTCATACTACCAATTTTATCATGTTTATTTTGAAATTTATTTTTTGACGATACATGTTTATCCTTAAAAACACACTCAAAACTGAAGATCTGATATTGTTCGCAAATGTAGGTACATCGTAAGCGCAAACCAGATAAAGTTTAAGAGTTCAATTCCTTCTCTTCGGATGAAGATCTTTAAAAAAGTTGAAAATAATCGACATTATTGATCAATAAAGCAAGTTAAAAAAGCATATGAATAGTGAGAGTGCACAACGTAGACGACACAAAATGATACACTATTTATAATAAAAATTCAGTTTGATAGATAGTAAGGTATTTCTGAGAATCAGTTCAATAGATTTGTACATATCGGCATTCTATGGTGCAGATAAATATATGAATATATTATTGTGGGAATTGATAAGTTAAAATCAACGTTCCAAATCTTGTAATATTACTATATCAAATATAACAAAATTTTCTGAAAATTCTGAAAATATAAATATATTATAAAGATATTAAAGTGAATGCTTATGGGTTAGGAATATAACAACATTTCCTAAAGATCCGTCTTTCCATTTGTGAAAGAAAAAAGATATGTTATATATATGAATAGATTATTGTGGGAATCCATAAGTTAAAATCTAATGTTTCAGATCTTGTAATATTACTGAATCAAATATAACAAAATTTCTTGAAAATCCTGAAAATATAAATATATTAAAATGAATGCTTATTGGTTAGCAATATAACAACATTTTCAAAAAATCCGTCTTTCCATTTGTGAAAAAAAAAATGAACGAAAAAAATGATAATAACAAATATAGAAATAGCCAGTTTACTATTATAGATATAAATATAGATATAGATTATTAAAACCTTATAAATGAATTGTTATCTTTCACACATATAATTATGGATCCCACTTACAAGTTGAGATTTAATTTTCTATTATTTAACACCATATGGATTGACTCAAACATTTTAAATATGCCTTTAATTATTTTAAATTATTAAATTAAAAAACATGAAATACTTACATATTGTATAACTAAATGATTTTATAAAATCAATTTACAGACATGTCCAAATTTCTAAATACCTTCAAAATAATTTTTACTATAAATATATTTTCAAAATTAAAAGTCTAAAAATTTGAACGTTTATTAAAAATTATGATATCATGGAAAAAAATCTAAAAATCTTGAAATTAAAAAAATGAAAATCTGGAAATAAAAATAAAAGTGGACATTTGAAAATTAAATTTATAATTACAAATCATTTTTTTAAATTGAAATTTATAAATTAAAAAACAAGAAACTCTAAAAATTATATTTAAATATACAAACTAATGTAATACAGCATCTAAAAATGATAAAAAAAAATATGACAAATTAAAATAAAATAATTACAATTTAAAAATACAATTATCTAAAAGAAATTAAAAACTTAAAAATAAATTATTTTAAAAAATACACAATAATATTCCTAAAAAAATATAACATTAAAAACTTACAGGAATGATTTATATGATTGATTTTGTATAAGGTTATACGATCCTGTAAGCTTATATGGTTGCTTTTGTAATCTTACTCGGAAGTAAGCGTGATTCATCAAAGTCATACTGAAAATGATTTGTAGCGGAAGAAAGGAGAAACATGTTCATTTATCATGCTACAGTAAGGGAATTTCGTCATTTTGCAACCATTTCACTGGGAAGGATAAGCAATCTGGGGATACATTTTCACCCATTTTCTATTAAATTTTGTGTCTATCTTGGAATAAAAACAAAATTTTCATCCATACAAATAAACATATTACAAGGTTGAATAGTGTATCTTTACTTAATTTTATATCACCCAAAGCAAACACAATCCTATAAAATTGATAGTGCCTAATAGTGTTTAAAATGTTATACGTTTTTCAATAATATATCTACACATATTCATACACATCTATGTAATATATATATATATATATATAAATATAAATATAAATATATGCTTAAAAATATCTAATGCCCAATACATCACGTATAGTATCTCGAACATCTTCGGCAAGGGCAACTTCATTTTTTAATACAATAAAACGTGTTCCCTTAAATCAATCACTTCATCTTACTATGAACTCCCACTGGTTCTAATAAATGCATGTTCAAATATGTGTTCTAAAATAATTTTCTTCATAAAAAGAAAAATTCTCTTTTTCCCTTATTTATACTAATAAAATGTTTTTTATTAAAATAATTTTTCAGTTTATGTTATCCTCTCAAAATTTTAAATAGATTTTTTTTTCCATTTAATTCAGTCAGCCATCTATGTTCATTCTTCAAAAAAAAAAAAAAAAAAAACATATTGTATGTATATAATTTAAAATTACTTTAATACAATATTGTTAGAATATATGTCAATATATTATGTTAGTTGTATATTTGCTATTTAGATTCATTGTGTATTTATCTCCTTAATTATATGATATTCTGTTAGTTATATATTTGCTATTTAGATATAAGATATTCTCTTAGTTGTATATTTGCTATTTAGATTCACTATATATTTATCTCCTTAATTATAGGGAGTTAGGCCCTAGTTTATAGTCTTACCATACATAGCCTAGGTTGTATATATTGCTGTTAATAGGCTTGTGATTATTCAAGGAATTATCTTCTTTCATGGTATCAGAGCCGTAGGGAAAAATCTTCACTCTTCCGCACCCTAGCCGCTCCTCTTCCTGTTGCATTCTTTTTCTTCTTCTTCTTCTTCTTCTTCTTCTTCTTCTTCTCTAATTCTTAATTCTCATTCTCCATGGGTGAATCAAAAATTTTTTTTCACCCTGCTCCTGCTGTTTCCAACATCAAGAATCTTGTTTTCATCACTCTTGAGATAGAGAACGTTCAATATGCGACATGGGCGAAGCTCTTTAAAATTCATGCAAGATCTCATAAGGTACTTGATCATATTATTCCTCCGGCTAAGGGCAAGGAGAAAACACCTAAGACCGAGGAGGAGATAGAACTGTGGTCGACTCTCGATGCTACCGTTCTTCAGTGGATTTATGCCACAATCTCTCATGATCTGTTACACACAATCCTTGAACCCGACACCACGACAATGGAGGCTTGGAATAGGTTGCGTGATATTTTCCAAGATAACAAACATTCCCATACCAATACGCTTGAGTATGATTTCACTCACACAGACATGGAGAATTTCCCAAATGTCTCTGCCTATTGTCAACATCTCAAGTCATTGTCGAATCAACTTAAGAATGTTGGCTCTCCGATGGACAATAGCTGTCTGGTTGTCCAATTGGTGTTCGGCCTCACTGAGTCCTACAAGGAGGTAGCCACACTAATTCGCCAAAGTGACCCTTTACCAAATTTTATCAAGCCAGATCAATGCTCGTTCTTGAAGAAGCGGGCCTGAAAAAGGCAACTCAGACCACCACTTCTGCCATGGTGGCCTGGGACTCGGATGATTCTCAAGATGGCGCTGATCAATCTTTATCTCATCATAATAACAATGGTGGGAAACGACACCAACACCATGGCAATTCTGGGAGGAATCGCAACTCATCTGGTGGTCATGGTGGTGGAAAAGGAAGTTCTGGTGGTAGGGGCAAAGGTGGCGGCAATACCAACAGGAACGGTGGCCAGCGGCAAGCCCCAAATTAGTGGCCGTCCCAGCAGTGGCCTTGGCCATGGATGTAGTGGGCTATTCCTCCATGCCTATTTCCCGCTGCCCCATGGGCCAGGCCCAACTTCCAGCAAGGCCAGCGCCAGCAGACTGGTATCCTTGGGCCTAAACTGCAACAGGCTTCTGGACCGACACCAACTAACATTAAGGCGGCATTGCACACCCTTGGCATTACTCCTCCGATCCAAATTGGTACATGGACACCGGTGCCACTTCTCATATGACATCCGAGCAAGGTAATCTCACGTCTTATTTTAATTTGAGCAATAAACATGGTATAACTATTGGTAATGGTCAATCTATTCCAATTTGTGGCTATGGTCATACTCAATTAGAGTTTCCCCATCCTCCCTTAGCTCTTAAAAATATCCTCCATACTCCTTACCATATCAAAAATTTGGTGTCCATTAGAAAGTTTACAACTGACAATTATGTTTCAATTGAATTTGATCCATTTGGGTTTTCTGTAAAGGACTTTCAGACGGGGATGCGACTAATGAGGTGTGAGAGTCGGGGCGTGCTTTATCTCATCACCAAGCCACATGTCTCTTCTCATTCTACTTTTGCAGCTTCAGCACCTTCTCTATGACATGAGCGTTTGGGTCACCCAGGAGCTAATATTATGAGTTATCTCAGGAAGAATAATTTTATTGAATGTAATAAATTTGGAGATTCTAGTATTTTTCATTCATGTCCTCTTGGGAAACATATAAATTACCGTTTGTTTCTTCCCATTCTACTACTATTATGCCCTTTGATATTGTTCATACTGATCTTTGGACATCTCCTGTTTTGAGTTCATCTGGTCATATATATTATATCTTATTGTTGGATTATTTTTCTAATTTTTTTGTGGAATTTTCCTTTTATCTAATAAATATGATGCTTATTCTACTATCTTAAAATTTAGAACTTTCATCCGGACTCAATTTGAACGGGAAATTAAGAATATACAATGTGAAAATGGTAGGGAATTTGATAATGGGCCTTTTTGGGATTTTTTAAAAAAGCATAGATTTTTTTTCGTTTGTTATGTCCTCATACATCTCCTCAAAATGGAAAAGTCGAGAGAAAAATTCGTACGATTAACAATGTTGTTCGTACTCTTCTTACCCATGCTTCGTTACCTCCCTCATTTTGGCATCATGCTTTGCAAATGAAAACTTACCTTCTCAATATTCTTCCTCATAAGAAATTGAACTATCAATCTCCCATTCAGATTCTTTATCAAAAGGAATCGACCTATTCTCATCTTCGAATTTTTGGGTGTTTATGTAATCCACTATTTCCTTCAACTACCTTAAAAAAACTCCAACCTCGCTCAACTCCATGTGTATGTTTGGGAAACCCATCAAATCATTGGGGATATAAGTGCTATGACTTGTCTTCTCGAAAAATCACCATAAGCCGTCATGTGATTTTTGATGAAACACAATTCCCATTTGCAAAGCTGCATACTCCTCAAAATACCACATATAGCTTCTTAGATGATGGATTATCTCCCTCTTTGATCCATTATTGATTTACTGCTCATTCTTCAGCTCCAAAAAATGGTCCAAACACGGAGCTCAATTCCCCTCCTACTCAAATCGGGCCCATTTCTGAGCCAAACAAACCGCATGCCAGCCCAGGCTTAGTGATGCATACTCCTACTGGCGTCATTCATTCTCCTGTTGGGCCGTCTGCCACGAGCCCACTGCAGGCCTATAGTCTTCCCGCTTTGCAGCCCAGATCCTCAACATCCTCCTATCCCAACTCCTCCAATTCACGCCCCTCATCATCCTTTGGTTACACACAGCTAAAATGGGATATTTAAGCCCAAGAAGAACTTTAATCTTCTATCCACGGTCTCCAAATCCCTGTTACCCCGTAACTCTGTGTCGGCCCTTCGGGACCCGAATTGGAAACATGCTATGAATGATGAATATGATGCTCTTATTAAAAATAAGATGTGGGAGTGGTGCCCCATTCATATGATGTTAATATTATTCGGTCTATGTGGATTTTTGCTCATAAAAAAAAATCTGATGGTTCTTTTGAGAGGCATAAAATCCGTCTTGTAGGTGATGGCAAAACTCAACAGGTTGGAGTAGATTGTTGTGACACTTTTAGCCTGTTGTCAAACCGGCTACTATCCGCACAGTTCTTAGCTTGGCTTTATCTAAAGCTTGGCCAATTCATCAACTAGACGTTAAGAATGCTTTCTTACATGGTGAACTTAAAGAGACCGTCTACATGCATCAACCTATAGGGTTTCGGGATCCTGATAAACCCAATCATATGTGTTTATTGAAGAAATCTCTTTATGGACTGAAATAGGCTCCACGAACATGGTATAGGAGATTTGCTGATTATGTTCATACTCTTGGGTTTTCACAGTACATCCGATCATTCACTTTTTGTCTATCGAAAAGGTACATCAATGGCTTATCTTCTATTATATGTGGATGATATTATTTTGACCGCTTCTTCTAATGAGATTTGTAAGTCTATCATTACTCTTCTTAGCTCAGAATCTGCTATGAAGGATTTGGGTGAGCTTAGTTATTTTTTGGGGATAGCTATGACTCGTTATGCAGGTGGTCTATTTTTATCACAGAAGAAATATGCCATAGAAATTATTGATCGAGCCGGTATGTCTTCTTGTAAGCCATCACCAACTCCAGTTGATACAAAACCAAAGCTCCGTGCGTCATCTAGCACTCTATTTGAGGATCCTTCACTCTATCGGAGCTTTGATGGGCCTCTTCAGTACCTTACTTTCACCATACTTGACATTACATATGCCGTACAACAGGTGTGCCTATTCATACATGACCCAAAAGATGAGCACATGCACGCTCTCAAGCGCATTTTGCTCTACATTCAGGGTACTCTTGATCATGGACGCCATCTTTATCCTTCTTCTACATTGACACTTGTTTCATATACAGACGTAGATTGGGGTGGATGTCCGGATACCAGGAGGTTTACTTCTGGTTATTGTGTTTTTCTTGGTGATAACGTGGTCTCGTGGTCAGCTAAATGACATGCAACCTTGTTCCATTCCAGTGCAGAGGCTGAGTACCGAGGCATTGCCAATGTAGTTTCTGAATCTTGTTGGTTACGGAATCTAGTTTTAAAACTTCATTGTCCTATCCGAAAGGCTATATTGGTTTATTGTGATAATGTTAGTGCTATTTATCTTACCGAAAATCTTGTTCAACATCAACACACTAAACACATTGAGATGGATATTTATTTTGTTCGTGAAAAGGTTGCTCGTGAACAGGTTCGAGTACTACATGTTCCCTCCCGTTATCAGATAGCAGATATATTTACCAAGGGTCTCCCTTTGGTATTATTTGAGGATTTTAGGGACATTCTAAGCGTTCAACGACCTCCCACTTCGACTATGGGGGAGTGTTAGAATATATGTTAATATATTCTATTAGTTGTATATTTGCTATTTAGATTCATTATTTATTTATCTCCTTAATTATAGGATATTATGTTAGTTGTATATTTGCGATTTAGATTCATTGAATATTCATCTCCTTAATTATAGGTTGTTAGACCCTAGTTTATAGTCTTACCATACATAGCCTAGGTTGTATATATTGTTGTTAATAGGCTTGTGAATATTTAATGAATTATCTTCTTTGAAATATTGCCTCCATCCCCTCCTCAGGTTTATTCTTAAGATCATCTCCTACAATGCACTGGAGAGGCAATCATTCATTCTTAGGGTTATCTCCTACAGTGCGCTGGAGTGGCAATTTCATCATGTAATATATATTTTTATTGTAGTATTATTATGAATTTTAATGTTCTTTTTGCACTACTTTCATTCATTTTAATTTTTTTAACTTTGATTAGCTATGCAAATAAAAAAGTGAAATTATTATATAAAAAAATTATATTAATTAAAATCACATATATAATTTGTTTAATAAATATATAGTAATAAAAATATAAATAAAAGTTATTTTTAAGGCAGAAAATAATGCAAATTGTTAAAAAAAATGAGTCCAACCTTTATATTAAAATAATATATAATCAGAACTAAAGTAATGGTAATTGCGTAAAGGATAACATTTTAGGCAGTAGGCAGAAGGCAGTAGGTAATAGGTAGTAGGTAGGAGTTAAAGCCTAAAAGAGCATTACAATGTGCACTTAATGTTGAAAATAAAAATGAGGGGGGTTTTGACCAAATATAGTATTTTAATAAAAAATTTAATAAAATATAGCGTGTTTTAAAAATTTAATAATATAAGTAAAGTCGCCCACGCATGTTTTTACAATGTTGCCCCTACCAGGGGCGACTCTAATATTAATTAATTAATTTATTTATTTTTTTCTTTTAGGTCGCCCATAGAATGGGCGACATTTGAATTTTTTTTTAATTTTTTTAACTCATGAAAGAAAGAGGAAAATGCGCCACTCGAACGTCTCACTTGGTCAAGTGATCACTCGGATGGCCGAGTTGTGTCTGTGACTCGTCTGAGTCACTCGGCGGGGCCATCACTTGGCTGACCGAGTCTTGATATCCACTCGGCTAGTACACTCGATCGGCACTCCACTCTGGGGGCCGAATGTTGAAAACTTTCTGGAATTCTATCAAATATCTCCACTCAGTCGGTACACTTGGTCAGAAGTCCACTCGGCTGGCTGAGTGGAGTTTCTTTTTTCTTCATCTTCTCAGTTTCTCATTCGTTTTCTTGTTTTCATCCCTTCTCTTGTTTCACCGGTTTGATCCATGAGTTTGTATATATTACAATAACTCTTTCTTCTTTTAATTTTTATTTTCTCGTGTGCTAGTCCAAGTTTTTGGTAAAAAGATAATGAGTTGAGGAATTGCTTAATTTATTGAGCTCCAACAAATAACAAGAATTACGGCTTACAAGGGAAAATTTCAAATCAAGTTTTATACTACTCAAAATCAACAATGAGCAGCTAACTCAAACAATTCATCCATATTTTCCACAAACATGCACTTCTTTCAAATCAAAACAATTTGTTCTTAACAAGTAGTCATTTTCTCATACTCCTAGTTCATGCACTATCCTATCAAAAGGGATTGGGACGTGCTCACTGAGATGGTCGGTACGGTGTGTTGGATGGGTTGAATGGTTGATAAGCTGAGTATTCACGCTCCTTAAAATGGCCTTGCTGCACATGCCACTCATACTGTTGCCTTTGCATTTCAAGTGCAATTTGAGAATTGTATGCTTGACGATGCATATACTCTTCTAGGTTGGCAACAGGCGCATCCAAAGCGTTTCTCCAATCTGACCAATTGTCCACCCCCTTGAAATTGAGGTGGATGGTGTGGTTGCTGTGAAGTTCCGGCTTGAGCGTATGACAGCAGTTGTGCTTCCCCCATCATTTCATCCCCATGTTGTTCTTCAATATCAACCTCCATAGGCTCTGTTCGGGTATCCATACTTCTTCTCCTCATTTTCATTCGTTCCTCCTCATTCTTCAATTTGGTTTCACTCTCCTCGATGGTTTCTATGTGAATTGTGTCATTCAGTAGAATATTTTGGACCTTCCCCCCAACAACATCTGTGAGGCGAGAATTGGGCAGTGCAAACCTCTTTTTATCTGATAAAATCAAATACAACTTTCTAGAGCCAGGATGTAACATGCACATCTTCATGTTGCAAAGCAATTCGAGGTTTATAGTGGTCTCGCCTGGCGTCTCTTCCATCCCTTCCAAGTTCATCCCAAAGTATCAAGCAATTAGAGTGATCAACCCTCCAATATGATTAGCTACTTGATGTTTTGTACGGACAAATTGCCTTAAGAGTATTGGCGCTACATTGAACTTCTTTCCTTTCACAAGCACCATAGTATGAACAGTTTATCCAAGTTAACCACCCGAGGCTTAAGTTTAGCCAAAATTGTACTAGAGATGAACCTCTAAAAATATCGGATGATCGGGCTTCTAATACTCGATGCTTTCGATCTACTAGGGTTGTATACGGATGGCTTATCTCGGAAAGCCTTCGTTATTTCCTTCCAAAATGTTATTTGGTTGAACTCGGGAAAATTGATCTTGGCATTGGGTAGATTAGAGTATTTCTTTTTCAAAAATCCATAAATCTCATTGATAACTTCGACTGAAAGAAATTGGTACTCGTTTCCCAAATAAAAAGTCTTAGATACCGACACCGTATCATCGTATCCTACATCAACTTGTGAAAAGAATTTCAGGACAAATGGCTTATACGTCTTCTCATACATGCCAAAGAATTTAGTCCACCATATATTCTTGCACATTTTTTTAGATCCTCATAGATGCCCATCTCTTTCATACATTCTACATCAACAAAATGAGTAGCTCGTCTTTTCTTTCTTTGGACTTCAAACTATCTTACACTTTCATTCTCCCAATTCCAAAATTGTATTCCGTAGGCATCCGGTATGGTTGATAGAATTTTCTCGTACTCTTCTTGTTGTTCTTCGATGGAGTGTTGACCCCATTCGAAGTCAGTATTGACAATATCCATTGTATGATTTTGGAGACCCGAAGGATATGGATACTTTATCTTAATGGTACCTAGATGACATGGAGTTAGTAATCTATTCATATCAACAAGTTCAAAAGTCATATCTTCAATACGATATTCATTCTCAAGCATATCTTCAATACGATATTCATTCTCAAGTATATCTTCAATACGATATCCATTACCAAGTAATTTCATCATTCAAAATTAAAAATTGATGGGATATTAACATCATTTGATCATTGTTCTAGACAAAAACATGCCACATTCCCAATTTATATGATGCATACCAAGTGTTCGATAAAAACTTCAATGAAAACTTGCAAAACAACATAACATGTTTCATGCCATAATACTTCAAATTAGCCCCTCATCAATATATTCAATCAACAAGAGCAATGGTAAATGAAAACATACCTTAGTAGAGGAAAATATGATGCATACCAAGTGTTCGATAAAAAACTTCAATGAAAATTTGCAAGAAAACATAACATGTTTCATGCCATAATACTCCAAATTAACCTCTCAATGGTAAATGAAAACATACCTTAGCAGTGGAAAAATAAAAATTGGTGTTGTTGCTTCAATCCTTGGAAAAATAAAAATTGGTGTTGTTGCTTCAATCCTTCAAATCTTCACAACTTTTGTGAAAAATTGGAATGATTTGTTGTTCAATGTGATTTCTTGAATGATTTGAACGAAAAAGTGAGTTGTATGATATTGATCTTTCAATTTTGTGAAAAAGAGAGGAGAAATTGAATGGGGTATGGTTTTTGGAATAGAATGAATGAAAGACAAATGGAGAAAAAACGTTTAAAAACTATCCTGGAGCCTTACTCGGTCGATCCACTCGGTCTGGCAGGCCACTCTAGCGACCGAGTGATGGGTCTTACTCGGGTATGTCAGTTTTATTCTCACTCGATTAGCCACTTCACTCGGCTAGCTGAGTACGAAAAACTTTCTGGAATTTGTCCACTCGGTCAGCTCTTTATCCACTCGGTCTGGCACTTCACTCGGCTGGCCGAGTGTAAATTATTTTTTGGAATTTATCCACCTGGTCAGCTCTTATCCACTCGGTCTGGCACTTCACTTGGCCAGCAGAGTGGGATTCAATCTTTGTATTTTTTTATTGTTTATTATTTTTTTTATCTTACCTTTTAAACCACTACAACTTTTTTATATTTAAGTTGCTGAAATGCGTTGTTTGTAGCCAGCACTACATTCTCGAATCCCTTGTGGAAATTGACAAAGTAATAATAATAATAATAATAATAATAAATACTTGAAATCAAGTAATTGATTTCATTACATAGAGAACAAATTAATAATCATAATGTGATCCTATAAAACAACGACACCTGGTTTTTTTCCTTTTGCCTCGATCTCGATCTTCTTGTAGATCAGGTTCACCATCTGATTCATTATCATCTGTTGTAATATTCAAACTAAAGGTTGGACGACCCGATGATGATGATGATGATGATGTAGTCCTCGAAGTCATATTATCATGCATTTATTCTTGAAGTGGTGCCATATTGAGGATATGAAATCGGGGATGAATGGAACTGTGGTCGATAACTTCCATAAGTGCATGATAGGGAGGCGAAGATGTATACTGCCCGAACTCTAAAAGGGAAGTGAACGACTGACCATATGTCATAAAATCCCAATTAAGAGTGGTGAAATTTTGTTGAATTTCTTGTGGGGGCACATAAGAGTCAGTCTGCATGTCCATACCTGTAGAGACAAATGGTTCTGGGCTATTGTAAGATGTAGGTTGTGGTTCAGGATCATGTTGCGGTTCAGGATCATATTGTGATTGATGGCGATGGAATGATGGTCGACGATCATGGAAGTGAGCTCTAGCCTGCGCGTATATGTCTTCTATGAATCGTCTAAAGGGCTTTCTAAGATACGGTTGCTCGTCAAAGACAAGTTTATTCAAATTTTTCCATAATCCTTCCTGTAGTTCATTGACAATATAAATCATATGACTAAATCAATAAATGCATAATAGAAACCTAAATAACAAAATACAGACACATAAAAAAATTTCTAAACATGCATTTGATTGCGGTTGGTACCCCACATGCATATTTAACCCTGGATTTATTAGATGTCGTGTTATTCTTTCATACCAGCTAATATATCCATGGTCGACGTCTGACTCATTCCAATCAATAACAGGAGCTGAGACAATATGACCATCTTTGTTGAGCCACCATTCTACAAATGAAGCATGAGTTTTAGCCCAATTTGTAGTGGTGCGCCCTCTACGGCATATATTATGTAATGTATCATGCACATCAGGAATTGCCTGTGGAATTCGTTATCTCATACCAAACTGTCTTAATATCCGATCTGGGTAATATAACTTAATAATTGAATAATGAATCATGGGGTATTTTGACATCCACATATTGGTGACTCTGATAATTCCAATGTCAATATATGCGCTCACAACTATTGGGTATGGGTCATAGGGTTGCCAATTAAACTGCATAAATAATAAGTTAATTAAAATTTAAGAAACATAGCAAAATCTTAATAATCGGTTATAATACATCTTGAGGAGTTTGTCTGTCTAAACTCTCCCTTATAGTCCTTAGGCTGCTCTTCAAACTATTTGTAAAGTTGTGGTATTGCAACCACTCAGCACCATATGGTGCAATAGGAAGAACTTCATCCACACCAATAATTGCCGCTGTATTAAGGCGTCTACCTTCCGACATTTGTGGCGTGAGAAAAGTAATTCTCGACCAAGCCCGTATCTATTATGGAAAAAAATAATTAGAGATGTTTTCCTCATTTTTAAAATAACATATTGAAATTATACAATAAAGAGACAAATTTACCTGCAATAGTTGCATTGGCCCACCAATTTGCGTACGACATCTATGTGCTGCATTGCACAACTGATGGTACAAATAACCTAGTACTGCTGAACCCCAACTGAAATTACAATATTCATCAATATCTTCTAGCTGATTCAAATATAATAATGACCCCATATTCCCAGAAGTATCTGGACACATTATGGATCCTAACAAAATCAAGGCACATTCACGTGCATATTACACAACATGTTGTTGTGGGCTGTTATCTGTAACAGGGTGCATGCTTAGATGTCTACCTAATGCTAACAGTGAAAATCTTGACCCTTTTAAGTCTTCAGCATTAGGGTCCCATCCGAGAAGCACCTGACATTGTGTAGTCCAATATGACCTTCCAGTTGAAGTATGTGTACTTATAATGGCCTCATCTTCAATTGGTAGGCCCCAAATAAATGCGACATCTAGTAATGTCACGGTCATCTCTCCAACTCTAAAATGAAATGTATGAGTTTCAGGCCGCCACCTCTCAACCAGTGCAGTGATTAATGATTTATTAAGTGTAAAATCACCACATCTGTAAAGACTATAGAATCCCATATGATATAACAAGGATATGACTCGGTAATGCAACCTCTGTGTATGTCTGAATAGTTCCCTGCTATTATCAGCATGGTCTTCCTAATAAGGATCATTGTCATCAAGTCTCCAAAAGATACCACTTTTGTGTCTGTACTTCAATTTTGCGTCAACTTGTCCTGCAACGACATCCTCAGATCGGTGTAGATGTTGTTCTATTAAGATCTCACCACTAATAATTCCATACTCTCCTAAGTGTTCCATACTGCAATAAGATTAAACAATATATATAAATCAAAATAAAATCACAAACATAATAAATTCAATATATAATGAAAAAAATAATAAGTGATAATTAATAATTAAATTCATCATAGTTTCTAAGTATATGTTCAGCCTTAACAAAAAAACTAATAAGTGATAATTCAAAATTGAATACACATTAAATTAAAAAAAACCAAAAATTGATTACAACTAAGCCAAAACAACCTTACAACAATCTATACACAACAAGTTTATATATGGTCTTATGAAGTTTCTGTCTGGTAGTAGCTTGATCTTTTGCACGATATTGTTGCCTAGCGCGTGTTTATGTCCAATCCATTTTATTTTCAATTCTCGTAGTTTTGCCTCTTTCTTTATGCCTCTTCTCGCGCAATGCTGGATTATGACACAGTTGAAAGGAAGTCTCATTTCAATAATATTCATCAGGCAATGGCTCAAACTTATCACTATAAGTGTCCACATATGTACTTGTATTGTAAAATGAGTTCATATAAACCATCGGGTTGACTCTAAAATATCGACAAGTTTGCATTTCATGTGAACATGGTATGCCATTTTGCTTTCATTCTCCACAACTACACTCTCTGAGCATCAACTTTACAATGTGTGTGTAGCATCTTGTTGTTCCTGGCACAAACGTTTTCACTGAAGCTGTTTGATCAATAAAATCAACCTTATATACTTGATGTTCCATTGCCTTCCGTTGCCGTTGATCATACTTCTTGTACACCTTATCAGGCCATGGTTGGTTCCTTTATTGAATTTCAAGGGCCATTACCAATCGATCAAGAAAATATTTGATAGATCGATAAAATGTAGTCTACACAATCGCACAAATTGGGAGCCGTCGTGCACCTTTCAACACTCCATTCATGCATTCAGACAAATTTGTTGTCAATATTTCATTTCTCCAGCCTCCGTCATGTGCAAGAGTCCATTGATCTTTTTCGATTTTCGCTAGGTAATCATATGCCCTCTCATTCAACACCTTTATTTGTTCCATCACATTTTCAAACTCTCTTATTGTGAAAGCTGATCCAGCTTGCCAACACATCTCTTTTAACTTCACATTCTTCACCTTGCTATTAAAATTCGAACAAACATGCCTCAAACAGAAACGATGGACTCCAAGAGGGGCTGAAAATTTGGAATTCTTTCCACTGCTTTCAAAAGACCAGCGTGTCTATCTGAAATCAGACACATTCCTTCTCTACCGCAAACAATATGTTTCGATATCATACGAATAAACCATGTTCAAGAAGCAAAATTTTCTTCATCCACAAGTGCATAAGCCAAAGGTAAAAGATGTTGATTTGCATCCATGGACAACAATTAACATCTTGTGCTTGTATCTAGTGTAATGATGGGTTCTATCAATATTAATAATTTTACGACAATGCTGGAACCCATCTATACATGGCTTGAATGCCCAAAACATATATTTCAACATTTTTTACACCATTTGTCTCTTCGGGCATGTGACACCACTCTACAACTGTGCCTGGATTCCATTTTTTTAAAGCTCCAAAAAATTTGGGTAGTTTTGAAACTGAGTTGTCCCATGTACCATACATATTTTCTCTTGCTCGTTTCAAACCATGCCATGCCTTATTATATGAGATTGTATATTGAAATTTATCATAAATTTGTTGTTGAACACACTTAATCTCATACCCGGAATCTGTCTGAACCATTCCAGTTAGAAACGCAGCAATCATGTTTTTGCACAAGTTTTGATGATCAACAGACACCGCATTCATTAGGCACGTGTGAGGGCCTCCATACTTAGTGATTTCCCATATATCAATCTTATATTTGTATCCTGCACGCAACCACCAGTTGTAATGCGTAGTCTCACAACTATTTTTGCATTTGATTTTCCATATACGAGGTGTGCTTTCCTTTACTCGATACTCACGCCTCGCTATACGAATTGAAAAGTCTTTCACCGTAGACTGCAAATTCTTCTTATCTTTGAAAACCATCCCTTTTGTGAGCACTCCTTCAGTAACATCATAATATATAAAAAAATTTGGTAGATCAAATGAATCCACAAGCATTTCATGTGACGATGCATTGAAAAATGGGATATTAGGATGCATGGAATATCTCTGAGGATTTGATGGAAGTGGTGGTTGTTGATTGGATGGTAGTCTCTCTTGATTTGGGCAATACATAGTTTGAATATCACCAATATCCACCCCATCTTCATCTGATTCACTAGACAACTCGTCTACGTCAAGTTCAGAATCTTCTAGTTCATTGACACTAAAATTGTCAATCAATGGATCTTGTGGTTGATCCTCTGTGTGAGCATTTTCTCTTTCAGTTGGAATATTGTCATTATTGGACCTTGACGTTCCACTAGTTTTTGTAAGGTTTAGCGTACAAGTACTGAATTATTGATGTCATCACCTCTTAAGTAAGAAACATATTGATAATACTCATTGCTTGGGAGAATATCTAGGAGAGCATTATCTTGCAATTTTTCCTGATCAATATGAAATTCTACATATTGATTATCCGCATCCGGTGCAAAGAAAACCCATAGATTATCATCGTTGTTGATTGGTATACGATGATATATGTTGTTTGCATATAGTGAAGCGGATATGTTTAATTTATATTCATTGTTATCGATCCCTGTCAGTTCAAAGAATTTTTATACCAACCCAGAATATCCGATGTCGCGAGATTCTCTTGTTGCACAAATAGGTGGACTATCGCTACTATCCCCAACATAAACAACAATACCGACATTGTTTGAAGTCTCCATATCTTAAATAATAAAGATGTATTAATGAACTTAATATATGGAGTTAACTAATTTTTTGCATGCAAGGTATTATTAAACAATATAATTACAAAGTATATTGAAATTAAATTCAACTAATAAATTAGTAAAATTCAAACCTGATATTGAAATGAAGCAATATCCTAATGCAATGACAACAATTTGAGGGTCAATATAAATGCACAACAACAACAACAACAATTCCAGAGTTCCTACTTCAAATAATGAGAAAATAAAATTATTAACGACAAACCTATAACAATTTATATATACAATAGCAGAAAATTCAACAAAATCTATTGCAAATTAAATGAATTAAACCGGCCGACATACACACACTAGAATACACATAACACACACACACACACCAGAACTCACACAAAACACAGCACATACGCACACATCACACAACCACACACACAACACACACACCATCACACACACACACACCACACACACAACACACACACACATCACACACATTAGCACACACACCCACACATCACACACATCACACACAGCACACACACACATCCCACACACCAGCACACACCACACACACGTCACACACACCATCACACACATAAGCACACATCACACACAGCACACACACGCACATCACACAACCACACACACAGGCACACACACCAGCACATACCAACACACAAACCAGCACACACCAACACACACACAACACACACAAAAAACAGCACACACACACACCAGCACACACACAACACCATACACACACAAAACAGCACACAAATCCACCCCCGCACAACACACACATCAAAACACACACACACACACACAAAAAGTACCATGAAAAATAATTACCTGAACAAATTTGACACAAATTCTGAAGAAAGAGAGAAGAAAGAACCGTGAAGAGAGAAGAAAAATTGAGGAAGAGTAGTGGGAGAAATGAGGAAAAGTAGTGGGAGAAATGAGGAAGAGTAATAATGAGAGAAATTGTAGAAGAGAGGAAGAGTAATGGGGATGGCAACCTTTGACCACAGTAAATTTGAGATTTATTTGAAAAAAAAAATTATATCACATTCCAGCCAAGAAGTTAAATATCAAAGGATTCCAGAAACTTTGTCGCACTCGATCGGCCGAGTTAAGTGGCCGACCGAGTGAGTGAACTGAGTGAATATTTCTCACTCGGTTGGCCGAGTTATGTCCAGGCCGAGTGATTTGGCCGAGTTACAGATACCACTCGGCCATCCGAGTGGTCGCTCGACTGAGCGAGACGTCCGAGTGGCGCATTTTTCCTCTTTTTTCTGGGTTAAACAAAAAATTAAAACATATGTTGTCCATACTATGGACGACTTCAAAAAAAAAATTGTAAGTCGCTCCTAGGAGAGGCGACAACCAAAATTGAAAGTTGCCCCCGGCATGAGCGACTTTGCTTATATTTTTAAGCCTCCACCAAATACTATATTTTAATAAATATTTTATTAAAACAGTATAATTTGTCAAATCTGCCAAGAGGAGGAGCCTCCCTCCCTCCAATAACACACATTCAACCTCATCACCACATCTCTAATGTAATGCCTCACTGCATTTAATCACAGTATTTTGTAATCATAGAATTCTTAATTAATGGAAAAGAATCATTAATGATCAGCGATAAAAAACATATTTTATATATATTTATAAAAAATAAAAGGTGAATTAAAAAAATAATATCAAATATCACCTTAAAAGTTGTAAAATATCACTTATTATATAAAAAATTAAAATTATTAAAACGACACTTATTTTAAATAAAAAGAGAATAATATAGCTATTGTGTTAGCATAAAAATATTGTTCCAAATAAATATTATTTTAAAAACTTACTGCATTATTTATTTTTAATTCTTCATATACTAAATGCGTCTGATGTGAAAATTTTGTTAAGAACATAGAGAAATAAACAACTTCCAAAAAATACACAACTTTTACTAAGTTTGAGTAATTTGATGAACCTATTGTCCTGCGCAAAATTTTATATGAAAAACACTTATTTTAAAACGAAGGCAGTAGATAAAATTTGGAATAATCGTTTAAACGTATAAGGGCAAATAAGTAATTAACATTATTTAATTTTATTATGATTACTATAAGTTCTTTTATAATACATTTGGTGTATTACTATACCTGATTTCTCAATCATTAGATTCTTTGTTACATAATCCGTTGTGTAGACATAAAGTACGCATAAAAATGTATAGTAAAAAATAGTGTTTGTTTTAAATTGTGATAGAGTAGGTTGTTCTATATATATATATATATATGTCAAATAAATAAACTTTAATAGAATTTTTAATACTATTATATTGCGGAAAATGATGTGTGTATTGAATGTATGATTGATAAATGATTAAAATTATTGTTTACAGTTGTGGAGTTAATAATTGATAATAGATGATATATATATATATATATATATATTTGTATGTTAGTTTATATATATTAAAAATCAGATTAATTTATAATAAATCCAGTATTATTGATTTTTTTGAAAGAGTAAAAAAATTGAAAAAAAAATATTCTGAATTTTTAAAAATTAATCTTAATTTCTAAAAAGGTAAAAGCTAGTAATTTTTTAAATAAAAAAAAAAAGAACATAATTTCTGAAAATATCAAAACAACTAATTTCTCTAAAATGTATATTCTTAATATATATATATATATTTAACTTGTATCATTTTTACCTGTTGTCTTTATAATAAAATATTTCAAATAACCTAAGAATTATTTTTATAATTGAATTTTTATTTTATATAAAAAATATATCAAGAATTTATGTTATAGATGAAAATGGATGTTAAAGTAAATATCATGAAAAAATAATTTAATATATTTTTATAAAATATGAAGTTGAGATGAAAAAATTATGATTATTTAAAATATTAGGTGGAGAAATTAAATCCGAAACATATTAATTGGTTGAAAAATATGAAAGATTGTAGAGGGGCGAAAGAGAGTTTTTTTACGGGGGAGGAGAAGAGTTGTGTGGGTTGAGGGTGTTTTTGGTTTATTCTTTGATTAATTCTATTTTGAACAATATAAAATTATAAATTGTTAACCTTTTCAATTACTTTTAGGTGCTCATCCTCATCCTCTATAATACATGAGCCCCCCTCCCCTCCTCTTCACCCTATCTTATCCAATTCTCTTCCCCTTCACTCCTTCCATCAGCCGGTTAACCTATTTAGTTTACTGAATTATATGAATCCACCTATTTTAACCCTATCTAATTATATGATTGAATTCACTTCAATAACTACTCTACTCTTATTAAATTGCCCTAACTTTGGTTATTCATCCGTCTCTCTCATCGCCCAATCAAAATTCTCATCTCTAAGACTTGATAGAATTAGGATTAGGTCATGTAATGTAATGTGATTTATTAGCATTAAGGACCGATGTGACCAGTTTCGACCAAAAGGTTTAGGATTAGGTTCTTAATTTTAAAAGAGAAAACTATTTGACGATGAAGTGGGCTCATTAATTTGTACTGGGCTGGTAGTGATACTTTTAATCCATCACCATAAAAACCCAACTAGATGGATGACATAAATTAGGGTGGATAAAGCCCAACTTCAGCCCATTTTCATTGCTGGGATCAGAAGCAAAGCCCAACAAAGACTATAAACCAAAATCAGACTATTAACCAAGACTATTCAATTATCCTGTCTTCTCATAAATTACAAAATCGAACTCACAAAACAAATATTAAAAAAAATGTAATGTGCATTCATCTAAGTTATCTATGAAATGAATTAATTGTTAATTCGGTTGATGACATAAGAGGCATTATATAGGCCACACGAATAAGGAATAGGATTAGGTTTCCTGATGGGTTTGAGTCTCCTATGTTCAACTTAAACATGAAACTTGAGCCACTCAATCCAATAAAAAGAGTTCATTATGGCAGTATCCTTCCAATTCCAAATTATGTTATGGGCTCCTTATATTATATGTTCATTTAACTCCCCATTTTAATGGAGTCAATTATTGCAATACCGTCCCAATATCAAATTATATTATGATCTACTTATATTATATGCTCATTTAACTCTCCATGTTAAAAGACATCACATACCCGTCAATTAATTTAAGTTACTAACAACATTATTAATCAATAAAATCTATCTGCATGGTTTACATAACAATCTTTATGAGTTCTTCAAGTGGACATCATGAACATGACATATTGGGACATGGATTCCTTCTATAATAATATCCTACCATACACACGATGCAATAACCCAATTTATCAAGATTACTGATTCATTCCAAAATCTCACTCATTGGTGAATTAAAGCAATGAATATTATAGATGCGTGTCTATAATTATATATAGATTAAGAGTACAAACATCATAGTAATAGATGTGTTTATTTTCTTATCAAGTTAGTAATAGAAACTAAACCAGAACACACTACAATCACACTCATGATTTGTCCAATTCAATCTTGGCTATGAATCATTTTTATACTTTATAAGGTGTTTGTAATATAAATTTTATCTGACACAACGTACCATATTACATTGTATAAAGTATTGCATACGTGCAATAACATATAACAACATATTATGCAACATTTGATCAAACGATTCTCTAAAAAACATTCAAGAAAACTGATTACATAAAAGTAATATAAAATAATTGTTGGGTATCAATGTCACCGTCTGTTGGATATACAAGGGCTAAGAGGATGTCTGGACTCGCCCCGATTCGAACACACAAGACAATCGGTAGTGAACAGGAAGTCACACAAGACTTTCTTCCCACAGAGCACCGAACCCCTTCCCCGGTAATACTTCGCTCCCAATTCCTTACCCACTGAAGGACCCACGACCCTATACACTGTGTATCTCACGAAAGAGATTGAACACTTAGTATAGGCGAAGAAGGAAGTGGAAGGAAGAACAGAGTGAAACGTATAATCGTGATGCCTTCATCAGAACAAGCGGAATCGTTCTTATAGGCAAGCCATCATCGAAAAACCATACAGGATCACGCGGTTTCAACTCTGCCATTAAGAGAGAAGACTGCCTTGCGAAGGGATAACACTCGTCGGACACAAAGAGATGAGAGGGGAAGAGACCATAAGTAATGGAGAGAAAGATGCGCTGGAAAGGGGTATCATCTGTGGGGAGTAAAAGAGCTGGTGGGCTAGGTTAAGGGGAAAACAATGGTCTGGGCCCGTGGCCTTTGGCCTAGGCCCAGCAGGGAAAACACAAGCCCACCAAATAAATGGTTGGGCCAGTACCCAAAATAACATTCTCCACCTTATTGGACCAACCCACACAAAGCCGATTGTCAAGTTATTCGGGGTGCAGGCGTTTCATCACAACCCTTTACACACACACACACACCTGCACAAATGAGAGACAACAAATGAGACAAACTAAGACCAAGTCCTATATGCAAAGAATACGCATTTTTAATCCAAATAATCAAAATTCAAAGTATTCATGCAATCACTAGTTTTCTCAACAGATAAACATTTTGTTCCCATATCAGCAAGGTTGAATTGTGAGGGTATTTTTTCAAGTTTGACAGCCCCCTTTAAACGATATCCCGAATAAAGTGATACCTAACATCAATATGCTTAGTACAATCATGAAAGATAGGATTTTTACAGAGCTGAATTCCAGATTGACTATCAGAATATACAACTATATCACCTTCTAAATATCCAATTTCAGATAACAGCCCTTTTAACCATATAGCTTCTTTTAAAGCATCAGTTATAACAATGTATTCAGATTCAATGGTGGATAAAACAACAACATGCTGAAGTTGGGATTTCCAACTTATACAAGACCCACTTAGAGTGAACACATATGAAGTAGATGACTTGTTATTATCTCGATCATTGGCATAATTAGAATCGATATATCCAATCAAATTCACACCTTGAGCACATTTAGAAAATCTAAGGAAAGTATTAATAGATTCTTTTAAATACCTTAAAAGTCATTTCAATGCATCCCAATGGGGCATACCAGGGTTAGACATGTATCTACTTAAGCAACTTACCGAGTATGCGATATCCGATCAAGTGCTTACCATAAGATACATAAACGAGCATATTACACCTTAGATATTTCATCGATTTTAGAATCAGTCTTGGGAGAAATGATCCTTACTCAGCACAAAATGAGCAGCAATGGGAACACTTGTATATTTAGCATTAGACATAGAAAATTTACTCAAAATCTTATTTACATAAGAAATCTGATTCAACTGAAAGGTATGTTTTTTTCTATCTCTAACAATATCCGTGCCTAGTATTCGTTTAACATCTCCTAGATATTTCATATCAAAATTTTCACTTAAGCAATTCTGCACATATTCGATAGATTTTATGCAGGGACTCACAAGTAGCATATCATCGACATATATCAGCAGAAAAGTAGGAACATCGACATCACTCTTAAAGTAAAGATAATGGTATGCACACTTCTTTTAAACTTAAGGTTTTCATGCACAAATCAAATTTTTTGTTCCATTGTCTAGGAGATTGTTTCAAACCATACAATAACTTTTTAAGCAAGCATACATGGTCAGGTTTTTTAGGATCAACAAAACCATCAGGTTGACACATGTATATACGTTTGTCAAGTTCACCATGCAGGAATGCAGTTTTAACATCAAGCTATTTTAATTCTCAATTAAAATGAGCAACTAATGCAAGCATTATGCGCACAGTGACAAACTTAACAACAGAAGCAAATATTTCTGTATAATCTATCCCCTCTTTTTGAGTAAAACATTTCGCTACAAGTCTAGCTTTAAACCTAATGTTGTTACTTTCCTCTTTTACCTTATAAAGCCATTTACATGCAACAACAGAGTAATTATTAGGCTTAGGTACTAGAGTCCAAGTTTGGTTAACATACAGGGAGTTCATTTCATCATTCATAGCATTCAACCAGTCAACATAATTTCTAGAGTTCACAGCTTCCTTATAGGACTTTGGTTTAAGTTCAGTTGAGGATTCATACACATTCAAAGCATGCATATCCATGTGATAATCATTAAGTCTAGATTGCTGCCAAAAGTTTCTTCTAGGTCTATCCCTAGCAAGTTGATAATCATCATTTTCAACATTTTCAGCATCACTTAAATTATCAGTATTATCATGCAAGCTATCAGAATCAAGCAAAACAGACAAATTTGGTGTATTCTCCACCTCACTTAGAGTTGTGTCACGAGCAACAATAGGCACAAAACAGGCATGCAAGGAAATTCAGTATAATTGAAGATAACATCTCTGCTGATAGTTACTTTAAAACCAGGTTCACTCTTTAACCATAATATGTAACCTTTTACACCTTCAGGGAAACCAAGGAATACATTTTTTAGACCTTGGTTCTAATTTCTCTAGTTTTTTATGCACAAAAATAGCACAACCAAAGATTCTCAAATTCAAAAAATTAAAAATTTTACCAGACCACACAAGTTCTGGATATTTCCCATTCAAAGGCACAGATGGGGACCTATTAATCAAATAGGCAGCAGTAACAACTGCTTCACCCCAGAACTTCTTGGAAAGTCCAGAAGCAGCTAACATGCTTCTTACTTTCTCAAGTAAGGTTCTATTCATTCGTTCCGCCACACCATTTTGCTATGGTGTGAGGAACAATTTTGTATCTTTCTCAGCACACAAATTATCAAGCAGATTATTACAGAATTCTAATCCATTATCATTTCTTAATTTCTTGATTTTCTTGCCAGTTTAATTCTCAATTAAAGATATCCAGTTTTCAAAGTTTCAAAAAGATCAGATTTATCTTTCAATAGCAGAACCCAAACTTTTCTAGAAAAAACATCAATAATGGACATTAACCATCTTTTATTTCCATGTGTAGGGGTACTGGCGGGTCTCACACATCAGCATGCAGATAATCAAGTATACTAGTGTTTTTTTGATAGATTAGGGGCAGGGAAAATAGGAAAACTTATCCTATGTTGCTTACCCTTAACACAAGACTCACAGAAAGACATGCATGAAAGTTTATCATTTCCAAATGATCCTACTTTTTGCAATAATTCAAGACATTTACTACTCACGTGTCCTAGTCTACAATGCCAAAATGCAGTTTTGTCATTTTAACTACATTTGCATGCAAGACAGGTTTAGTAAAGCACATATACAGGTTGTTATGTTTTTCAGCTTTAAGGACCACAAAAGTTCCCTTCATAATAGACATAAAACCCTTTCCCCATTTACCCTCATAACCCTCATCTTCTAATGCAGCACAAGATATAAGGTTACTACTTAAAGCATGCACATATCTTACATTTTTCAGATTAAAAGCATGTCCAGATTCACACATAAATGAAATATTACCTATACCTATGATAGGACATTTTTTATCATTTGCCATGGATACAAAACCATCAGTTGTTTCTTTAAAGGAGCAAAACAAACTTTTAAATGTTGTTAAGTGAAATGTGCAGCCAGAATCAATAAGCCATTCTTTTTCACATAAGAAAGATGAATTCACAGAATTTGCCACAGAAGTTTCACAAAAGTCAGTTACCATAAAAACATCTTCATGCATTTCCTTTTCAGACACAGTTAGCCTTAGGCCTTTTTGGGTGAGAACAAGCATTAGCAAAGTGACCAGGTTCTCCACAATTAAAACACTTCTTGTTTTTATTTGAAGGATTATTCACTTTTACATTTTTATCCTTTGATTTTTCTTGCCCCGTTATGTTTTCAGGATTCTTTTTCTTTTTCTTGAAATTCTTTCCTTTAACAAACATAGCCTCGGCATGGTTTTGATGCTTTATACTCAGGTTTGCTTTTAAATATATTTCTTTACTCTTAAGACCATTTATCACAGTGTCAAGATTAACCTGATCTCTACCATACTTAATAGCATATTTAACATCACCAAATGAATCAGGTATATCATTTAAAAGCACAATAACAATGTATTCATCAATTGATTTATCACTAGTTTTTTAATGTCTTGTACAAGTTTTTGAAAAATATCCATATTTTCATCAATATCTTTAGACATATCAAGTTTAAACCGGAAAAATCTTTCAAGTAAGACCATATTACAAGACAGTGATGTTTCAATGAATAATTCTTCTAATTTATCCCATAATTCTTTGGCACTTTTTTGTTCTTCAACTTTTCGGATAACAGAGTCTGAGAGGTGCAGAATAATGGATGGGAGTGCAATCTCATCCGTTTCTTCCTTTTTCTCATCAGACGTGGCATCAGAAAATGCAAGGGTGATACTTTTGAATACACGTTGTTGTATCAAAATACCCTTCATTTTTTGTTGCCAAATGCCAAAATTAGTGCGACCATCAAATGGTGCAAGGTTATAGGAACCCATAGAGGACATATTGCACACAAAAAGCACAAAAAATTATTCACACAACTCACACAAATCGGAAGGCTGAGGATTCCCAAGTTCACACACCGATATATCGGTTGCTCAGGGGGTCACTCAGGTCCGTTTTATGAAAATGTTCAAATGGACAGAATATTACACACAAATAATATTACAAATAAATCACAGATTTCAGAGAGATATGTATATATTCATCAGGATAAACAGAATATCAGACAATATATCAAATATTAGAAATTTAGAAAACCAGTAGATTATAGCACCAACAACAAATAATCATGCCCGATTCAACCGGTATCTACCAGCAAGCAACCCAAACCTATCCGGTACAACCGGCAACTACAGAAAAGGGTTAAGCCTTTTACCAGAGCGAGGTTTTTGGTAGAACCTTAGGCTTTGATACCACTGTTGGGTATCAACGTCACCATCTGTCGGATATACAAGGGCTCAGAGGGTGCCTGGTCTCCCCCCGATTCGAACACACAAGACAATCGACAGTGAACAGGAAGTCACACAAGACTTTCTTCCCACAGAGCACCGAACCCTTTCCCCGGTAACACTTCTGTCCCAATTCCCTACCCACTAAAGAACCCATGACCTTTTACACTATATATCTCACAAAAGAGATTGAACACTCAGTATAGACGAAGAAGGAAGTGGAAGGAAGAATAGAGTGAAACGTATAATCGCGATGCCTTCATCAAAATGAACATAATCGTTCTTATAGGCAAGCCATCATCGGAAAACCACACAGAGTCAAGCGGTTTCAACTCTGCCATTAAGAGAGAAGACTGCCTTAGAAAGGGATAACACTCGTCGGACACGAAGAGACGAGAGGGGAAGAGACAAAAAGTAATGGAGAGAAAGCTGCGCAGGAAAGGGGTATCATCTGTGGGGAGTAAAGGGGTTGGTGGACTAGGTTAAGGGGAAAACAATAGTCTGGGCCTAGCAGGGGTAACACATACCCACCAAATAAATGGTTGGGCCAGTACCCAAAATAATAATAATAATTTTAGTATATAACTCCAACACATACAAGTCCGTAATTAGAGGCATGCACGATCCATCAGCTTTGCAAAACTACTAATAGTTTTAAGACCTTAGTAATGCCAAGGCAATGAAAGTCATTGAATGTATGTTTGCGTTGATGCATAAACGATGGTCTATTTTCAGAAGTTCAACGTTTTATCCCATCAAAATCTAAAATAATATTATTGTCTTTCCATTGATCCACTATTTCATTTGACCTCTTGTTGAGAAGGAGAAAGACATTTTATCCTTTAATTTTTTGGATAATTGTTCAATTATGAATTCATGTATTTAAGTTGAGTGTTTCCTAATTCCAGTGTAATTTTCATTTCTTGTTAACCAAGAATAAAAGCTTTGATTTTAGGTAAAGTCTTGTATTTTTGTTGCAATTTCACGACTAGATCTTATGATCTATCCGTAAACCTAAAATCATATTACAATACTAACATGAGCTTTGAACTTATCAAATCACTTAGTGAGTTAGAGTACCAATCATACTAACGTTTCTTAATAACATAACCCACATCAAAAATATAATATTATTTTGCTCATACACATAAGGGATTTCTATTCCCAAAACTTAATAAAATAATTAAATGTCATAATTCTTATCTTAAGCCCAAACTAAAATGAGCGCAAAAATAAATACGTCATAATAATTAGAATTTAATCGAATGTTATAAACCTTTTACTTGTCGTTATTTTTAGTTTTGACATTGTCAATCAAGAGACAAAGAGACAACAAACTATAACTTATATTTTAAATTAATAATGATGGTGATGGTAGGTGATAAAATAGATAGTAAGTATATATTAGAGTAAGCATAATAGTTGACAAAATTGAAATATTTGCTTGATTTACTATTTGATCAATTCTTTTGGATTTTGAAAAATTTCCATAAATTAACTCAATTGGGTGCAATTTGTTAATTTGTAAAGTGGAATGTTATATTGGATTACATGCGCGACAAAGTGAAATATATATTAATTAAAATATAAATATTTTATGACTTCTTTCTCAATGATGTGTATTTCTAAAACCCTAAAAATAGATCTATTATCCATAATACTTTCACTCAGTTCACTAGTTGGATAAAATTAAATCGATTAACAAAATAATTGCTAAATTAATTATTTAAAAGAATTAACCAAAATAAAGAAAGCTCATAAAGATGTGCCTTCTTTTATAATTGAGTCATTTAATAGTTACCATAACTAAGCAAATAGAATATAGTAATATATTATTAATAAATAGATAAACATCCTTCCATCTTTTCATAATATAAAATAGAGCTACTAGAGTTTTTCTCTTCTGTTTATTGTTTTTATAATAAAAAATTGACATATGTCTTCATACACTTCTTTATTTTCTTTCTGATTTTTTAACTAAAATTTAAAAATTTACATAGCTTTTTTGTTTTAAATCCATTTTTAATACAAGATAGATTAAATTAATTTTTTTTGTGATATTTAATTTGACATCAATATTATATATTTATTAAAATAAATAATTATATTTAATATATGGAATATAGTTTTTATGAATGAAATATTGTTTTTTTTATGTTTTGAATTATTAATTTTAAAATTTACTATATGTGATGGATTTGAATAAATAATATATAAAAAATTTATATGGATTTAACCTAAAACATAGAATTTTTTTTTTATAAAAAATGTTATACTAATAATTTGCATAATATTATAAATCTATTATTTAACTTCAATGGTCTTAGTAAATTAAAATATTTATATTTTGTTTCAATTTAAAATTTTATATAATTTATTATTTAGTAATGCTAACTTTAAAAATAAAAATATAATTTAATATAACAAATTATATTTTGAATTAAATAATATTTGTATAAATAAATTATGAATATTTTATAATAATAATATAATTTTTTTTAAATTATTAATATAATAAAGTAGATTATATCACGTGGGATATCCAATATGTATAATTCTGCCACTGGAAACAAATAAGATTGGTAGGTGTTGGTTTTAAAATTTGATGTGGCAGCAAGAAAATGATATTTGCAGAGTCACAGAGAGTGGACTACAAGCACTCCATAAAGGCCCGCCATTTCTGTCGTAGCCAGAACTGCATTTAATGTCACTCTGTCAAGCCCACACTTGCACACCATTTCAAGAAACTAGCAGCAGAATGTATGCTAGTAGTACCTTGTGCACACGCGGTTGTACTTCGATGTTGAGGTTGTCTTCAGTTGAGAAATGGGGCCGAGGGTTTCTCGCATGCATGTGCAGAGAGATGTGAAAGAGAAAAGTCGGGGCAATTGTAAAGGAGAAAATATAAGCATGCAAAGACAGAAATTCAACAAACACATGCATTTTGGGTGAAAGATAGACCACAAGCCATTAATGCAAAGTTCAACCATATGCTTATTTATAGCAATTAATGAGACCCAACTAACAATGCCAGCCCAAAAGCCATCTTTACTGATCTCCACCGCCGCACTTTTTTGTTAAAGTTCGAATTACTACCACACATTGCTGCATTATTGCGGTTTTCTTCGTAGTGTTTGTTCATTCTTCGTAAAAGTTGATGTGGAGCTCGGCCGAGAATTTGTCTGCGCGTTCCGAGTCATTTAGGGAGGATGGAGACGACGAGGAGGCGCTGCGGTGGGCGGCGCTAGAGCGGCTGCCGACATACCGCCGCGTTCGGCGGGGAATCTTCCGTAACATGGTTGGCGACTACAAGGAGATCGACGTGCAGAGACTCCAAGTGGAAGAGCAGAGAATTATCTTGGATCGGCTGATTAACTCGGTTGATGATGATTGGGAGAAGTTCTTCACCCGCGTACGACGCCGCTTTGATAGGTTTGTGCTTGCGCCGCTTCTTCAATTTCTTTTCTGGGGGATTTTATCCAATTTCCTGACTCTATGTTAAACAAATACTCATTAATTTGAACTTATTTATTTGAGATATAGCAAATCATTGATTTTAATGTTTGAAATTCAGTAATTCTTTAGAGGCCTGATTGAGTAATTGGATGTCTAATCCCTAATTATAGTCTAATTTTGATAGGGTAAGACTATTTGTGATTATTATTTTATTATCATTACTTTTGTTTGGGGGGGGGGGGGTATAAGCGATCGGACAATATTGTTTTATTTGATCACTCGTTTATTTCATATTAAAAGAATTTCTTTTCAATTGCTATGGCTTTGATAGATGTGTTTACAAGCCTTGGACCCTAGGCCCAATGGTTAATAGACCCTTAAATTCATTTGGATCAAGTGACTTGCAATAAAAATGTCTGCTGATTATATTGCCCAATATTTTTCAGCATGCTGGCCATTAAAGGGTAATGAAAAAGGGTTCAAAAAAAAAAAAAGGCAATGAAAAAAACTAAACTGTTTGAATGTAGAATATTGTGAGTACTAAGGAAAAGCTACAATATGCGATCTCTCGAATATAGCTATTTAATACTCTCTCCGTCTTGTAATATGTTCCTTTACCCAAGAAAAAAGTGTTCTAGTTCTCTACATGAAAAAAGATAGGATGGGAAAGAGAGTGATTTAAAAAAGAAATAGTCCAAGAAAAGAGTCCTGTTTGAAAAGTCAAAATCAGTTATTAGGTGAAGTTTCAATAATAGCCTTATGACAATGATGTTATTGAGTCAAATATAGTGGAAAAAATTAAAACTAACAAAGAAATGAAGGGACATGACTGAAATTTGATGGCATGTAACAAGTTGTACTTTTATTGGTTGACCAAAATAAAAAAGGTGTACATTACTCAAACATGACTCTTTTTGTTGGGATGGAGGGAGTAACACATATGGATTTATCTGTCATTTCACAAATTCAAATAAGCCTCTTTGCTGTAGTATGTGCATTAAATCTTCTGTCATTGTTCTGGCATGGAGTTTAGACGGCGATCGGCTTAAAAATGAATGGTTTGCTTGAATTTCTTAAGGCTGTGTTTGGATTGAGGGGTTTGAAATTCAAAGTGATTACAAGTCTTAACAAGAAATGGACAACGACTCTATTCATTGGGGGGGGGGGGGAATCATTTGAAGCAAGCCATTTGCTGATAACTAGAGAGAGTGGTGGACCATTCAACATTAGAAAATCAAGTCCACTTGAAAGGTAAAAAGTCCGAGCTTGTTTTGACACTGACTCATGTTGATAGACATCAAGGGCTATGACTGTGCTTGTATTGCTGCAAACACAGTGCCAAACTAACCTGTTCCAAAACAAAAGTTATGAGAGGAATTGCAGCTTTTGAAGCTTGTCTGAAGGTCTATGGTGGATATTGAGGAGATTCACCTAGATTAGATTCTGTGCAAGAAGGCATTGATGGTAAACCTGTCCACGAGTGCTTTGTTGTAATAGGCAGAGCAAATTAAGGCTAGAGAGGTGGAAAACTTCTTCTTAAAAATGGACCTTTACTTTGGGGGCCTTGACATAAATGCAGGGGTTGGACAAAGATTCTGGATGGCTACAGCTATTATCCCACTGAAATTGACCTTGTGACGGCAAAAATTATGCTCAGATAATAAATGGAACGTGCAAGATAAATAATAGAGGGGTTTAAAAGGTAACTGAAACAAGAGTTCAAAGTTTTGAAGCAGAGTTTCAGTATAGGGAATAAATTGATTTGAAGTTTTCTTGAATCAACCTAGGCATTTGTGTTGAAGAACGTGATTTGGGAGCTTAACTGTTGAGAGATTGATAGGGAGTTTGGGGTAATGAAGACAGAGAAAGTGAGTGAGAAAGAGGGAGATATGAAGGGGATTAATTGAATGATTTGGAAGGATAGGAAGAAAAGGAGAAAATGCATAAAACTAGTGGAATTTGTCTTCAATTGAAAATTTCACATAATTCAAAACTAGATTTGTAATTTCTGCCTTTGACGTGGCTATCATAACCACTTTATCTTTTCCTTTTCTTTTCAGTGAATACTTATGTTTCCATCAGTTGTGTTTGAACATAAGCATGCAATATCTGAATTCAAGATGTTTAATCCCATTATATATTATTGCAGAGTTGATCTGGAGTTCCCAAAAGTTGAAGTTAGATTTCATCATTTAACAGTTGAATCATCTGTTCACATTGGTAGTAGAGCTTTGCCTACAATCTCTAACTTTATGATCAACATGGCGGAGGTACATCATGGCTATCTTGAATTATTGCTGCCTAGCAGTTCGTTTTTTAGTATCTGACTTCTGTTTTCTTTTTTCAACTATTGCAGGCTTTCCTCAGGCAGCTCAGAATACACTCTGGCAACAGAAGAAAGCTGACAATTCTAGATGATATTAGTGGTATAATTCGACCAGGAAGGTAAGTGTTAACTTAGTTTGTCGCATTAGTCCACATGTTGTATTTGTTCATGCATCTTATTTGTAATTTTGTGTTTTGTAGATTAACTTTATTATTAGGTCCGCCAAGCTCTGGAAAGACTACACTGCTGTTAGCCCTAGCTGGACGCCTGAACTCTGATCTTCAGGTACAAAAGTTAATAGTTATGGTTTTCATTGTTATGCAATGATAGACATCTAAGTAAATGTTAATTAGAAACTTTAACAAACTGAAAATTTGATTTTTAAGGTGTCAGGCAAGGTAACCTATAATGGACATGGTCTTAATGAGTTTGTACCCCAAAGGACATCTGCTTATGTCAGTCAACAAGATTGGCACGTAGCAGAGATGACTGTAAGAGAATCACTTGATTTTTCAGCAAGTTGCCTAGGCGTTGGTTATAAATATGGTAAGGTTGATACTTGATAAAGTTCTGTTGGCATTTCATAGATTAGCTGCATGCTGACCCTTAATACTTGCCCCAGATATGCTTTTCGAACTATCAAGAAGAGAGAAGATCTCTGGAACCAAGCCTGATGAAGATCTTGATATATTCATGAAGGTACATGCATTTTGTAGTATCTGCGATTCTTCATTTTATTCTCCTATTGATAAAGGTGTGAACTATTCTTCAAGTTGAGGGTGTACATTAAGTAACCCCAGCCCCTTCTCTTCTCATATTGCTGGATATATAATTTCCTTGGAACTTAATAGGAAAACTCAACTTATTCATGACAGGCATTGTCTTTGGGGGGGAAGGAGACAGGCCTTTCAGTGGAGTACATTTTGAAGGTATGTTTTGGATATTAACCATGATAACTGCATGTGGTAGATTTCCTGCAATATTTTCTCACTGATATTGATCCAATACTTTTCATATATTAGGATGACAATGTGTAAATGATTCCAACAAAGTTTTAAATTTCTTTAGTCTAGTACCTCTAGTTGGCATGATGTACTATATCTATATAGTAACTCCAGAAGCAGTAGGCTATTAGAAGCTTTCTCCCTAGTTGATAATGCCCACTTCGTTCTGTGGAAGAATGGCTCAACCAAACTAAGGTCATTAAGACTATTTAAAAATTTGATCAAGGAGAATGTGTCTAGTGTTAACATCTTAGAAATACTTGCACATAAAGCTGCCTACTTTATCTGTATGGTGATTTCACAAGCAGTAGACATAAGATTAGAAAAAAATTGATCTAGGAGAATGTATCTAGTGTTAACATCTGTCTAACTTGATCATCTATGACTTTATTGAGATTCTATGTATATGAACATAGGGGAGTCAAATGCTAGCTTCTTTGATTGTACAAAAACTAGACGGGCATGCGACACCAAGCTTGAGCTTTGAGGTATACTTTTGAGAAAGTTATGTCCAGTCTAAGGTAATTGTGATACTGAAGGGACTGAATAAGTATTACTTGTTATTTGGTTAGTTAACTTGTCAAGCCTAGTATTCCAGGACCAGCGGGGTTCTCTCGGACATATAAGAATTTTTTGAAATTCATCAGACTTACTCTTATCTTAAAATCTTCTTTCTTTTAACAAAATTGTTCCATCTCCGTTGTCCATTAGATCATCACGTAATGTTCAGACAGCCTTGCTGTTACCATTATGTCCAATAAACCTTGACGTTTATAAAATCAAAATAGGCATTTGAAGAGGATTATGCAAACTAATAAAGAGCTAAAACTTGCGAAAGGAAATATATTATTATATTACATTGTTATCACCTGAAAAATATAACGGTACCAGTCTGTAGGCCAGTCTTCCTGGTCCAAATATCTGGAAGTCAATCAGTGATACAAGATATCATGAGAGAATAAACAACATGCAATAACTGTCACTTAGACGCTAAAGTCATTTCTTCTACTTGTGCCATCGTATTAACAATTAGTTCCTAAAGATTTTAGGATTGGACATTTGTGCGGATACCCCGGTGGGCGATGAAATGATTAAAGGTATCTCTGGTGGTCAGAAGAAGCGACTCACAACAGGTACATGACTAGAATTGTTATATTGGGTTAAAATATGTAAATTATATACCTACAAGCTTACTACGTGATCTATTTGGCAGGTGAACTATTAGTGGGTCCAGCAAGGGTGCTATTCATGGATGAAATATCAACTGGTCTTGATAGTTCTACAACTTACCAAATCATCAACTATCTCAGGCATTCAACCCGTGCACTTGAAGGAACCACTATGATATCTCTGCTTCAACCAGCACCTGAGACATATGAGTTATTTGATGATATTATTCTCTTGTCTGAGGGGAAAATTGTATACCAAGGACCCCGTGCATCTGTCCTTCAGTTCTTTGCACATATGGGTTTCCGTTGTCCAGAGCGAAAAAATGTAGCAGACTTTCTGCAAGAAGTTAGTATAAGATAGCGTACTGTGTGCAGCTCTCTTTAGCTACTTCTTTTTTTTTTGGCTGAAGTTTTCTCTTGTAGGTTGTTTCGAAGAAGGATCAAGAGCAGTATTGGGCTTTACATGACCGGCCTTACAGATACACGCCTGTCGTGAGATTTGCTGAAGCTTTTAGCTCATACAACATTGGGAAGAATTTATCTGATGAACTGGATATCCCATATGATAAGCGTTATAGTCATCCTGAGGCCTTATCAACTTCTAAATATGGAGTCAAGAAGATGGAGCTTCTCAAAACCAATTTTAACTGGCAATTACTACTTATGAAGCGGAATTTGTTTATCTACGTTTTTAAATTTATACAGGTAATGTCATCAAATCCTAACCTAACAAGAAAAAACGAGGTAGCTGAATGTTTGGTCAGATTCATAAATGTTTATTTTTCTCCTACACAAACTCTGTTGCTGAAATTTATTTCTGAAACGCACATGCATTCGTGGAATTTGGTTTTTCCCAGCTGCTATTGGTTGCTCTGATCACCATGAGTGTGTTTTGCCGGGCCACACTGCATCATGATACCATTGATGATGGAGGCTTTTACTTGGGAGAATTATATTTTTCAATGGTGATAATTCTCTTTAATGGCTTCACTGAGGTTTCTATGCTGGTGGCAAAGCTTCCAATTCTCTACAAGCACCGGGACTTGCACTTTTACCCTTGTTGGGCATATACAATGCCTGCATGGCTCTTGAGTATTCCAACTTCACTGATAGAGTCTGGTTTCTGGGTGGCGGTGACATACTATGTGGTTGGATTTGATCCAAACATTACCAGGTGAACATAATTTTTTAACATTTGTTTTGATAATTATAATGATGTATGAAGGATCTGCATTAATATTTGACACTGCAGATTTCTTCGACAATTCCTGCTTTTCTTCTTTCTCCATCAAATGTCTCTAGCTCTTTTTCGTCTGATGGGTTCGTTGGGCCGTAACATGATTGTCGCAAATACTTTTGGATCCTTTGCTATGTTGATAGTCATGGCTCTTGGGGGATACATCATTTCAAGAGGTAAATCACACTTCTATGGTTGGTTCATCAAATATTTTTTGCATACGTTACCTTTGAAACCAGCAGATTGAGTGTCATCTGTCTTTTGACAGATAGGATTCCTAGTTGGTGGATCTGGGGATTTTGGATTTCTCCACTAATGTATGCACAGGATGCTGCAAGTGTGAATGAATTCCTCGGGCATTCCTGGGACAAGGTTATATTTTACATAATTGGTACTTGAGCTTTGCTGATAACTTTTGGAAATATGATAGTTAATTTGGTCCACAGTCATAAATATGTCTGAAGAAACAATATTAGAAGAGTAAATCGATAATATGCATATTGGCAGAACATTGAGTGATCAGACTTGAGGTCATTTTTTAGGCTGATCACTAGTTTGATGTCATTCTCATATCTGATCAAGAATGAGAACAGATATGTTATTTGTTTTGTTTGAATGATCACTGTAACAAAATATGAGAAAGCTGTTCTACAAAATTAATAAGACAGTGACCAAGGAATTAAATAAACTCTTTTTGTCGAGAGCTTCACACTCACACTTTGATGGGCTGGCAGTATCATTCAATGATATCTGAGGGGTACTTAACTGTGCGAGTGAAGCAACTAAAGAAGCAAATTCTGAAAGCAAGACCCCTCTGATCCTGGGTCATTGTGAAAGTCAAATCTTCTTAGTTATGCATAACCTGCCCTATTTTCATTTATTTCTTTCGGCATTAAAGTGCCTTTCGTTGATAATCCATATGATTTGCATGCACTATAATGTTTCTTGCAGTAAATCCATCAGACCACCTTTTACAAATCATCTGCGTTTAAGTATCTATGTGAATGGTGCATATGTAACTTAGGTCATCCACCAAAGTGTATTGACACTTTTGTTCTACCAGTTTCTGGTTATTTACCATCAGGTGAACAACCATGCAATTTGTAATACTTTTACGCTTCATATGTGACTAAAACAAGTAAACTGGAAAAACCAAGAGAAGTCTCACTGTCCTTCTAAATTTGAGAAGATAGTGAGTAAACTTGGAAACTTAATATTTATATGTCTGAAAGTCAAGCAGTTGCTATCTGACAGAAGCAGTACATTGGTCCGAAGATTTGAAATGGATTCCTAATAATGAGTAATGGAGGGTCATTATACCACATATTAGCAATTAAAAGGGGTTACCACTACATCAGACAAAATTACTGAATTTAAACTTCTTGTCCATGTAGCGAACTGGGGATAATTCAACATTGTCACTAGGCCAGGCAGTGCTAAAGGCCCGCAGTTTGTTCCCAGAAAGTTACTGGTACTGGATTGGTGTAGGTGCTTTGATTGGTTATACCATCTTATTCAATATCCTTTTCACCTTTTTCCTCTCGAAGCTAAACCGTAAGTCTTCCCTCCTGATTAACTACAAATTTTGCAGTTGAGAACCATTTTTCCATATTACAAGATATTAATTGTCCCTTTGTTGTTGTTGTTGTGGTCTTTTATTGTTTTTTTTTTTTTTTTTTTTTTTCGTATGTTTATATCCTGAAGCTCTGAGCAAGCGTCAAGCTGTTGTTTCTAAACTGGAGCTCGAAGACAGGGAGAAGATGAGGAAAGGAGAACCTGTTGTTATCCAGCTAAGAGATTTTTTACAGCACTCGGGTTCATTTGCTAGTAAGGAAACTTATTTTCCCTATTTGCATCATTCAGATAGATGCACTCATGCACATCTTTTCTTAATAATACTTTGGGGCATGTGCTAGTCTTTATTATCTGTTTAGAACCAGCATTCTAATGTATACTCACCTCATTTTACTTTGTCACTCAGAAAAGAGCTTTAAGCAAAAAGGCATGGTTCTTCCTTTTCAGCCACTTTCCATGTCTTTCAGCAATATTAGTTACTATGTGGATGTGCCTTTGGTGAGTACACCTTTCATCAATTCTCAATCCTCATTTCTCCAATACATGTTTCCTCATAAATGCATTCTGCACATATCAGGAACTGAAACAACAAGGCATACCGGAGGACAAACTCCAGTTATTGAATAACATCACAGGGGCATTCAGACCTGGTGTGCTTACTGCATTGGTTGGAGTTAGTGGTGCAGGAAAGACGACCCTTATGGATGTATTGGCTGGTAGAAAGACCGGTGGGATTATAGAAGGAAACATCAATATATCTGGCTATCCAAAGAAGCAAGAGACTTTTGCTAGAATATCAGGGTACTGTGAGCAAAATGATGTACATTCACCCTGCTTAACCGTTCTTGAATCACTTTTGTTCTCTGCTTGGTTGCGGTTGTCATCTGATATTGACTTGGAAACCCAACAGGTATAGTACTATGGTTATTGCTGTGTTCATACTCTAGACATCCGTTCGTCATCCTTTTGTATTTATCCTATATTTGAATTAAAAAATATATTGTTTAAAAAAACTAATAATTATTAAAAAAAAAATCTAAAAAATCAGTAGCTCATAGAAATTCACTTTATCAGGCATTTGTTGATGAGGTTATGGAACTTGTGGAGCTCACTCCTCTGAAAGGAGCTTTGGTTGGTCTACCAGGAGTTGATGGATTATCAACGGAGCAAAGAAAACGCCTTACTATTGCCGTGGAACTGGTAGCCAACCCTTCTATAGTATTTATGGATGAGCCCACATCAGGTTTGGATGCTCGAGCTGCAGCAATTGTCATGAGGACTGTGAGGAATATTGTTAATACTGGAAGAACAATAGTTTGCACGATCCATCAGCCAAGCATTGACATCTTTGAATCTTTTGACGAGGTCCGTATCTTTATTTCTAGATGTCCAACTTAAAATTAGCTTTATCATATATATCCAGAATATACTAATGGGTTATGCATAATTCTGCGATTATCTGTTACTCCATCTACCACAAAACTATTGTGTCTTTTAGTAAACTGTAAAACAGAAGTGTTTAATGCAAGCTAACTATCAACTAGTTCTATGACAATTATATTAGTACTGAAATCTCAGATATTGATATTTGCTATATGTAATTTAGTACTTTTCAATTACTATGGGAAAAAAATTTGAAAAAAATAAAAGAAATATATATATATATATAAAGATATTGATGACAATTACACATCAGAAAAAAGCATTTGACTTACATCAGCTACCATGTCTATTTTGGGATTTTGATACTCTGTATAATTTATAGTATATTACTGATTCTAAGTGGATTATATTTGTCTTACGCATACATTTTTTCCTAGTAATTTATTGATCTCACTTTATACTGCAGCTTTTATTCATGAAGCGGGGAGGGGAGCTTATTTATGCTGGTCCACTCGGTCCCAAGTCTTGCAAACTGATAGAGTATTTTGAGGTTTGAAAATTGAAATTCTGTTATTTCAATTTTGTGATGCTTTTGTTAACTTAGTCATTGCAAGTTTATTGTTCCATACAACTATTTTTTAGGCAATTGATGGATTACCAAGGATCAGAACTGGATATAATCCTGCTACATGGATGTTAGAGGTTACATCATCATCAGAGGAGATCCGTCTGGGAATTGATTTTGCCGAAGTTTATAGAAAATCTAACCTATATCAGTATGTCCAGAGGATACAGTTTATTTAATTTATTTCCCCTAAATTGCTTTTGTTTTCTAATATCTCCAAAAATTATATGCCTCTTTTACATTTCAGATATAATAAAGATTTGGTTGAGAGATTAAGCAAGCCAGCTGTTGACTCAAAAGATCTTAATTTTCCGACAAAGTATTCTCGGTCATATCTTGATCAATTTGTGGCTTGCCTCCGGAAACAGAACCTGTCCTACTGGAGAAACCCACAATACACTGCGGTTCGCTTCTTCTACACAGTGATAATTGCAATGATGCTGGGAACAATATGTTGGGACTTCGGTTCAAAAAGGTTACATTTTGACACTTATTTGTCAAATTGCAGTTTTCTGTAGTTTTTCAAGCAGAAAAAGCTTTATAGGAAACTACAATAACTAAAGAATGATATTGATATTGGTAATAAAGTCCTCACTTAGTTTTGCGCACCATAATTGTTCTTTCTATATAACACTGATTTGTAAGTACAAAATGCCACTCAGTATCACATGAAGAACTTACGCAGACCTAAATGCAATTTAAGGGAAAGAATCTCCAAGATCTTAGATCAGTATCATACCTATGCCTAGTCATGGAATCAGAAAATAGCACTTTTGTATCTTTACAATATCCTTGGTAACTCAATTTAGGTGCCTATATAATTTGAATGTCATCTTCTATTTCCATTTTATATCTCTGCTCAGATCTTAAATTTTAGGATCTAATCATCATGGATGCATGCATCTCAATGGATCAAACATATTAATTCCCACATGGTACTTCATTCAGGTTGCTTAGTATATGTAGAAAAATAGTTTTTTTATTTTATGCTTTTAAATGTGTTATAGGGATACACAGCAGGACATTTTTAATGCTATGGGATCCATGTATGCAGCAGTGTTGTTCATTGGAGTTACCAATGGCACTGCTGTTCAACCGGTTGTGTCTGTTGAAAGATTTGTTTCGTACAGAGAGAGGGCAGCAGGAACTTATTCAGCTTTGCCATTTGCATTTGCTCAGGTTTTGCTTGTACTTCTCAACTGATTTCACGTTTACTCTCTGTTGGAACCGTAAAACAGTGTCTTCTCTTCTGCAGGTTGCTATTGAATTTCCTTACGTTTTAGGACAAGCACTGATTTACTGCACGATATTTTACTCAATGGCCTCATATGAGTGGTCGGTCTCTAAATTCGTATGGTACATCTTTTTTATGTACTTTACTATGTTGTATTTCACCTTCTATGGCATGATGACGACTGCGGTCACGCCCAACCATAATGTGGCTGCAATAATTGCTGCCCCGTTCTACATGCTTTGGAATCTCTTCAGCGGTTTCATGATACCTCATAAGGTAATGGAGTTATACCGATTATTCATGTTGATTTGGAGTTCTTTTATAGACCTCAAGTATCATGAGAACTTGAAAGTTCATTGCATAAGTGATGACCCTCTGTACTTCCCAAAAAAGGAACTAGATAAATTAAATAACTCAGCCCAGTTATAAGTTAGATTTTTTTTGTTGTTTTTTTTTTTTTTTTTTTTTTGCCCCAAAGTAGATAAATAACAGTGAAAGAGGGAAAAGGTGAAAAGGGGGCCTCATAGCCAAAAATGTTAAAAAGCTTTGTGATATTCTGTTATTCTGACCAACCGTTTTTAAATTGTCAATTCCACCATAATTTAGCTAATTGAGTGCAATTCTGGCCAATTTGTAAGGATAGTCAAAATTAGCTATTATATGTATACTTGTGGAAGACACAGGGGTTTGATATTATGGCTATAAGGAGATTCAAGAATGTCACGTCAGGTGAAGTACGTCTGATATAATATCCACCACCTACAAATACACACATGCACGGGTATATGTATATATGATTGTATGTCTTACCACATGTAGCATATACAAAATTCTGTCTAAATCGAGTTAGCTTTATGTGATATATAATTTGGATTTGCGTCTTGCACATCAAGACATACAGCTATAAATTTTGACTACCCTAAATGGACAATTTTCAATGACTTGATCAAATAGCAAAATGACGCAAAGCTTTGGATTCTTTTGATTATTAAGCCTAAAATTGTACTAGATATTCTGTTGCCGTAAGTTTATATTCTGAAAGCATGTGTACCCTTTGTGCAGAGAATTCCAATATGGTGGAGATGGTATTATTGGGCAAACCCTGTGGCTTGGAGTCTATATGGCCTCGTTGCTTCTCAATATGCTGACAGTGAAAAACTCGTGAAGCTTTCCGATGGAGTTCAGTTGGTGTCGACGAAGCTTTTAGTGAAGAATGTTTTCGGATTTAGGCATGATTTCGTTGGCGTTGCAGGAGTTATGGTGGTCGGTTTTTGTCTGTTGTTTGCTGTGATTTTCGCTTTCGCAATCAAATCCTTTAACTTCCAGAGGAGGTAAACTTGGACAAGGTTGATGAAGGTCATCACTTGGAAAATCTGTAAATTTTGTAATCAAGATGGGGCTTTGGTATTCATTTGCATCTGCAATAAAATTATATGGAACTTTTTTTTTTTTTTTTTTTTTGAGTAAAAAGAAAATATATGGATTTTTACTTGTGAAAATATCAAAAGTTGTTAGTCCTCATGTTGGAGTAGCATCCAATAAGCAGCTTATATTTGATTGGTGTAACAGACTCAAGTACAATTTTATTTTAATTTTTTTCAAAATTAGTATCTTGCTTTAGCTAATTTGTTGGGCATCTTTAGGTGCTAGTTCTGCAGCTGATTATGTGGTCCTGGGCATGTGTAATTTATGTAATAGACTAAGTCTGAAAATGCTTAATGGATTGAGTTTTAGTTAATCTTCTTTAGACATGTTTTATAACTTTTGAACCGACTGACTCAGTTCCACATGGATTACAAACTTAAATGATCAAAATATGCATATAAGAATTTGTTGAAAGTTAATCATACACATGCCTCTCTCCTTACTTCTAAATAGAGGAGTTAAACAAATAAAATAACCCGGCCTCTCCAATTTATTATTTAAAAAAATAAAAATTCTAAATAAATAAAGAAAAAAAGAGTACCCCACTTTGGGCTACATTTAAAACTTTAAGATAGTCCATTTCTGTAAGTAATGGAACAGCCTTGTTAAACCACCTGGCCATATATACTCTTTAATAGGCCAATCTCTGCAATATGAAAGACCCCTAATCTGGCCCGCTTTACCAGTTGCGATCCAGGCCCGAATTGGATTACATGCAGCCCTCTCTCTCTCTCTCTCAAACACACACACACACACATATTGTGTTTAATACCATGATAGAAAATAAGAAGAAAAACAACAAAAATATGCAAGTGAGTCATGGCTGCTGTATCGATACCGTTAGTTGAGTTTCATTGATCTTTGAGATTCGAAGTAATGAGTTGTCATCTACATATATAAACTAGACCAACCCCAGCATTCTGTCCTAATCATGTTGGAGCTGCAATTATGAGCTGTAGGAGTAGTCCTGCACACTGAGCTGGCTCTAAGTTTTGTATTCTATATAGACTTTGCTGCATGCTTAGGATAGGGTGCGTACCTACATTCCATCTTCTACGATCAACTGCAACATTCTTGCTATGAACATTCACTTCATCTTTAATAGATGTGTATCATTTTAGATGTGTATATATTTTTAGCAATACATAACACATAGTGTAGATACATAAGATAAAAATAAAAATAATAATAATAAAAAAAAACTTGGGAGAAAATCGACAATGGACAAAGATAATGCAAAAGATGTAAACAATATAAGATTTTCCACTTTAACCATATAAATCAAAGTTTTTATTATTATTATTATTATTATTTTATTTTTTTAAGTTTTTCATATAATATTTGTGTTTTCTGACAAACCAACAGGTGTTCAACTACAATATGTTGAACAAACAAGATAATGTTCACAAATATATATTGACCACCAATTAACATGTCAAAAAACTAATTGTGAAAGGTGTTAAAATTTGGAGGGACTTTGTATGTTCCCACAAATTGTGGGGTATTCAATAGCTGAAGGTGAAACTAGTAACACCTTAGTGAGGTTTGATCCTAAAATCAATTAGTGATAGGAGGAGTGGCTCACCATACATATAAACTGATCTTCCTTCTTTTATTTTTTAGTATGGGACAACTCACATATGAAATTTTAATATTTTATCATAAAACCTTTGAATCTATTCAAAAAATATTGGTTGAACAACCTTTAGGGGTGTTCGACAATTAATCGTTGAATAACTTTTTATTTTATTTGTCAATTCTTCGGTAAATGATACTCATCTTATTTGGAAAACTAGGATTGCACAACATATGTGGCAATTTCCTAATTAAAACAACAAATAAACAAATGGTGCGGCTATTCATACCCCAAAAATCTCTAAAAATACCCCATAATAATTATGACAAAATTAGATGTAAATAAATTTGACTAAAATACCCTTATATATTTATATATTTATAAGTAATTTAATTTAATTTAATTTTTATTTTCTTCTCAACTGTAGAACCCCCAATCCGCAATCACGTTTCTTCTTCTTGTCCATGTTTCTTGAATATAGAAATCTGGAATTGTAGATTCATACTCCTTAGTTTTACTTTTATTGTTTTCTTCTTCTCCATACAAAACTTATCCATGTTTGTTGAATATAGAAATACAAAACTGAAATTGCAGATTAATTCATGGCTTTCCTGAGGCTCGGCTCCAACCGCGAAGGCCAAATATGATAAACAACACACACTTAACACTATTCTCTAAATATTATTTCTCCATACTTAATTTGGTTCAGAATTGTGTGTAAAAGGGTTCATATATATATATATATAGAAAAATGTTTTTCAACATAAGATGAAGGTTATTTAAATTTGAAAAGCAGTCTAAACAAAATTTCCACCATTTCCAAACCTCTTTTGATTTGAAGCACTGTTTTGCAACAAAATAGCCCGAATCTCAGAAGCATATATATATATATATCAATATCATAAGAAACATATTTTTTCCTATTAATGTGTTATACTAATATTTTTTTCTTCTTTTTTTCAATTTTTGTGTAGAGAAGAGAGAAGGTGGAAGTTAAAAGGGAGATATATGTATGGAAGATTAAATGCTAGAAAAATTGCAGAGATAATTTTGTTTTTTAGGATTTTTCTATTTTGATTTATAAATTTGGGTTGGGAATTGCAGGTTGGACAGTCCTGATTTGTTTTTTATTTTTATTTTTTTAATAAAAAGACTATAATGAGTATAAACGGGATATATTTAGTAAAAAAATAATTAATAATTTTACTTAAGGTATATTTAGACTTTGGGTATGTTTAGAGGTTTTGTGGGTATGAATAGCCGCACTCATAAACAAATCAAAAACTACATTTTTCACAACTAAGAGATATATAACAAGTACCACAAAAAAATGAACATATCACAAGTTTTGATCAATCTCAGGTAAACATATTCTACTCCTCCATAATCCTTGCTTCGATTGATGGATTTGTTTGAAAAATGAAGAACTTCTTCTTCTTCTTAGTACGACCGTCGGGTTGGGGTGAGAAGTTTGGAAGGTTTTGGGGCTTTTTTTTTTTTTTTTTTTTTTTTTTTGGGAAATTAATGGATCCTTTTTCTTTAATAGGTAAAATAAGAAAATAGTATGATTTAGAAAGTAAATGAGATAGAAAAAAAAAGTATGTATGTAAGGTGTCATTTCTATTAATATACTTGGAAATGATACTTTGGATAATAAGGTTTACATTTCTTTGAGATATACTTTCTTCGTTTAAAATATATATATATATATATAAATATATTATGTTTCATAATAATAATTTTTTTTTGTTAATTTGACAAAGACACAACTTTTAAAAAATCATAAATTCACATTTATATGATTATTTTTATTTGTTGATTGGACTTATTTAATCATATATTATTTGTTGTGAAATAAAAAATTAATTTTTTTAAACCTTGATTAATAAAATAAGACGTTAACTTTAAAACATTTTCTTTATTGGGATAAAACATAGTTTTGAAATAAAACTATTTTTTTTCTTTTTTAGAACGAAAGGAATATTAATTATTGTTTCAACTAAAAGAATATATCTTTGCTAATTAAATAATCATTATATATTATGCAACGTCCCAATTTTCTAGGTTGTTTTAAATATAATTATTTGAAATATTGACATGCTATATATCTATATATATATATAATCATGAGTAAAAAATAAAATAAATATAATAGTCGTTACTTACTCTTAGTTTTATTTTAATCACATCACACTAAATTAAATAAAGAAATAAGTCATTTTATAACTTCATAACTTGATTCACATAACACTCTAAATTCCTTTAATACAATATTCCAACTTAAGAGAGCTTTCATAAATCACTGTAGAATAATATAATTAAATTAGAAAAAATAGCACATAGTTCATTGAATTACTTTAACCTATCATGCATCTAAATTAATAAAAATACAATTAAGCATAAAATTTAACAATTTCAATTTCATGGGCAATATTATATAAGTCAATAGAGTCTTGTAAAAGTATAATAAAATTCTAAGAATTTAATATATCAAGGCACAAACACTATGAAACCTATAAAACATAATTAACGTAATTTAATTACCAATATCTAACACTAACTATTAATAAAGACTACTAGTTTTTCTCAAATTTTGTAAGGCTTAATTACATAAAAGAATCACGATTTTTTTGTCAATTATCAATTGTTACATGACCTCTCAAACATAAGAAAGAAGTGTAAAATATTTGTAATTTTTTCAATTCAATGCATATGGGTTAATTTCAGGCTTCAATTGTTGACGAGGAGCCAAAAATTCAAATTTTGGGTTTCATTGCTATACATGTGGCAAAGGTTGATTTTTTAATTATATAAAAATTCACAACTTTTTGATTAGTTATCATATATAAAATTTCTTTTTTAAAACTTAACATATACATAAAAAATTTCTTATTTCTCAATAGAGCAATACATGTGTGCTAATTTCAGGCTACAATTGCTAATTAGAATCTAAATTTTATATTGTCGCCCATATTATTTTAGATGTTGAATAAATAAAAATTTAAAACTATATATGATAAAAACAACTTCATTTTTCTATTAGAAAAATTAAGTGAAATTGTTTGTCCAATATGTGAAATAAATAACCACCGTCCTCAATCTTTCTCATATGTTTTTTCTTTATACATGTTAACAAAATATCTTTGATTTTTTTAGCTTTATATAATATTATTGTTTGTATTAATACCAAATTTATGCATATTAAATGTTATAGTTTTATATTTGGTAATAACTTAATTTCAACCTAATATAACATGTTTTAAGGAGACTTAGGGCTACTAAAAACGAATCGCAAAAGTTGATGATGGTGGTTTCTTGTATCATGAAATAGAAGAAAATATGTTCTCATCTTTCTATAAAAAAAATGTTATTTTAATTTGTTTAAATTTTTAACCTTAAAAAAAATCATCTTATTCAATGTGTACAGAAGTGGGGCCCCACAAAAGATTTAAGATTCAGGTAAGCATTTGAAGCCTAAAATTGGCACACGTGCATAAAGTTAAAAAAATCAAAATTGATGTATTTGTTGGTTAATTTAAAAAAAAAAAACATGTTATATATGATAATTGATCAAAAGGTCGTGATTTTTATATAATTAAAAAAAATAAAAATTTGCCACATGTATAGCAGTGGGATCCAAAATTTAAATTTCGGGCTTCACGTCAGCAATTGGAGTCTAAAATTGATGCATGTGCATTGAATTGAAAAAATGACAAAGATGGTGCACTTCTTTATTATGTTTTAAAGGTCATGTTGCAATTGATAATAGACAAAAAAATTTGTGAATTTTTATGTAATTAAGCCATTTTGTAAAGATTAAACTTCGAGTACTATTCATATGTTTTACGGTTCTGCCTCGTGTCCATCGTCATGCCCTAAGTCAACTTAAAGATTCAAATAAGGTGGGGTGAACTTTAGCTTGTGAGAAACCATACTTGTCAATATTAATCATACAGATGAAGTTATAGCATGAACAATCAATTATAACTTGAACTTAACTTGAGGCATGTAAATGTACTTATAAATACTGATCAATAACTTGTAACTTGTAAATATAAAAAAAATCACATATATAGTAAAAAGTAATATAAGTAAATTAACAAATAAGAAATCCCACATTAATAAATGATGTGGTGAATTTATGCAAATGTCCATCACCGTGCTCTGATTCCTTATTGCTACAATTATAGAGACTCGCGACTTCTACTTATATAAAAATTCATGACTTTTTGATTAATTATCATATGTAACATGTCTTTTTAAAACTTAACATGTAAATAAACAATTTCTTATTTTTCAATCGATCAATACATGTGTACTAATTTTTTGCTACAATTGCTAATTCGGAATCTAAATTTCATATTGTAGCCCATATTGTTGTAGATGTTGTATAAATAAAATTTTAAAACTATATGTGATCAAAACAAATTTCTTTTTCTAATAGAAAAATGAAGTGAAATTTTGTGTCTAATATGTGAAATAAATAACCACCATCCTCAACCTTTCTCATATATTTTTTCTTTATGCATGCTAACAAAATATCTTTGATTTTTTTAGCTTTATATAATATTATTGTTTGTATTAATACCGAATTTATGCATATTAAATGGTATTGCCTTATATTTGGTAATAATTAAATTTCAACCTAATATAACATGTTTTAAGGAGGCGTATGGCTACTAAAAACGAATCGTAAAAGTTGATGGTGGTGGTTGCTTATATCATGAAATAGAAGAAAAAATGTTCTCATCTTTCTATGAAAAAAATGTCATTTTAACTAGTTTAAATTTTTAACCTAAAAAAAAAACAACTTATTCAATTCGTACAGAAGTGGGGTCCCACAAAAGATTTGAGATCAAGGTAAGCAATTGGAGCCTTAAAATTGGCACATATGCATAAAGTTGAAAAAAAATCAAAATTGATGTATTTTTGGTTTTTTTTTAAAGACATGTTATATATGATAATTGATAAAAAAATCATGAATTTTTTTGTAATTAAAAAATCAAAATTTACACATGTATAGCAATGAGATCCAAATTTTAAATTTTGGGCTTGACGTCAGCAATTGGAGCCTGAAATTGACTCATGTGCATTGAATTGAAAAAATAACAAAGGTGGTGCACTTCTTTATTATGTTTTAAAGGTCGTGTTGCAATTGAGAATTGACAAAACAAATTGTGAATTTTTTTTTGTGTAATTAAGCCATTTTGTAAAGGTTATACTTTGAATGCTATTCATATGTTTTACGGCTCTGCCTCGTGTCCATCGTCATGCTCTAATTCAACATAAAAGTCCAAATAAGGTGAGGTGAACTTTAGCTTGTGAGAAACCATACATGTCAATATTAATCATACAGATGAAGGTATAGCATGAACAATCAATTATAACTTGAACTTAACTTGTGGTGTGTAAATGTACTTGTAAATATTGATCAATAACTTGTAACTTGTAAATATAAAAGACATCACATATATATTAAAAAATAATATAATTAAATTAACAAATAAGAAATCCCACCTTAATAAATGATGTGGTGAATTTATGCAAATGCCCTATCACCGTGCTTTGATTCCTTATTGCTACGACTGTAGAGACTCATATCTTGTTTAAAAAATATTAATTAAAACTTGTTAATAATATTTTTAAAAAACATTTATTGAAAAGTATGAATTTAAATAAATTAGTAATATGAATGTAATAACTTGGTTATGGGTTAAGTGTAAGGCTAAGGAACGAATTGTAATCTTAAAAAATTTAGGGGACAAAAATGAATTAAGGGGGTGTTTGTTCTCAGATGTAGGTGCCCGTAGACAGTCTGGCTATGGACATTCAAGATGTAAAAATGAGTTTGAATAGTAAAAAATAATGTTTGTATTGGAATCTAATATGGTATGATGTGTACTGTAGATGTCAAATCATTACGTTAAGTGGGCTGGTTTAATATTATTTGATTGTTATAATGATGTGTATAATGATTGATTGATTGGGTAATTATTAAAAATATTAGAATTTGTGGAGTTAAAGATTAGTTCATGATATGTGATGATTTTTATGTTGTTGATGGTGAGTTATTTTATTTTTATTATTTGTTTTAGTTGATATTATTCGTTTATTTTATTTACCTAATTTTTGCATACTTTTAACACTTCTTTTGTATTTTTTTTATTTTCATTTTTTACTTCTTTAAAAATGATTATTTTCACGTATTTTTATATGCAAAAAAAAAAAATAACTAATAACAATTTTGCCTAATTCTTTTGTTAATTTGATATTTATTAATATTTATTTTAGCAATTTTAAATTTGTATTATATGAGTTGACATAAAATTTATTGATCAATAGTATTTTTAATAATTTAAAATTTTTGTTTTAAAAAACCATATATCTAAACTAAAACACAACAAATAGATTAATTTTCTTTATAAAAACATTGCGAACCTTCCACCTAACATAATCAAATATTGTCATTCACATGTTTTGTTTGTAATATATGAAAACAAGATTTTTTATGTCAAGTTAATGAAATTCCTATGCAAACAAAATAAACATAATTTAACAAACTTATTTATACATTCACATTACGCATACAAAGCATTACAAAGCGAAGTTATCATACATGGATAATACGTAGAAACAATCATACATTACTATTACATAGTAGTCAACAATACGTGTTCAACATAGTCACACAATCTTAGAAAAGTAGACTAAATACTTATATTCGCCCACATTGCTTGGGCAATATCTTCTCACATCTGGCCCTGGTCATTAATATCAATGATGTTTGGGAATGTCCTCTAGGAAAATATAAGCTCATCGTCTGCATAGTGTGGATACATGCTGTCAAACAATGGGTCATCTCGACCTTGTCTGCACACAAAATTGTGTATAACACAAAAAACTAGGACAAATGACACCTGATGTTGAGGCACCCCCCACATGGCAACTCTTAAGCACTCCAAACGGGCATGGCGGTGGTTAACAACTCTTGAGGTGTGTGAGCTTGAAAACCTCTACTATTCCACTAAAGCAAGTGATATCGTATCATTCCTATATGATGCTAGAAAAAGTACATAGTTAGTGTAGAAAACATCCATGAGATAAAATCACATTGAAAGATCGTGAGTATAAATTATTCTTCATTATACCAGATAATCACTTATTAGAATTTTAAAATGTGCATTATTACCATCTGGAGGCCATGGAAAAACGGATTAGTTCTAACTACATTTGTTAACACATGAGCATCACTTGCACTCCCCTCTCATCTAGTTAGCATGTACTAAACTCCAAATCAAAATCACATATGGCAAACACATTTTGAGACACAGTGTGCTAGTGGAATCGGTACACATTTTGTCGACCAATGGGTACCCAAATAATAATTAACGTACCATCTATAGCTCAAATCACACCCTAATCATAATTTACAGAAGTAGATTATGGTTTCATTAAAATATGAAAGTTGAAATTGAAGTTTATGTATATCTCGAAGTAGGGGAAGAAACTTTGATTGTTAAACACCGATGGGTGGATAAAGTTAAAATTTGGAGGAGTTATAAACTCGGATACAAAAGTGATTAGAGCATTCATAATATCTTGTACATGACGATTAATCATCTTTAACGAATGCTGCAAGCACTCTATACTGTCCCGCTGTCTAAGATGCATTGAAACCGTTCTCAAGAAAATTGCCACTAACTCGATACAAGACACTCATGTTTGTTGGCAATCTGAAATCAAGCCTCTAGATTCCAATAATCTTACAAATGTGTAGAAATGGGGCCTTGTCAACCTCATATTATCGAAAAATATTTCATCAGTACCCATAAGAATCTCTCCAAACTAATCATTTCCAATTAAAATCAACATATGGTAAAGGATCCTTTCTTGCTTACATAAATGAGGCAACAAAACTTGTACCATGAATCGAATAATAGTCTCCTCCTCAGATGATGTATTTTCTTCATGATCTTCGAAATCTTCATCAACTTTAGACATGTGATCATCCCCATTGTCGTCCATCATTCTTAAATATCACAAACTATCATAAGTGTAATATGTAGAAAATATACAAAAAGATATGACAAAAAAAGATAAATATAGGAAAAATTGGGGCACTTACCCCTTTAATATTTATACAAATAATAGGTACAATAAGTGGCATGAAACCATGCACATTGTTCCAAATAAAACAAACAAATAAAAAAGCAAACAAACAGTGCATATAGTAGATTGTCACAATTAGTACATGCCTAATATAATAATAAACTAGATTGTTCATAGAAATGAGAGGTCAATAATATGAAAGACTCAGACAAGGGAGTCAACCCACTCGCTTAGCTCCTTGGGCGAGAAGGACAAGAACATGCAATGGTAATCTCGGTCTTCAAACGTTCATTGAAACTCTAGGTATGTTACAAACGACTTCAAAGCACGTCTTGAATACGCTCGACATCTCGCTCGAGTAGCCTCTCTTGGATGTGAGATATGCATCAAAGTTGTCGAGGACAGAGTAAGAACAACATCTTTCTTAGAAGATCCACTCCCTCGTCTGCGAGAACCACTGACACTATCTTGATTCGTGGTTTTGAGAAAGATCGGCATTGACTTGAACGGGCATATCAAAATTGGTCTTGCCTTCTTGGGGAGAGTCATCCTCATTCTCATCGTTAGAAATGAGTGGAGCACCGCTAGAGTAGGTTTTGATTCCCATGACCGTATTTTTTCCAAAGAGGTTCGTGCACAAGTTGAAATGTGGAAGCTCCTTTCTAATAATAGCTTTGTTGTCATGGTGCTCCTAAAAAGGTTGGGCAATGGTAGATTTTTAATGAGTTTATTACAATGTTCAATATCTTTATTTGTTTATTAGTTAAATTATTAACTACCTCATAAATAAGTGCTACGTCTTCCAGTCCTATGATCATCTCTCATGACTCAGACTATGACAAACCCACCCCCGTGTTTATATCGTAGATTATACAACAACTTCCACAACTACTTTAAGTTCTTGAACTTTATTTTGCCGTGGTGAAGTGTGTACGTTGTTTGGTCGGTGGAAATATTATTCAATTTTAGGCAAATGAAATTCATTACTTGGATGGAAAAAATCATTGTGAGTAAATGACCATTTTGATATTCTTGGTGACACAAGAATATGAAGTTGGACTCATTTTCACGAGACCACATCACTTTGTCGTTGACATTCACGACATCTAAAAAAACAAAAACAAAAAAGGTTGAAGGAATTTAGTTTAACATTCTCCATGAACGTGCTTATGTAAAATTATAACTTTTAAATTAGTTTCAAATAAATGTAAAATTTTACTTGTATGCTTATTTTGAAATTTGAATGGATTATTATGCATACTTCACCTAAAATGAGCATAGTTATAAGCAAAAAAATACGCTTTATACAAAATTTGGCCCTGTTATAGAAAAGCATTTATCCAGTTTTCCTAAATCGAAGAACATATGTGATTTACAAAACCAATCATTTTCACGAAATTGAGAAAATATTTTTCTGTAATCTCCAAAAATTGAATAATACATGTGAGTTCCAGTTTAGATCATTTTCAAAACATTCTTTCAAATTAATTTTAAATTTATGAACAAATCTATTTATCTTTATTTACTTTTTGTTATATGTCATATTATTTTTTGGATTAATTAAAAAATTCATAATTTCTCAGTAGTCAGTAAACATACAAAATTGGTCAAAATTATATAATCAGATGAATTTCAAGAATAATATGCTAATAAATTTCATCTTATTTCTAAAATATTTGCCAAATTTCAACAAAGTTTTATTATTGTAGCTAAAGATCACATTTTCATCATGATTTGCAGAATTATTATCGGCATAAGAAATTGCTAAAACAACTTCATAAGTAACCTTAAAAAAATGCAATAAACTCCAAATGAAAAATTATCAATATTATTAAATATTCAAGAAAGTACATCATACATCAATTTAAATTTGGCGGACAACAAGCTATTGGTAGACAAAAAAAATGTTAGATTATTCATAATTACAAAGCATTAAATAATGCAACATAAAATGGAAACAATCCATATTTATATAAGTGGTCACATAAAGCATCCTACACACCAATACAGTTAACTAACATATATCACAAACACAACACATAACCATCAAATGAACATATAACAGGCAAAAAGGCGGGGGGGGGGGGAGGGGATCATATGAATATGATTGCTTTGCACTCTTCCACCTCAAAATGAAATTATATAGAATATATATATATATATATATATATATATGACATACGTGTTGAAAAACAGATACAAGAAACCTAAATCTATTAAGGGAGAATTACTTACTCCGTCACTTAAGAGGTTAGGGAACCCCAAGCATGATGGACTAAAACAAATGGCTAGTGTAGCCAAGAATCTCAGTTTATGTGTAGTGGAATAACATCAACAAAACATGGATAAACAAGCATACTTGTAAAGCAAAATAGTCCATAATTGAATAAAAAATAAATATGTTGGACATATTGAACAAAACTAAAATAACAGCTATAGTTTAAATTTAATAAAGACAAACCATGCTGGACATATTAACAAACATACTTGCAAGGAATCTCGGTTTTACAGTTGAAGAAAATCATGTTGGACATATTGACTCAACAAAAATCAGAACGAACTTAAACTGAACAATGAACTAACAAAAACTTAATAATGACCATAAACAAAACAGAGCAATGAACATATCAAGAAGACAACATTAACAAGCATACTTGCAAGGAATCTCAGTTTTACAATTGAACAAAATCATGTTGTACATATTGAACTCAATAAAAAAGAAGAAGAAACTAAAACTGAACAATGAACAAGAACAAAACTTAGCGATGAATATAAACAAAAAACAAAGCAGTGAACACAAGTTAACATAAGATTAACAAACATACTTTGGAATCTTGGTTTTTTAGTTGAAAAAAATCATGCTGGATATATTAACCTCACAAACTTAAAAAAAACAATAAACAAGAACAAAACTTAGCAATGGACACAAACAAAACAGAGCAGTGAACATAGAGAAAACATGTTTAACAAGTATACTTGCAAGGAATTTCAGTTTTTCAGCTGAAGAAAATCATTGGGGACATATTGAATTAAAAAAAAAAAAACAGAACAAATTTAAATTGAACAATAAACAAGAACAAAACTTAACAATGACCATAAACAAAACAAAGGAGTAAACATGAAGAAACAGGATTAACAAGCATACTTGCAAAGACTATTAGAAGAAAACAATAATAGAAGAAAACATGATTAACAAGAATTTCAGTTGAAGAAAATCATGTTTGACATATTGAAGACAACAAAAAACTAAAATATAAGATCAAAATACTAAATGACGAAATGAACATAAACAGATTCAATCCCAAATTATATCAAAAGTGAAAATGAAAAGAGATCTCGCAGGAAACTCAGTGAAAATGGGTTTCATGCAAAGTGTGTGGGTTGTGTGTGGTTTCTTCTTCATATCTATCCCATATATATACATGAGAACCAACCATATACATTATTATACATATGAACTCAATAGTCATAATAAATCATAAATATATTATATACACAAGGAAAATAGTAACAATACAATACAAAAACACAAAAAAGTATAAAATAAATAGGGATTTTCAGAGTTTCAATCAAAGAGAAGAGAAGAGAAGAGAAGAGAAAAGAGAATCTTCCACAAGAGGACGATGGAGAAGAGAGAAACTCCTATGTTAAATGATAGAAAATGACATGTCTGTTTTGGGGGCACGACGGGCTAAGGTTTTGTGGATGGAGAGTCATACTCCATCCACATGCTATAAATGAAAACTACTTAGGTTGGATGGGCCTAGCCCAGTTGAAAACATCCCCAGCAATATTTCCATCCACATCAATATTAAGATTTAGGCTTAAAATCCATTCTCTTTCTCTCCAAAGCAACAAAACAACCTTCTTATCTCACTTTCTCCCACTTTCTTCACTGGACACCACACACACATGCACATATCTGATCACTTCTACTTAAACAATTAAACACCAAAAACTATAGGGAGTTGATAAAAATAGAAATGTATAAATCTCAGTTGCCAAACGTAGCCAAAGTCCAATCAGCAAAGTTAGAAGAACTCGAGCTCACGATATTTGCTCATACATGGGATTGGAATCCAAAGCACGAATATTGTAGAATTTATTGTCTCCTATTTCATGCACACAATTGTATCGCGGCATGTGTCCTACTCAATAATATTCCTGGGCCTATATATAGAAGTTTGTAAAGACTATAGAAGAATTAATGAAGAGAAAGTTCACCAGAATTATTTCCTTCTCTTTGTTTAAAAATTGATATTTACTTTCAAGCATCTCTTAGCTTAACATGTGGTTCCTTCACTTCCTTTATGGTATCAGGCAACATGTTAAATAATCTGCTGTCTCTATGTTGTTTCTTGTGTTATTTCTACAAATTACTGTTACATTGAAGACATGTTTCTTTCTCATATTATGGTTCCAGCTACAAATTTTGTTTCTCGGTTCATTTTCATTATTTTACTTCCATAAATCGTTATTGATGACTTATGTTGATGACATTGTCATAACTAGCAGCATCCCTCAAGAGGTTGAGCAGTTAATATCTGATTTAAGCAATGTTTTCTCATTAAAAGATCTTGGAAGGATTAGTTATTTTCTTGGGATTAACTTCACTACTTCAAAGGAATATATGTTCCTTAATCAGTCTAAGTACATAAAAGATATCTTAGTTAAGGCCAACATGAAGGATGCAAAAGGGCAGAATACACCTATTTTGAGTAGTCCAGCTTTGTCCAAACATGAAGGACAACCCTTTGAAGATAAATACCTTTACAGAAAAATCATTGGAGCTTTACAATATGCAACAATAACTAGGCCAGATATTTCTTACAGTGTAAACAAGTTGAGCCAATACATGCATTCACCCTTAGACAAACATTGGAAAATTGTTAAAAGGATCCTGAGATATCTTGCTAGAACTTTAGATCATAGTTTGAAGTTTACTAAAAATTCTTAATTGGAGTTAACAGCCTTTGCAGATGCAGATTGGGCATTTGGATGATAGAAGGTCTATAACAGGTCTTTGTATATATTGGGGGAAGAACCTGGTTTCTTGGAGTTTCAAGAAACAAGCAACAATCTCAAGAAGCAGTACAGAAGCAGAATATAAGGCACTTTCTACTATTACTTGTGATGTGATTTGGCTATGATATTTGCTTGATGAGTTGGGAGTTTTGAGAATGAGAATTCCAGTGATATGGATAGATAATCAAAGAGCAATTTCTCTTTCGACTAATCTAGTCAACCATTCAAGAATAAAACACTTTGAGCTAGATTTGCACTTCATACGAGAAAAAGTGGAGAAGTGACAGTTACTTCTATGACCTTGCCCGAATTGAGGGAGCATGAAAATAGAAATGGATAAATCTCAGTCGCCAAACATAGCCAAAGTCCAGTCAGCACATTTAGAAGAACTTGAGCTCACGATATTTGCACATACATGGGGATTGGAATCCAAAGCGTGAATAGGGTAGAATTTATTGTCTCATATTTCATGCACACAATTGTATCGCGACATGTGTCCTACTCTAGAATATTCCTAGGCCTATATATAGAAGTTTGTAAAGACTACAGAAGAATTAATGAAGAAAAGGTTTATCAGAATTATTTCCTTCTCTTTGTTTAGAAATTGATATTTACTTTCAGGCATCTCTTAGCTTAACATGTTGATCTTTTACTTCCTTTAGTTGACGACATCAATAGCATGAGACATAATGGTTGTGGCGGTGTGAGATGGGATGGTAGCTGCAAGGCAAGGTATGATGGTGACTACACCAACAATGACGAGATACAATGGCGACGACAACGGTAATGGCAACGTCAAGATACGCTAGCGACAACAACGACAATGATGATGTATGATGGCGATGCGGCTCAAAAGAACAATCCCTCTTTATCTTTCTCTTCTGTTTTTTATTTTTTATTTTTTGCTACTCTTTAATGTTCGTCAAATATTTGTATTTGGGATTGTATAGTATCAAGAAGGAAAAAAAGAGAGCAAAGTTTACATGTAACTGGTTTCTGCGTGTTTTTAAGAATGCGTTTTGGTCTTTGCTAATACACAACTTACTTATTGCAGTTGACATATTTCAAATTTCGATTCATGAGATTTAATGGGGAGTTGATGCCACTAATTGAGGAATTTATAGTTAAGAGTCAGCCATAATCCCCTCAAAACACATCCTTGTATTGCAATTTTTCCTTTTAATTTGAGACCGTTGGGGCTTAGATATAACTAGTATTTCTTTTGTGCAATGCTCGATTTATAATATAATAATATAATAAATTCTTTTTAAAAATAAAATACATAACTATATAAAATATATTTTGATAAAAATTATTTAAAATAAAAATATCCCACAATATAAAAATATATTAAATATTAAAATATACCACAATTAATGTATGAAAATAATACTTTATATTTAAAAATTAATATATTATTATTATATGCAATATGGATATCAAATTGTAGATCATGAAAATTTAATTAATTTGATATATATATATATATTTTTTTTACAGAAACCAGAGTTGAGATAAAAAATATTATAACCCTTTAAAAATTAGAGTAATAAGAAGAACAAAATCTAATTGATTATTAGCAAAAAAATGACATTTATGTAAATTAGTCCACTGTCCTGCTTTATATACTTATAGATTAGTAATTTGAGCTTAAAATAAAATTACTAAGTATATGAGCTTTAATAGCTTGAGTATCCAATAATTGTGTTATTATTTCTTTTTTTTAATATAAGATGAAGATATACTATAAATGATGTATTTATGATATATGGTGGACTTATATAAAAATAACCTGAACTTGAAAATAATAACAATTAACATAAATTTAACGAGTAAAGCCGAGAATTGACATCTAAATTTATTCTTGATTTGAAATAAAATATTGGGCCAATCTAGTAACAAAATTGGGCCATAAGGCCCAAACTTTATAAGACGATGTATTTTCCTGATTTGACCTAAAATCAAAATACACGCATAATGACATATAATTAAATAATGCCAAAAAAGAATTTTGGGCACTACATATTATATTATACTTCACTTTATTATTCACGTTTGATGTCTGATTTATAATAAATTTTTAAATATAAAATAAAATAAAATATATTTATAAGATAATTTTGAATGATAAATATTTAATAATAAAATTATAGAGTATTAAGTATTTTACTATTTTACAGATAAAAATATGTGAATCGATCTAATTTTGTACAAAAAAAATATTCTCTCCTACCGAAAATAAAAACCGTGTTTTCATAATAAATTAATTAATTGTATTAAAATAAAAATATTTAATAATTATTAGTTAAAATTTATTTGTAACCTAAATACAATAAATTAGTAAATATTTAATTCTAACTGAAATAGTCAAACAAAACATAATTCTATTTTTTCCAACATAATATCTCATATAAATTTATATGATATGGATGTGAAAAGAGAATTAATTTTATATATTATACATAAAAAATAATCAAAACAAAAACATTATTTGTATTATAACAAATTGAAAATATTTTTCTATTTTTTTTAATTCAATAAAGAATTCAAGAATATTTTATCTTCATGAAATTTTCAGTTCACCAACCATAATGAAGCACAAACTTTTGTACCTACATCGCCCAAAAGAAAAAAAAAAGAAAAGCAGCAGAATTTTTTGCACACAGTAGGTAAATAAATTTGGCTGTATGTACAGTGTGACAGTGTAATGTAAATGGGTGTTCACAGTCGTTTATCTTTCTCTACTATTTCCATCATCCGCTCTTCCTTTCGCCCTACAAATCCCTACAATTTCCTCCGCTCAACAGTTCGAAGCTTTGCCGTCATGGCTGACGAGGTCGTCAGAGGGAATGTTCTCCCCAACGGCGTCGCTTCAATCACTCTTGATCGCCCCAAAGCCCTTAATGCTATGAACCTAGGTCTCCTCGTCTACTTCTATCAGCGTGGATCTATTGTTATCTGGTCTTTATTCACTTTTTTTTTTATTATTATTGTTATTTTTTTTGGAGCATAGCGTTTCTTAGCAATTTGATTACATATAATATTTACAATGATCATAATTTTTGTGTTCGTGTTATTAGCATACGCTCTATTGTTCTGTACGGGCCGTGAAGTTTGGAATTTTTTTACTTATTTAGTGGGTAAAAGTCGAGTACTCTTGATTGATGCCAGGTTTATTGGTTGCTAAATTTTGTTTTCACTGCATTCTGATGTAGATATGGATATCAAATATAAGAGTTATCTGGATGAATGGGAAACAGATCCAAGGGTCAAATGTGTTTTGGTTGATAGTAGCTCACCTCGTGCATTTTCGGCAGGTTATTACTCTCCCGAGTCTCCTGTTCCATTTATGTTATCTAATATATAAGTAGTATTATACTCGAACTTGGTATTTTTAGTGAAATTTTATTAGGGGTTATACATTGTGGCGAGTGCTTGGAAAAGTTTCAGGGTAAACATTCATGATCAATGCAGGGATGGATATTAAAGGTGTAGTTGCTGAAATTCAGAAGGACAAATCCACTCCTCTTGTGCAAAAGGTTGCTCTTTTTGTCACAAAAGTCGAAATATATGCTATGCATGGTGGGACCTTGTGTAATAGTTGTTTTGTAAAAGAAACATGGACATTTGGCTGTCTTAAACTGTTATTTATTTATTTGTTTATTTTGCTTGCTTTGGTAGTTGTTTAAGTGGTGACCCAGTTTCTGGAATCTTGATACTGTTGGACTCTTGATACCGGCAGCTAGGACTCTTAGTTAACTACTTCATGTGCAGGTGGTGATGTGAAGCAGATTACAACAAAAAATCAACAGTCAGACATGATTGAGGTGTAGCATAGTAAAAAATTGACTATAAATACTATAGAAACTTTTGTAGGTCTAGGAAATCAGTTCGCTTGTGATGTGATCATGTGTGCTAACATGGATGACTGTTAAACATTGTACACCAGCCTTATAATCCATTTACTGCCTGATACAATGATATTAGGGGGATTCATGTTTCAACGAGACGAACTTACTCCGACTGTTCATGATTACCCCTTCTAAAAGCTTAGGATCTAGGAGAATGATTTAATACTCAACAGCACAACCTATGACTTGTAGATTAACTACATTTTGGTGAAGGCTTGCATGTGAAACCTTGTTTTTGTTTCTTTCATTGTTTCTCTTTCCAAAAATTGGTAGCAGCACGGTTGGTACCTAAGACCCTTTGTTGGCATGTCATTAGTACCAACAAGTTGAGAGGGAAATACGTTGAGAGATCTTCTAAAAATATGATCAAATTTATAGACATTTCGAGATTGCTTGTATTTTGAGGAAATAAAATAAACAGGACTAATACAACCAATCCTAGAAATAAGGGAAAAAAACTCCTTCTAAGGAAATAAAAAATATGAAATCAATTTAGGGTTTCTTTTTCACACTGAATAACTGATGTTGTAAACCTCCTGTTTCTGTACGTGTTTCACTGGTTAGATGTATTGTTTGCAGATACTTTAAAATCTTATACAATAATCTCCATGGTTTTGATACATTTCATTTTCAAATAATATACTAATCTTATAAAAAATACAATAAACTAAAAAGAACTTCCTGGAGTTAATTACTCTTGTAGCTTTTCTTACTTTCTCTTGGAAGAAGTTTCTTAGCATGCCTGAAATAATTAGATTGATGCTTACTTATCAAATCACATGAGGCACAGATCATATGCAGTCCCATATGGAAAAACCCAGGAAGTTTCCTCTGAAAGTTTTAGATTGTTTCTAGAATAGTCATTAGTAAACAATCTTAGAAAATTTCTTTATGGACGTAAATTTTCAATGTAAATTTTCAATGTGATGTTTGAAATTATGGAGGTTGTAATAAATTTATTGTTTAGTATGTTATAGTCTGACTCGCAAATTACACAATGTAGCAGAAATCTCTAGGTGATACTTTAGTGGCTGACAGGTACCTAGCCTCTATGGTGCAGTGTCAGCTGCGTAAATTCTCTGTTTTAGGTCTCTATTTCTCTCTAGCGCCTTTGGTTCAGCGGCCTTGTAGATTCTCTTGTGTGTAAATATATAGTTACTTTTATGTTATTTTTTATATTTTTTTCTGATGTATGTAATGTATTTTATATGTTGATATAAGTAAGGGATTTCAGCTCACTTATAAGCTTTGTATAATTTTGACTGTATGAGGTAACTTAGGCTGATGGAACTTTGCATTCAAAATCTGTAATTTGGTTTTATCAGGCTTTCCTACACTAAGTGCGTATATGGTGAATTTTATTTTTTTATTTTCTTTCTCACCCATTGTTTGCTTACTTGCTGATTGTGTATAATGAAAAGAATCAATTTTCTCTAATCAATCGTTGGCATAATTTCTTCAACACCCAATAACTATTTCAGCAGAACTTAGTTCAGCCTTTGTTCATCAAGGTGGTTTTCCTGAGTTTATTAATCTGCATTATGTTAAGCTGCACGTTTCCATTAAATTATTTGATCCTAATGTACACCTGAGAAATTCCTGATCATTTTGAGTTCATCAATAGGTCTTCACTGCTGAATATTCGCTAATATGCAAGATTTTTGAGTACAAAAAGCCTTATATCTGCCTCATGGATGGCATAACAATGGGATTTGGTATTGGCCTATCTGGTCATGGTCGTTACAGGATCATTACCGAGGTAATCAATTTCTAGTCCAGCATAGTTTGCTGTTGCTGCTTAATGGGTAAATACCTGAAATTATGTATTTTGTGCATAATTCCTGTCAGAAAACTGTCCTTGCTATGCCGGAGAATGGGATTGGCTTGTTTCCAGATGTTGGCTTTGCATATATTGCAGCAAAAAGCCCTGGAGAAGGAGCAGTAGGTCAGTCTTTTGCCATTTAGGTGGTTCCACTTGGAATGGACATGCTGATTCCTTTTTATCGTTCATTAAAAGCTAGTGGTTGGTTCTCTCTTGTCTAGAATGTATATTTCTGAATTAACTGTGCTTTGCTGAATATCATAGATTACATACTCCTACCGGATGCAATTCATAACAATAGAATTAAGCAAACTGTTGAACATGCCCTTATCTAATAAAAAGGTGAAACGAATTTTCTTTGCAGGTGCCTATCTTGGATTGACTGGAAATAGGATATCAATGCCAGCTGATGCTCTATATGCTGGTCTGGGTACACACTACGTGCCTTCTGGGAGCTTGGCTGCATTAAAGGAAGATCTTTTGGCAACCACATTGTATGTTTGTTATGCTGTAATTTAATTTTTATTTTTGATTCCTACTATGTTATGCTTGGTTCTGCTCTGCATTTAATTGGAATTTATACTTCATTCAAGTGTGTTTCTTTTGCATGTGTAGTTCATTCTTGTCTTTTTTAGACAGTTTTTATTAACAGTATAGCAATCAACATATGATGTGTTCTAGTAAATTGTCCCTTGCATGATATCTGTGTGTTTTTAGCGCCTGTAGGGCATGATATGGTAAACAAATGTATATACTGGGTGTTATCTTCTGAGTTGTGTAGAAGCACATTGTTTAATGAAGTTTCTCTAATTTGTCTGTTGTTGATGTAGTTCTGACGACCCTGATCAGGACATCAGAACTTTGTTGAAAAGATACAGTAGAAACCCTGAGTCTGATCCTCGTCTGAAATTGCTTTTACCTCGGATAATTTCAACCTTTGGAAGCAAAAAATCAGTAAAGCAGGTTATAGATGAGCTGGAAAATCATCAGCTAAGTGGTGATACACTGGGTGAGTGCTAATATTGATAATTCTTTTCTCATCTGTCAGTGTATACATGTATTGAGTGATGTTTCTCATATTTCCCACTATCTTTTTGGCAGTGGCAGAGTGGGCTAAAGATGCTTTGCAAGGGATCAAGAAAGGAGCTCCCTTTTCTCTTTGCCTCACAGATAAGCATTTCTCAATAGTTGCTTCTGCCCAAGGGAATAGAAATAATGATTTATCTATGGTAAAAACTTGTCGTACTCTATGTATCCTCATTTATTTTCTGCCCTCTCTGTTGTTGCAGACCTTCAATATTTTTTTCTCTTCCTCATTGCTTATGTCTTGAAACATGCTCTGTACAGCTGTCTGGTGTGATGAAAGCTGAATATAGAATGGCTCTAAGGTCTTCTATTCGGGATGATTTCTCTGAAGGTGTTCGAGCTGTCTTAGTGGACAAAGATCAGGTGAGTGATGCACTGCTCTCTTCTGTTAGATTCTTATCCTTGTTGTCTTACTCTCGATTCTTTTGTCTTTCTGTGGTTATTTTGACTTGTGTTGTCTGTCTGATATTGTACTATCTTGTATAAATGAGGAAAACCCACTCTTTGCAACCTTATTATTCTTGGTTCAAGTTATATAGAAACAAGCGGGGAAAATATTTTTGCCACCAGAACTGCTGGGATTTTTAGACCTCACCATCTGAACTATTTTTCTGTTACATGTCACCATTGGAACTAATCGGTATTTGTTCCTTGCCATCACCGGTTGATTATTCGTAGGATTATTTTGGCGAAATGTTAAGTTGTTAAAAAATCATGAATTTTAGTAGAAAACGTAGCAACAAAAAACACTTCAAAATCTCAAGCACTGGGCACACGACAGAATCTCGGTGGAATATTATGCTGATTATGGCAAGGTACAAAAGTCGGTTATTTCGGATGGCAAAGTTCAAAACTCCTAATTGTTCGAATGTGAGGTAAATTTTTAGCCTTAACAATGTTTGGACATGATAATCTTCGCTGGCTTTCTAGTATTCAACGTGGCTAAGTCATAGGAGTTCATTTGAATTTCCAGCTTTCCGTGTATGGGACTCTTCAAACCGTGCTTCTATTGATTTGATATATAGCTAGATAAATTTGTGACAGTGCATTCCTATCTCGGGTGTATAAACCAAAATTCTGATATGGATTAACTAAGCGAACTGAAACATTTAATTGTGTGGTTTCTGGACAATATTGATTAGAGTCGTCCTAATTTTTGTCAGAACCCGAAGTGGAATCCGCCGAGCCTAGAAGAAGTGAATGCTGCTGAAATTGAAGCTATGTTTGAACCCTTGGGCCCTGGATTGGATGAATTGAATGTTTGAGGATATTATTGGAATCCGATAATCGTTGGGTTGTTAATTAGAAGATGCTTTCGGATTTATACTGGATGTAAAATAAAGAAACAGAATTATCCAGATACTCTGTATAACACATAAACGTAACAACTCTTCTGTATAATTTATTGGTTATTTCCGAATTAGTTATTTATGTTTAATGTTGTGAAACCTATTCTTTCTCTTTGATATTGATTTTAAGTTTCAGACACATGAATTAGTCTGCCCCCTTGAGTTGTTAGGAAAATGAAAAAGTATCTTAAAGTAAATGATAATGTAGTCCCATTTTATTTATTTTTTCCTTTTTATTAACATAATAATTTAATCTTTTCTATTATTCTTGGTTATTAATTAGGAATATGCTCGCTTATGGGCTGTCCATGTGCCCAGCTCTAAGAGAACATGTAATCTTAACCAACTTGGCCCTAATCTTAGTACATAGACCCAGGTTTAGTTATTAATTGAAGTGATTGTTGAGTCTGGATTAAATAGGAGATAAGTTATTATAAAAATAGTAAAGACAAGGACAATGAGAAAATAAGATGTAAAACTAAATTTATTCTAGTTTTTATTACACCTTATATTTTGGTATTATTAATATATGCTTTGTTGAATAATTTTAAAAAGCTGTTTTTAATACGTAATTCTGTTTTAAAATCCAAATTGTTTCTTAAAAAATATAGTAAGAAGACATTAAGCTTGTAAGTATTAACAAAGAAAATTGACCTATAGCATGATTCTTTATCATATAATGAAAAAATTAAAATCAAATCAACCTTAAAAATTAAAAATAAAAACTAAACATATATAATTATTAAATCAACCTTAAGGATTAAAATTGACACAATAGACGTCTGATATTTCACATACTTCTATGATAGTGGCAAATTAGTGAAGTTACCTAGTTGTCCAGTATAATTATGTATGTATTATAAGTCATTGCTTTCCCAGTGTAAAATAGGGTACACAATATCATTAAATTTGGTTCGTATTTATTTTATTTACTTATTACAAATTATTAATCAAACACAATAATAGTGAACTATTACTATTAAAATGATATAATAATTATACACAATTTCAATAACTATTTCTACACCAAATATAATATTACATTTCATACTACAAATTTTAATAAAATCACACATACAAAACTGTTGCAAATCATACATAAATCTATTCATCGGAATTAGATTATTGTACTTCCAAAATTGTTGTTTTTTGTATGGTTGTATTGCATGTTTTTGTGCTTGAAGAGCAAAAACTCTTACCTCTATCTTCAAATTTAGAGATGGGAGCGTAGGTCGGAGAAACCAGTAAAGGAAAATAATGCAACAATTGAATGAATAAAGTATGAAAGATTATTGAATAAATGAAAACCTAGCGCAGCAAAGTAAATCCTTGATTTATAACATAAAATTCTCTGTAAGTTATTAGATTGTTTTGTTGTCTCCCCACCCCGCTCCTTTTTTTCCTGCATATCCAAAAAAATATATATTCATACACATCTTTAAATGTGTAGATATATGAGTGCATATTTTACACCTGTAATATAAAACAAAGAATTGGAACAAATCAAATCTGTAAAAGTCCTCATTATATTATTTTAAATTGTGTTTATTTAATTGTAAATATAACATAGTAAGGACGCATGATTGGTGCCCATTTTACTTTGAGACCCAAAAGAAACAGGCTTAAAGACAATGAAAGTCTGAACCCAAGAACAAACATACCCTAAAGTAAAGGAAATTTCGACATTGAATCTATGTTCCTTTACAGAGACTGTATGAACAACACTTAGGTGCAATCTCCATTTCTAAGAGACTGCAGTAGCTCTAAATATCCTAGCCCTTCAGGCTTAATATACCTGCAGGTGTTCAAATAGCTTTAGCAATAAAACCATCAATTATGTATGATTCAACACATCATAAACAAAGGAAAGAGATCATACCCATGGCGAAACAGGAAATCGATAATAACAAGATTGCAGTTTTCCTTGAATAGTTGTGTGCTCCATATGATATTTGCAACATGTTTAACAGGGATTAGCTGAAAGCTTTCCACCTCTCCATCTGCCATATAAAAGAGAATATCTCTTGATGGAAGCTTTCGTTTATGTTGAACCACAAAGTTTTAAGAATCTTACCCTCATTCTTAGGAACAAAGCCCTCGGGCAGCTTCAGATCATAGCAGAAAAGAACGTCTCTCTTCAATCTATATCCATCAATGTCCATGTAAGATACGGCTCCAACAGCTGTGGCTCTGAGTTACAAAAAAAAACAGAAGTGTCTGAAATCATTTATTGATTTATTGATGAAGGATTTTATTATGCTAAAACTTTCTAGAACTAAAGATGCATACCTTTCCGATAGACTTGGATGTCAGAGAAATTGTATTGAAAATTGTATTTCTCCAATAGACTCGGAAAGGAGAGATAGTTCATTAAAAAACTTACTTGCTCGAAATAGATCTTGGTATCCCAGCTTCTTCTTCACATTCCTTCACAAGATTCTCCCCACATGATATCCCGTGAGGCTGCAATCATATACATGCAAATAAATTTCCCAAAAAAAAAAAGGGAGTCAAAGCTACAATATTATCAGCAGACTTGTACTATTTCGAGACAGTACATTAGTGTGTTAGGAAAAGGATTTGTAACAAGCAAATTAACTCCAGGAACATGATAGAAAAACAGAATGAAAGAATAACAAAAAAACAAATAATCAATCAAGTGTAGATATTTTGAACCAGAAGACGGACATATGTCATTCCCGAAACATTATCAAGTTATTAATCAATGAGCTAACTAAGCTTAAAGGCCAATTTCAGAACATTCCATAGAAAGAGAAGTCATACCAGCCCTCCAGCCACCAGATGATCAAGCTTTCCAGGATAAGTTGGTTTTACTTTACTTCTCTTTGCTATCCATAGATATTCCTGGTTGTCTCTTTCAACATAGCCGTTCATATGTACTCCATAAGCCTAGGAAGGTAACATATCATTAAAGAAGACAGTTATGTACGTGTCATGTTAAAGGCGTATAAGCAAATTTATAACTGCATTTTAGAAGAATTTAATTATAAGAACTGGAGATAACAAATCCTGCAAATAGAGCAATGTTGGTCCTGCCTTCTAAGGTATCCAAGATAGAGTAAGAGTTATTTAAGCTATGTTCAAGAGATTTTGTTCGCTTTTAATGTTTACAACACATACATAATAGTTATAGGTAATATAGCTTGAAGCCTTTACTTAGCAAAACTACAGTCAACTAAAATATGCATTGTAACAGGAAAAATTAAGAAAAGATTCCATATGACATGGGACAAACGCTATGCACCTTTATTCCAAAGTATGGCGCTGCTGCACGCTCCAGCGAGAAAAATTCTGGTGTTCCGAAAGAGGATGTAACAGGATAGAGCTGCAAATATAATGAAAGACAAAACATATATGTTCCGCAAATCCATGAGATAATGCAATTTCTTGTGATAGTTGAAGGTCTACGATTCAAACTAAATAGTATTTGATCAGTTGATCAAAAGTACCTCATTTCGTATACCAGGAATAAATTCTTCACCCAAGCACTTGATTACGCCTCCAACAGCTTCTGTCCTTTCTTCAGGTGTACTCAGCATTGGATGTAATGCTACATGGCACCCAAAACTGCTGCCATTAGAGACGTCTTCTGGGAATGTGAATACATCTTTATATATCCTCAGAAGTTGAGCAAATCTGCTTATGGAAAAAGCAACCAAATCAATAGAAGGCAGAATTATTTCATATGGCAAGAAAAAAACATGGGTCTTCAAGTCCCTCTTATGTTGGCTATGGATTTTATTATAAATTGTATCATAGGGCTTTCATTAAGGTTAACACCCTGTAGACCTAATTTGAAGAGTCTGTCTATTGGTGCTATATGACAGTCACCACTCTAAGGGCACAAAGCAGAATATATATTAGTATCAGGAGAAGCTGTAATAGAAGAGGTCCAAGCTCATTCCCTGAGACCTCAATGCTCCTTTGGATAAAGTACTTACAAGAGAAACTTTAAAAAAACAAAAAAAGAAAAAGAAGTCCATCGATTGGAAAATTTTCACTTCAACATAATACAATATAGAGAAGAATAACGTAATGATATCAACGAATGTCCAGTATAACATAATAGTAGCTGATATAATAAAGTTGACTGAGGGAAATGTATGATGTATCTCAACAAACAAAGATACGCCTGTACGGTAATTACTCCCAAGACTTTGTGATACTACTAATTTCTTTTCATTTGACTTCTAAGTGATCTATAGCTTGCAACATAGGAACAAGCTCTATAATCATAAAACAAGATTCACAAATCAATATCCTATTTCTTTCTCAAGCTGGGACGGATGTCTTCCATGGAAAATTTGCTAATTCGACATATAAATTTCTATCTATGAAAACCCTTGTGAGACAATCAGCAACTTGATTGCTTGTTGGAGTTATGATACTTAACTTTTAAATTTTTAACTTTCTCTTTGATAAACTGCTTGTCCACATCTACCCACCTATTAGGACCGTTTTGTGAGCAAATCAATCCGTTATCCACTCCAGTTCTCTCATTCTGTAAGTCACAAGAAGCTCACCTTCCAAACTGCTTCTAACTATCGCATTATGGATTGCTGATTCCATGTTACAAGATTACGCCTCAAAAGGTAGCATATGATAATTCAAATTGCGCCTTGCTACCCATATGGTAATTTTTACATTATAAGAAGTACTGATTGGAAAAATATCTTCCTGCAATGAACTCATAAGGATGATAAGAGAAAGGAAGAGTATCAGAGCACACATTCCCATCATTTGAAGCGAGACAGCTAAAATCAAGGACCATGCATAGTCTTAATAAACATAAAATGCAAAAATTCAAAACTGAAAAAGGCATGACTTACCCGTTATGAACATATCCAACGATCTGTTGTTGAATTACAAACGGAATAAAGTCACTCTGCTTCTCCTGAAACACATCCCACAATTTAGAGAGGATGACCAATCAATGCTAGAGGAAGAAACTCAACAAATAACATGCTGCGTGTGTGAGTGTGAATCAGAGCAGGTCACTGAGAGGATTACAGAATTGCGATTGCAGAGAGAGACTTTGTCGAAGAAGCCACAGAGGTCAGAAGAGTCATGTTGTTGGGTTTGGGATAAGTGAACGACGTCGTCCCAAGTAGAGTGAATGCTGAGAGTGTGAAGGGAAGCTGAAACTACAGATTGAGGAGAGTGGAATGTGTAATTCAGGTTCCTCCTTGCAATCGAAGAAGAAGGAAAGAAAGAATGCCCGCGGAGCATACAACACCAACTCCTCCCCATTTTCGAACTCCCCAACCTAACCTCCATTGGATTTTACTTCTAAGCACACTTCTATTAATTTTGTTTAGTACATAGTTAAAGGTTATATAGTACATAGTTTTCAATAATACTATTAAGTTCTAACCATATGTTAACACAATAAATCATCACATTTTAAACCAATTATTTGTATTTTCTATCCTAAAAAAATCACCATCTTTGCAAAAATTATAATTTAACGATCTATTTGAATTTAGTGAAAAAATCCCAACTCGTAAATATATTTTCTGGTAATTAAAGTTCAAATGTCTGATAAAATAGTCACCTCATTTTCGACATCATATACGGCCTTATTTGGCAAAACAAAGGAGAAAATGGCATGGCTTATGATGTAGTGTTATGGCAGATTTGTGAACTCCGATTATATAAAAATGTATTTATTATCTGAATTACAGTAGTCTTTATTATTATTATTATTGTTGTTGTTGTTGTTATTAAAAAAATTCAAATATGAGACCTAAATTGTTTTCTTTGTTGCAAAGTTTGTGATTTTTCTTGCCAAATTCAGAAAGTACATCCTAAATTCAATTTTTGATTTAAAATTACATCTAATACATTTCATTGATATTTATTATATCATTTTATAATATTATATAATATATCAGTAATTTATATTATTCATATATACGAATAAATATATTTCATTCGTACATATTAGTAATTTATGTGATTAGTATAGATAATATCTATATAATTTTATGAATATTATGTATTATGCATACATTATATAAATATAATAAATGGAGAAATATGCGGACAATATGAAGAAATCATTTCTTTATTTAATGTGTTTCAAACAATGCCAATGTTAATAACTTCCCATTCCCTAACTCCGTATGCTCCCTACTTTTATAGCAATCCAGAGGATGTTTAACTAACCTCATTTACAGATTGTATGTAAGCTCTTATGATGATTTTTAGAGATTTTCTTATCATATCTTAAAAACACAGATTATGAAGTATTTGAGTAAATAAAGTTAATAGAACTTACAAGATGTTAGCGATAACAATAGTGTTATTTGAACTAATAATTCTCCTCTGCATTTCATCATCATTTATTTTTAAGCCAATGAGGGATATATACTAAAATGGTAAATAGAATAATAAAATTAACGACAATAAATGATCGAAATAAAAAGGGCAAGAAATGGAGGTATGTGGACTCAATGGTGCCGTTTTACACAACAACGCCATGTGCTACCATTTCCTTCACAACACCGGATTCCTATCCATCCATCAACAATTTCGTTGCTTTAGTATTTTTTGTATTTCTCTGATAAACATATGATTTACGTGGAACATGGGACTATTATATATAGATTTTTAGGCAATTTCATGTACCTAAGTGACGAGTTCATCATGATTTTGTTATATTTTGTTACGTTACGTGTTTGTAGAAGTTTTGACAGAAAAACAGATAATTAAGGATGTATAGACTACATCTCAAGTCACATGGACCGTGCTTATCCTCGTGATGATCTTAGCTGTTGCAATTTGGTGTGATTCGAGCAAATCTTCTTGATTTGGTGTGATTCGAGCATATTTTCTAGATTTGGTGTGATTCGTTCATATCTTCTCATTCCAATAAAAGATATGGAGGCTATCAAAACACTAGTAATTGTCTATAAAAGTAGGAGCTACATCAAATTATAGACATCATATAACAGAATATACAACATATTATAGGGTTAGAAACAAGGATACAAAAGAAGATCAACCAACCAAGTCATCAGAGAGAGAGAGAGAGAGAGTAACGAAGATCGTTTGGGCTTTAATATTCTTCTTTTCTTTTGTTCTTTTATGTTAGCCATGATTATCAATATGTTTACCATGAATTATGTATTGAATATGTGTGGCTAAACATATAGTGATTCTAGGGAGTGCATAATTATGAATTCATATGTTTTTCTTTAATGATATTATTTCTCTTCCTATATTTGTTTATGCTTCCTTGATTTGGATATCATATGGAATTATGTGACGATTAATGGCATATGTGTAGTTAATCCATTATTACCCGAGAGGGAGTAATTGGTTAATGGATTAGGAATGCATAACATAAAACTTTCTAGATCTTGAGATTGATAAGTATTATGATAAGAATAGATCCTAGGCACGATTGAGAGTTAGATAATATCTTAAGAATGATCAGTGTTGTCTAATATACTTTTGGATCTAACTCGAGAGAGAGGATCCAAATATTTTAGTGATCCTCATACAAATATAGGAATTAAATATAGTTTCATATATTAAAAGAAACTCATATGAGCCATATGAATGCATGCCCCTGGAATCCATATAATTTATTAATAAATTCAGTTGTTTGACTTGTTTTGTTATCTATTTATTCTCTTTATTTGTTTTAGTTTATTTTATAAAACTCATTCCGTTAATTGAATTCTTTAATAAAAGAAAATATCATAAACCCATACTCAGTTGATTTTACAATATATAGTTCCTGTGGATACGATACCTGTTCTCACCATATTTTACTATAATTTACCTCGTCACTTGAGAGTCGTATTTTAAGTGAAATAAAATAGCGAACAAGTTTATGGCACCGTTGCCGGGGATTGGCTGAATTTACGACTGATATTTGTTTTAGATATTTGACTTTAATTTAATGTATATATTATAGTTTAGTATATAGTTTTTATTTCTTTATTTGATCCGTGTCGTGTTTGCAGGTAGTTTATGAACACTCAATCCAAAGGCGCAAGACATTTGATACCAATTGATCTATAGACCGAAGCAACTGCCCGACACAAAAGCACTTCAAGAACACAAGTAAACAAAATGTATGAATATACGCATTGCGTAGAGAGATGGAGGAGTTGCGAGTATTGATGAGACAACAACAACAGCAACAAACATCAGAGGATGTGAATTATATGCAAGGACGAGTCTACAACAACAATTATAGACAAAATCATTTTGGAGAAAGAGATAGACTCAATTATTCAAATCCGAACAATTTTGAGTAGCCACAACTCGATTTCTTTGTGATGAATGGAGTTATAAATGATGGAAAGAAACCGTATTTGGAAAATATACTTGCACCTTGTATGCAAACCACAAAGCAAATGATGGATAAGTAGGCAGCAAATGTTGACAATTTAGCCATCATGGTGGACAAGTTCACAACTTAAATGGGAGTCCAAATTAAATCATTGGGGATGGAAGTGGGCCAACTGGCTAAAGCAATAGAAAGTCAACAACAAAAAAGTCAATTTTCTAGCAATATGGAAGTTAACCCAATAGAGTGGTGTCAAACTATTGAGTTGAGAAATGAAAAGCAGTATGAGGGTCCTCCAATGCCTACAAGTGAAGAAGTTGAAGTAGACACTGACAAAGAAAAGAAATTGGAAAAACCACAAGAACTCCCAAAAGATGCGGAAGAGAATAGGGGTGTGAAAACACCCAAATATGTGCCAGCACCTGCATACGTCTCACCACTACCATTCCCATAAAGGCAAAAGAAGCAAATGAAGGAAATTCTGGTGAAGAAAATGAGAATTGAAGACCATGAGACGGTCAATCTAATAGAGGAGTGTAGTGCAATTCTCCTAAGGAAGCTTCCACAAAAGTTGAGGGATCTGGGAAGCTATACAATACCATGTGAAATTGGCAACACTCACTTCAATAAAGTGCTGTGTCATTTGGGGGCAAGTATAAATTTAATGCCATTATCCATATTCAAGAAGTTTTGCTTAGGAACGGTGAAATCATCATCCATCACATTACAACTTGCTGATAGGTCTATAAATTACCCGAAAGGAATTATAGAAAATGAGCTCGTAAAAAGTAGATAAATTCATATTTTCTGTGGACTTTGTTGTGTTGGATATGGAAGAAGACCACAAGATGCCATTGATTTTGGTTAGACTATTCTTAGCCACTGCGGGAGCCCTCATTGACATGAGAAAAGGAAATTTGACTTTAAGAGTAAATAATGAGAAAGTGGTGTTTTCCTTGTATGATGCAAATAAGTTTCAAGGGGATATTGAAGATTGCAAGACTGCGGATATAGTCCAAAACACCATCAATCAAAAGAAGTCCAAAAGTTTGCCGGCAGAGTCTCTTAAATCTTGCATAAGCCACACTGTCCTTCCTTGCAAGTCTATTAATTTTGATAATGTGAATTTAATTGACAATTTTAAAGTTATGGAAGATTCTTCTATAAAACCAAAGACGGAGGCATCTCGTAAGGGAAACATCAAAGAGGAACTAAAATGGGATCACCTTGGTGCAAGTTTAGAAGTCGATCATGCCAAGGAGACTGAAACTAAAGGATGACACCCTCTTGCAAAAGAGAAGGCGTTAAAGAGTCTCCTTGGGCATGTCGAGCTTCATCAGAATTTCATGGCTAATTTTTCCAAAATTACACAACTTATGTGTCCAATTTTTAAAAAGGAAGCCCATTTTAATCTTGATGAGTTGTGTTTGCAGAAATTGAGGAACGAGTTCATCCACATGAACTCAACTGTCGAGAGAATTGATGCCAACAAAGCAATCACGCTGAACACGATGGAACATTGGGGGTTTCAACTCTTACCAGACGCACCTTCTAAATAATACAATGGAGGTTAGCGATTCATGACTTTCTCGTCTATCTTTTCAAACTTATTCTTCCCAAAGAATAAGTTTGGGGGTGGATGGATGTCATATCATGAATCCCTGCTCTTACTTGGAATTTTTAGTACATATTTTCCATTTTTTTAGTTTTGCTAGTAGTATGTGCCTAGGGATCATATTCATTTCTCTATTTCGATAATTGTGGTATTGACTTATGCTAATGATGATAATGTTTTATTTGATAATAATTATTGATGAATTGAGCATATTGTGAAAAAATGACATTTGTGCATGCAATGAAGGACTTGAATATCTTGAATCGTGATTAGCATGGGAGATTTTGAGCCTATTGATTCTTTCTAGTGTGTTTAGTTGGATAAATGTTAGAATGTCTAGAACTTGCCTATAATTTGCTCAAGTTTAACATAATAATGTGGATTTTAGAAGTGATTTTAGGCCATCTTTGGTAGCCCTGTTATCCTTTCAATTTTGACCATTTACACAAAATTATCCTAGTAAGCCCCTTTGAGCCTTGAGTCATTATTTGATAGCCAAGTTACACTATTCGTACATGAAAATAATACAAATATAGTGGACTTGTCGAATAGAAAAGAATGTTGCATGTTAGAAGGCCTTGGCAAATGTGGAGGAATGAATTGAAAGATTGTGGAAAATGATTATGAATTGGAAGACGAGTCACTTTCTCAAAAAAAAAAAATGGGAGTTGAGTTACTTCCTAAAAATAAAATAAAATCAAACTACATAAGTTGTTGAAAATCGGAAGTGACTCCCCATAGCTAATAAAACCATCGAGTAAATTTTGGAGTTGATTGAATATTGGATAAAGTTGATGAAGGAGGAATAAAACTAGACAAGAGTCTAGTTGTTCTCGTTGGCAATGAGTTGAATGTGAAAGGTTGTAAAGACCAACAAATTCAACAAGTCCACTGTTGATTAAGTCACTTAGCCATACATTCCTTACATTGACCAAAAAACCAACATTACAACCAAATTTAAAGTCATTTATGATCTTTAATCCACTTATTGCATATAAAGGCGAGATGAAATTATGGGCAAACGCACATGGTTAATTCTACATTTATTTCAGCTTTGAGTATCTTTTATATTTTCCTGTACAGTTGAGTGTGAGAGGTACACAACCCTGGTGAGGATCAATGATTCAATTGTTAAATAAGTACTAGTTGCATGGCATGAAGTTGTTTATTTGCAATATGGTTAATTTTGATATAATCACAATAATTTTTGTGTTTGAAGCATCGTGTACTGTCAAAACACCCCTTCATTTTGAAATGAATACTTGTTATTATTGTTCGAGGATGAACAATATGTTAAGTTTGGGGGGTTGATAAACATATGATTTACGTGCAATTTTGGGGGTATTATGTATAGGTTTTTAGGCAATTGCATGTACCTAAGTGACGAGTTCATCATGATTTTTTTATATTTTGTTACGTCATGTGTTTGTTGAAGTTTTGACAGAAAAAACAGATAATTAAGGATGTATAGACTATGTCTCAAGTCACATGGACCGTGCTTATCCCCGTGATATGACCTTAACTATCGCAATTTGGTGTGATTCGAGTATATTTTCTTGATTTGGTGTGATTCGAGCATATTTTCTATATTTGGTGTGATTCGGGTATATCTTCCCATTCCAATCAGAGATATCGAGGCTATCAAAACCCCAATAATTGTCTATAAAATGAGGAGTTATATAAAATTATGACATCATACAATAGATCTTAGGGTTAGAAACAAGGATACAAAGGAGGATCGATCAACCAAGTCATCAGAGAGAAAGAGAGAGAGAGAGAGAAACGAAGATTGTTTGGGCTTCAATAGTCTTCTTTTCTTTTGTTCTTTTTATGTTAGCCATGATTATCAATATGTTTACCATGGATTATGTATTCAATATGTGTGGCTAAACATCTAGTAATTCTAGGAAGTGCATAATTATTAGATTCATATGTTTTTCTTTAATGATATTATTTCCCTTCCTATATTTGTTTATGCTTCCTTGATTTGAATGTCGTATGGAATTATGTGATGACTAATTGCATATGTGTAGTTAATCCATTATTACCCTAAAGGGAGTAATTAGTTAACGGATTAGGAATGCATTACATAAAACTTGCTAGATCGAAAGATTGGTAAGTATTATGATGAGAATAGATCCTAGACACAATTGGAAGTTAGATAATATCTTGAGAATCATCAGCGTTGTCTAATATACTTGTGGATCCAACTCGAGAGAGACCATCCAAATATTTTAGTAATCCTCATACAAATAAGGAATTAAATATGGTTTGATACATTAAAAGGAACTCATATGAGCCATCTGAATGAATGTCTCTGAAATCCATATAATCTCTGAATATCTTCAGTTGTTTGACTTGCTTTGTTATCTATTTCTTCTCTTTATTTGTTTTAGTTTATTTTATAAAACTCATTCCATTAATTGAATTCTTTAGATAAAGGAAAATATCATAAACAAATACTCAGTTGATTTTACAATATACACTTTCTGTGGATACGATACCTGTTCTCACCATATTTTACTATAATTTACCTCGTGCACTTGCGAGTCGTATTTTAAGTGAAATAAAATAGTGAATACTCTCAACCTTTTCTTTCCCAATAAGCATAACTGAATTAAACTTACAGATTAAAGGAGTTGTTGCTATAAAATCAACGAATATAGCTCCAACACAAACTTATGGGTTGAAGGAGTTGATCCTTCTCAATTTGTAGCAGTTTAGAAGTGAATAAGCATTATGTGGACCTAATAATGTACTTAAAACTTATTTCCATATAAATATAATTCCATCAATGTTTTCATACTCTTGGACTAAATGCTAATTCTTCTCATTTTCGGAGCCCAAATGTTTGGAAACAATAATGGGTTGTTAATAGTACAACACTAAACTCATACTTGCTCAACAACAATATATTGGAAAAGTCACGACTAAAATAATCCTTTCCATCATTTGGAACCATTCATAAAGGTCCATAAAATAAAGTTAATCTTATCTCTTAATGATCGAAAAGGTTAAAAAGATGTATGTCTGCCCCTTTAGATCCATGTACTACAATAGTTCTTTTAGGCTATGCTTTTTCTGGATGGTTCGCAATCTGTTGTGGTTGGGACAACCCAACTATTTGGGCTGGGTTGTGGGTTGTGGGTTGAGATCGACCCAACCTACAACTTAAAAAAAAAAAAAAAAACCCTACTACACTACCTCCCCTTTCCCTACTCCTCAATCTGCGACAACGACATTCATGCCTTTCACACTCTCTCTCGTCTCCTAGTGAATCTCCATTACCAAACCTTTCTCTACAATTTTTGCAAGCTACATTATCTGTGTGTATGTGTGTGTCTCATCCATAATGTGGTATCTTTGATAGGGATCTAGGGTTTGCTCCTCTATGGAGTCTAATCAGTTCCCTCTCTATTCTTTATCTGATGTTATATAACCCATTAATAGGGCTCTACCATCTTCTGTAATTTGCATTATCTCTAAGTCTTTATTGCAGTTGAGTTGATTTTATGTTCAAAGAATATATTCTCTGTGAACACTATTATTCCTCTTCCATTTTTGACTCATTTGCTGCCTCTTGCTGTAGATTGATAGATATTCCAAATTTTTCGTTTATAATAGCCTTCTTTTTTTTTTTTTTTTGTTATAATTTTTAGATTTTTTTAGACTAGGGTTTTGTACTTTTCAGTGTTGCATAGGGGTAGAGATGGGTAAGGTTCCACACACCTCTCACACACTGTGCACGAGATCTACTTTCTCCAAGTGTGGTCATCAGCCATTGAAAAAGAAGTGTTGTGGTTGTTCTACTTCTCGTGCTTGTTTTGTTGAATCTTTTGGGAGTTCGAATACTTCTCTTCCTCATCTCCAAAGGGTAAAAATTACTTCAAAGTTCTTATTGTGTATGTGTTATGAGTTTGTTTGGTTTATGATTTCTGATTTCTGCTTTCTTATCATCTTGATTTTTGTTTTAGAGTCAGATCATGTTATTATGTAAAATTGGATTGCGATATGAAATTAGCATGCTATTTAGGACTGCTTATTATTGTTGTATTATGGGGATGAGGTTCTTGTGTGGTTCTTCTTAGACAAATATGCTTATGTATATATGGTTACACTACTAATTATGCTTCTAGTATGCATGCTTATACTTATGCATGATTAAAATGATTCTTATGCGTATGCATTAATGCCCTGTTTATTATGCTTCTGCTATGTATTACCTTGTTATGCTTATTATCCTTTTATGTATGTTAGGTTGCTCGGTATTATGCTAATACGTATGCTTAAAATGATTCTTATGCTTATGCCTTAATGCCCTGTTTATTATGCTGCTGCTATGTAATACCTTATTATGTTTATTATGCTTTTTATGTATGTTAGGTTGCTTGGTATTGTGCTAATACTGATTCTTATTTATGTATGTTTATATTGATTTATGTTTGCATTAATGCCTTGCTTATTATGTTTGCTATGCATTACCCTTTTTCTTGGTATGATTATAATTATTAAGAATTTGGTATGTATCCTTATACTGCATGCTTCTAATTACTATGTTTTGAAACCTCATTTGAATATGTTCATGTATGTATATTGATTACTTATGTTTCTGTTTTGGATTCTTTATATTTTATGTTTTGAAACCTAGCGCAGCCTATATTGTTAGAAAATTCATCTTCTTTGGGGTTCCACTCCTCTTTATTCGAGGAGTAAGTCATTCCCTCTTAATTAATCTAGAAAACCCTTTATATTTGCTTTTTTTTTTTTTTTTATTATTTTTGTTTATTTTTTTGTAATGAATCATATATTTTTACTGTGATCACAAGCTATGCAACCTCTTCATAATATTTTTTGATGGTTTCATGTTAATTTTATTGCAATAACGTGTTTATGTGATTATTTATTTTAAGAAAACAAAAATAAGGATTGTTTTCTATGATTACTTATATCAATATATAGGTTTTTCCTTTTTATATTTATGTAGTTTTTTCATAGCATCATAAATTCAAGAAAAATCTAATAGTTTGTTGTGAAGACCATTACACTTTTCATAATAGTTGTGTACACAATATAGTAATTGGTCATGGAGTGGAAGATGTAAACTGCTTTTTGATTTTAATGTGAATGGAATATTTGTGGTAATAAATGTATTGTCTTTTTACATTATTTACTTCTCTTTTTCTTTTCTTTGGATTTATTATTTTTCTTCAACATGATTATCTGAAAAATTATAGTAATCATATTATGGAAAAAAAATGAATAATTACAAAAAAAGTGTTGTAATAAAATATTTTTGTTTACAAAGATCTTAAAAACTTATTTAATACTTTGCATATTCTTATTCGAACAAACATAATTAGAATAAATGTAATTTAAAAAAGTAATATAATAAAATAATTAAAATTACTCTCACTCTTATAATACAATAAGTATTAATAAATTTCCAACTTAAAAACTTATTTAATACTTTGCATATTCTTATTCGAACAAACATAATTAGAATAAATGTAATTTAAAAAAGTAATATAATAAAATATTTAAAATTACTCTCACTCTTATAATACAATAAGAATTAATAAATTTCCAAAAGTGTTGTGGAATTAATGAGCTTATTACAACAATAATAAATATTTCTTTTATTCTTTTATGGTCAGACGAGATTTTGGGTAACATTTATTAGCAAAATAACATGTAGATTATTTTCATTTTTAGATGTCTACTAGAAGACCTTTTGTGGTTGATAAAGTCGATTGGACTCGGAAGAACGAGACACAATTCTTTGTGTTTTGCCATCAGGAGTACCTCAATGTTAACATTATTTTATATGTCATTCTATAACCCTGTCATGCAAAGTATTTGTGATAAGTTGAACATTATCACGAACAATCGTATTCGCCACACTGTAAAACATTGTCAACAAATTTAAAAATCTGAAGCGGACGTGGAGGTTGATGTATGACTTGAGGTACAAGCGTGGAACGAGCCTAGAGTGGTATCCTAATACAGAGTGTATGATTATACTTGATGATTTCATGAAATAAATTTGGACAGTAAATTGCTTATTATTTTTTTTTTGTGCAAATTTTTTAACTATATAGTATTATTTAAATTTCTTCCCAAATTTAGAACTTTTTATGAAAAAATGTTTCTAGGATCATCATGACAACACAAGTTTTTTGTCTTGAGGATTACCACATATGAAGCTTTGTACAAAACTATTCACTAGGCACTGTGCGGCGGACGATGAGTCTTGCTCTAGTGGCATGCTCCTACTCAAGACGATGGTGAAATGGTACCTAGACCTGGAGTCAGCCTACTGTGGAGGTTGATGATACATGGGAGTGGGGGTAGGACCCAAAAGAGGGTGGAAGTGGGATGTGGTTGGGTAGTAGTTATGTGTGAGATGCAACAAATTATTTGCATGTTTAACAGTTTTGATGACTACATCTCTAAGAAACGAGCCAAATCTGCCAATGTGCCCAACTATTTTGGCATGTGCTACCTAATAGTACGTGTTATGGTTGAATTTCCATTACGCGTCAACTTGAAGGCATGCAAGCAACTGAGGGATAATAACACGTGCTGTATGTTTATGCAGTTCATCAATGAGGACAAGCAATCCTAGGTGGGGTCTTTCACTTGAGCTAGCTAGGGCCGAGATCTTTTATTTTATTTACTCTTATTTATTTTGACTTTATATATGTTACTCCTTACGATTATGTGTTGTGGACATCTTTTGAAGCATTATTGTTATTATGTTATAATATGTAATGGCCATATGGGCCAAAATTTCCTATCTTATTTACATTCACAAGTTCGGTCTAAAATGATATAATTAGTTGATATTTTATGATACATACATATATGTGTTGAAATCAAATTTTCTGATTAGGGTTAGTTTTTTGGATATGATGGCCAACTTTGAAGATGAAAACACACTGTGATTTTCTGATTTTGATTGGGTGGGTGAGATACTTATGGGCACTGACAATCGATTTTATAGGAATGTTCGAATGATAAGGCCAAGTTTCCACACCCTTGTTAATTTGCTGACAATAAGAGGGTTACTTACTGATTACCAACAAACTTGTGTTTCTTCAGTAGTGTCTGTCATTAGGTTTCTCCACACAATTTCAATGCACTTACGACAGCGAGATACCATGGAATGGTTCCAACACTCACTCTAGTTTGTTAATCGGCATGTTACTCGTGTGATGGATGCACTCATGACATTGGCCTGCCGAATTTCAATAATATCTAGCCCAACTTTCTTTATAATCTTACTTTATACCCCTATTTCGAGGTAAAAGAAATTACATACAATATATTTCATTATTATGTACATTATTTCATAACAAAAACAAATGATAATAAGGAACGATTGGAGCTTTGGATGACACACTGGTTCCCACATAGGTACGTGCGAACAATGCTAATGTGTATCATCTCGTAAGGTCACGATATATTAGAATATGCTTGTGCATTGTGACTTTAAGTTGTAGTTTACCTATGTGATGGTTGGGTGGGAGGGGAGTGCATGTGATGCAAATGTCCTAATGAATTCTATAAGACGTAACTTCTTTTCCGTGGCCTCCAGATGGTAACATTTCACACTAAACTAAAGTTAACACCTCACACAAATTGTATAGACTTGATTACATAAAAATTCATGACCTTTTTAGTCAATTATCAATTGCAACACAATCTTTAAAACATAACATAAAAATGCACCACCTTAATATTTTTTTCAATTAATTACATATGGGTTAATTTCGGGCTCCACTTGCTGATGTGGAGCCCAATTTTGAGGACATGTGTGCATATGTGTAATATTAATAAAATAAATTTATACACTCATCTAAACGACACAACTTCATCAATATTTGTATTCTTCATCATCATCGTCATCGTGCAGTACACATTGTTGTTCATCATTTCTCGATTCCAGTCTAAGATATAAATTCAAATCAAGTATAGAATCTAAGGCTTTTCTCTTGATCCTATAATTTGGAGCATTGCTCCTTATTTCATTAACTTTCTCATTCTGTAATTGAATGATAGCCGACTGCATCAATAACTCCCCAAACCACTGCGACTAGATGCCGCTCTTGTTGTTCTTGATAAGATTGATTCGCTCTGACTCAGCATCTCGATGGAATCGTTCATGCATACATCTCTATTGGGGTTGATTTCGTGCAAGTTGAATTGCCAGATGCATGATTTGTCGGTTCCGCAAGTGGGGAGGTTCCCCTCTTCGTCGAAGAATGTGAGCCCTAATTGGATTAATTTCAACATATTCATGTTCTCTTTTAGTGTTTGGTAGTGGTAATAGTTAGCGTTCTTGAAATTGCCAACTGGTCAGAGTACGATTATGGGGAACTCAGTGTCCATGGTGATGTATAAGTATTCTTCGACGACTTCACGAATCAAAGTGAATTCTTCGTCCAGATTGAATGCCCAAACCTCTCGAATTTGAACCGAATGGCTTTTGGGTAATAGAGACATCACCCTCAAAATCAAAATCTAAACAATTTATGTAATCCAATCCTCAATTTCAAGAATCCGTACCTTGAGATACTTAAAGTAATTTTTTTTTTTGACCAAAATGGTGTGAATGACTAATTTCTTAACTAAGTGATGAGCCAAATATTCTTGAGTATAATAATGATAATAAGAAAAAAATATATTGATAAAAATTATTATTAATGAAACAATTCTTTTGTAGAACAAATATTATTTAGCCCAATAAAATATAATGATAAAAATTATTAATTGTTTGAGCCCAAGCAATTAATTATTCGGGAAAAGAATTAATTTATTGGAACAAAGTTAGATAATTAATTCTTTTCCCGAGTAATTAATTGATGGGGCTCAAACAATTAATTTGTAGAACAAATATTATTTAGCCCAATAAATAATTTCTCAATGATTAATTAATTATTTAACTTCGTTCCAACGCACCAAAATCTGGTTATGCTTGTGATCTCTTAGGTTCATCACTTCACCTAGTCCAAGAGCAAATAATCTAATTGCAAGATTAATTAGTCCAATTAATTAATCACATTTGGATATCCCCATGCTTAGATATTGAAGATATCCTTTTGTTCATGTCCAATAAACACTAATAGAAGGACTTATAGGTAAAAAATGAATTCAATGTGTGAACCTTTCAACCTTAGTTACCGTGCTAATAACATCCTTTCGCTTGATTCTCCGATTAATGTTTAGGGCTTGTTCATTTAATACAAACCTATGACTGGCATTAATAACTGTAATGGTCCTCACAAACTTTAGTCAATGCCTTAGCCCATAACAAGAACCCATCACTTATGTTCTGGATGAGTGCGGAAGGTCTTCATTGGATACAACGAGTGCAGAAAATATAGAGAAACAATCCAAACAGATACCGAGTGGGCCAGGGTATTATATCTTGCCAATATACTTATCTTAAACATAGTTCCACCACAACCAATGAGCCCCCATTTGGCCTCTCAAGAGAGATTTAAGGAACCCGTTAAATATATAAAGACTAATTAAGGAACCCGTTAAATATAGAGAAACAATCTAAAGACTAATTAAAGCACCTATAGAAATCAGAACCTTGATTTTTCTGTTGCCACTATGGCTACCAAATGGTTTCAATTCAATGCGGGATCAGTTGAATGTGATCATTTGGGTCCAACATCACATCCACTAGCCTACATGGTGTCTCAACACCGATATCCATGGACCGGGATATCCACTCCCTGAGTGACGTACCGCTCAGTGCAAGCCTATTTGAATCTTACAATATCTCTTCTCATAGATTCTTTGACTTGAAACATTTATGATATCAACCATCGAGTGCGTGACCAAGTCACTTAGTTACCGAGATCATGAGATTTCAATATCATATAAAATATAAACACCAATAAATATGATAAAGAAGAAATGCCTTAAAATTTATTTATATTCATAAAGAATGTATTTGAAATATGTCTTTTAGGCCAACCTAAGAGTTGGCTGTTAAGGCACATATTCCTAAAATTGTGTCCCTAGATTGTGAACAATTATGGGAACAATGTCTATAGGGGTGGTCTTAGCACATAAGTCAATCACCGCAGTCGGAGACAATGGTCCATGAGGGATGGGTGTAGAAGGATCTGTTATTGCCTCCAATGGATCAGATATAGTGTGGAGGGGGTGATTTTGTCACAATGCTCACCATTTTGGATGGAAGTGATGGAGGAGAAGTTGTTCCTATCTTTGATGTCTTAGTAGATGGCCCCACCTATGACTATTGCGTGTCAACAATAGAAAATAAACGATCTTACACTAATATAATCAGATTATTTAATGTAACTAATTATAAATAAATAAATGCAATTAAAACCAAAGCATACAAATTTATAATGTCAATCAACTTATCCTATAAGTAAAGTCAATGTGTGAACAAGATTGGGATGTGGTGGCAACACACCAACTCTTGTCTCCATAAGGGCGGTAGTGTGATTGTATCATCACTACCCACATCCACATCCTCATGTCGGAACTTTGTATCAACTCCTAGCCGACTATCTCACAACCTTCTTTAGCATGCCAAGGCAACACCTCTTTCAACGCATTGAGCAACTCCTATTTCAACATAGTGGGCAACTTTGTGCATATGGCATCAAAACTATTCTTCATGCCCCTGGATGATAAATAGGATCGGGTATGCCGACACGTTTGTGATCCCTCCCTAGATGCAGGAATTGAATAACAAATTAATAAATTCATATTAATCAATATAGTAGACACATTATGTAAATATTAAGTAATTTTGTGGCGCTAATGAATGTGGTGTAGGTGGAGGATGTAAGGTTATTTTTGAAAATGGGTGACGTGTAGATGGAGACAATATTTGGTAGCAGTAGGAGCAACAACAACATCATCAACCTCGTCCTAATCTTGTGTCTAGGCAACTATCCAATACGTTTTCTAAGGCCTTTCACATACTGACATAGATCTATTGTGCCTGACTCCTTCACCTATTAGAGATCTTTGTCCAATAGGGTAATCAAGATGGATGTATCTAATCCAAGCATCGAGATTCCTCTAAATACTCACGATAAATGACTCTCTATCTCTGCTGGAGTAGACAACATATCAACTATCTGAACGTGAAAATTAGAAAATACATTACATTGATAATTTCAATTACGTAAATTCAATACAATAAATTAGAATATAAATATATGTGCCTACTTTGGATGTTTAGGACGATTAAAGTATTTTAGTGTTTTCGCATGCAGTTCCATCACACATCGCGCGGGAAAAATCGTTACAGACTTTCTCCCCAAAAATTCTCTTCTAACTCAGGAAATTACTCTAACGTCCAAATATGTTACAATTAAATAAAGAGTGCGGTTATGTGAACCCCCAAATCTTCTAAATAAGCCCAGTTAAAATTGATTTTTATTTTTATTTATTAAATATTTTATTTTAGACAATTATACCATTTTCATTAAAACAAAACTAAATTTTTGTCTTCCTCCACTCTCGTTTCCATGATTATAATCTGAAGAAGTTTCATAGTAAAGAATTAATGAAACTCAAAGGCTTTTCCCTTCCCAAGAAGTTTCAATCTTCCTCCCCCAATTTTTTCAAATCAAATCTGAGACCTCACCCCACCTCCTTCTCATACATATGAAACAAGAACATAAAGGAGCAAAGAAATCACTCTACAAAAACTTCACCATAAATGACATAAACAACAATCATACTGGCCTCCTGTGCCAAAAACCTTCACTCGAATTCAATGCTCCAGAGACTTCACTCCAGAAAATTTAGAAAACAAAAATATCAATAGTGTTGTGGGGAGGGGGAGAGTGAGAGAGAGGGATTTTGATATATATATATATATATATATATATATATATATATAGTGTGTGTGTGTGTGAAGCAGTCGATGAAATGCAAATTTGGGAAAATAGGCACTCATCAGTTCTTGGACGGAATATTCGATTGCAGCCATGATTGTTTTGGATTGCATCTGTGATTGTTTTGATATACGTAAATATGAAGCAGTTAGTGAAATGCAAATCTGGACAATCAAGCAATCATCAGTTCTTTAATAGAATTTTGGATTGCATCCGTGATTGTTTTGATATATGTATATATGAAGTAGTCACTGAAATGCAAATCTGGGAAAGCAGGCAATCATCAGTTCTTGGATGAAATTTTCGATTGCAGTCGTGATTGTTTTGATATATGTATATATGAAGCAGTCATCAATCCATGAAATTACGACGGCGCTTACCCATGAATTGTTTATGAAGATATTAAAATAACAATTTTTTATTTTTTCATTTTATTTAATTAAAAGGGTATAATTATCAAAAATAATATTTAATAAAAAAATAAAAATTAAATTTATGTGGGGTATATTTAGAGGATTCTGGGTGCGAATTGCTGCACCCATAAATAAATAAATAAATAAAGTTATCATCATATTTACAATTAATAAAAACTTTTATAAAATAAAAAAATTAATAAGTAGAAACTAACATATAGTGATAATGTATATCAATAAATATGGTACACATTATTTAGTAGTTGCTAAAGAGAGGGTTGCAATTCATGATCCAAGTAATGAATGAAGCGTTGAAAGACATAAGCCCCCACGAAAAGCTATCAAATAAAATAGGTTGCTTGACCAAAGTCCATATCCATGGACGAACGCTACCATCTAATCATCCCCAAACCGTTAGGTAGTACTACTAGAACGTATGTCACTTTTTAAGAGTTTCATTGGAAATTAGATAAGATCATACGCAACCACATAATGTCTAGGCCAATGCCTCATGTAAATACTACTCTCTGACCCCTCAGGATTGAACGATGAAATCTCGAATGGAAGTCTCGAGAATATACAAAACTCACTTTTGAAGAACTTCAATAGACAATCTCCAATGAGGAAGACCAGCTCATAGGGACTGACGTTAGGAAATCCTTCTCACGATCCATAATTTGTGAAAATAACTTCTTACTCAAGCTAAAATCTAAATTGAACCACAAAAAATAGCCAAAACATAAAACCTGAAACTGATCCAAAATACCACAATGCTTTAGCTCAAACTTGATACGATTAAATGTCTTATGTATGTTGTACGTATTGCATCTTCCATCATTCACATTTACACGTTTTTGTCCACTCAACTTCATCAAATAATAATCCTAAGAAAAAATAAAAGTCAAGATTACAGAGAAAATTAATCTCATAGTCATAGAAGACAAAATAAACTAAAAAAAATATTAGAAACAAAATTCAAATGATATATTGTATATCTCAAACTACATACTATGAATGATAAGTTTCGTTTTTTAATTATAACAATATTTTGAATAAACAAAATGAATTTTAAAAATTATAATTAAAAAAATTATAATTTTGGAAATATGGTTTGAAAATATAACAAATATGAAAAATAAAAAAATAGAAATAAATAAAAAAAATTAAAATAATTAGAAATTACTAAATATTTCATAAAACTCACATAAATTCAACAATTAAATTCATAAGATTACACATAAATTCAGAAAACATCAAAATAAATTTGTAAAATTATATATAAATTCTCAAAACTATAACAATATTAGAAAATTATAAATTAAAAAATTATCAAAATAATAATGATATGAAATAAAAATTATGAATAATTGAAAAAAATATGATAAATTATAATTTATTTATTATTATTGTAAGTTCATTACTTGAGATTTTTAGAATATAATATAATTGTAAATAATTGTATCTTATTTAATTGCTATACTATATGTCTGGACTTTCAAGATCATAATTAGAAATAAATCTCTATGTTGAATACATTTGAGATTGATAGATCTTTACATTCGAGATTGAAATGAGATTTGAGACATCTTGAGCTTTTGAACTCTAAAAATGATAATCTAGAAGCTCTTAGCCGTATAGATATCATGAGTTTAAAGATGTATCATCTTCTCCAAATTTAAATTTTGACGTTCAAAATCAAGTACTCACAGATCCAACAAAACATAGCTTTACATAAACCCTAACATTAATAGTATTAAATCGACAAAACTATATGAAATTTCTTAACATTGTTGATAAAACGAAATTTTTTTGAACCCTAACATTCAATTGAAAATCGCATGAACTGAAAAATCTTGAAAAATGTAAAAATATGATTACTAACCTGTACAATTTTGCTTGGAAATATGTTCTTGCCGCAAACAATTATGAGAACTCTGAGTTTTCAATATCTTCAACTGTTCTAGTTTTGTTTATTAGCTCTCGATGAAGTCCAGAAGTCACAAAAGAAAAGTTGGCATTTTGAAATTTAAAAAGCACATATAGGTCATTTTACCAAAAATTGGTTAAAAAACATCTCATATTAAAGGAAGTGGCTATTATACCTTGACGTCCATTTGTTCCATATGTGTTTTATATCCCACGAGATTCACTATTTTATTTTGTATATTAATATTTTAATATTCATAATGTGTATAGAATCCCACTTATTTTCCAGTTATAATATAAAAATATGGAGCAGATAAATGGACAAGGTACAACGAAATCCTAGAGTCAACATTTATGCTTTTGGCAAATGAAAAGTAGGATACACACTGAAGATATAAATCTTAACTGGAATTGCACCATAGCTTTTTTCCTGACCATCATAAAAAGCTGAGGGAAAAAGACACATTCATACTAAAAGGAAAATGAAAAGAGAAAGGAAGATTGGAGTGACACCTAGATTTCTGCTGGAAAGTAAGCCTTACTCGTCTCATATCCGTTTCATCTTCTTTTTCAACTCTATCAATACTCTTTATTCGCAAAGTTACCATATATAGTTTGTTCTCAAGTATGTAGTTTGAAATCTGTTTTGGGGCTACATATATGAAATCAAATAAAACCTTATCGTTTAATATGAGTAATTAATGTTGATCATTATCATCCTTTCTTCTAAAAGTCACTTCTTTTGAGCTGCAACAAAGTCATCACAGCCTCTTAGAATTAAGCCTTTATGCTTCATCTTTGTCTAATTAATTATATAATTATTTATTGGCTGAAAGAGATATAGTTGGTAATGTGAGGTACTCGTTTTTAAATTTTATTTTAAAACCTGAGATTAAATCATAGATGGCATATGTTACTGGTGTACAATCGGAGATAAATGTCCAACAAAATGAAGTGTAGTTGACGAGGGTAGAACCCAACCTATTGTTTGCATGGGATTGGCATGTTCCTCTTTATATTTCATTATTCAAACACACTTTTCCCAGTGGGCCTCTCTGCTTGCATTGCATGCATAACTGAATAACAGAATTAAGAAACGAATCTGTTATTCTTATCCCCCCTCATATATTCTTCCCCACATATTTTCATGACCATCAAATTAATTCTTCAGCATCATGTTCTTCACCATCCCCATCAAGAATTTTCCACACAAGAGAAGAAATCCTTCTCAGGAAGACCTTTTCTCTACTTTTTAAAGAAAATTCTTCACTTTTCGCCGTGACAAAAAAAAAAAAAGACTGTTCCTTTCAAGATTTAATCAGGGAATCTTCTGGGTTTTCCTGACAAGGAATAAATCAAGTATATGCGAAAAAGATTGATGGGGAAGACACTACAGTCAGGTCGTTATAATGGGTTGATTTTGTTACTTCTTGTGATGATGTATTTGGCAACAATGGCGACTAGCAGTGTGGGAGTGAATTGGGGGACAATGGCGACACACCAGTTGTCTGCGCATAGCGTTGTCGATATGCTGAAAGACAACAATTTCGATAAGGTGAAGCTGTTTGAAGCTGATGATACTATACTGGAAGCATTGACTGGTACTGATATTGAAATCATGCTTGCTGTTCCTAATTACATGCTGGAGATGATGAGCCTCGATTCCAATGCGGCCGATTCTTGGGTCGAAGTTAATCTTACTTCTTATGCTTATCCTGGTGGAGTCAATATCAGGTTCTCTTCTCTCTCTCTCTCTCTCTCTCTCTCTCTGTGTTCATTGTGTTTATGATTCAAGAATGTACTCTTTGTCTCTCTTAACATTGTTTCTCTCTTTTGATTGTGTTTAAGATTTTGGAATGCACTCTCTCTCTCCCCCTCTTAGCATTGTTTATCTTCTATCGTTGTGTTTAAGATTCAAGAATGTGCACTTTCTCTCTCTGCATTGTTTCTCTCAGTTCATTGAGTTTAAGATTCAAGAAAGTGAGTTTTTTTCAGATATGTTGCAGTGGGGAATGAGCCCTTTCTCAAAACCTACAACAGCACCTACCTGCAGTACACACTGCCGGCACTGAAGAACATCCAAGAAGCCATAAACCGGGCCGGGCTGGGATCAACAATCAAAGCAACAGTACCCTTCAATGCCGACATCTACAACTCCCCGGAGACTAACCAAGTTCCCTCTGCCGGCGATTTCAGGCCCGACATACGTGATCTGACGATCCAAATCGTCCAATACCTCTACTCAAACGATGCACCATTTGTGGTCAACATCTACCCCTTCTTAAGCCTCTACGGAAACATGTACTTCCCCCTTGATTTCGCCTTCTTTGATGGATCGAACAAACCCGTAAAGGACGGCGATCTTCTCTACACAAACGTGTTCGATGCAAATCTTGACACCCTCATTTGGTCTCTAACAAAGGCAGGGTACCCTGATATCAAGATCATAGTAGGAGAAGTAGGCTGGCCTACAGATGGTGATAAAAATGCCAATGTCCAAAATGCAAAGAGATTCAACCAAGGCCTAATCCAACATGTCCTAAGTGGAGAAGGCACCCCTCTGAGAAAAGGGAAGATAGACATTTACCTTTTTAGCCTCATCGATGAGGATGCTAAAAGCATTGATCCAGGTAGCTTTGAGAGGCATTGGGGGGTATTCGAATTCGATGGAAAGCCCAAATACGAGCTCGACTTATCAGGCCTGCAGCAGAACAAAGGCTTAGTTGCAGTCCAAGGTGTGAGATACATGGTCAGAAGGTGGTGTGTATTGAACCCTCACATGAAAGATTTGGATCAAGAACTGCCTAAGAACATAGACTATGCTTGTAGCCTGTCCGACTGCACCGCATTGGGCTACGGCTCGTCGTGCAATCATTTGAGCCTGCAGGGGAATGCTTCGTATGCATTCAATATGTATTATCAGTTCAAGAACCAGAATGATTGGGACTGCGATTTTTCAGGCCTGGCAATGATCACAGATGAGGATCCTTCTGATGACAAGTGTACGTTTCCGATTATGATTGCTTATGGGAATCCAGTGTTGTTGCTGCATAAGAAATTGGTGAATATTTTGCTGGCTGTTCTTGAGGGGTGTATAGTGATTCTGCTTCTTGTGTCTTAACTGAACAGGTTTTGCATTTAGGAGAGGATTGAATCTTTAAGCATTGTAAGGGTGTAAGATTTATTTTGTTTGTCTGTGGAGAGGAGATATGTTTTTTGGAATTTCTCCTTGAAGTATAATCTGTTGGTGTATAAAAACAAATGTTCTAGTATTAAAACAATGTAGTATGACACGCGTTCTTCGTACCAGAACTAGAACACGGCGTATGCCGTCTTTTAGAAAAGGGGAAAAAATGGTAATGGCAGAAGGATACCGCTTTAGCTTCTGAGAGTCGAGAGGGCAAATAGAGATCCTAAATTCCAAATGTCCTATTACTTCAACTTTTGTAACTCCTCAATTCTGCAGGGAAAAAGATGTATGGTGTTGCCGACACTCTTTGTTGTCCACATACTCCTAAATACAACATAGAAACACTACAAGAGCACTTAAATTGCTATAAAGTTGGCGATCTTATGAAACATCTTCTGCTCTCCATAGTTGTCACTTTTTCCTCTACAAAGAAGAAATTGCAACAAGTGTATATATGGTTCCAAGGCTTAAATAGACACATTCAATATAAATTAATTATTAAATCATAAAGAAGCATTATATTTATTGGTCTGAATTATATATCGTGTAATCCAGCAATTAATTTTAATGGCCATAATTTTATGGTTCTAACATTTTCTTTTTAGCACGCAAGATCACGCACCTTCTAAAATAAGAAAATATTTAATTAGTTAAAGTAATTGAAAAATCCTACACAATTATATCTAGACCTATTATATCTATATATATATATATATAATAAAGTAAAATGATTATTTCCTATTATATTTTTTCGCTCAAATGTATTTTCTAAAAATATAATTATAGTAAATAATTAAGTATAATTTTTTAATTAATATTTTAAATTAAAAATAACCGAACAAGCCTATAAATGTTGAGCACTTAATTTATTCAATAAAATCAGAATTTGCTTGATTTTAGCTAATAAATTTGGAATTTGAATAAGATTTGGTAAGTTTAAAAATTAATCACATTAACTTTTAAAATAATTTCAGTTTATTTTTTCGATCTTCAAATTCTGAAGTTATTGGAACATAAAATATTAGTTACTGTTCTTCTCCAATGAACTTCATTCTCTCTCATTCATTTCTTTTAAATCCTCAATCTTCTTTCTTAGTTCTCGCACTAGACCACCACCACATGACGCCGTCACTCTCCAACGTCATGTTTGTTGTTACCACTTACTCACACAAAATTCTACAATATATTATATAACTTGAGTATATACATATTACAACATATAATTTAAAAATATCTTTTGTGCAGCGCACACTAGCCTAAAATAAAATTAGCATAAAATTCACAATATTAGTCTAGCAACCGTCATTGGAAGTGGTGCTAAAAACTTGCTCGCGAAATCCATAAGTTATCTCGTAAGTATACAAAGTAGTTATAGATAGCAATAAGCAAGATTGTACCCTACGAGAATTGGTGTTAATTACCAAGTATTATCAATCTCATATTCATTTTATCTAGTTTGAAAGTAGATACTTGATTATTAAACTAATAAAACATTCACAAAAACACTTAAAAACAAGGAATTAACAATTAAGAGATATGGGAGATATGTATCAGGACTAAAACATATCTCAGGGTCATGCTTTCAGCTGTCAACAATTATATTATTAAATTGATCAAATCTAAATTCATTCTTTTTCATCCATATAGGAGAATCACGATATTAAATTAATCTTCTTTTGAATTGCATGTAATTTCTAAATCACATATATGGAATTGTGTAAGTATAGGCATTCGTAGAAATAATTTTAATTATTTACTTTCGCTGTGTATTTCGTATGATTTATGGCCGAGATATTCCGACACCTTAAATGTCATGGAGTGGATGGTGAAGGGTGAAGGGTGAAGGGTGAATGGTCTCTTCCTTGCAATTGTCTAGCTCTAGGTATATTCTTATATGTATATATGTATTCTCTGAACCTAAAAGCCAAATATATATAGCAGAGAGGTGTAGGATCATTCAAATTCTTTAAACTAATCAAGAATCGGTGAAAATCCTCCTACTTGTGCCACCCACACTCGGTCATGCGACAAAGCACTTGGCCCTTTTCAGAATGTGATTTCCCATACCAAATAGTCTTACTCAATCGAGCAAAATCTGCTCCAACTTCTGTATCAGAGCTAGCTTCAAAGAAGTGTTTGAAGGTCTTCCACCTCTAATTTGACTTCATCCATTTCAGAAAAAGGTTTAGCCATGTGTGTTACTTTTGAATGCCTCAAATTCAAATACAATAGGATATGTGTAGCTCAAGTTATGATAAAACTACCAAACATATGTTAATATGAATTAATAGCTTTTTAATTGGATTTTTTACTATGTTAGAGCCACTATTGGTAGACATGTTAAAAAATAAAAATTATATATATATATATATATATGGAGAGAGAGAGAGAGAGAGAGTTATATAATTACTTGTTTATGTATATATATGTGTGGTATATATTTATATTATATGCATGTATGTATTTGTACTATATATATATATTGTATATGTAAATATTCGTGACATATATATATTACCATATACGTATATAATTTTATATATTATAATTATATAAATATTTACATACAATCAAATTTATTTGTGGAGAAAAATATTGTGTGTGTAGATATTGTGATTAAGACAAATTTAATGATTTAAAATTAATTTAATTTTTAAACTAAATAGTATTATGTACAAAATTAAGTTTTGATTTATTTATTGTTTACATGTAAAATTATATTTCAAATATTTCTTTAAAGTAATAATATTATTGTATAAATTTATAGACTAGATTTTAGCATGGTAAAATTTTAAAGTTATTTTGAGAAAAAAACATTAGAAAAAAATGAATAACCACGTACGATTAGTTTAATTATAATTACGCACATGTTTATAAAAGTATTCTTTAATTCTAGCTAATTTGTTATATTTTTTTTGTTTAATAATTTATAATAATTATTTGACCATAGTAATATAGATTTAATATCGTTATTTGTCTTTATATCACAATGTATGATATCTATATTATCACCTAAAGTAAAATTAAATTTAATAATCTAAAATAAATTAATTTTTAAACTAAATAGTACGTATGTATAAAATTAGGTGTAAAGTATATTATATTTTAAATGTTTTATTAAAATTAGTAATATTATTGTGTAACTTTGTAAACCAGATTTGACATGGCAACTTTTTTAAATAAAAAATGATGTTAATTAATTTATATACGCAAATATCATTTTGTAAAAATATTTGAAAAAAAAACAAGCAAATAACCACATACAATTCAATTTTTTAATTTATTGTTCTTTTATTTGTAATGACTATGTATATCTAATTTGTTATTTTTATTGGGTTTAATAATTATAAAATTTATTTCACAAAGTAATATTATTTATTAATTGTGATTAAAACAAATTTAATAATATTATATATTTATATGTTGGCATATTATATATAGAAAATAATATATATGCACATATATATATATATAATATTTTGTGATTACATGTTTTTATTAAAATAGTTATATTGCAAATATATTACAACAATAGTGACAAACTGAGTTTATCTAGGGTGGAAATCATATTTTACTCGAACATTCGAGTGTGAATTTTGCCCATTTGTACTGCTTTCACCTTGATTTTGCAATCTTCAGAAAGTGTACACGAATGCACCATTTCCGCATATTTTCCAGGAAAATCATAGAAGAAAATAAACTCATGGATCAAACTGGTGAAACAAGAGAGGGATGAAAACGGGAGAACGAGCAAAAAAATGAGAAGATGAGAGAAATTTCACTCCGTCAACCGAGTGGAGTGCCAACCAAGTGGACTGACCAAGTGGAGAAACTTCAAAGAATTTCAAAAAGTTTAGCTCACTCGGTCAGCCAAGTGAAGTGGCTGATTGAGTGAGTCAACCGAGTCATCATCAATAGGGATGTTAAAAGGGTTGTGGCCCGACGGGCCGGCCCGTTTAGCCCGAAAAATTTTAGAGTTAGGGCTTGATTTTATTAGCCCGTTTAAAAGTCAACCCATTTAGCCCGAAGCCCTATAGGGCTAGCCCGCTTAGGGTTAGGGCTAACCCGATAGCCCGAACTTTTCTTCTTATTTGTCTATTTTTTAATATCGAATTAATAATATACACTAATTTTAATTATTTTTTATATACCATATTTGGTTTTTAGTAGAATATATTAAAATTTATATTTAATTAATAGAAGATTCTAAATAATGTCATTTAAATTTAGAACTTAAATGTAACATGATTTCAAATTTTATGACAGTGAATGTTATTAAAGCTATAATTGAGAGCATGAAATAGTGTATATGACTTAAATGTTTGAATCTTTAAATTTTGTATAGTGATATAAATGTTCTAAAATATATAATCTTTTAATGTTATCTAAAATTGTATTTTAAATAGAGCATAATATGCATTTAATTAAAATTTTAAATTTAAATATATAATTTGACTATTTTGACTCATAGCCCGATAGTGGCCCGATTAGCCCGAAAACCGCTAGGGTTAGGGTTAGGTTCACCATAATCAAGCCCGTTTAAATTGGCCCGATTAAATCAAGGCCCGATTAACCCGAAACCCGCTAGGGCTAGCCCAAAACCGACAGGGCTAGCCCGTTTAACATCTCTAATCATCAATACTCGGCCAGCCGAGTGGTCGTCAAGTCGAGTGACCCAGTCGAGTCACAACCACCACTCGGCCAACGGAGTGATCACACGACCGAGTGAGACGATCAAAAGGCGCCATTTTCTTCATTTTTCGCAGGTTTTTGGGTCCAACCCGATTTTTACCCATTTTTCTCATTGGCTCCTAGGTCAAAAGTTAGTTTTTCATTTTTAAAAAAGAACACTTCTTAGCTAGCCACTTTTAGTCACACACTTACACATAGTTGAGTGGGTTTTTGAGGAGAAAGAAGAATTTGAAGAAGAAAGAAAAATTCCTTGAAGATTTTGCAAATATTCAATCTCCCATTTCTTCACCCAAGTTCCTTCTTACCTTTATTACTCTTTATAATGTGTATTATGAACGTTTATGGAGAGATAACCATGTTAATTGTGAGTAATTTCTCTTTTGATCTTGGGATAATTTCCTCATGTCATTGATGGATTAACATTAGTTTTGAATTCAATATAGAGATGTTTATGTTTTATCCATTTATTTCATGCTTTATATGTTGATGTGTGAGAACTTGATTAATTTTTGGATGTCTATTGGGTGTAGAATTAATAGATGTAATAATTGTTGATTCTTCATATGTCTTGAAATAAATGGCATTTTTTATTCCATGATCGAAAGATATGTTATTAAACATGATGGGTTATTGAGTCGTAAAATTCTTTTGGAGTTAAGTACGGAAAATGATGACCAAAAGTTGATTTATCCTGCCTTAATATACAAGATTAGAGAGATTAAAAATAAATAATCTATTCAACATAAGTGACCCCTATATGAAAGTATATGCAACTTGATTATTGAATCCTTCTCTAGGTTAAATTCAGATATAACATAGAGGTAAATTTCCAAAGGCGACCTTTAAATTAATTTAGAAAATCCAAAAATCAATTCTAGTGTTAATTTCGATTAAGATAATTTTGTGTTTTTTATTTATTCATTTAGGAAATTTTAGTTAATTAACCAAGCTCTCCAAATTCAATAGTTTTTCACGTTAAATTTCAATAGCCATCTAAATTCTACATATATCTATTCTTCGTGGGATCGGTATCCTTACTTGAGCTAATTACTACAATAACCGTGCTCTTTTGGGTGAAGCTGGACATAAACTACTTTCGCTTCAAATAGCATTTGGTCTAATGGTTTATACATTAAATCTTCTTGTGAGTTATGTATTCAAATCATATATGGGTACGTTTACTATGATAGATAGGAATTAGGATATATAGAATTGGGTTGTGTTTGAGATGCAGATTGTTTATTTTTTCCAATCCTATCATTTGTTTACATTGTTTGATTGCTTGGATTTCTTATCATATCTGTATTTACTTAGATGTATTATATTCAGGGTTTGGAATGAATTGACATAAATACCGTTAGGTAACATAATTATTTCTTCCCATTTTGGACTAACGACGTTGTCTAAATGAGTTAGGAGCACTCTTCTTCTTCCTCACTACGTTTCGGACCGAAGAGAAGTGCGTTAGCCTGACCTTCATCGGACGGATCTTCCGGAATACGACATTATAATTATTTGTTTATTTAAAAAACTTACATATCATTTGTTCCAAAAATTTAATTTTCCATGAAAACTAATTCCAGCAGCAACTATTTCTTCTAATTTTTCTCTTCTTCTCTATTTCTAGCAGCACCCGTCTTCTTCTCCTGGACAACCTTGTTCTTCTTCTCAACAATCTTCAGTTTAAGCGAACGTTTGTTCTTATAAAAATCATGAAAATTTTGAATGTCATCAACCCTCAAATCATTCCAAGAAAAAATGTGAGAACAAACGAAGGAATCTGAGAATGGAACTGCGACGAAAACAGTTACTGGAGCCTACTCAGCGGCATTCAATATATCGCACAGCCACCCTCGCCCCAAAAACCCTAATCACCAAGCAAATATGAATTTGAAGAGACAACAAATAATAGGGCAGTTTTGGAATTTTCGCAAGCCCAAACAGGAAGGGATAACTTATCCTACCTGCCTTGGCCGGGAGGCTTATACGCCACTTTTGCATGGGGACCTGTGCCTATCCCTGGTCTCGAGATTAAAGAAACTTTTATATCTATAAAAGTAGACGGATGATAAACCTGGATACGTTATCCGAATTCAGGCTTATCCATCATAGTAAACGAATTCTATGTGCATTATATATCGGTGAACACATTTTTTGTTTTAAATCATCATATATAAACAACATATTTATTTAATTATAATTATATTTAATAATTATTAATATAGTCAAAACTAAGAAAATTAAAATTTAATATTATACACAAATACTATTTAGTTTTAAAAATAATTAAATTTTAATTATTAAATTTGTTTTAATCACAAAAATAAATATATATATAGATATTATTTTCTGTACATAAATACAATAATATGTAAATATTTTTCTTTTATATATATATATATATATATATTATGCATTTATGGATATGTAGTATATGCATGTATGTGTGTATATATACATATATAATATTTTATGTGTGTGTATGTGTACTATATTAAGCATTGTATTATGCATATATAATATAAACATAACAATGAAAATGTCGGTGAAAATAACTTTTTTATCGTAGGTTTAATCAATTTCTATAACGTTATATTCGGTGTCATTTTTAACAAACAAAAAAAATCATGTCCGATGATGTTTAACATTATTTTGGGAAAAACTTTTCACAACACTATAAAACAAAAAATTGTTAATAACTTGTAACATTTTAGTAGAAAAAAATTATTTTATTATTACATATTTAACAATATGATAGGAGAATGCATTCATTTTTTAGTAATATTAAAATTATTCTTTGATTAGTTTTTGACGTGAATTATGATTTTGTGATGTTTAAGTAGTGTAATGTTTCTTTAAGGATGTACTTTTAATTTTTGTTATTACTTCCTTGGATCAAGAAAGAGGTTAAGTTATATATATAGACACACACACACAAAACATGAAACAGAAGCTACAAAATCCTGAAACCCCTATTTTGAGAGTTTTGTTCCTATCTGTATTTATATTATTACGATTTTGAATAAGTTGGAAGCAAATAAGAATGAGTATGAAGCAATCCTAGGAATAAAAAGACGGTGTCTAATTTTGACGTCCCTGGGATTCCTTCATGTAATTATTGAGGACAGAATAAAGACTCTACTATATAATTGTGGAATATTCATTTTGAATGGTCAAAAATCTGTGGCTGGGATTCTTTGTTATCAAATCCTACCTCAACACCACATCACCTTCTCTCTCCCTCTAATTCTCATTAAATCATTTTCACCCTTTCCTCTATAACTAAGTGTTCAGTTGCACAAATTTATTTAACAATTATTATATGATTCTCAAATTTTATAAGTTTATATTATTATCTATTATCTATAATCTATAACAACATAAAAACTGAACAGTTACAAAATTTACAGAAATACTATTTTTCCGCCTAAATTAGTTTTTTATTTTTAGAAAGTATAATATCCAATCAAGTTTTTATTTTTATTTGTTTTTTCACTTTAATTTTCAATGACTTATAACTTTTTCACCTTAACTTTGTTTTTTATAAAAAATATATTAAATTAATCATTTATCATGAACGTCAATTTGATCTCCATATTGCATATATAAAAATAAAATATTAATTTGTAAATATAAAATATTTTTTAATAGATTACCTGTGGTATATTTTAAATTTTAATATATTTTTATATTGTGATATATTTTTATATTAAATATTTTTTATTTAAAATATATATTATAGAATTATGTATTTTATTTTAAAAAATATATTACTAATTTTATAATAAATTATTATATTATTATTTTATAAATAGTACAATATACAGAAAAAATACTAATATTATAATAAGTAAGATAATATTTATTGATTGGGTAATCATTAACAATATTTTTTTATGAAAGAAGATAAGAGTTTGGATGAAAAAGATGTCCTTATCTCTCTATAAACAAGCATCAGTTTGCATGGGCCCACCCCATTTTATTGGAGGCATCTCAGACCAAACTTATCTTGGTGTTCATTCCTTTACTTTTTAATTTTCTCTATTTTTCCTTTTTTACTTTGTGTTTGCTCGACAAGAATACATTTGTGTGTGTCAGAAAGTAATACTAAGTTACTGGGTTTTGAGTGTAGTTAGGATTGGACCACATCATATTACTGATCAATAACGAGAGGAACCACAACATGAATCAGGCAAAAGTCTCGGCATCGATACCCAACAGTGTAATCAGAGCCATGGTTGCATCGAGACTAGGCTCTCCCGTTCTTCTGAATTACTGTTCACGTGAGCAGGAACCAATTTCCTCATTTATTCTTGGTTGTGGCTGGCCGCTGATAACAATAAAAAATAGGAGGGGTAGTTCATACTTTTTGTTTTCCTCCGGCATGAACAGCAGCAAACAAAATAAAAAAAAAAATCAGCGGCAAACAAACAAAAAGGGGTTATTTCTTTTGTGAGATTCAACAGAAAACACAAAAAAAAAAAAAAAAAAACAACAATGTTTGCGTCAGATTCCGTACTTTGTCCCCGAAGGTAATTTCCCGAGTTTAGTTGGTTTTTGTGTGCGTGTGCTTGTTTTTTCTAGTGTTGTTTTGCAGGCTGTGGATAACGTGGTCAATCCGCTATCGCCCCTCCTACTCCCGTGTAAACGAGGGAGACTTCGTAGCAAGTGCACCTGTGTGCAAGCCCACTGCCCCCTTTGGTGTAGCCCACCCGGGACCTCGTCACGTGTAGTTTGAGATCCTTACTGTAGGGTCTCGCTCTGGTAAAGAGGCTGATACTCTTTTACATTTCAGAATAGACACCGTGGGATTTGGTATAGGATTGGTATTTGTTGCTGGTATAACCATAGGAATACGTGCTTGTTGATTTGCTGATAAATTATATCTTGTGTGATATTGGTTATTTATCTGCTTTATTTCCTCTACGTATATCAACAGGTGCCACGAGGTTAGTACGCTTACCCTCTACGTGTTTGTATGTTCGTGATTGCTTGTTTGTTAAATATGGCTACTCTATCTAATTTATGTCTTGCTCAATTCGTATCTGGCAACAGAAAATAAAGGGACTCCTTATACAACAAAAGGTGTATAAGAGTATTACCCTTGCATTTTCTGAAATCGAAACAGATGAGAGGAAATCCGATATGGATGAGTTAGCATATTATCTTGAACTTATCTGATTCTGTAATTAGGAAAGTGGAGAAACTAGGTTCCGCCAAAGAACTTTGGGAAAAACTAGAAGAACTTTTTACTGACAAGACATTGCCATGTAAATTGTTCCTCTTGGAAAAAAAAATTTGGTTCAAACTTGACCTAAATAAGGATATAGATGAAAATTTGGATATTTTCACAAAATTAATTCAAGATATCAAACAAACTATTTATGGGGACGTTAAGTCTGTTATTAAGTATGGCAGGGATGAAATCTCGTTTGAAATCGTAATGAACGGTCTCAAGAGTAAAGAGATGGAATTAAAGGGCAATCCAGGGGTGAAAAGTGAGTCAGTGATGTTTGTTAGAGGTAAACAACAGAAAAATGTTGTTTCTGGCAAACAAACTCATGATAAAAACTCTGATAAAGAGGGGAACAATAAAACTCCTAATGAAAAAAGATGTTTTAATTGTAATGAAACTGGTCATTTTGCTAAAAACTGTCCTAGACCTAAGAAGAAACAAGATAATAACAAGGCTAATAAAGTTTCTACTGATTATGGTGAAGTTTTTATGGTGTCTAACATCCGTGATGATTTGTGTGTGAATTATGTACATTCTAGTGAAAATGAATGGCTTGTTGATTCTGGTTGCACATTTCATATGTCTCCCTATAAAATTCTATTTTCATCATATAAAGAAACGTCCGGAAGTTTTGGTTACATGGCTAATGATAAAAAAATACCCTGTAATTGGTTTTGGTGATGTGTCTTTGATGTGTAAATCTGGTTATGTGCTTAAGTTGAAAAATGTTAGGCATATTCTTGATTTGAGCAATAATTTGATGTCATATGCCGCTCTAGAAGATGATGCTCTAAAAAGGAGGTGGGAAAGGGTGTCATGAAAATTATGAGGGGAAATTTCATGATTTCTGAAGCTAGGAAGAAAAACAACTTGTATGTTTGCACTGCTGAGTCAAAATCCTTCGTAAATGTTGCTAAAGAAGATAAAATTGAATTATGGCATAACCGACTTGAGCACATGAGTAAGAATGGGTTAGAAATTTTGCAAAAGGCAGGTTCATTTGGTAACAAATAAATTGTCATGCATGTCATTCTGTGATTCATGTGTGTTAGGCAAGCATCATAAAATTAGTTTTCATGTTTCCAGTTACCCTAAGACATCTTATTGTACTGGCATTCTTGAGTATTTGCATGTCGATGTGTGGGGCCTTGCCAATGTACCCATAGACGGTGGATGTGCATATTTTTGTCTATTATTGATGATTACTCAAGAAAGGTGTGGGTGTTTTTAATTAAAAACAAAACTAACATTTTTTATAAGTTTAAATTTTGGAAAACTCAAATAGAGAATCAAATTGGTAAAAAGATTAAATACCTAAGGACCAATAACAGTTTGGAATTTTGCAATAACTCTATGGATAGATTATGTGCTAACTCGTGTATTAAGAGGCATAAGTTAGTTCCTTACACACCTCAGCAGAATGGTGTGGCTGAAAGGATGAATCAGACCTTAATAGAAAGGGTGAGATGCATGTTAGCATGTTCGGGCCTTTCTAAGGAATTTTGGGACGAAGCAGTTTGTACTGTTGCATATCTGGTTAATAGATCCCCTTGTGTGCCTTTAAATGGAGAATATCCTGAAAAAATATTTTCAGGTAAAAAGTTTGATTTCTCTAAACTACGTGTGTTTTGTTGTTTTGCTTTTCTGCATCAAAAATGTGATAAATTAGATCCTTGATCTAAAAAATTCATTTTCTTGGGATATCCTGAAGGGGTTAAGGGCTTTAGACTGTGGTCTAATAGTGAACTGATATAAGGTGATTATCTGTAGAGATGTCATTTTTAATGAATCTGAATTTGCATGATTATCTGATTATGTGCCTTTATCTATTCCTGAGGTGGAGCATGTACCTTATAATAATGAACCTGATAATGTGCAAAGCAAAACCAACTTAGTTGAAAATGTTGAAAATGATAATGAGGAAGGTGAGTCGTTGAAAGATTACCAATTAACTCGGGATAGGACTAGGAGGCAAATTAAGCTCCCATCAAAGCTGAGTGATTTTCACATTGATAATCATACTTTCAACACTTTTAAGTCTGATGATAATGAACCTAAGTCATATAAAGAAGCTTTAAAATCTAAGGAATCAGTAGAATGGTTAAATGCTATGAAAGATGAGATGAGATCTTTGCATGTTAATCAAACTTCGACTCTTGTACGTAGGCCAGAAGTATGCTCCTTAGTGGACTGTAGGTGGCTGTTCAAAGTCAAGAACAAAACTGATGGGATTAGATATAAAGCTAGATTAGTGGCTAAGGGGTTTACTCAAAAAGAGGGGATAGATTATATCGAAATATTTGCTCCTGTTGTCAAATTTACTACTGTGCGCATTATGGTTGCTTTAGTTGCTCATTTTGATTGGGAATTAAAACAAATGGATGTGAAAACGGCTTTTTTGCATGGTGATATTGACAAAAATATTTATATGCACCAACCTGATGGTTTTGTAGACCCTAAAAACTCCGACTATGTATGCTTGTTGAATAAATCTTTGTATGGCTTAAAGCAATCACCTAGGCAATGGAATAGGAAGTTGACGAATGCATGTTAGCGTTGAAATTTGAAAGAAGTGTGCATGATCACGGTCTGTATTTCAAAAAGAATGCATATATTCCTATTTTCCTGCTATTATACGTGGATGACATGCTTTTGGTGAGTCCTTGTGAAAAGTCTATTAATCATGAGCAAAAATGTTTATGTGATAATTTTGACATGAAAGACTTAAGGGATGCTAAAAAGATTTTAGGCATGAACATTGTTAGAGATAGAAAAAATCATGTCTTGTGGTTGAACCATATTCGTATGTGGAGAAAGTTTTGAGTAAATTTTCCATGTCCAATGCTAAATCTGTGAATGTGCCTTTAGTTGTTCATTTTGTGCTAAGTAAGGATCAGTGTCCCAAGACTGATTCTGAAATCTCTGATATGTGCAAAGTACCATATTCAATTGTTATTGGTTCTATCATGTACCTTATGGTGAGCACTAGGCCGTATATTGCATATTCGGTTAGTTGCTTAAGTAGGTATATGTCAAACCCGGGTTGCACCATTGGGAAGTTTTGAAGTGGTTACTTAAGTATGTGAAAGGTTCTAAAAATATATGCTTGAAATTTTCAAAAAGTGCAGAATGGGTGAAATTAATTGGCTATGTGGACTCAAACTATGCTAATGATAGGGACTGTAGAAAATCCACCACATCTCATGTATTCACTTTGTGAGGTTCTTTCATAAGTTGGAAATCCCAACTTCAATCGATTGTAGCACTCTCAACTACCGAGTCTGAGTATGTTGCTACAACTGAGGCATTGAAAGAGGCTATTTGGTTGAAATGGATTCTTTCAGAAATTGAATTTTTGAAAGGTAAGGTGATTTTATATTCTGATAGTCAATCCGGCATGCAGAACCCAGTATTCCATGATAGGACTAAACACATAGATATTAGGTTCCATTTCATAAGTGATATTGTTGAAAAATGTATAGTAGATTTGGAAAAGATTGGGTCTGAATTTAATACTGCTGATATGGGTACTAAATGTTTGTCCGTTAAAAATTTTAGATCTTGCATGCAGACTCTAAATTTTGACTGTATTTATTGATGGCATGTGCATGTGTGTTTCTCTGGGCTCGTAACCCAGTGAAATCTGGCGATGATGAGTTATGTGTTTCTGCCTCGTGATCAGTGATATGGTGTGTGCCAAGGTGGAGATTGTTATTCTGATGGCCCACTTGGTGTAGCCCAATAATATATTTCCCTAAGCTAACTCAAGCCCATGGCAACCCCAGGTCAACTCATATAACCTTATATATGTGATGATATTCACTAGCCTCCATATACGATATATGAAAAACCAGAATGGTATTTTATAGTCTTCTCTATTCTCCCTTTTCTTACTTTGTGTTTGACCAGTAGGGATACACTTGTGTGTGTAAGAGAGTGACAGTGAGTTATCAAGTTTTGAGTGTGGTGAAGATTAGACCACATCGTATCACTGATCAATAACGAGGGGAACCACAACTTGAGCCAGGTAAAGGTCTCAACATCGATACCCAACACCACAACACATGATTTAGTGTGAGAATGTCACCCACCTCGTAGACGGGCACTAATTATTGCTGCTTTTAATAAAGTTTTTCCTAGTTCCTTAGGTCTCTGGAGCTCCTACAATAGGAAAATTTATTTTATTAGAATATTTAAAATAGTGGAGAGGTTTACTCATCCATTAAAAGAAACTTGAAAGTTTTACAATCTTATAAACTGATTTAGAAGATTTTAGAAAGTGAAAACGAGGACTAACTTTTATAAAAGTTGTGAAGACGAGATTCTTATTGAACTTAGACACGTTCTTTTCTCAAAATTTGTGCATAGTACACAGATAAGAAACTTTCTTTTCTCAATACCAAACTATAGATGACAAAATTTGTGACATTTTGCCACTGGCTTAAGCCCAATCGAACTTAAAACAAAGATTTTATGACCATTCGATGTGTTTATTTACTACATAGCAATGAATGAATATTTTATTATTCACAAAATATATAGAGGAAAATAATGAATTTTGAACAGTAGAAATTAGACTTATATTGAAGTATGATATAAAAATTTCGAATCTTTCTAAAAATAATTGCTATAGATTTTGAATTTTTGAAATCGGAATAGCTGAAACTGTAAATTCTGCATAGCCGTAGGAAAAATATCATAACTCATAACACGTGTAAGAATGACATATTCAAAATTCATTAGATTTAGACAACTGTAATCATATATTCTGAATTTTCAAATCAGAAATGTAGGACTTTGTATCTCTGAATATGGAATGATAGATAATTAATATAAAATAAAATAGTTATCTGATTGGGATGAAATTTTAAATGTGACTCTAGCGAATAAGAACGAACTACATATTCAAAATTTAAGGAATTTGGATGAATATAACACTATATTCTAAATTTTCAAATAAAAAACATACAATTTTATAAATCTGAATAGGAAGTGATAGAGAATTCATATAAAATAGATAAATATCCAATTCAACTAAAATTTTAAATGTGGCACGAAATAACAAGAAGAAACAATATAATAAAATTTCATAAAATTTGGAGGTGCATATTGAAAATAAGGAAGACGGAGATTGAGTTGACGATGACGACAACTCAACTCACAGACCCCAAACTAATCTACCCTAATTTTCTTTACTTTGAGATATAAGTAAATGAGTGTTAATCTTTAATTAATCCTTCTATTTAGTATATATATCCAGTCTTAGTATCCTATTGGGCTTGGGGACTTAAAACTTGGACTTTTACTATTAAATTTAATTTTATTAAGCCCAATTATAGTTTAATAAATTCAAATCATGACCCAATGTTAATTAAATGAGTGAGTCTCATATGAAAGAGTTGCATGTGTGACACTATTTAAGGTATTACTTGAGTAACTATAAAGTATTACTTGTTTATAAAGTATCACTATTTTTTAAGGTAACTAATCAGCAGTAATACAATTAAAAAATAGTGATGCTTTATAGTTAAACAAGTAATACTTTATAGTTGAACAAGTAACACCTTAAATCGTGTCACACGCACAACCATTTCATAGGAGTTTTTGCGTAATTAAATAATTTAATCATGTTTTTGTTCAATTTTATTCCACATAAAAATTATGCAATCATAAAAATAATCTAATTGCAATAATTTTATAAATTGCAAATTAAATCATGGAATGATTTTATAAAACCATAAAATGATAAAACGTAATATATAATGACATCTCATAATCTCAATTATCATTCTATTAATTTAAGTTAATTAATTATACATAAACTATGAAAATCATAATCTTATAATTGTACATATAATCATGAACATTTCTATTGAATCATTTAATCATGTTCTAACTTCAATTCCCCACATAAAATCGTAAATATATCAATTAGAATACTTCATTACAAAGTCATAAGAATTCTCACACGAAATCTTAAAAAAACTTTATATAATTAATCATAAAATCATGATTATTGATACTTTCACAGAAGTAAATTTAATAATGCAATAAAAATTCAAGTTATCATGGTCACTAAAACTAATCCCTAGAAATTTTCAAGATCATAATATGTTCTTAAAAATTGATTACTGATGGTACATTTAATTTTGTAAAAGTAATTCTTACAAATTTTTTCCTTTTTTGTTTTGAGAGAAAAACATAAATAATGGATCTAAACTTTAAATGATGATTAATTTGATATATTATATATATAAATTATATTCAAAATAAAAAATATTTGTATCTAAAATATTAATAAATAATTAAAAAAACAATCCAACATAATGAAAACAACACAACAACTTGTTTTTTGGGTCAAGAAAATATTGAAATTCAAAATTTGATAGAAAAAAAAAAAGAACTGGTATTTTAAAGTTAAAATCTCTATTTTACTTTAATGTGCGTGTATATATATTCATAATAGAACTTGTATTAATGATGTATATAAAAATTATTTAAAATGATTTGTCTAATATATTATATATAAAAAAATAAGTTAGGAGTAAATGCAATATATTGACACCATTGAAGGCATGTGACATCATATATTGTATTAGAATAGAAAATAAATCATTTGGAGAAAAAGACCTCTCCTATACTTGAAAATAATTAGAGAGATTAAAGTAATCAAATTTGGTTGGACTGGACTATTCGGCCCTGTAACTTCCACGATTAAAATTTAAATGTTAGGCTCACTTAAATGTAGTCCAAGGTCCATTTATTTGTCCCATAAACAATTTGTAGTATACTTAAATAATTCTTTAGAACAAATTAATATTAAAAAATATGTAACAATTTTATTATTTTATCGAGAAAGACATGTCAAAAATATTATGTTTGTGTCAAATCAGTATATATTGTTTATCACAAAATAAAAATGTGATTATTGAAATGAGAAAAGAAAAACCTTATTTTCTAATAACATTATTCAATCTGTGAATCACACAACTAAATTTTATATAGATAATATTTGTATTGTTTGTGGTAGGGTTTAATTAATTGGGAAAAATAATATGAATGCATTTTCCATACCGGAAGAAAGTACTGCATGAGAAGATCAACAAGGCATGCTCAGCTTCTATTATCTTTTGAACTTAATCACAGATCGCTGGGTCCCACAATGTTCAGTCTTCCCTTTATTCAGACACCTGCAGAATATACCCTATCTATCTATTTTATTTTTAGAACCAAAACCCCTCCCTAACTTTAATTTAATAATTATAATTATATACATATCTTTTTGCAAATGTATGTGGGACTGAATAATTAAAACGCCACACTTGATTGTTAGTGTCGCACAAATTTGTGCTCAACTATATATACTTAATCCAAGTCGATCTTTATTATTAATTAATTGAGTTTCATCTCATACTTACATCAAATGTAAAATTAGCTCAGAACAGACTTCTTCTTCGACTCTTAATATAACAACAGATTTCTTCTTCCAATATCGCATATACCTATGTGTTATCATATGAAACAATATTGTAAGATATATGTACCACATAAGGCGAAGCATGTTAAATGCAATATATATGGCTCCTCTATTTGCAAAGAGAAGGCTGTGCTTCACAATACACGCCCCCAAATTAATATAGAAACACGAAGCATGCCACCACACACCCATCTTTCCATCACTATTCAATTATTGCTCAAGGATGGAATCTAAACCATGCAAAGATGCATCCAATTCATGTTATTTACATTGGATTGGATATGCATTATGACAATATGTTCCTACCAAAATGTATCCCTTTTTTTTAATTATTATATTCTGCTTTCAAAATACATAATTTGACATTTCATCATAATTTTTTTTTTTTAAATTAAAAATTATGCTTGGACCGTCTAGACGTCCACCTAATCACCCGTTTATACACTATAAATGTCTGATTGTGCGCCGCCCAGGCCGATTATTGCATCACGCAGCTATTAGTTATGAAATCACAGGTTATATATTATTTTTTCATTGGAACTCTTCTCTATCCACTCTTATTGGAAATATTATTTCTACCCTTATTCCCCTAAATATCCTTACTAAAGGATTTCATTGACTTTTTTCCACCCACCACTTGCTGATCGGGTAAATGGGCATGCACCATACTTGGAAGCCACGTGTGCAGTTGGGGAGCCAGGTCAGCAGCGACCCAGATGTGAAATATCCAGTCATCACCTCACAAATAACATCTTCCCCTCATAATGCCTAACCAGAAATGGCCACAGAATACAGAATAATATTTACAAACTCTTTTCCAGTAATAATGCATCGCGAATCATGAAAAAGTGGCATTATTGACTTGTTTTTTGGGAAACAGGATCTTATATGCATGCACCACAGATATATTTGTACGATATATATCGCGAAAAATATTTATTTATCTATCATGAGCATGTGCTGATATGTTCTTTCAAATAACATATTAAAATTATTTTATCTAATATTTACATTGTAATCTTAACATATTAGTGATGAACTTATTACCACGTATTCATGACGAATATGTAAGCATTCCGGATATATAGATAATACTTATTAAAAATATATAATACTTATGATTATTTACATTTATAATAGACCAATTAATTTAAAAATTAGTCCCATTTGCCAAAGAAAATCCTCTCTGTCACGCCCACCCTCCCATGTTTCCTCATGCAAACGAGTCAAATCTAAAACTGCTTTTGGAATCCCATCTCAATGGAACAAGACTGGGCACCACAAATAGAGAGGTCTTGCTACTATATAAGTCCATTTCATCCATTCATCTCCAACTCCAAACACGAATCCTCCATTCCTGCAATTCTTTCTTCAATTAACTGATTTTATTTCTTCTGGTCGGGAGACACAATGAGCAGGGAAGGAGGAGATTGGATGTGCCCAGCATGCCAGCACATCAACTTCAAGAAACGCGACTCCTGCCAGCGATGCAGCTGTCCCAGATACGCCACGGCTGCCGAGGTGTCCTCCTATGCATCACAGAAAACCGAAGTCCTCGCCGGAGACTGGTATTGCAGCGCCATGAACTGCGGTTCGCACAACTATGCAAGCCGAGGTACTTGCTACCGGTGCGGCGCATTGAAGGATTATTGTGGCTATGGGGCCGGAATGATGGCGTCGGCTGGCTATGTATCCGATGCCATTCCTGGTTGGAAATCCGGAGATTGGATTTGCTCAAGGTAGGCGAGCAATTTTTTTTACTTTTTTTTTTTAAAATTTTGACATTAGAATTTAATTTCTTTGTTGGACATAAATCAATACATTGGAGCTGACAATATTAAATTAAAGATTCTCTAAATTGCCAATGCATATATACAGCGTTCTTAACTTGGCAACGTTTGTCCACCAAAAAAAAGACAAAAATTTTTGTAACTTTTGTTACATATACTATTTCATCTCATATTTCAAGAATATGAATACTCGTCATGATATACCATGCATGTGTATATGATGCAATTTATGGGTCGGTCGGTTGATTGATTGGGTGCGGTAAATGTACAGATTAGGATGCGGGATGCACAACTACGCAAGCAGGATGGAATGCTATAAATGCAAGACACCAAGAGAGGGTCAACTGTATGCCAATTGTAGCCATTACTGATCGGTACTTATCGAACCATTCCAGAAAGAACAATCTGAAGATCTGGAGTGTGAAGAAGTGTATTGATCTGTGGGGCGAGCTTCAAGCTTTTTCTCTCTTTTTTTTCTTTTTTTTCTTTGAAATCAATGAACATTTTATCAGTTCTTCTATGTCTCCTTCTAGGATCTTAAGACAAATTGATTATGAAAACAGATATCAAAAGATTTGAAGACATAAAATTAAAGAATACACACACACACACACACGCACACACAAAATATATCTATATATATATATATATATATTTATCAGAAGTACCTCTAGGAAAGCTTCGACCGATGACAAATTCGATGAAAATAATTAGAGTAGATAAGAACCTGATGCTCCCTATTTACGAGCATATGTATATATATGTGTGTGTGTGTGTGCGTGAGGACTCAATTTCTACTTTATTGGTGATTGGATGATGCAACGTTGCGATTCAGTCAACACACCTTGTGAACAACTAATAATGTGTAGATATTGGAGGGGTTGAGAGTGGAATCAAAGTGAGATGTTGGTTAGATGAAGGAATAACGGCTTAACTTTATAAGTGTCGCTAATATCTCTATTCTTAAGTAGTTTTAGCATAATTATATTAGTATGGATGTTGAGATATTGCCAAAAAGAATCTGGTTTATGAGTTCAATTTATAGACTAAGTGAACGAATAATGTTCAAGAAAAATAATAAGAGAAAATGAGAACCGTTTTGATTTGATTTGGTTAAAACAGATTGCTAATGAAGGGAAATAAGTAAAAATAAAAAATGATGGAACATAAATACAAATAATGTTGATAATAATAGTGTAGATCTAAAGAAAAAATAAAGAAATATATATTTGAAGTAGAGAGGGAAGAAAAATAAAATAAACTAGAGGAGATTTACGCTACATAAAGTATAATTAATTTCAAAACAGAGTAGTAGAGATAGCATGAAAAATATTTTAATTTATAATTATATTTTTTTATTTTAGCTGTTTAATACTTTTAGAATAAAAGGTTCCAAAAAAGTTTCAAATCTACCCTCCTAGACTAATTGAGAAGTAAGGCAAGTGTCTGAAAGTTAGCCCTCCACACTTACGTTTTGAAATATATGCATTACAATTCAAATGTCGATCGATCCATGTTTTAACAATGGATTAATTATAAAAACAATTATTATCTTTAACTGCAATATGACTTTTAAAAACTATTCATATTTGTCACGTTATTTTAATTTCTTTCAATTGCAACAACAACACCTTATTGCAGCGCCCAAGTGCTGACGTGGATGACCATGCAACCTAACAACGTCATTTAATTTGAATAATTAACCAAAAATAAAAATTAATTAAAAAATCACAATATTTGCTATATTTTCAATTGCAACATGATTTTACACCAAATTTATCATTAACGATGTCGTTTGAATGAATGACGACATTGGGGCACGAAATAAAGCAGCTATGTTGTAATTGAAAAAATTAAAAGAATGTGATACACATTGATAAATTTTAAAAATTATATTGCAATTGAAAATTGGACCAAATGTCCTTATTTTTTAATAATTAATCCTTCAAAAACTAGAGAACTATCACTGTAAGTCACGAACTTAGAGAGCTCTTTTATTTCACTAAAAAATGACTTGCAACTGTACGAGGATAATTATAGTAAAAATATTGGTGAGAACATGTATCGTATCCACATGTACTACCTAAGTAATTTCAACTAAGTACATGTTTGTATTATCTTACTTTATCTAAAAATTTGAACTTCGAAGTAGATATAATTAAAAAGAATAAAGCAAAAGATAAAAATAAAACATGATTCAAATGCAAACAACGGTGAAGTTTTAGAGGTTTAATGGATTCTAGGGATATATACCAGTGTTTTCGTAACCGAACCGGTTGAGCCATCAAGTGTTGGTTCAACCGGTCGGATCGGTCAGACCGGCGGTCCAACCGGAAAAATAAAAATAGCATGTTTTTATTTATTTTTTTTATGTTACCAAATATATTATTGCATAAAATAGTTTTTCTTTCCTATTATTCTAAGTTTTAATTTTAAATTTTTACTTTAAAAGTTTGAAAAACCGATTGGTTGTTGAACCGGGTTTGACCGGTATTGAGTGATCCAACTGTGAAAATGGTTTTATTAATATTTTGGACCAATCCAGGCACCGATTCCTGATTTAACTGATTGAACCGGCCCGTTCGGTTTGATTTTGAAAACAGCGATATACACTATTATGGTTCATATGACTTCTTTTAATGTATTAAACTATATTTAATTCCTATATTCATAGGAAAATTACTAATATAATTACACTATTTCTCTTGAGTTATATCTAACTGTGGATTAGACTTCAATGATCATCTCTCGATCTTAAAATGTTATCTAACTCCCAAATGTTCCTAGGATTTATTCTCCTCACAATTTTTGTCCAACCTTTCGATCTAGTAAGTTCATATTATGCATTCCTAATGTGTTATCAATTAAACATTTTTAGGTGATAACAAATTAACTACACATATGTAATTGTTGGCCACACAATTCCATAAAACAATCATGCCAAGGAAGCATAAATGAATAAAGAAAATGAATAATAGCATAAATAATCATATAAATCTATAATCGTATATAACCTAGAATCACTAATCAATTAGCTACTCATTATCAACTCACAATTCATAGACAACAAAGTGGCAATTAAAGCTAAAATCAATAGTAAAGAGAAAATATATAAACTAGACTTATGTCGCCCAATGATTCTTCGTTCTCTCTTATCTCTCATGACTTGATTGCTTGTTCTTCCTTTTTTATAAAGGTCATTTAGGGCTTAAATCCCCCAAGAATCTCCTTCAAAATGATTTGATAAGTATGAATCCGCCACACAGTCTGTGCTTAATGGAGCACGGTCCATGCTTAATGGAGCCAAAAACAGGACATTCTATTTGGTCGCACAATCCGTGCTTAATGGAGCACAGTCCTTGCTTCTTATGGCCAAAATCTGTTCGTTCTATTTTTCTTGTTTTTAAGTGCATGGTTCATGCTTCTCGTGGCGTGGTCTATGCGAGCCAAACGGTGGTTTTCCTATCAAAACTTCAAACAATTTGGGATGTAACAAAATATAACATAATCATTATAAATTCGTCACTTATCTATATGCAATTCCTTAAAACTATGCATAATCACTTCCGAATTACATATAAAACCTATCTTTATCACTTATTGTAGTATATATTTCACAATTCAACGAGCGTAAATGGGGCCAAAAGTTACACCCTGGTTTTATTAGAATATTACATCAATCATCTACTTTACAAGTATCATTTTGATGGCCCACTTAGTGTGACATAATAATATGCTTTCCTAATCCAACTCAAGCCCTTAACAACCCTAGGTCAACTCATATAACCATATATATATATGTGATGATAATTATCTATTTTCTTACTTTGTATTTGACCGGTTGGGATACACTCAATGATGCAAAAATCGGGCTAGGTACCCGTGCCCTGACCAGATTTTCATAAAATCAGTTTGCATTTTCTTTTTTTTCAATAGAGGTCACCTAGGCGGTCTAGGCACCTCTTAGTCAGGCTATGCGTGCCTATTCGGGCTAGGTGTCGTCTAGGCAGTAAAATATTTTTTTAAAAATAAATTAATAATTAAAAAAAAGAATAATACATTTTGGTGTCTTCACTCTTCACTTCAAACTTTAGATGAACTTGACTATGTTTTTAACTTTAATTTAATATCTATAATTTTTGTAGTTAGAACTGGAAAGTTGGAACTCATAAGTTGTAACTTGTGTTACTTAAATTTTATTGCCATTTGAAATTTTTTTCGTAAGATTAATAATTATGTCATCCTCATATTTTATATTGAAGTTTTATTTGAAAAAAAAAATTAAATAAATAAAAATTATGTTATATTATCAATTTATCATATATTAGCTTTATGGGGTTGATGGAAAAATAAAAAATAAATAAATAAATTGGTCCACCTAGGTGCTAGGCGATTGGAAAGCTCCCAAATACCGATTCCCAACTTCTGCACCATTGGATACACTATGTGTATAAGAGAGTGATACTGAGTTATTGGGTTTTGAGTGTAGTTAGGATTGGACCACATCGTATCACTAATCAATAATGAGGGGAGCCACAACTTAAGCCAGACGAAAGTCTCGACAATGATACCCAACAATGGTATCAGAGCCACGGTTGCATCGAGATAAGGCTCTCCCATTTTTGGGGTTACGGTTCACGGGAACAATAACCAATCTCCCCCATTATTCGTTTGTGTATCTTGCTGGAAAGAAATTAAAATAAAATAAAATGTGAGGAGGGAATAGGCGCTACCCAGTGTAGGAGATTCTCTAAAGAGAGTGACTCAAAGCGCCCTAATAGATAGGCTGTAAATGGTGTGATAGGCTCAAAAAATAAGCCTTTCCATGAATGGATATGAAAGGTTATGCCAAAAACATAGACATAAGCCACCAACATCGTTCGTGTGCAACCACACACATCTGCACCGCCAGTGCACGTCTGTGCACTTGCTAGCACCCATACCCAGCACCACCAGCTCCCAACCCACCTCACACCTGCCTATTCACGCCCGCACCTGCCAATTCACGTTTGCACCCGCCCTGCGAGCGCCCATCAATTGCTCGCGTCGCCCAGCCCCTGATGTCCAACTCGTGGGTTATTCACTACCGCCCCTCCTACTGAGAGTAGACAAGAGGGACGTCATTGTGAAAAACCCGTTGCCCCCTTTGGTGCAGTAGGTCTGATTATCCAAGACAGAAGATAAAACGAGGCCCTTACCATAGGGTCTCGTTCTAGTAAATGACTTGAACCTATTTACATTTCTAAATAACCATCGTGATTCAACATAGGGTCGATGATTATTTTGTGGTAGTAGCCATAACTCGACACAGAATAGTGTGTAATACTGTGAAAATTATCTAGTTACATTCCGCTACAATAATCTCAACAGGTGCTTTGAGATTAGTACTCTAATCCTTTGTGTGATTGTTTTCTTTTTTATATGTGCTTGTTTGTCTGTGGAATATGGTTAATTTATCCAATTTTTGTCTTGCTCCGTTCGACGGTAAGTCAGATTTCAGTACTTGCCAACAAAAAATGAAGGGACTTCTTATATAGCAGGAGATGTATAAGAGTATCACCCTTGCATTTTATGAAACCAAAATAGAGGAAGGAAATCCTATATGGATGAGTTAGCATATTCTTTGATTATGTTGAACTTATTTAATTCTGAGACTAGAAAAGTGGGGAAGCTAGATTCCTCCAAAGAACTTTGGGAGAAATTGGAAGAACTATTTATCGATAAGACATTGTTGTGTAAATTATGTTCCTACTAGAAAAAATATTTCGGTTCAAACTTGACATGAATATATATATGGATGAAAATTTGGATATCTTCACTAAATTGATTCAAGATATAAAACTAACAGGAGAGATGAACATTGACGATTATTCACCTATTGTATTGTTAAATGTTAACCTTGATACTTATGAAGACGTCAAGTCTTCTATTAAGTATAGTAGTGATGAAATCTTGCTCGAGACTATCATAAACCGTCTTTAGAGTAAGGACATGGATTTAAAGTGAAATAGGATTGTGAATAATGAATTGGTGATGTTAGTGTGAGGAAGGCACAAGCAAAATGGTGCTTCTAACTACCAAACTCACGACAAAAGTTCTGATAAGGGTGGGAATAACAATAAAACACCTAATGTGTAAAAAGTGATATAATTGTAATGAAACTGGTCATTTTGCTAAAGATTGTACTAGACCTAAGAAGAAATGGGATAATAACAAGGTGAATAAAGCCTCTACTGGTTATGGTGAGGTTTTTATGGTGATTGATATGTGTGAGAAAATGTCTATAAATTCTTTGCTAACGAAAATGAACTGCTGATAGATTCTGGATACTCATTTCATACGTCTCATATAAACTATTATGAATGTCTTTTTGTAACTGTTATGTTAGATTTCATGGTTACCCATTACCCATTCTGTATAAATTTATTGTGGTTATTGTTGATTTTTTGTGGAATGAACAAGGGGGGAAAAATAAAAATTGTTTGTGTGAACTCGAATCTTTGGTGAATTCGTGTTTTTACTTGGATATTTATCTTGCTGATAATTGAATATACCAGTGCTTGCATTATGTGTTGATTGCCAATAGGTGATTGGTTCTTGGTGAGTTGATTCGAGGTTAGTAATTATAAACCTTTTGTGTGGTTTGATATATGCGTCTCTAAGAAACATGTTTACTTTTGGTATTTGGATAGGTAAAAGGCTATAAATTTTGGTCTAGGGGTGAATCGGGCTATAAGATGGTAATGAGTTGGTTCGTCATTTTTTCTAAATGAGTACGATTTGTTTGCTTGACTGGTTATGTGTTTTTTACTTGTTATCTAATACGACTCCATTTGAGGTAGAGAAACTCGATGTCCATTATGGATTGCTTTGGGATTTTATGTCTCATATGTGAACTTTGTGCCTTGTTTCGACTTTATGTCGTAAGTTAACTTTGTGTCTTGGCTTGACTTTGTGTCCTATGTAGACTTTGTATCCAAACTTGGACTTTGTGTTCTGGTATTTTCCATGGTGAGAGACTTCGTGTCTAAACTTTGTGTCCAAACTTGGATTTTGTGTCCTTGTATTTTCCTTTGTGAGAGATTTTATGTTTCGGACTTTGTGTCCTAATCTAAACTTTGTGTCTTTGTATTTCTCTTGGTGAGAGACTTTGCACCTTGGACTTCATGTGCAAATCTGAACTTTGTGTCTTGTATTTTTCTTGGTGAGAGACTTTGTGTCCAATCTTGGACTTCGTGTCCATTGGTTGCTTACTGTATTGACTTTGTGTCTTACAGGAGGAAGCCCAACAAAGATGAATTATGTGCTTCTGCGTCGTGATCAGTGATATGATGTGTGCTAAGGTGGAGATTGTTATTTTGATGGCCCACTTGGTGTAGTCTAATAATATATTTATCTAACTCAACTCAAACACATGACAACCCTAGGTCAACTCATATATCCACATATGTGTGTGTGATGATATTCACTAGCATCTATATACGAAAAATATAATCAATAATTTAACAAGAAGAACTACAACCGAAGCCAAATGAAGGTCTCGACACCCATACCCAACAAGACAGAATAGGAACAAAGTGAATCTTGAACAAGGCATGAGGTTCTATCTTATTATTTAAGTAATAATATCCCTTTAGTCAATTATTTAAGACATGAACAAGTCTGCAGAATATTCCTATCTATTTTACAACTAAAGCAACAACTATATATTTTCCTACCACATAAATTTCAATTAATTTTTTACTTTATTGATTGCTCAGCCAATAAAAATCCAACATTAGTATTTTCTTCTTCTTCTTCTTCTTTTTTCAAGAAAAAAGTAAGTTTTGTTACCATTACTAGAATTTTAGTCGATCCTGATTGGATTGATTAAGTTACTACATTTTAAAAACAACACTACATTTAGTAAAATAGGCTACAGAATTAGCAATGGAATTTCGAGTTCGGGGTTTGCCAATAAACTCCATTGAATTGCATGTTTCTCATCATTTTGAATATTTTGAAAAATCATTACAATGTGATTATCTTGAGTTTATATTGATGTTAATAGTATTTTTAGAATGATCAGACCTTTTGAAAAAAATATCAAATAATAAAAAAATTACACAGCCTCAAATCTAGAGTAATAATAATATCAAATTAATACTAGGATATAGATCCACTCCTTTAGTTGGTGAAAGAGCCCCCAGACCAAAAATACAAATTGAAGAATTTAAAGGTCTCAAGTTTCTTCATAGTATTTGTGATGAATGGAGCTAATTGTAGCTCTTGAATCTTTCAAACCGCGATGCATGGTGGAGTTAATGGCAGTTGAGGTGTAGCATATCTCAAGCGGTGGTTATCCAGTTAGTTGGAGTTGTTTGGTTTCTGTTATGAACAGTTGTGCTATATCCAGTTAGTTGGAGTTGTTTGGCTTCTGTTATGAGCGGTTATGCGATATCCAGTTAGTTAGAGTTGTTTGGTTTCTATTATGAGCAGTTATGTTATAGTTAAGTTCAACCGTTTTTGTTTAGGGTATTGTGTTGAAAGGTAATCTTCGGTTGAGAAGTATAGAGAGAGAGAGAGAGAGAGAGATTACAGATCATTTTTTGGAGAGAATCTTATGTGTATTATAGCATTAGATAGAGAGAAAAATTTTAAGCAAGTGTATGTAATCAGTGAAGATTAATACAAGAGAATCAGTCTTTCTTTCAATAATGGATGTAGATCGCAAGATCGAACCACTTAAACATTGGTGTTATTCATTCATTTCTTGTTATTGTGTGTGTTCTTGAAATCTTCGTTCCAACAAATCTCTATTGTTGAGCTATATTCCTGACAATTGGCACCGTCTATGGGAAGTAGGAGGATCAAGATGAGTTATGCACGGTTCGATGTGGAGAAGTTTACTGATAAAACAGACTTTGGTCTGTGGAAGGTGAAGATGAAGGCACTCTTGATTTTACAAGGCCTCGGTGATGCTTTGAAGGAGGAGGTCGCGAGCTCTTCTGAAAAAGAAAAGGGTTAGGAGAGAGCTCCAATGTTGGAGAAGGCACATAGCATGATCATCTTATGTTTGGGTGATAAAGCATCAAGAGAAGTATCCAAAGAGACTACTTCAATCAAGGTATGGAATAAACTTGAAAGTCTGTATGTGGTGAAAGCTATAGCAAATCGCCTATACATTAAATAAAGGCTCTATTCCTTCAAGATGGTTGAGGAAAAGTCTATCTTGACCCAGATGGATGAGTTTAACAAAGTTCTAGATGATCTTGAGTTAATTGAAGTGAAAATGGAAGAGGAGGATAAGCCTTTAATTCTTCTATTTGCCCTACCCAAATCGTTTGAGAACTTCAAAGATACTCTAGTATTTGGTAGTAGAAATTCCATTACCCTTGATGATGTGGAGATGGCACTTAAACCAAATGAATTGCAGAAGTCAGCAGATCAGATGATGGTTCCTACTGGTGGAGAAGGCCTCAAGATCAAGAAACAAAGTTACAACAAGAAGTAGTCCAAGAAGGAGCCAAAATCTAGGAATAAGAAACCAGAAATGAAAGCAGGAGAAATCTCATCTGATTAAGAAGTAAGAAAGTGTTTCATTGCCATGAACTAGGCCACTACAAGAAGACTGTCCAAGTTGAGGGCCATGAAAAGAAAAGGTGTTAATAACACAAATGCAGGCCTAAGAAATTAGGCTAATCAGACATCTAATAACATTGATGGGAGATATGATCATATTGAAGCTTTATCTATAGTATATGATGAAATTAGAATAGAATGGGTGCTAGATTCAGATTGCAGCTTTCACATGACACCCAAAATAGAATGGTTCTCAAAATTCAAGGAATCGAATGGAGGAACTTTTCTATTAGGAAATGATCAGCTATGCAAGATCAAAGGAATTGGATCTGTTAGAATTAGGATGTTTGATGGAGTAATCAGAGAGCTGACAAATGTAAGGTATGTTCCTGATCTCAGAAGAAATCTAATTTCATTGGGAATCTTTGATTCAATGGGATATAAGTTTGAATCAGAAAATGGTTAGCTAATTGTGTCAAAAGGTACTAGCACTGTAAATCAGAGGGATAACACATACTTGTGGCATGAAAGGCTTGCTCATGTGGGTGAAAAAGGTCTGCAAGAACTATCTAGACAAAACCTGATGTCTGGAGACATAATGCAAAAGCTGCAGATGTACGAACATTGCATTTATGGCAAGGCAAAACGTTTGAAGTTTTCTACTGCAACACATACTACAATTAAAATCTTACAGTATGCTCACTCTGATCTATGGGAGCCTACTAAGGTAGCAACTAAAGGTGGAGGAAGATACTTCATGTTAATAATAGATGAGCATTCAAGGAATATGTGGATATACATTCTTAAAACCAAATCTGATGCTTTTTAGAGGTTTAAAGAATGGTTATCTAATGTGGAGAATAAAACTGGAAGGAAGCTAAAATACTTAAGAACTGATAATGGACTTGAGTTCCTAGCTGAAGAATTCCAAAGCTACTGCAAATAAAGGGGAATAACAAGGCAGGACAGTACCAGGAACTCCACAACATAATGGTATGGCAGAAAGAATGAACCAAACTTTTTTGGAAAAAGTAAGGTGTAAGTTGAGCAGCTCTGGTCTCTCAAAATCATTTTGGGGTGAGATAGTTAACACAACTGCCTATCTCATAAATAGATGTCCAGCTTCTGCTCTAAAATTCAAAACTCCAGAAGAAGTTTGGAGTGGAAGACTAGCTGATTACAACCAGCTGAGGGTTGTAAGTTGTTTGGCATATGCTCATACCAAACAAGATAAGTTAGAGCCAAGAACTCTAAGGAGTGTATTTTTTGGCTATCCTAAAGGAGTTAAAGGATACAAATTGTGGTTTATTGAGGGTCATAAGTTTATCATCAGTAGAGATGTGTCTTTTGATGAAAGTAAGTTTCCTCTAAAAGTAACTTCTGCTCATAATACCTCTCAGTTGTCTGGAACAGAAGCTCAATCAGTAAGTACTGATACTCATGTTAAGCTGGAGTCTCAATTTCCATCAAGTCAACCTACTGATTCTTCATCTAAAACGAAAGCAATTGTTGAGGATTCAAAAGATAAGGAGGATCATAGCTACAATTACTACCAACTTACCAGATATAGATCAAGAAGGGTAATCAGACCTCCTCCAAGGTTAGGACAAGTTGATATTGTGTCTTTTGCTCTATATTATGCTCGTAAGGTGGAGCAATATGAACCAAGAACATGTCAGGAAGCAATTAGCTGTGCAGAAAGTGAAAAATGGTTAGTTGCTATGGAAGAAAAACTTATATCTCTGAACAAAACTGAAACCTATGTAATTGTTGGTAAACCAAAGAAACAGAAACTTGTAGGCTGTAAATGGATCTACAAGAAGAGACCAGGGGCTACAAAGGGAGAAGGGCTGAGGTATAAAGTAGACGTGTAGCTAAAGGCTTCTCTCAAAGAAAAGGAATATAATACAATGAGATTTTTTTTTCATATGGTAAAGCATTGCTCAATAAGGATCTTATTAGCTCTTGTAGCTCAATTCAATCTGAAGCTGCACCAGATAGATGTAACAACTGCCTTCCTTCATGGAAGATGAAAAGAAGATATTTTCATGAAGATAACAGAAGTGAAGATTGTAGAAAATAAGGCATGTAAGCTTCAGTGATCTTTGTATGGTTTGAAGCAAAGTCCCAGGCAGTGGTATCTAAGATTTGATGACTATATGCTGTCTCAAAACTTTAGAAGGAGCAATTATGATCACTGTGGTTATTTTAGGATAAAAGGTACATCACTTACCTATTTCTTATTATATGTTGATGTTATGATTATAGCCAGTGATTCAATTGAGGGAATTACAAATGTAAAGGAGATTCTGAGAGCAGAATTTGAAATGAAATATCTTGGAGAAGCCAAGGTCATACTTGGAATGCAAATAAAGAGAAGGAGGAGTGATGATGTTGTATTCCTCACACAAGAGTCCTATCTTGAAAAGGATCTTAAGAGGTATAATATGCCTCTATGTAAGTCAGTTACTACACCACTCAAGTAAGGCATGAAGTTGAGTCTAAAGCAAGAAGCATCTACAGCTGAAGATCAGTCAGAGATGAACTACATTCCCTATGCTAGTGCAGTAGGAAATTTGATGTATGCAATGGTGTGTTGCAAACCAAATATGGCTTATGTTATGAGTGTATGAGCAGATTTATGAGAAATCTTAGAAGAATTCACTAGGAATGAGTGAAGTAGGCCATGAGATACATTCGAGGATCAGTTGGAAGAGGGTTAAAGTTTAAAAAAAGCATAGATGGAAGTGATGTTTTAACTGGATTTGTTGATGCAAATTTTGCTGCAAACATGGATACTAGGAAGTCACTTACTGGATATGTGTTTACTTTATTTGGAACGGCTATAAGTTGGAAATCAACTCACCAATCTATAGTTGTTCTATCAACTACAGAAGCAGAATATGTGGCACTAACTGAAGTAGTGAAGGAGATTGTTTGGTTAAGAGGTTTCTTGGAGAGTTTGGAGTTATTCAGGATTGTGTTACAATCTTTTGTGATAACCAAAGTGTTATTCACCTGTCTAAGCATCAAGTCTATCATAAGAGAACAAAGCATATTGATGTCAAATTTTATTTTGTGAGAGATTTAGTAGACATGGAGGTAATCTCAGTTACCAAAATTGATACTACTAAGAATCCAGCTGGAAGTTTCATTAAGGCACTACCAACTTCTAAATATGAGTTGTATATGAGCCTTATTGGTTTGTGTTAAAAGGAGAAATGATGTTTCCAGCTCAAGGTGGTGCTGTGTCTGCTGCTTCTTGTGAAGCAGGCCAAAACCTAGTTTGAAGGTTGATTCAAAGCTTAAGGTGGAGAATTGTGATGAATGGAACTGATTGTAGCTCTTGAATCTTTCAAATCACATGCATGGTGGAGTGCATGGCAGTTGAAGTGTAGCAGATCTCAAGTGGTGGTTATCCAGTTAGTTGGAGTTGTTTAGTTTATGTTATGAGCAGTTATGCTATATCCAGTTAGTTGGAGTTGTTTAGTTTCTGTTATAAGCGGTTATGCTACAATTAAGTTCAACCGCTTTTTGTTTAGGGTATTGTGTGTGTGTATATATATATATCCCTTACTTTCTTCGGTTGAAGGGTAATCTTCGGTTGTGAAGAGAGAGAGAGAATCTTCGGTTGAGAAGTAGAGAGAGAGATTACAGATCAGTTTCTGGAGAAAATCTTATGTGTATTATATCATTAGATAGAGAGAAAATATGTAAGCAAGTGTATGTAGTTGGTGAAGATTAATACAAGAAAAGAAATTTTTCTTTTGACGGTGGATGTAGATCACAAGATCGAACCACTTAAACATTAGTGTTATTCATTCATTTCTTGTTATTGTGTGTGTTCTTAAAATCTGGATCCAACAAATTTTTATTGTTGAGCTATATTCTTTGACAATATTCAACACACACACACACACACACATATATATATATATAAAATAAATGAACAGGTTTTGAGTTATATTGTCAAGGTTCATTATTAAACTCGACTCATATCATTAAATTGTTAGAATTAGCCCGTTAGGGCAACATGTCGAGAACCATCTGCGTGCATCATTACCTAGTAAAGCTGGTGACAAATTGAGAAGAAAGAGAAAGTATTCGGAAAACATGAAACGTGCAACTCGACATCCAACTATTGAATTATTGAGAGAAAGATGGAATCTAAAGCGGATGGAATTTGACAATGTGTAGATGTTCCTTATGAGGAATCAATTCCCATTTCCTCGAATTAAAATCTATCTGTTTTCTCTGCTCATGGAATCTACCCTCAACCGCGTTAACCGGATCCATATAAAGCCTTTCTATACAAAGAAGTCTAATCTTTACATGGAAATGTAGGCCCACCACCTTTTGGATTAAAAATAATAATTTAAATTTTCTAATTTTGTTTTTTATTTAGGATCGAAACATCATTATTATTGCGAGCATGCCCCTTCCCCACTAACTCCTACCATTCTTTTGTTGTTCACACACGATATAATTATGAGTGAGTCTTCTGTAAAATTATTTGTTTAAAAAAAAAAATATTATTTATTTATTTTTAAATTTTTTTTTATGTAACAAATTAGTAGTAATATTTTTCAAGTAAATAATAATATTTTTTTGTTAAACAAATAATATTTAAAACCATAGTCGAAAAAATATGTTGGAGAAATGGGCTCATGTATTCTGGCAGAATTTTTAACTTTAGATGGAATTAAGGCTAAAATTTTTAACTTAAAATTATTATAAAAGAAACTTTAATTACAAATTTTAAATTAGATGAAACTGGATTTCAAAACGCCATGCAATTATAATTCGATCACAAGTTTTGCTATTGCCTTTGTGCAAATGGATAGTAGACGCAGCATTTGGTACAATCCCAAACGGATAGATGATCTTCTAAATATTACCCAAAATACATTTATTTGTCCATATGCATTAATCTCTCAATTTCAAAAATATTAATATATTATTTAAATACGGTATAATTTTTTTATTTTTTTTATCAATCAAATAAAAATACAAGTTGGTATAATCTATCAGTTTTTACTTATATTCATTAAATTATTTGTTAGTTTGACTTTTTTAACCACATATCATTGTCATAGGTGCATTATTAAAATTTCAACTAATATCTAACTTTGACTTTTTAGTACACTATATTTTTTGGACAAATTATTTTTTTGAAAATAAGACTCACTGTTTTAGACAAAGGGAGTATTTTTTTTTCTTAACTAGATGGTCGTCCCTAGAATGCACAGGACATAATATATTTTTTATATTAAGAATATATGATAAAATTATATTATTACTATTATTATTATAATAATAATGAATTACATAATAATTATTTTTGTTAATTATATTTATATAAATATTATGCGATTTTATTTTTTATTATGTTATATTATATTATTATTCTCTTAAAATGTATCTTTATTAAAAGATATATTGCATGACTTTCTGAACTGAATTTTAGAGTGTCCTAAGTGTAAAAAAAATTAAACTCCCTAAAACCTATTAAGGTGGAGGAATAAATTATAATATTATATATATTACTAGTATAAAGTTTATTTACATAAAATATTTGTATTTTTAGATCAAATTCATATATTATTTATTCAAATTCAACACATATATCAAAATAGAAATAAATAATTCAATCCATAAGAAAATTAATATTATTTTTTAAATATAATTATTTATTTTAAAATGTGTCATATTGGTGTCAAATTAAAGATCACGGAAAGAAGACTAATTTGATATATAATACATAAAAAATGACCCGGCAAAATATGCCAAAAAAATTGAGTTTAGAAAATAATTTTAAAAAATTATTTTACAAATATCAAATATCAAAATACACATAAATAATTTGTCTGTGTATTCATTTTTAAAAAAAAATTCAATTAATTTTTTTAAAAAAAAATATTCAAATAAGTCTTAGTAAAATTCGCCAAAAGAAAAAAAAACTAAGAATAGAAAATAATTTTTACAAATTTTATTTCTTTAACTTTCAATAAATTTTTAATTTACAAATACCAAATATTTATGTATAATTTGTTTTTTTACAATAGTGATATAAGCCTAGTAAAATTCACCAAAAATTTTTAAAACTTTTATTTCTTTATTTTTCCTTCAATATTTATTTTACGAATACCAAAATACACATAAATATTTTTTTCTATATATTTATTTTCTGAAATTTTATTTTTAATTAAATTTTAATAATAGTGATATATGTCCTAGTAAAATTCACCAAAAATATCACTATTTTCAAATAATACTTAAAATAAATATATAGAAAAATTATTTAATGTGTATTTTGATATTTTTAATATAATTATTTTTTCAAAATTCTTGTAATAAAAGGTTTAAAAATTACTTTATATTCTCAGTATTTATTTGGTGTATTTTACTAGGATTTATCTCACTAATTTCAAAAATTAATTAAAGATATTTTTAAAAAAACTTAAATATATAGACAAATTATTTATTTGAATTTTTAAAAATTATTTTCTATACTCATAATTTTTTGGGCTTATTTTACTAGAACTTATCTTACTATTTTTCAATAATTAATACAAGATAATATTTTATAAAATAAATATATAGACAAATTATTTACGTGTATTTTATTATTATAAAAATAAAAATTTAGTGAAAATTATAGAAATAAAATTTTTAAAAATTACTTTCCATATTTAGTTTTTTGGCGTATTTTACTAGGACAAATATCATATTATAAAAAATTAATTAAAAATACATTTATTTTTAGCGTATTTTACTAGAACTTATATCACTGTTTTTCAAAACTTTTATATAAAATAAACTTTATAAAAATAAACATATGGACAAATTATTTATGTGTATTTTGATATTTTTAAACTTAAAAGTTATTTGAAATTAAAGAGATAAAATTTTAAAAATTACTTATTATACTTATTTGTTTTGTGTTGTATTTTACTAGGACTTATATAACTATTTTTTAAAAATAAAGTAAAAATAAAAGTTTGAAAAATAAATATATAGAAAAATTATTTGTGCATATTAATATTTTTAAAATAAAAATTTATTTAAAATGAAAGAAATAAAATTTTTAAAAATTACTTTCTTTACTCAAAAAGTTTTTGGCGTATTTTCCTCTTTGTGAAATAAAAATTTATTGAAATTTAAAGAAATAAATGTTTTAAATTTACATTCTATACTCATTTTTTGACGTATTTTACTAAGATTTATATAACTATTTCAAAAAATAAATTTAAAATAAATTTATTTAAAATAAAAATTTATTGAAAATTAAAGAAATTAAAGTTTTAAAAATTACTTTCTATACTAAAAAAATTTTGGCATATTTTACTAGGAATTATATCAATTTTTTTTTAAAATATGAATTAAAAATACTTTTTAAAAAAGAAATATAGAAAATATTTGCATACTTATTTTGATATTTTGAAAGAAAAATTAGTTGAAATTTAGTTTTTGTAATCACTAATTTTTAGTTTTAATTTACTAAGACTAAAATAACTATTTTTCAAAAATTAATTAGAAATAAAATTTGGGAAAATAAATATATGGAAAATTTATTTATGTTTATTTAAATAAATGTAAAATAAACGTTTGTTTTAAATTTAAGAAATAATTTTTTTAAAATTAATTTCTATACTAAGATTTTATAGGCGTATTTAATAGAACTTAGCTCACTATTTTTCAAAATTTAAATATTTTTAAAATAAAATTTTATATAAAATTAATGAAATAATTTTTTTAAAAACTACTTCCTATACTCAGAATTGTTATGGCATATTTTGCTAGGACTTATCTCACAATATTTCAAAAATTTAATAAAAGTGAATTTTCGTAAAAAGAAATATAGATAAATTTGTTATGTGTATTTTGATATTTGTAAAAGTTTATTGAAGTTTAAAGAAATAAAATTAAAAATTACTTTATATGTTCAAAATATTTGTGGTGTATTTTACTAGGACTTATCTCAATATTTTTTAAAAATAAATTAAAGATAATTTTTTAAAATAAAGTAAAACATATATATAGACAAATTATTTAAGGATATTTTGATATTTGTAAAAAAAAAAAATCATTGAAAATTAAAAAATTATTTTCTGTATTGATTTTTTCTGCATATTTTACTAGGATTCATATCACTATTTTTCAAATATTAGTTAAAAATAATTTTTTTAAAAAAATAACTACATAGACAAATTATTTATGTGTGTTTGGATATTTTTAAAATAAAAATTTATTGAAAATTAAAGTAGTAAAAGTTTTAAAAATTACTTTCTATGCTCAGACCTTTTTTTGTGTATTTTACTAAAGATAATCTCTCTATTTTCTAAAAATAAACTAAATATAAAAAATTCAAAAATAAATATATACAAATTATATATGTGTATTTTAATATTTGTAAATATTTTTTGTAAATTTTAAAGAAATAAAATTTTGAAAAATTACTTTTTATACTTAGATTTGTTAAGGCGTATTTTACTAGGATTTATCTCACTATTTTTGAAAATTAATTAAAGATAAATATCTTAAAACTAAATATATAGTGAAAATTATTTATTTGTATTTTAATATTTGTAAAATAAAAATTAACTGATATTAAAGAAACAAAATTTTTTAAAATTATTTTCTATACTAAAAATATTTTTCGAGTATTTACAGGGACTTATATTAGTATTTTCAAAAATTAATTAAAGATACTTTTATAAAAAAACTAAATATACGAACAAATTATTTATGTGTATTTGAATTTTTTTAAATAAAAAATTATTTATAATTATAGAAATAAAGTTGTAAAAATTAGTTTTTATATTCAAATTGTTTTTGGCATATTTTGGAAGGAGAGATATATCACTATTTTGAAATATTAATTAAAAACTAATTTCTTAAAAATAAATATATAGAAAATTATTTATATGTGTTTTGATATTTATAAAAAAAAAAGTATTGAAAATTAAAGATATAAAAGTTTTAAAAAATTACATTTTATACTATTTTTTTTTGACGTATTTTACTAGGACTTATATCACTATTTTCAAGTAATAATTAAAAATAAATTTTCAAAAATAAATATATGGAAAAATTAATTATGTGTATTATTATATTTGTGAAATAAAAATTTATTTAAATTTCAAGTAATAAAAGTTTTAAAAATTACTTTCCATACTCAGTATTTATTTGGTGTATTTTACTTGGACTTATCTCACTATTTTTCAAAAATTAATTAAAGATGATGTTTCAAAAATAAATATATAGAAAAAAAAATTATGTGTATTTTGATATTTGTAAAATAAATATTTATTGAAAATTAAAGAAATAAATTTTATCGAAATTACTTTTTAAATATTTAGTTATTTTTGGTGTAATTTACTATGACTTATATCACTATTTTCAAATATTCATTAAAAATAAATATATTAAATTACTTATGTGTATTTTAATATTTGTAAAATAAATAATTTATTTCAAACTAAATAAATAAAAGTTTTATCAATTACTTTCTATGTTCATAATTTTTTGTGTATTTTACTAGGACTTATCTCACTATTTTTTTAAAATGAATAAAGAATTTTTTTTTAAATAAAGTTATACACAAATTATATATGTGTATTTTAATATTTTGAAAATAAAAATTTATTAAAAATTAATGAAATAAATTTTATAAAAATATTTTCTAAACTCAAATGTTTTGGGCTTATTTTACTAGGACTTATCTCACTATTTTTCAAAAATTAATAAAAGATCATTTAAAAAATAAATATGTACAAAAATCATTTATATGTATTTTATTATTGTTAAAATAAAAATTTATTGAAAATTAAATAATTAAAAGTTTTAAAAATTACTTACTATATTTAGTTTTTTTGCCGTATTTTTCTAGGACTTATATAACTATTTTTAAAAATTAATTAAAATTAAAATTTAGAAAATAAATATATAGTATGAGCATTTTAAAATTTCTTAAATAAAAAATTTGTTAATTTTAAAATTTATATAAATTAATGAAATAAATTTTTAAAAACTACTTCCTGTAGTCAGAATTGTTATGGCATATTTTGTTAGGACTTATCTCACTATTTAAAAAAAAAAAAAAAAAAAAAAAAAGAGAAATTTCTTAAAAATAAATATAGATAAAAAATTTATGTGTACTTTGATATTTGTAAAATAAAAGTCTTTTGAAATTTAAAGAAATAAAAGTTTTAAAATTACTTTATATGTTCAAAATATTTGTGGTGTATTTTACTAGGACTTGTCTCACTATTTTTTTTAATATAAATTAAAGGTAATTTTTTTAAAATACTTATTTATTGAAAATTAAAGAAATAATTTTTTAACAATATTTTTTATATGAAGTTTTTTTCTGCATATTTTACTAGCATTTATATTACTATTTTTCAAAAATTAGTTAAAATTTTTTTTTTTATAAATTAAATTTATATTACTATTTTTCAAAAATTATTTAAAAATATTTTTTTATAAATTAAATATATAGACAAATTATTTATGTGTGTTTTGATATTTTTAAAATAAAAATTTTATTGAAAATTAAAGGAATAATTGTTTTCAAAATTTCTTTCTATGCTCATAATTTTATTGGTGTATTTTACTAAACAATTATCTCACTCTTTTTCAAAAATAAATTAAATAAAATTTTAAAATAAATATATATATATATAGACAAATTATTTATGCGTATTTTAATATTTTGTAAAATATTTTTTAATTAAAGAAATAAAGTTTGAAAATTACTTTCTATACTTAGATTTGTTTTGGCGTATTTTATTTTATACTTATAGTTTTTTGTTGTATTTTATGAGGGATTATCTCACTATTTTTTAAAACTAATTAATGCTAAAAATTTTAAAAATAAATATATAGAAAATTATTTATGTCTATTTTGATATTTATGAAATAAAAACTTATTGATAAGTAAAGAAATTAAAGTTTAAAAAATTACTTTCTATACTAAGTTTTTTTTGGTGTATTTTACTAGGAGTTATATCACTATTTTCAAATATTAAGTACAAATAATTTCTTACAAAATAAATATATAGAAAAATTATTTATGTGTATTTTGATATTTTTAAAATAATATTTTTTACAGTTAAAGAAATAAATGTCTTGAAAATTACTTTCTATACTCAAAGTTTTCAGCATATTTATAGAGAAATTATCTCACTATTTAAAAAAATTAATTAAACATAAGTTTTCTAAAAATAAATGTATAGACAAATTATTTCTGTGTATTTTGATATTTGTAAGATATAAAATTGTTGAAAATTAAAGAAATTAAAATTTTAAAAATTACTTTATATACAAAGTTTTTTTTGCCGTATTTTACTAGGAGTTATATCACAATTTTCACATATTAATTAGAAATAGGTTTTTAAAACTAAATATATAGAAAACTTATTTATGTCTATTTTAAATATTACTTTCTATGCTCAGCAATATTTTGGTGTATTTTACTAGGACTTATATCACTATTTTTAAAAATAATTAAAAATAATATTATGGAAAATAAATATATAGGGAAATTTGTATATTTCAAAATTTATAAAATAAAAATTAATTTAAAACTAAAAAATTAAAATTTTTAAAAACTATGTTTTATACTCAGAATTGTTTTGGCATATTTTACTAGGACTTATCTCACTATTTTTCATAAATTAATAAAAGAGAAAAATTTCTTAAAAATAAATATATAGATAAAATATTTTTGTGTATTTTGATATTTGTTAAATAAAAATTTATTGAAAATTAAGAAACAAAGTTTTTAAAAATTATTTTCTATACTCAGTTTTTTTGGAGTATTTTACAAGGACCTATATCACTATTTTCAAATAATAATTAAAAATAATTTTAAAAAAAATAAATATATAGAAAAATTATTTATGTATATTTCGATTTTTCTAGGATAAAACTTTATGGAAAATAATAGAAACTAAATTTTTTAAAATCACTTTCTATACTCAGTTTTTTTGGCATAATTTACTAGGACTTATATCACTATGTTTCAAAAATTAATTATTAATAATTTTTCTAAAAATAAATATATAGACAAATTATTTTTGTGTATTTTAATACTTTAAAATACAAATTTAATTAAAATTAAAGAAATAAAAGTTGTAAATATTACTTTCTATACTTAGATTTTTTTGGCGTATTTTACTAGGACTTATCTCACTAATTTTCAAAATTTATTTAAAGATTAATGTATTAAAAATAAGTATATAAACAAATTATTTAAGTGTAATTTGATATTTGTAAAATTATAATTTATTGAAAATTAAAGAAATTAAATTTTTTAAAATTACTTTCTAAACTAAGTTTTTATTGGCGTATTGTACTATGACTTATATCACTATTTTTAAATATTAATTAAAATTAATTTTTTAAAAATAAATATATAGAAAAATTATTTATGTGTATTTTGATATTTGTAAAATAAATATTTATTAAAAATTAAAGAATTAAAGTTTTAAAAAACTACTTTCTATACTTTGTTTTTTTTTTGTGCCGTATTTTACTATGACTAAACAATTAATTAATAATAAAAGTTCTGAAAATAAATATGTAGATAAATTATTTATATGTATTTTAATATTTGTAAAATAAAAATTTATTTAAAACTAAAGAAATAATTTTTTTGAAAATTCCTATCTATATTCAGCATCGTTTGGGTAATTTTATTAGGGTGTTTCTAAACACACCACAAAAATTACTATTCACACCACTTTAATTTTTTGAATAAATTTAAATATAATATAAATAACAAATATACCCTTGTATATATTTTAAACAAAATTATAATATTGTTATTATTGTTATTCTTCATTCTTGACTATACCCTATATTCAAATTAATAAAATAAAATAAAAATATTTTATAAGTAATCAATAATAGATCATACAATATAAATTATATAGAAAATATAATTATTATAAGAATTACACAATTAAATACTGTATTTTTCGTCGAAAAATACAGTATTTAATTGTGTAATTCTTATAATAATTATATTTTCTATATCATTTGTATTGCAATTTTTCATTATGAATTATTTACAAATATTTCTACTTTTATTTTGATTCGTTTGAATATAAGGTTAATGTGTGAGTGTGTTTGAGCAAAGAATGAATAATATCAATAATAAAAATATTAATGTTTATTTTTTAAAAGAAAATTATAAGGATATATACGTCATTTACATTTTATTCACTAAATTAAAGTGGTGTGTAAAATAATTTTTGTGGTGTGTTTAGCAACACCTTTTTATTATGACATATATCAATATTTTTATAAACTTAATAAAAAAAATTGGAAAATTATATAGACAAATTACTTTTGTGTATTTTCATATTTGAAATATAAATATTTATTTAAAATTACAGAAATAAAATTTTTAAAAATTAATTTCTTTAATTAGATTTTTTGGAATATTTTACTAGGTCTTATTTCACTATTTTAAAAAAATTAAGAAAATATAAAAATTTCTTAAATTAAAAATATAGATAAGTTATTTATGTGTATTTTTATATTCTTATAATAAAAATTTGTTGAAATTTAAAAAAATAAAACTCTTAAAATTACTTTCATTACTCAGTTTTTTTGGTGTATCTTACTAGGACTTATATCAGTATTTTTTAAAATAAATTCAAACTAAATTTCCTTAAAATAAATATTTTGACAAATTATTTTTCTGTAATTTGATATTTGTATAATAAAAATTTATTGAAAATTAATTTTTATAAAATAGTGATATATGTCCTAGTAAAATTTGCCAAAACAAACTGAGTATAGAAAGTAATTTTTAAAATTTTTATTTGTTTAATTTTAAATAAATTTTTGTTTTACAAATATTAAAATACACATAAATAATTTGTCTATATATTTATTTTCCAAAATTTTATTTTTAATTAAGTTTATAAAAATAATGATATAACTCCTAGTGAAATACGCCAAAATAAAACTAAGTATAGAAATTTACAAACCTTATTTCTTTAATTTTCAATAAATTTTTATTTTAAAAATATCAAAACACATATAAATAATTCGTCTTCATATTTATTTTCCAATTTTTTAAAATAATTTTATAAATATAGTGGAATAAGTATAGAATTCACTAAAAATTAACTGAGTATAGAAAATAATTTTTGAAATTTTATTTTCTTCACTTTCAATAAATTTTTATTTTACTAATATCAAAACAAACAAACATAAAATATCTATCTATTTATTTTATATAAATAATTTTATATTAAAATTTCAAAATACTAAGATCTAGTGAAATACGCCAAAAAATTTGAGTTTAGAAAATAATTTTTAAAACTTTTATTTCTTTAATTTTCAATAAATTTATATTTTACTTATATCAAAATACACATAAATATTTTTCTATATATTTATTTTTATATCGACGTATAACCATTACGCGATTATTCATTAGCTTTCTAAGTATTTGTTTCTATCTAATTTCAAATTTTTGTGATATTATTATATTTAATTGGCGATTTGTTTAATATTTTTATCCCTAATTTAATTGTGTAATTGACAATTTTTACGAGATCTGTACAAATTTTTATTTTCTTTAATTTGCTCATATCTCTATTTAAAAATAAAATAAAATTTGATTCAACTTTCTATAAATCGTGGATATCATGCTTATCAATTTGTGAACGAGAACTCAATTATAAATCCACATCTTTTACAATATGTTATATAACTTGAATATATGCTTATATTACAAAATATAAAGAAAAAATTTCTTTTGTGCATCGAACATGTCTCACACTAGTAATATATTATAATAATAATAATATGTACGTGCATCCGAGAGAACATACTAGTTATAAAATCTAACGAGAGTTTTACTGGTGATATTAGCTGCCTTGTAAATAAGAGTGTAAATGAGTCGAATGTACAATTATTAAAGATTATTTGAAATATTATCGAACTTCTAATATTTTATTTGAGATTGGTTTGATTATTAACCAAGTCGAGCATGAATAATCGAGCCGAACACGAGTCGAGCTTGAGTAGTTTGATATTTTACACTTATTTTAACGAATTTTGCTTAAGAAACTCGAGTCAAACTTTAAATTTTATTAAACATAAAAGTGTGTTCAAATTTATTTAATATTTTTATCAAATCATATTTAAACTAGCTTTCAACAAATATATTCGAATCAAATATTGAATAGCTGATTTGATTTTCAGCCCTAACCATTCATATACAACTGGTAAGTATAATTGTATATTTCTATTATCTCTCTCGCTCAACTTAGAAGCAACCAGCAATGGCAGACGAGAGGCAAAATATATACAAAATTTCGAGGACCATAAAACGCAGAGACAATACGCTCTACAACAGTTTACGCTCTATCTACGAGGACTCCATTTTCGTCGGAGAAATCTCTCAACTCTGGCCCGGTCTGCCGCTTCTCGCCAACCTCCGATGCGGCCTTTGGTATTCGCCCAAATTCGACTTCAATTGTTACTTCAAATCCACGGACGGCCACAGCAACAACTTATCTTTCAATACTGCCCGCCTCAACCTCCACGTCGCCCTCCTTGCTGGTATCCACTTACTTTTGTTTTTCCTTTGATTTCGTCGATTATATGCGCCCACTATTCTTCACGGGGTTGTCCAGTAGTCCTAAGGTGTAATGTTCGAAATGAGGATCTGCATCGTTTAATTATATACCTTTTCTGTCTAGTTTACAAATTGATTTCGGTGCATGATAATTTTTGTGATTTAAATGTTAAAATGCAATACGAGGTTAATTAGCGAAATTACATCTGCTCATCAGTTGACAAACAATGAAACTGTGGTATCCTCTCACGAGATGGTAGTCTTCATAGCTCTTCCTTGAATTGTACTTCTCAACAATTACAATTTCTTGATGCTCTTTTTTTCGACAAATAGTTAAACAATGATTATGTTTTGAATTAGTTAGCTGAATATGCATACCACTTATATACATGTGTATGGAAAGGATGCTGTGATAGGTCAATATAGTAATGGTGGATAAATGCATAATTTATCAAGAATAGTGCCGCTGACATTGACTGTGGAACTGCCATTTCTTTCGTGAACTGAGAAGTCAAACTTGCATGCGTCAATCTTTCCCAGCCCTGTCATGGTTGATTCTTGCTCAAACATGTTAACGAGAACCATTTGAATTCTATATACAACCCCTGCTAGCTAAATATGCCGAGCATTTTGAGATGTTTCATGTTTCTACGTGGAGGTTGGCTAACAGGCAGCCAACATGGGATGGGGACACATTAAAGTACTTCTTTTCATTCTTTTTTGAGGCACATTTTTACGTAGAACATTAATGGAAAATTATCATTTTGAAGAGAATATTATTGTAAGTGAAACGTTTTTGGGATATTTCTTTTTTTTTGGGGATGGGGGGGGGGGATGCTATTTGGTTAGGCACTCTCATGCTGGGAAATAATAGGGGGCGGGGGCAAAAATTGAATTTAGCCTCTCTCATTTACACCATGAATCCATAGTTAAAGACCCTGTTGTTAGTTTGTGGTAATGACCGGTCATTTTGGACATTGAATGCCTTTTTGGAGATTGTTGCATAATTTCCATGTGATAACAAGTTATTGGTGCTATGAATAGTTGAATTCATGATTGAATGTAGTGAATCATTTGTTTATTTATTTATTATTATTTTTTTTTAATAATTAAATATCTGCACTACATTAGATATATCACTTTCTCGGTGACGAACCTAAAGGGGGTAAGTGAAAGTCATATGATGTTAATGTCTGGTATAAAATCATACTAACAAGTTAAGTCGTCATTATTACCTATTTCAAATATTGTATATACATGTTTATTTTTGAAATGTAAGAAACTAAACACTCAGATGAGGGAGTATGTTGTGTTGAATATGATATCCCAACTACAAAAAGGTCATGGTTATTATTGTCTCTTGTAAACTTGTAGATTGTGGTGGATGGAATGCATATATTACTGTTTCCTTCTCCATATGCATGGAGAACTTTCTGAACTGTGTTCATTTTTTCTTTGGGCGCATGCAAGCAAGAATGTACATGCCATATTGGCACATTCTTTTGTTGAATTGAACTCGGGTTTCTGACTGATCCTAAACAAGTAGTTGTCTGTACTAAGCCATTTGTTTCTATGTGAGAAAATGGGTGGTATGTCATATTCATATTGTAGAGCTAGAAAGAGGTAAATTTTCAAGTTTAAATTGTATGCTCGATTTCAGACTGACTGTGTGCATATTTGTTTTTTGCCTCTGTAGTCATTTATGGTGTTACAAAATGTATGTGCTTTTTGATGGGTAGGACAGAGGGGAGGATGCATTATTGTTGATTCTACACGGAAAGGGAAGAGGTTCCCTGACAGCATGTCCAAGACAATTCCAATTTGGACCTGTGTCTTAAACCGTGCAATCTTCAATTATAGGAAAAGACGGGTAAGATTTGATTCTTTTGATAGTGTAAGTGGTGCATCATTTATTCCTGGCTAGATTGCTCTTGAAGTTTAGCATTGACCTAGTAATTTCCTTGTATGACTTCTTCGAGTTGAGATTTGTCAATGATTTATAGAATAACCATGTTTTGAATCATTTATGCTTGTTGCAAAGTTTGCTTATATTTTTTGGCAATAATCGATTATCATTTGGGACACACAAACCTCTCTCAACCTCACTTGTATCTTGATACACTTAAACTTTTAAATGTTACATAACTCCTGAGTTACTTAGTCTTTATGCCAATTGATTTACATTGTCCGTTGCATATTTGGATATATTGCACTGTATAATCAAGTTTAGTTTATAACATAATATTCCTCTCAGTTAAGTTAATTATCAGCTTATGTAATAAGTGTAATGAAGTACACTAGCGACATTGAACATAGAATATATATACAGGCTTGCTTAGTATTTTCTTAGAAGTAAAATAAAGAAAAGAGAACTTTATTTTGAGATGTCTAATTCTGTTAATTGTTATGTGGTAGCTAGATCATATAAAATAACAAGAGGATGAGTCATCAGTAGATACCGATGGGATAATTCTAATCCAAATGTATCTAATTCCAACATTAAAAAAATTGTGGAAAAAGATGTCCAATGGATTGTGAAATTAAAAGGTACGCCTTTATGACATCTTAATTGGATGAAGAACGTGTGAAGTAATTAAGTTCCTCAGCCCCTGTTTAATTCCTACAAAATATAAGTGAGTGAAAGCAATGGTTGTAGAATGAAGTCGGACGATACCTAGGAATCTGCTGATCTTTCATTTGGGTGAAAGCTATAGAGAAAAGTGGATTCTCATATTAAGGGATAGATTCAACTATTGGCAAAAGGTTATACCTGAGAAGAAAGTATCAATTATAAATATATATATATACATTTTAATTTTTTTATGCTAGTAGTATGCACTTTTATATTCCCACTATTGGCCATTATAGCTAATTTCAGTTTAGAATACATCAAATGGACATTAAAACTATTTTCTCAATGTCGAACTTGAAGAGAATATATATGAACAGCAATTAAGTTCTACTCTCAATGGCTGAGAATACACTATTTGCAAATTGATTTGATTAATTCATGCTTGACAACAATCATGTATTCAACAAGATTTGAAATCTCACAAAGTGATTAATCTCATGTGATGTGAATCTTAAAGAGTAAAGGATTGCAAACATATTTTGAGAATGATTGCAGCCATTTATTGATGATTGAACTCCTATTTTAGGATAGATTGAAGACCTATCCTAGGGATGATTGTGGTTAATTTTTATGAATCAGGGTAGAAGCAAAATTAGCTATAATTATATTTTGATTGATCATCATCATGATCATCATGATCATCATGATCATGATCATCATTATTACTATTATTATTATTATTATTATTATTATTATTATTATTATTATTATTATTATTATTATTATTTATTATTTATTTATTTATTATTTATTATGTTTAAAAAAAAATGTATCCTGATGTACTACTGCCTTCTGCTTTGTGAAGAAGACAGGTACATAATCTTTTGAGAATGAAGTGTGTGTATTTGCCTGTAGTCTCTATACTCCTCCTCCGCTAATACTTCTCTTTTTACTATGTTATACGTCAATTGGTATCCGGAGAAGGGTTCTTCTCATCAGCCTTCCTGTAGCTTCACTTTTTGTTTCCACAACTTAGAAATAGCTGAATGCTCCCGTGCTGTCTTTGCAAAAGGGGCGATAAATAGGTCTATTGGATTTCCTTCTTGGTAGATCTGGAATTCTAGATTTTGGTATTTTATTATACGGTAGTACTGTTAGTGCATGAGCTTGAACTTCATTTCAGCTTAGTCAGCCCATCTCAATTGCTTATGAGGACCTGATTTTCTCTTAACTCATGCTTCACGTTAAGATGAAACTTGAAAATATAAAGCATAAGTTGCATGTTTTGAGTGACCCGTTGAACTCCTGTGTGTGGCTGTAATTTACACTAATTGCTTTCTCTATGTGAGTTTTTTCATTGTGATGAGCTATTCACTTCCCATTTTTGTATTCATTTTTGCATGACTACAATATCCAAGTTTGTTCGTGATATCAAGCTGTCCTTTTGAACATTCTCATTGTTGGGTTGATATATAATTTATAATAATATTACATGCATTAGGATTGACTTAATTGTTTCTCAACAGGAGTCAGATGCCTCAAAAAAGGTGCAGAATCTTGGCCAACACTCTTATGGCTGGGATTGTTCCTTGCATCTTCCCCTCTGGGTGTCAGAAACTGAGAAAGCAATGGTTGAAAAGCGATTGGATGGTTGGGTCAATGCATTGGAGGCCAGTGGAGCTGATATCACCTCTATTGCATTAGCTTTAAGCAAACCTCTAAGACCTCTATGGATTTCACAAAGATCTGTTATCTGGTTGAATGAAATACCTGAGTATGATTCGTGGGATTTTACACCTATCATACTTGTCTCAGCATCATCCTCAAGTGGCACATTTCAGCAGCGAACCACCTCTGAGTTTAGCTGGAGTTATATTGCTGGAGCTGGAGATGATGAAGAAAGTTGGGCCAGAGGTTTATCACCCGACCTTTTCTGGAAACATGCCTATGATATTATAAGCTCAGGTCCTGATTTGTGTAATCAGAAGATTGCGAACATTGTTGAAAATGACCGAGTTTGTCGTGCACATAGGGGAGAAAAAGCTCCACAAGTGTGTGTCAGACCTCTAAATGTCCTGGCCAGCACAATTATGTGTCCAATAGAAGGGCCATTGGATACTGGAACTGCAGCTGAGGGTGAGAAGTTGAGTAATAATACTCACATATCCTTTTTGGGCTCAACCAACATCGCAGTTGGAAGATCTCAACATGGTACATGCACTTCTTTGTTATATTGGTTGGCAGTGATTGAATTTTTTCCTCATGCTTCTGGTTACTTTTTCTACTGGAAGTGATGAAACTGCATCATTGGTTTGCTGGTTTGGCGCTAAAAAAAGTAAATTCCTTGTAGCCAAAATATTACTGCAATTTGTTCTCAATTGAATCAATGCAAGAACGTCCAGGCCAAGTTGGTGTACATAACAATTAGAAAGACTAAATCCAAATTTATGCAGATGTCAAACTGCACTATATAGGTTTATTATATGTTTCCTTCTGGGTGTGCGTTGTTGAATAGTCAGTATACTTTGTTACTCACTGTGATAATATTCTGTTTTGCAGCCACGGAAGTCCCTCCAGCCTACTGCATATTAAACTGTGATGGAGTGTCTCTTTCTATCTCCATGGACAACCCTGAAATGTATTTGCACTTGCCAATTCTGGTATGTGTGTAGCTGACTGGTAATATATTTGTTGGCTTTTATTGAGAGAGGTAGCTAACAGTATTTATCATATTTGGTGTAATTTATTTATTTTCAACAAGCCAAAGAAAGAATATTGATTTTTTACTGCTTTTCTTCTTTCTTCCTTAGATTTCTTACTCTTTTGAACAGGACTCCAAAATTGACCGGTTTTCTTTGTTGAGGAATCTCCCATCTGCTCTGGACTTTGCCCAGTCACAGTTGAGACAGGGGAAGACACTTCTAATTTGCTGCAGTAATGGTAAGCAATCTCTCTTGCATCGTTGTTCAGCTCACCAACTTCCTTGACCTTCCGGCACTGGGCATGTTGGCTACAGCGACCTTTTCTTTTATGCTTCATTTGGTGCACTGTGCATCTAGCTTTCTAGTTAGTTATGGCATATAACTTCTTCTCACCAATCATAAAATAACATGCATTATGATATCATGTAATTTGTTATTTCCTTAAAAATCGGTAACAAGGAATGCATTTATCTTTCCGACTGTCCATATAACAAAATAAATCAAGGTTAACAGCTAATTAATCCATTATACATGTGGCTATGCATAATGGTGACTTGCTTCTTCCCTTTTTCTGCCTGCATCTGTTTAGTCGGGTCTCTAAAAGAATTATTTGCCAATCCTTTAAACTCAACTACCACATCATGTTTTCTAATGTGTTGCTTATTCATGGTATTGCCAATACATTCATTTTGAAATTCTTCTCCCCAAACACCTAAAATCCATCCAAGCATTCCTTCTTTATTCGCATTTTCCTTATTGAAAGCAGGTTATTTTGATATAATGTAACTGAACTTCAGGTCTTCTGGTATCCATTACATAAATCCTGTTCCTCACTTGCACATCTTTTGTTTCTTTGTCTGCAGGAGAAGATGTAAGCATATGCATTTCCTTGGCTATTTTAATGTCGTTTTACGATGAAGCAGGTGAGAATAAGGATACTATGTCTAGCCCTCTGACTTTCTCAATCTCTCTATTTTAGGCATCTGATTAGAATGTTCGATGTGACGTGAAAATGACAAAAAAAAACTTCTGCTAGAGGATCCTATAGCTGCTTATCCTATTTCATGAATAAAATATCTTGCTGTAATTTTCCATTGTTGACTAACGTAAAATGTTCCAACAGGGCATTTTGATGAGGGGATATCATTCAGTGAGAGAAGAATCACGAAGATAGACTTGCGAAGAAGATTAGTTTTTATATGTAAATATGCCATCAATGCTCGACCATCAAGAGGAAATTTGAAACAAGTATTTGCTTGTCTTAGTGGAAAAGAGGCCACGTGACATCCATCTCAAGGACAGTAAGTCTAGTGCTAAGATAAATTAACAAGGATCAAGCTAAACTAGGTCTTTTTTTTGTTTGTTTGTTTGTTTTTTTTTGTTTTTGTGATTGTTTGACATGGTTTGTTATATATATGTACTTTACTTTTGATGGTCTGGGGCAATTTATTCATTTGGAACTGCATCCTGGAACTGCTTTGTTGTTCATTTCCATCAATAGTCATAGAGAGAGGTCTGCTAATTGCACATGAGCAAACTGTATGAATGGGCAAATGAGGTATGTAAAAAATATCATGGGTCAAATGTATGGAACTTCTTACAGGCAATAGATTGGATCCTACTCTAAAAATAGCAAAAAAATATGGATTCTAGCTAATCTTACTTGATTCTGCACAAAAGTGTGTGGATCTCATGTTGCTTTGAACGCACATGCTTTTTCTACATCAATATATTTGGACCTGATACGTTTTTTTTCGACAAAAGTAATATTTTATGTAAAAAGTAATACTTTTTTTTTAGATTGTTTAAAAAATATTTTTTTTATAATGAAAATATCACTTCTCCAGAAATGTAATGTAGTTTTAACTTTATTTGGTAATTAGTGCAATAAGTAAACTTTTATGAAAAAAATAATATTGTTATGGTAAAAAAATAACATTTGTCAAACAATCTTAAAAATTTTATTTTTAATAAAATATATTATTTATTACTAAAAAATAATTACTTTTTTTTAATAAAAAGTATAATATTTTGTGTACGCTGGTCAAATTTGCTAGGAAGTGATGACTCCTTAAGTTAAATTTACAATATTTTGAGGTTTTGTGGGTGGTGTCAGTTCATTTGCATGTAAAGAGATATTATGAATGAATAAAATTATAAATGGATGTAAATAATTTTATTAGAAAATGATTTAACAAATCATTTGGAAGAATAGGTTAATTGGATATTGATACATATATCTATATTAGATCTATATATATGATAGTGTAATTAAACAAATAAAAAGATGTTATAGTCCACCGGCAGACATGCACTTGTAAGAGAGTTTGAGCTATAGAGATCACAGGTTAAATCTTCACTTATAAATTGAATTTTGGAGATGAAATACATTTGTTGCACGCACCTGTTGGGCATTTCATTGTGGGATATTCAAAATTTGCTTATGCAATATGCTCAAATATATATATATATATATATATATATAATTTATCTAAATAGGTGTTATGCATTAAAAATAAAATAAAAATGACAAATATGTTGCAAAGTCGAAAGTATGATAGTCTATTATTGTAACTCGCCTACTAGTGATAGCAATGAGTTGATCCCACTAAAATCTACTTTTGAAAAATAATCATGTGGAAGTACGAAAAAAAAGTAGCAAGCAAAAAAATTAAGAGAAATGAAAAAATAGTTGATGGAAGGAGCACCATCTGAATATAAATTGAAACTTGGAGAAAGCATCGACAACTTGAATACATTCTATGTGAAACATGTAAGTCCATGTTCTTGATATGACTAATGTCATCCCATTGCACTTGAGAAGGATTATGAGTGTTAACTTCGCCAACCACACAAGACTCTATACTTTGTAAGAATGGTATTAGGCTGTAGGGTGTATTTAGATGGAATATTTGATATGTTATTCAATGTTTACATTTTAATATCATTTTTTATGGAAAAGGATATCTTATTCTTATCCTTCATTTACTATATTTGTATTCTTTTGTAGGATAACACAAATTACTTTAATATACTTCAAAAATAAACTCACAAATATCTTCTTTCTTCATTGATTTCTCTTTAATTACTTTAAAAGTTATTGAATTTAACTCAAATTTGACATTTAAAAAATTCCTTCTTACAAAATTCAAAATAATAATAATAATAATAATAATAACAATAATAATAAAAAATAGTAATAATAATAATAATAATAAGAAGAAGAAGGAGAAGAAGAAGAAGAAGAAGAAGAAGAAGAAGAAGAAGAAGAAGAACAACAATAATAATAATAATAATAATAGCAACAGTAATAATAAAAATAGGAATAATAATAATAATGATAATAATAATAAAAATTAATAATAATAACGATGATAATAATAATAATAATAATAATAATAATAATAATAACAACAACAACAACAACGATGATGATGATAATAATAATAATAACAACAACTAGGACAATAATGATAATAATAACGATAAATATAATAACATTATGTATATATATAAAAAGAGAAGTACCGCTATAAATAGAAAGTACGAAATTTTCCTGCCTAAACTACTTTCTAATTATAATATCTCTTTTCTCTGCAAGTATATATACTATATATATATATTGATATCTATTTTTCAATTAAAATCTATATCAATATCTATCTATATATATATTTGATTGATGAAACTACGAACATTTGTTAATTTTCAATTTATTAATCAAAATATGTTTATTTGATTATCTTTTTTATAATTTTTTATTTTTACTGAAAATGTCAAAAGCTTATAACTTTTTATTTTTATTTTATTTTAACTCCAATTTAAAAAATATATATCTAATTAATTATGTTTTCACGATCTTTAATTTGATATCCATATTGCACACATATATACATACACACACACACACACACATACATACATACATACATACATACATACATACATACATACATACATACATACATTAAAATTTAATTATGAAATATAATATTTTTTCTTAAATTAATTATGACATACCTAATGAGAAATAGTGTTTAAATATTTAAAAAATTAATTTTTGCTGCCTAAATTACTTTTGATTATGATATCTATTCTATATATATATATATATATATATTAATATCTATCTACATATGAGATATAATAAAATAATTTGATTGATATTGCAATAAAAATAATTATATTATTATTATTTTTTATTATTTATTATGATAGTATATAAAAAAAACTTCTAAATATTCTGTAAATATAAATTGTATTTTAATTTAGATCCTATAATTTTGTAAATTTTGAGATATAGATAATCAATATATTTGTATATATAAGTTAGATTGCAATAATTCAGTTTGATTTAAAATAAAAATAATTAATATTTACATAACAGAATAAGATTAATCTGTATAATTTTATTTTCATCGAATCTATATGTATATGAATATATAATATAAAAAATATCAGCTATTTTTAGTAGTCACTCATTTTCTCGCCCATTTCCTTTAATACTAATAGTTATTATATTTATTTATTGTTTTTAGCAGAGTTTTAGTTATATATTTTAAAATTGTATGATATCTATAATATATTTGGCATTATATGATATCAAATAAGTTTGAAAATTAAGAGAATTAAATCTACAATATTATTTATAATTTTATTTATATATAGAGAGAGACCATTTTTTATTTTTTTATTTTATAATATATGATATCTACTAAAATATCAATTATTATCTAATTACAATCTTATACGATTTAATAATAGAACATTAATTGTGTTATATATAATTACTTAATTATTTATACTAATAGCTATTATATTTATTTATTTTTTAGCATATTTTCAGTTAGATTTTTAGAATTGTATGATATCTATAATATATTTGATATTATATAATATCAAATAAGTTCGAAAATTAAGAGATTTAAATCTATAGTATTATTTATAATTTTATTTATATATATAGAGTGAGAGAGACGGAGGTTTTTTTTTTAATAATTATATGATATCAACTAATTATCAATTATTATCTAATTACAATCTTATACGATTTAATAATATGAGAATTATATTTAATGACTTAATAATTTGTACTAATAGTTATTATATTTATTTATTATTTTTAGCAAATTTTTAGTTAGCTATTTTAGAATTGTATCATATCTATAATATATTTGGTACTATATGATATCAAATAAGTTTGAACATTAAGAGAATTGAATATATAATATTATTTATAATTTTATTTATATATATAATGAGAGAGAGAGGTAATTTTTTTTTAAATTTATAATTATATGATATCAACTAAATTATCAATTATTATCTAATTAAAATCTTATACAATTTAATAATAGGAGAACACTAATTATGTTATATTTAATTACTTAATTATTTGATTGTTTAAAAACTGCTTTGAATTATCTGATTGTCTTAAACATAATTTTCGATACTAAAATTTAAAATAGGCAAATATGATATAGATTGTAATTATTTTTCCATAATAATATCTTTAATTATATATAAAATATATTTAAATTATTTAACATAAATTTATTATTATATTTGAATATATTTTGCATTATATTTTAAGGTTTTCATGTAGAATAAGAAGAAGAAAATTATATTTGAGAAAATAAAGGAGGATTCATGTGGCAAATGGGCTAGATGGCAAATTGTTTTCTTTAATATAAAATTGGTAGTTTTGGATAGACCTAATATGTTCTAATATTTTGAAATTTTTAGAATAACACGGGATGATGATTTTGTTTCATATATTTTTTATAGCTTAGATGCTCATAAGAGGCTAACTTAGGATGTGGAATATGAGCAATGGTTAGTTGATGATTAACTGTTGAAATGTGCTGAATGGTTGGTAATATTGTATGACTTTGCTTATATGTAACTTTAAAATATCATAAATTTGATATAATTTTGCTTATATTGAACTACATATAATTACTTTTCTTCGTCTCAAAATTGCATATTGGAAGAAAATAAAGGGTATTATATTCTTATTTTCTTAACATGAGAATTTCTACAACTTGAGGAAAACTTAGGTAAATTTATTTTATTTTATGTATTATAAATTTTTAAAAAATATTAATATTATTTAATTCTTAAATTTAATAATATTATACTATAAGGCTGCGTTTACTTGGCTGGATAAACTGGATTAAACCGAATTATCCAATGTAATCATCCATTTACTTAAATGGATTATAAGTCGGGTCTATCCCTTTGAACTGTGATAATTTCAAAATTTCCAGATAAATCGGCTGATAACAATCTTACCCATTCCCCTAGGATAAAAATTATCTTTCCTGACTTATAGTATGTAATACATTTTTTACCCCTACTGTTCACATGTGTAATCCTCTTTTTAAGGGTAATTTTGTCATTACATATTTATCCAGCTTTAATCCTAAAAACTAAACATGTGATAGTATACAATTATATTAAATATCCTATTATTATCCTACATAGTAAATAATCATTTTCAAAATTATGTGATAGTATACAATTATATTAAATATCCTATTATTATCCTACAAAGTAAACATTCATTTTCAAAATTATCTATATCCCAACTTTAATCTTCCATCCCATTCAATCCTATCTAGGGGTGGCAATTTCCCCGTGGAGAACCATCCCCGTTGGGAAACGAATATTTTGGGGTAGGGAATCCCCGAATAATTCAGGGATGGAGTCAGGGTGGGGATTCGCCGAAAGCAAATTAGCGGGGATGGGGCGGGAAAGGTATTTATACCCCCCGATCAGTCTCCGTCCCCGTACCATCCCCGTTTAGTTAAATTGGGGTATCCCCGTATCTGTACCCGTTCCCCGTTAATAGTTTTTTTTTTATAAATAATATATATATACATATATATATATATTCAAGGTTAAATTATTAATGATACTACTGCGTTAATTTTATTGGTTGTGTTTGATTTTATTTTACTTCAATTTTAATTTTGGCTCTATTTTTTTATATTTTATTTTTTTAATGTTGTCTAAAAACATTATTTGAAATTTAGTTTAAATTTGAATATGAATAAATTGGGGACTCGAATCCCCGTGAGGAATCTGATCGTTGAACGGAAAATCCCCATCCCCGTACCAAATTCTATAACCGGGGATGATAGTTAATATAACATTCTGGTATGAGAAAGGTAATTCCAATTCCATCCCCGAAACCGATTATTGTCATTCCTAATCCTATCCAATCCTAACATGTGAAGTAAAATTAGCCAATAATATATCCATGCATCACACGGGAGAACTGACTAGTTAATAATAATAATAATAATAATACTAATAATAATAATAATAATAATAATAATAATAATAATAATAATAATAACGATAATGATAATAATAATAGTAACAACAACAACAACGACAACAACAACAACAACAACAACAACAACAACAACAACAACAACAACAATAATAATAATAGTAATACTAATAATAATAAGAACAACAACAGAAGTAATAATAAAAATAATAATAAAAATAGTAATAAGAATAATAATGATAATAATAATGATAATTATAATAATAACGATAGTAATAATTATAATAACGAGAATGATGATAATAATAATAATATAATAAGAATAATAATAAGAATAATAATAATAACAATGATAAATAATAATAATAATAATAATTATTATTATTATTATTATAATAAATAAATAAATATAAAATATATATATATATATATATATATATATATATAAAGAGAAATACCGCCACAAATAGAAAATATCAAATTTCTCCGCCTAAACTACTTTCTAATTATGGTATCTCTTTTCTATGCAAATATATACCATATCTATGTGTATATATATTATGATATCTAATTTTTCAAAACAAATTTGATAAGGTAATTATTGTCAATATTATTCAAAAATTCTAATTAGTTTATTATTGATTGCAGATTTAAAAGATATTGTGGAGATATTCTTGGAAGAAAGTCAAGGTTGAATGAGAAGAGAAAAAGAAGGAAAGGCATGGCTAAAAATAAGAAGAATCAAGAGTAAATCTGGGAACAAATCTTTGAAAGATATGATGAAGATATAAGATATGCATATTCAGGCCATATATACAAAGATATGCATATCACCACCAAGATATGAGAAGATACCGACAGATCTCGTGGAGGACATCAGAGACTATAAATACAACCTCAAGCTGTTGAGACTGCAACTCTCCAAGATATTCAATTACCATTCATATGGGCAGAGAGACATAGAGAGGCTGATAGTCTGCTGTTATATTCGTAAGAATACAACAGACTGGGAAGAACTCAAGGGCGAACCGAAGGCGAACCTCGCAGAGTCTGGATTACTTTGGAAATTCATCACACGTTGATTTCGGGAGATTTCAACTTTGTACAAACAGGAGTTTGTATTCAAATCCATCTAGGGGACTAGATGGTCAAGTAAGTGTTTTAGAAGAATTATTTACACGGGTAGACAAGTATTTAGGAGGAGCCAAATGCGTATAAGTTCTACTGTAACATTTGTGGGAACAAATATGTCTTCTAATAAAATTACTTGAGAGGAAGAAGGGATTTCTTCCTCGCTTAAAATCAAACTTTATTTTAAGCTTTTGCATGTTCATTTACAGTTCAAACTACTATTGAACACATACACACGCACACATATTCTGATCTAACAATTAGCACCAGAGCAGGTTCCAGTTTTTTTTCTTAAACAGGTAGATCCAGGGACAGACACATGGGTATAGAGGGGACCACGCTACGCCCACCTTCGCTTGATGGACAAAACTATCCGTTCTGGAAATCAATGATGTTTATCTATTTAAGATCCAAACAATGTGGAGAAGCAATCCAAACAAAGTGGACGTGGCCTAAGATGCAGGATGGAACAGATATAACTAAGGTTGTAGACAAACCAAGAACACTAGGGACGGAGGACGAAAGGTGTACCGAAGAGGCAAACTACATAGCATTGTATGCTATTCTTGCTTCGGTCGATGTCATGAGACACAAGTTGATTATACACTGCCAAACCGCCAAAGATGCTTGAGATGCTCTACAAAAACAATTTGAAGGAAATGAGTCCGTAAGGAAGTCAAAATTGCAAAGATTGGCCACATTATTTGATGGAATACAAATGAATGAAGATGAAAACATTGAGATGTACTACGCTAGGTTTAGTGACATTGTAAATCAATGTTACACCCTCGGTGATGCTATCAAGGAAGATGTCCAAATCATGAATATCATGAGAACATTAGCTCCTAGATTCAGAGAAAAAATCACAGTTCTAGAATCATTCATGAGAATCACATCGATGACATTGGATGACTTGATGGGAGAGTTAAGGACGTTTGAGTTGAACAATCGCATGGACACACCAAAAAGCAAAGGGATAGCCCTAAAGACAGAGACAACAACTGAACAATTCGAGGATGATATGACATCAGTTGCTGACAAAATGGCACTTCTCACGAAAAATTACAGCAAGCTTGTGAAAAAGTACAATCAGGGGCAGCAGTTCAACAAAGGTCCGAACACTGAAGAGAACATCAGAAAAGGTGGAAACACATTTTTAAACACTAGGAAGGTAAATCGAAAGGACTTTAAATGCAGAGAGTGTAGTGGATACGGACACTATTAGGCAGAATGTCCAAATTTTCTAAGAAAGAACAAAGCACTAAAAGCCACCAGGAGTGAATCTAAATTTGAAGGAGAAGAAGAAGCTGACGAACAAGAGACAGAATACCCCAAGGACCTGGGATGTCTCACTAAGGAGGAACTAGAGTACACTGAGGAACCCGATTTTGACGATCCAACTCTGAAAGATGTAGAGAAATTGTTTCTAGACATATCTGCCAGATGTACCATATTGGAGAATCAAGCAAGGGAATACAAAAGTAAAGACGCACTAAGCATGGAAAATCAGGAACTCAGTCAAGTGAAACATGAACTGCACATCACTAGGGAAATAAATGACAGACTGAGAGATGACTTGATTATGTCCCAAAAGAATGTGAGGAATCTCGAACATCAGGTCCAGTTTACGAGACGAAAATTGAGTCACTGAAGGCCAACTCTGAAACAGCCTGGACAACTACAACAAGCAATTACCAGGTAAACTCTTCCCTTACTAATGAACTAACAGATTACACCTCAAAATTGCAGGATAAGGATCGTGAGTTAGGAGAGTTACAAGCTGAGTTGGACAAAGCAGTGCGAACCATACAAGGACTGAACAAAGGAAAAGCTAAAATTGACGAAATCTTGGCATATGGAAGACCACAAAACAATAAAACAGGAATAGGATATATTGAAGAAAGAACATCGGGATCAACAGTCTTTGTACCAGCTACAGTTCCTACATTCGACGATGAAGGACAGAACACTACAAGACAACCTGGGAAACAAGACACAAAAGGTATGAGAAAATTTATTCCTATTTGCCATTACTGTGATGCACCTGGACACATCCGACCAAGATGCTACAGAATGAAACATGACCTACAATCAGTTAATATTTCAACTTGGAATTTATATGGTGTTCCTGTAAAAAATCATAGGCCTCTAGACTCTTCGGAAGTAGAAAATTCAAAAACAGTAAAACAAATGTGAAAAAGGTTTGGGTTGTAAAGAAAAACATGTGCCTTACTTCATCAGTAGTCTCACTCAGGGCGAACAATACTGGAACATGGTTCTTTGACAGTGGATGCTCACGACATATGACAGGTAATGTAATATACCTATCTGATATCACCCCAATAAAAGGAGAGTCAGTAACCTTTGGAGATGGTAAGAGTGAGCGAGTCATTGGGAAAGGGACTCTCAATATAAATGGCATGCCTAAATTGTCTAATGTGTATCTTGTTGAAAATCTTAAGGCAAATCTGTTGAGCATTAGCCAAATTTGTGACCAAGGACTCGAAGTAAACTTCACTCATGACAAATGCTTGGTGTTAAACAAGAATAATGAATGCACGCTTACCGGAACTCAGTCCACTAACAACTGTTATCTTCTCGACAGGAGTCATGAATACTACAATGCTAGCTCGGGAGCAACAGAAATATGGCATCAAAAGTTGGGACACATAGGATACAAACATCTCATTGCCTTGTCTAAATCACAATGTGTACGAGGACTGCCTAAACTCCCAAGCAAAGATCAAGGTATATGTGGACCATACCAACTCGGTAAACAGGTAAAAAGCTCACACAAGGTAACACAAGACGTTTGCACTAAACAAATCATGGCCTTGTTACATATGGACTTGTTGGGTCCTGTTCAAACTGAAAGTGCGGGAGGTAAGAGATATATTTTTGTTTGTGTTGATGATTTCTCTAGATATACATGGGTAAGATTTCTTCGTGATAAATCAGACACCTTTGATGAATTTGAAAAGTTAATACGTATGATAGAAAATGAAAAACAGGATTCTGTTGTTCGAATACGAAGTGACCATGGTAGAGAATTTGAAAATACCGCATTCACTGACTTTTGTGCCTCTCGAGGTATTGCTCATGAATTCTTTGCACCAAAAACACCTCAACAAAATGGAGTGGTAGAAAAGAAAAATCGCACATTGCAAGAAATGGCTAGAACTATGATGATAGGCAAGGAAGTAGCCCAAAAATGGTGGGCTGAAGCCATAAATACAGCATGCTATGTTACAAATAGGGTATATCTTAGGAAAGGAATATGAATGACTTCTTATCAAATCTGGAAAGGAAAAACTCCTAATTTAAGTCACTTCCATGTGTTTGGTTGTAAGTGTTATGTATATAATGATAGACAACAGTTAGGTAAATTTGATGCCAAAAGTGATGTTGGTATGTTCCTAGGATATTCGACCAACAGTAGAGTCTATCGTGTCTATAATCTGAGAACTCAAACTCTCATTGAAAGCACTAACATTTTATTTGATGATTCATTGATAAGACAGGAAGTCTACTTGGAAGAAGTAGGTTCATCAGCAGGTCGACCAATGGAAAACCAGAATAGTGAGAACATCACAGAAACTGACCAAGAACCAACGAATGAGAACAGTTATAAAGGTGAACCCTCAACAAAGATTCAGAAAGAATATCCCAAGGAACTCATCATTGGAGAACTTAATGAAGGGATAAAGACACGATGCAAACCAAAACCTGACTATCGGAAAATGGAAGGACTGGTTCACCACGCTTGCTACACCTCTGTGGTTGAACCCAAAAATGTAAAAGAAGCACTCAAGGATGATAACTGGATACTAGCAATACAGGAGGAATTGGAACAGTTTGCTAGAAATGATGTCTGGACACTTGTACCTAGACCTAACAGTGCGAACATCATCGGAACAAAATGGATCTTCAAGAACAAAATTGATGAACAAGGTAACATCACTTGAAACAAAGCAAGACTCGTGGCCCAAGGATACACACAGGTAGAAGGAATTGATTTTGAGGAAACATTCACTCCAGTTGCACGAGTGGAGTCAGTAAGAATCCTTCTCTCCTTTGCATGTCTTAAGAAATTTATTCTTTATCAAATGGATGTAAAAAGTGCATTCTTGAATGGTTTCTTGAAATATGAAGCGTATGTTGAACAACCAAAGGGGTTTGAAGATCCACACTTTCCAAACCATGACTACAAACTGAAGAAAGCCCTTTATGGATTGAAGCAAGCTCCAAGAGCATGGTATGAAAGATGACAAAGTTTCTGATCGGTCAAGGGTACAAACGAGGAGGAGTTGATCAGACTCTGTTTATCCAGTGGTCGAACAATGATATCACTGTTGCACAAATCTATGTAGATGACATTGTATTTGGATCCACATCCAAACAAAAAGTGAATGACTTCGTCTAGGTAATGTCTCGTGAATTTGAAATGAGCATGGTTGGTGAACTTTCCTACTTTCTTGGTCTACAGGTCAAACAATGCAAAAGTGGAATCATGATACATCAAGAAAAGTATGCCAAGAACCTGGTAAAGAAATTTGGACTTGAAGGGTGCAAAGTAGCACACACACCCATGGGGACAAATACCAAATTATCCAAGGACGAAGGTGGAACATGTGTTGATCCAACACTCTATAGAAGCATGATAGGAAGTCTCCTGTACCTCACTGCTAGTCGACCTGACATAAGCTTTAGTGTTGGACTATGCGCTAGATACCAATCAAACGCTAAGGAGTCTCACCTCAAGGCCGTAAAAAGGATCATACAATATGTGGCAGGTACCACTAACTATGGGTTGAAATATTCCTTTGAGACTAAACCTTTCATTGCAGGATACTGTGACGCCGATTGGGCCGGCGACGTGGATGATAAAAAGAGTACTTCAGGAGTATGCTTCTTTATTGGAAACAATCTTGTATCCTGGCTAAGCAAAAAGCAAAACAACATATCACTATCAACTGCAGAAGCTGAATACATAGCTGCAGGGAGCTCATGCTCTCAACTGGTATGGATGATGCACATATTGTGCGACTATGGTATGAACTTGACTTCCATGACTTTGTTTGTGACAATTTGAGTGCCATTAATATGTCTAAAAACCCTGTGCAACACTCTAGAACTAAACATATAGACATTAGACACCATTACATCCGAGAGTTAGTTGAAGATGGAGTCATTACCCTTGAACATGTTCCTACCATAAGTCAACTGGCTGATATTTTCACAAAGGCCTTAGATGCGCAAAAATTCATATCCCTGAGAAAATCTCTAGGGATTTGCTGTGCTATGTAAATGCTGTATCAAAAAAAAAAAAAAAGATAATAATAAAGGGGAGGTGGAAGTCTCAGATTGCCTAGGATAACTATAAGTCTCGCACAGGTTCAAAATTTTGTTTGTCTTGAACTTTGAATCCATTATTTCTTCTCCCAGTATAAGGAAAAGAGCTATGACCTTGAAATGATGCTGTGGAATGCTGTCACCAATGTGATAGAGTACCAAGCACAGAAAATGACAGGTCTGTGAAAGCTTCCTTAATAATGTTTACCTCTAAGTTGCACCAAATATAGGGGTTACAAGGTTCTGAGCTCGTCACATAGGGTTTTTCTAGTGTGGTACTTTATTGTGTGGTTTACGAGCTACTACACAAGGATTCGGCAGAAGGAGCAATAAGGAAAAATCATACAACTCATTTAGCAATCAAAATATGGTGAACATATACTGGAAGAGAAGACTTGCGGATTTTTCTTAGTGCATTTTCAAACATTGTTGCCTGAATGAGACTTGTGTTTAATAGGGTGATCTATGATTTCATTCCTCCAATATTAAAAAAAACAAAAAAAAAATCAGCCTCTCTTATTTTTCTCCTGGGATTATATGGATTATTTTATGCAAAATGGGCCAGGATGATTATTCAGTCGTGACTTATTTTCGGAACACGTGTCAAAATAGGGACGTGGTCTTCCTTGTTTCAACCGTCTGGACGTGTGATCGTGTTCCTTAATGCCTATATAACTACAATGAGTTGGCGCAGAAAAAGGGTTTGAATAGCCCACATAAAATCTTGTGAAATTAACAAAAATCGAGGCGTCAGCCGCCCTCACTTCACGTCATTGTCTGCCTATAGTTGACGGTGTTCACACTCTTCACAGTTCACTTTCACGCTTGTGCTCTTGTGTTCTTGTGTTCTTTCCTAAATTTCTTTACAGACTTTTCATGGCGGATCAAGGAAACTCACCCAGCGGGAGACGACCAAGCTGGATTCTGGTTCCATTCTTTAACCCAGAACCTTTAGAGACGATTCCCCCTCCTGAATTTGATGAGCAGCCCTCGGCCGACCAGGGAAAGGACCAGCCCTCTCTAGGTCCTTCATCCCCACCATGTACTCCGCCGACTACAACCGCTCCAACCGATATTCCATCGCCTAGAGCCACAACTCCGCCTCCTGCTACCGCAGTTCCACCGGAAGGGGATCCTTTGCCCATGGAAGAATCTCCGCTTCCTCCTCAAGATCTCCCTTCCCGAATGACCCCAAATCCACCATCAAAGTCCAAGGCTCCTCGCAAAGCAAACCCAACAGGCAAAACCCCAATTTCTACACCACGGTGTCGATATCTCGTTGATGAGTTCTCATCCGAGGAAGACCTGATACGATCTCCGCCTCGCCATTCGCACCGTCACAAAAAACATTCCCCTGCTGCCTTCACTGGGTCATCTCCAGGGCGCCTTCGCAACGAAAATGATGTGCTAGTCAGAGGAAAGGCCTTCTCCAAGTCATTCTACACGAAGGCAGCTTCCGACCGCTACAAACTATTTTCTGGTATGGACTTCTGGCCAGAGCGTAACCTTGATTTCAAGTGTTTTGCAAAAACATCGGTTATGGATTCTATCAAAAAGTCTGGGTTAAAAGTTACTGTGATAAATTTGGGTAGGTTTTATAGTTCCATTGTTCATGAATTTTATGCTAATTTGGTCTTTGGCATTCAGGATCCTGAATCCCCTCGGTTCGGGAGAGTTTTTGTTCAAAATAAAGTTGTTAATGTCAGTCCTGATGCCATTAATGATTATTTGAAACTGACTGGCCTGGATGAGGAAGAGGAGGTTGAATTCGACCTTGGAGAGGTGGTCGTCTTCCTCAGCGAAGGGAAGCTCACCCGTTGGACTAAGCCTGGGATTTCTCCCTCGATACTGACACAGGAGGCCAACTGGCTTCATAAAATAGGGAGGCAAAATTGGACACCTACGTCCAACAAGTCTCACCTAACATTGGCCCAGTGTCAGGTCATCTTTAAGGTCCTGAAGGCCATACCGATTGACTTTGGGAGGATAGCATTTGAGGCCATCATGAGTTTTGCCGAGAAGCCCGACTCTCCCAAGAAGCTTCCGTTCCCTACCCTCATTTGGGGCCTCTTATCACATCAGGGCATCCAGGCTCAGTCCACTGATGTCCTTCAGAAAGACGCCCCTCCGCTGAACATGGCCTCCAGAGAGGCCAATGTTGCCTATAGGCCACGCACCATTGCACCCACACTTCCTCCCTCGGAAGTCGCGGCCAATCTCTCGCTCTTTCTCCATCAGCAACTAGAGATTCTTGATACTCTAGCTGCTGAAGTAGCTGCCCAGAAGCTTTATTTTACTAATGTCTTGAAATCTCTGGATGTTCCCTCTTAGGGCGCACCACACAGAGGTTCCACTCCTTTGGCAGGCAGCTCGAAAAAGGGGGAGAAGAGACCATCTGCCATGGATAAAGGGAAGAGGAAGGTGTCAGGCAAGGCAACAAAAAGAAAAAGGGTGGCCGAAGAAACTGAAGTGGAGGACACTGAGGAAGAAGAAGAATGGGAATCTGAGAGTGATTCTGTTTGAATTTGGGATGTTTTTATTAAACAATTTGAACAAATTTTTAAGGGTCTGTAATATTGATACTACAATCTCCAGTAGCTATGATGCTAACAACAATATCCGTAGTTTAGTTGTTTTTATTGACTATCTGAACATGATGAATGATGCTTCTGCTATATGTGAACATCCTTCTTTTCAGCATACAGTTCTCTTGCTTGTTTCTTTTTGCAGGTAGCAGATGGTCCTGGAATTTTCGAACAACATGCCAAAGGGGGAGATTGATAAGGTAATTATTGTCAATATTATTCGAAATTCTAATTGATTTATTATTGATTACAGATTTAAAAGATATTGTGGAGATATTCTTGGAAGAAAGTAAAAGTTGAATGAGAAGAGAAAAAGAAGGAAAGGCATGGCTAAAAAGAAGGAGAATCAAGAGTAAATCTGTGAACAAATCTTTGAAAGATATGATGAAGATATAAGATATGCATATCCAGGCCATATATACAAAGATATGCATATCACCACCAAGATATGAGAAGATACCGGCAGATCTCGTGGAGGACATGAGAGACTATAAATACAACCTCAAGCTGTAGAGACTGCAACTCTCCAAGATATTCAATTACCATTCATATGGGCAGAGAGACATAGAGAGGCTGATGAGTGTGCTGTTATATTCGTAAGAATACAACAGACTGGGAAGAACTCAAGGGCGAACCGAAGGCGAACCTCGCAGAGTCTGGATTACTTTGGAAATTCATCACACGTTGATTTCGGGAGATTTCAACTTTGTACAAACGAGAGTTTGTATTCAAATCCATCTAGGGGACTAGATGGTCAAGTAAGTGTTTTAGAAGAATTAGTTACACGGGTAGACAAGTATTTAGGGGGAGCCAAATACGTGTAAATTCTACTGTAACATTTGTGGGAACAAATATGTCTTCTAATAAAATTACTTGAGAGGAAGAAGGGATTTCTTCCTCGCTTAAAATCAAACTTTATTTTAAGCTTCCGCATGTTCATTTACAGTTCGAACTACTGTTGAACACATACACACACGCAAATATTCTGATCTAACAAAATTTATATCAATTAGCAATGCACCAGTGCGTTGCACGGATTGTAATATACAAATATTTGTAATTATATTTTTTAATTAGCTTATGGCATTTTTATTATTTTATGCATAAAATAAACTAAAATTGAATGTTGCGCGCATCTGAACAATTTATTATATTTTTGAATAATTGTATTATTATTGGTTAACATGAACTACCTAACCCATAATATTATTTATTAATATATTTTTTTTCTAACAACCTATTGTTGTATCATTTAAAATTAAATAAAATTTCAAAGTAGTTTTTGTAGCATCATTTAATTTGAAGATTAAATTTCATTTATTAATATGTATAGTTAGCTATTAAGTCATCATGTAGTGTTGAAAACATATATGAACCAAAAAATTGTGTGTGAAGCTATATGATAGTTAAATGTGTTTTTTAAATTAGGATCATAATTAGTATATTAGTATTGTAATATTTGTTTATTAATTAGTGATTTTTCACATTACAATTTATTTTCTTCTGATTTATTGCTTATAATTATAAAGATTAAGGAATAAAATTTTTATATATCCATAATTATCATACCTAAATTACAATTCTTTTTCAAATTCAATATTTTATACCATATTTATTAATAAAATCTAAAAAATGTGCGTGCGAAATTTTATGATATTCAAATATATATATTTTAATTAGGATTATAATTAGTATATATTAGTATTGTAATAGTTTTTTATTCCTTAGAATTATTTTATTATACATAGATTACAATTTGTTTCATCTGATTTTATTGTTTTCAATTTGCAAGATAATTAAGGAAGGAAATTTTGATATATAGCTTTGTTCTTTTAGGGTTGACATATTGAAAAATTCACTATATCCCTAATTGTCACGATAATGATATAAAACAATTGTACGTGATTATTAATTTTGAATAGGATTTCGTTATATATGTGATTATTAAATTAAAAAATATAAATAACTCAAAATTAATAAATACAATTTAATACTTGAATGATGATGATTCATTATATATGTAAATTACAACATATTTTTTTGTTTTTCATTTTGGATCACACGAATTTCAATATGGTCATATATTTTAAGAATATTTTATGTAACATTTCTATGTCTAAAAGTATATTAATAAATATTCCAAATTTGTGAGTATTGATTTATTAAGTTAATAATAATTAAACACTTAATTTATCACGTTTGAAATCATAAAGATATAATAATTTTATGACGTCTTTCTTTTGTGAAAAGAGAAAAAGACATTCTTTTATTCCTTTTAAATTCATTTACATAATTAGGTAGATCAAAAATCATTTTCAACTTTACATATAAAATAAAATCTATTAAAGAATATTACCTTAATTAAGTTTGTAATTCTATAAATTGGTGTACCTTGATTAATTATTATTAGTATAATATATTAATTCTTTTTCAATATTAATTATCTGCTACACTAATTTATGGAAATATGTTGAGAAAAATCCGACAAAATATATTGCCTTAACAAACCAGCATATCCGTCAGATTTCTTATATAATCAACTATTTAAAATTTCTTTATAATTGTCACTTATTTATCACCCCACATACACATGTATATATCTATATATAATTTTTAAAGATTCATTTGTTAAATTCTATATGCATGTTCATATTTGTTTTATGTTTGCTGTAGATTAAATGTGAGATGTATTATGTTTTAATAATTTTATTGAATTTGACATTGTTGGTATATTAATTTTCTATTACTATTTATGAAAAATTATATATCACTATATTTTAAAAATGCATTCAATATATGTCTCAAATATTTCATTTGTTTGATTCTACTTATTTTTTATTTTATTCATTTATGTGTATATATATTTTAATAATTATTTTATTATATGTAAATATGAATTTTTTTTTTTTTTGATAGAAAAGGTTATGCAATACATGGGTTCCTAAATATGATATGGTTTTCCCTTTATACCCTTCATGAACAACAATGAAATGGTGATTCTAACTCATTTGTTATTCTTGAGTCTTTAGTGAATTTTTTTTTTTCAAATTAATATCCATAAGAATTAAATGGTAATTCTTTTATATAGGCAATTTCTCCAACGTTTGTGGTTATTGTTGGTAGTATTCTCTCTAACTAATGCATTATGAAAAGTTTTTATATTAATGAATAAATTGTTGAATTGAAAAAAAGATCGAGATGGGATAAATTTAGAAAAATAGGTCTGAATTTTTTTTTGAGAATTCGATTTGTTTTGATGACATCTTAAGAACTTCAGTAACAAATCTGTAAAAAATGCAACTTTAAAAAATAAAACTATACTCGTAACAAGGAAAATATTGATCTACGATTAGGTAAATATTTTTCTAAATATTTTAACTAACTATTTTCTTTAGTTGTGCAGATGGGTGTCTTTAATGTTTATGGGCGTCAATTATTTCATATTTACTCTGTTAGTGATGCTTATGTTTTGATACAAGTGACCATTTTCATGTATTTTGTAATTATTATTAGCCAATTTGTTTCTAACTATTTCAATTGTATTTTATCATTATTATTATTTTACTAATCTATTATTATTAATACATTTTATTTTATTAATAACATACTATTATGGTCTAATTAATTAATTTCAATTTCCTATTCATAATGAATTCAATATTAATTATTAATAATTATAATCATAATATTAAAGATTTACAAAATTATGTTTTCATATAATAATAATAATAATAATAATAATAATAATAATCAGTCTTATACATGTTTTTGTTAATTTAAGGTAATAGGTTTTAAGTATAAGTACATAAACATCATTAATCTTATACAAGAAGTATATCAATCTTTTTCAAAAATATATAAATTTAAAATTATAAAAATACTTACGTATATATATACATATTTATTATAACACACACACACACACACATATATATATATATATATAAATCTGACGTTAATTAAGCAAATATTGTTTGTACATTTAGTTCATATTATAAAAGTTTTTGTGCATAATTATGGGTTTTATCAACATTACCATTATTAAGATCTAAAATGTACTGGCTAATATAAGTACAAATTGATCACCGGGTTTATTTTTTTATTATTTCATTTATTAAGAATCTTTAATTTTATTATTGTAAATATTTGCATGATTTTCCAAATGCGTAACGTTATAATAATCTTATTATGTAGAATATAATATTATATTAAATTTTGATCTTACATTTAAATTATTAACAATTATGTAACATTAACAATCGTCTTACGTCATCTTTATTGTCATTTTATGTTTTTGTATTAATGGAAGAATTAATGTACATTAACAATTGTCTTACGATTCTATTTTTTTAGATTGTTGGATTTTGACCATCAAATATTTCATCTATTTATTTAGGAGTATTGAGAAATTACATGTGATTTTATTAGAAAATAATTAATTTAGTTGACATCTGAAATAATAAAAGGTATTTTAAAGTAATACTTAAATTTCCATTTATATATAGTATAGTTCATTATTATACAAATAAAATAAATATATTTAAAGTATAAAAGTATAATGTTTTAAAGAAATCGCGTCATTGCATCATACATAATGTCAATCAACTAGAATCAAGGACAATCTTATCTCATGTTGGAATATCACTTAAAAGGCCAATGTTCGATTGTGGTCAGTTGTATGTTGCTCTATCCAAAGTTACCAATAGAGATGGTTTGTAATGAAGATAATGTTAACAAAAATATAAAAAAAATGTGGTGTTTCAAGAAATTATTTGGAATGTGTAACTCTTCTATCATAATGTGTTTATATAAAATTAGTTATTGCAAAGTTCTCATTTGATCTCTTTTATAATTTGCTATTAAATGTTGTGAATATATTTTTACATATTTTACCCATTTATTTAATTTCATTATATAAATAACATTAATTTTTTAATGTAAATATAAAAGCCTTAATTTAATTATATGTTGATTTGAAAAGGTCAAAGATGTTGATAGATGTTAAATAAGATTGATAAGAATTAGTGATTACCTATTTTGATAATTGTGAATGTTTTGGGTTTACATATATAACTTACACATATATAAGTATCTACTCTATATTTATTTTAATTTCTTTTTGTTCTGCTTATTTAAAATAATTCTGATATATTCTTCTGTTATCATAATTTTAATTTTATAAAATTCACTGTTTCAATTTTTATTTAATTTTAAATATCTTAATTTTTTTGAATATTTTTATCTTTCCTTAGTAAACATATATAAATAAATATAATATTTTAATATATATAATGATTACAGTTTATGAAATTAAAATATTAATATAAAAACAATGATTATATAATATTAATTCAAAAAATAAATAATAAAAAAAATTTGTACATTATAAATTGTGCAACACATGGGTGCAATACTAGTCAATGTAAATATGTGGTCAAGTAATGTGTTATAAAAAATTAAAATTAAAATTTATTTTATAGTTTTTGAATATTTATATTATACTGCACATTATCCAAAAAGTAAAGATGATAACAAATTGATACTTAGTTAAGGATTATATGATGACATAAAATATAGTGTATCTCTACATTCAACCTCATTAATTTCTTTTAATGATATATCTAACATTATTAATTTTCTTAAGTAAAGGAATTACATTATATTTTAGAATATCAAAAACTAATTTAATATAATATAACAACCGAATTTAAACTAATTTACTACAATACTACAAAATACACGTCATTACAATTGTTCAATTACTAAATAGATCTATCTGATATCTATTTGAAACATTATCTAATTTATTACTATATTTTCTTTGCATCTATATATATATAAGACAGAAATCACCCTAAAAATAGCAACAATAATTTTTCCTGCCTAAATTGATTTCTATATTGGGAAAATGTCTAATTTAAAAAAAACTAAAGTTAGCACAAATATAATGTGATAAATAATATTTCTTTTAAATTCAGTAAACCAAATAAATATTTTCATAAACAATAAAATTATGAAGATTACAATACAAATTTTTTGCAGAACTTCTAATTAGAATCATATTTTTTCTATATTAAAAGATTTGATTTTCTTTGGATTTGTATTTTTTATTATTATTGATTCTAATATATATATATATATATATATATCAATACCTATGTAACTAAACTTTATAGCATTTTTTCATCGTAACTTTCTTATTAAATTAATTTTTTTATGTGGAATAAATGATATAAATAATTTTAAGTAGTCTATGAACTACCACTATATATATATAAATATATATATATATAAATATATATATATATATATATATGCATATAAAGAGAAGTATCGTCTAAAAACATTTAAATTTTCCCACATAAACTATTTTCTCATTATGGTACTTATTTCTATATATCTATATCAATATCTATATGTATGTAAGATATAATAATACAATCTAATTAAGAGGCACAATTTCCAATGTTGAAATTACACTTATTATTTTCAAGATATACTAAAATTATGTTGTATTATTATTATTATTATTATTATTATTATCTGTCAAAATATATTTATTTGATTATCTTTTTTTTTTAGCTAAAAAATTTAAAAGCTTATAAATTTTTTGTTTCAACTCTACTTTTTATAAAAAATATATGTAATTAATTCTTTTTTAGCAATCTTTAAGTAGACATCCATATTGCATACATACATATATATATATACATAAAAATTTCATTATTAAATATAAAATATGTTTTCTTAAGTTAATTGTATATATTTTTATATTTAACTTAAATAACTAAGTAGATATTGAACAAATAATTCTCTAAATATTGAAGAAAGAAATCAATCCTTTAAAATTATGAATATCTCTTGATATTTATCTATCTAAAGACATAAAAAAATACAAAAAATAATATCCTATAGTGGAGTTTTTTTGTTCTTTACTAATATTTTTTGTTAAAATTGAGATTTGCATATTTAATGAATTTGTCTAATTATTTGACATTGTTGACTTTTTTTTAATATTATAATGTTAATGTATATTTATTTATTTATTTTATCATTGATACATTATTTCATTATATACATGTTTCATTGAAACAATTTATTTTATCAGTGAAATTTTGAAAGAAATTCTAATCTTTTAGAGATATTCCACTAAAAATTCTTCTAAGGTATGTGAATATATATATATATATACACACACATACATATATATATAGTCGAACATATAAGATTTACTACGACAGCAAAAAAATGGTTTTTTTTTTCTTTTGTTTAAACCCATGTATTTTCACAATCATAAAAACTATTATGCAATAATTTGATATGCTTATTGTAAATATACATATTTATATTGTGTTGAAAATATTATATTCACTTATTCTTTAAAATATATCAAACTCATATATGTATATGTAGGGATGAGGCGGGATGAGGTGAATAAAAATATCGTATCACATTAATAATTGTAATAATTTGCACTGCACATATTTGAGACTAACTATTGAACAAACTTTGATTAGAAAATAAAAAGAGAGAGGAGAAGAAAGAAATACATATGAATGTTTGTAATATTTAAAATTCATAATATTTTATAACTAAATTAAATTAGAGAAATTGACAGAAATAATATCTCTATGCATCGCACGGGAGCTTAACTAGTTATATTTTAATAACATATAATTTCTCTTATAAGAAATATAAGAGCTTTATATATATCAACAAAAAATGAAACTGTAATTAAAATTTTAAATTTAATTTAATAATTTGCTTATATAATTGCTGTTTTAAAAATCAACATCGGACTCTAAAACCATCTTTCTTAATTTGACTTTGGAAATTTTAGGGATTTAGAAAAGCAAATCATTTTATGTATATCTTATTGATTAGATATTTATTATCTTTTTTAAAATTATCGATTATATATAAATATATGTAGATTCTGATATCTATAATATATATATATATATATATATATATATATATATATGTTTTTGTCTTATGTCAAGTTTCTCGCAGTTAGCATGTTTTAGTATTTAGGATGTAACTGAAAACAGTACGTGAGAACTTATCTGAAATATGAATCCTTCTTGCAGTCATCTTAGCTATTTAGATCCATAGATTTGCTATAATGCATATTAGATTGCAATATAAGATTTTTCTGTTGATAGACATAAAAAAAAAAAAAAAAATTCATTAATATATGTACTTCTATTTGTATATCTTAAATTTCTCAAAAGCTTTTGTATTAAATTAGAAACAATAAAGAATATAATTAAGAAGTAATACACTTTGAATAACAAGTGATATTTTATAGTTAAACAAGTAATATTTTAAATCGTATCACATGTGCAACCGTTTCACAGAAGGCTCACTCTATAACTCATTATTACGTTTAATTTTCAATGACATCGCGTCGATTTATTATTATCCGTTCAAAAACTTCCTTCCATCTCCATATATGCTTACAATACCATAAAATCTACGACTTTGTTTGCTTATCTATGAGATTGTTGTATTTTCTTTAATTTCTATATTCAAATTAGAAATAGACGAAAAATCAGATTGAGAATATATATAAATTTAAAAATTCCTAAATATTAAAGATCTGACGGATCTTCAAAATTTATGTGCCTTTTCATGAGATGGAGAAATGTGGTGTCGAGTCTGAAAAATCAAATTTCCAGAAATAATTAAATAATATTTATAGTAAATGTAAACTAGTTATATAGATTTTATAATTGGATTTATAAAATGCCTGATATAGCATCTTTATATTTTTTAGTATATTTAATATATATATATATTAAATTCTTATATTTCGTATTTGATAATTAATAAGTTGTAAATAATTTGATTTAATGAATTTGTAATGGAATATTTTTACGAAACATTTTTACTAAATCCATTGAGATATTGATGAGAGGAATATTATATTTTTTGTCCCATATGTGACATTGATGTTTATTTTTATTATTTTATAATTGTATTTTTTGTTTGTAATTATTGTTTTTGGTTTTTCTTCTTTTTTTATTATTATTATTATTTTTTTTGTTAGAGAATTCAACATGTTAGGGATGCAGTACTTGGGAATGTTCTTCTAAAAGATCTCTAAACTTGATTTTTGTTGACATTGATTTGAGCACAATAACTTATATATTCTCAAGGACTCCTCTTGGCGAAATTACTAATGGTATAATTATATTTTTTAATGTAGAAAATTTTATAATAATTTATTTGATTGAAGTTTTTGCCATTCATATATTTTTGAGTGAGTTTTCTATACATCCGGCAGACACTCAACATTATTTAAGTATTACTTGTTTAACTAGAATATCACAATTTTTTAAGGTAACTAATCAAAAGTAATACATTTTAAGTAACAAGTACTACTTTATAGTTAAACAAGTAATACTTTATAATTAAATAAGTAATAACTTAAATCATGTTGCACATACACCCGATACACATAAAATTTTACATCTTTAAAATAGTGTTTAAGGACCGGACGAAAGCAGAAACAAATTGGATCTCCTATGAAGAATAATGTTATTAGGGGTTCTGCACCAAATACTTTGGATCAAACAAATGAAAATTCAGATATACCAAAATCTTCAAATGGTACTGCTAGACATGTTAGGAATCTTCCTCTAAAATGTAAGTTTTTTACCTTATTAAATTTTAACTTCAATAATCATTTTCAATGCTTTTTAGTTCTCTATATTATTTCGCAAGATTGTTTTGGGTTTAAATGATTTGATTGGGAAATAACCAAAAAAAAGGAAAGCACACTTGAATCTTACTTCCACTTTCGTAGTTGGTATTATTTTACCTAACTTTATATTTTGGTTAGAGAAGAGATTGACTTCTTATGAGAAAAATACATATCCAAGATACGCAATGTGTTGTATGTAAGGAAGATTTAATTACCATTATTGAAATCTGTGCCTCGGATTTGTATGACTTATTATATTTTGTTAGTGAGAAAAGTGGGCATTATATTTATAATACATGGTCATATAACAATATGTTCTCATTTATTTCCATGGGCGGAAAATTGATTCCAGCATGAATACAGGGAATTCTCCTTCTTTTTTTCAATAGCATGGTCAAAATTATCATATGATTGAAAGTTTACTTCCAATGCAAGGTGAAGGTCCAAAATTTGCACAACTTTATATTTATGATACTCTTAATGAAGTATCTAACATAATCAATTTTGTACGGTAAGTTCATAAACAATATTTATATATTTAAGAATATACATATTTTTTGTTTGAAATTAATACACTAATTTTTTTAAAATTATTTCAGGAAGCACAACAATAATCTCCATTTAGAATTAGTGATTGACCTAAATAATATGCTAGTAATGTGTTGGTAAAATCATTCAGAATGTATAAACAAAAAATATCGAGTGAAGGGCAGAAAAATGTTAGAATTAAGTTGATCGGTAGAAGAGGAACTGATGCTAGAAGGTATAATTTACCTTTTGTTTCAGAAGTTGCAGCATTGGTAGTAGGTGATTTTGATCAATCTTTGGGCTATTGAGACATTATAGTTGAGACTCAATCTCGAGCGCTTAAGTGTATTAATGAATTACATGCTTCTTATCTGGGGTTACAATATCCATTATTGTTTTCTTACAGTGAAGATGATTATAGCGAAGATATTCATTTTGCTGAAGGCAGAACCCTGTTTTCCGGTTGAAGAAAACGAGTAAGTATAAGAGAATTTGCTTCGTTTTGCATTCAAGAAAGGAATTCAGAGATTGCTACTATTTTTTATAGTTGAAGGCTGACCCAACAATTTATCGTTGATATTTAAATTATGTTTGAGTCCTCTCAACTATTATTTATTAGAATGAACCATAAGCAATTATACCCTGAATTGTACATGGTTTAACCGAAGCTTTACTGCATGGTGAAACCAATTTGAATTCCATGGGATTAAGGATTATTTTGCCATCTTCTTATACTAGAGGTCCACATTATATGATTCAAAGCTATCACGATGCAATGGCTATTTTTAGATGGGCATATTATCCTGATCTTTTAATGACATTTACGTGTAACCCTAAATGGCCAGAGATTGATCGATTTCTTGAACCAAGAAATCTTAGGCCTGAAGATCATCTGAATATTATTGTAAGGGTTTTCAAGGTTAAACTGGATGCTCTCATAAATGAAGTTCGTCATAAGAAGATATTTGAAAATGTAATAGCAGGTATATAGAAAAAAATGTTATATGTCATCATAATATTTTCTTGCATATAATTTATTTTTTAATTTAACCAATAATTTTCTATGTTCTTTTTCAGTTATATATACTATTGAATTTTAGAAGCGTGGATTTCCACATGCTCACATCCTTATTTTCCTTTCTAAGGAAGACAAGAATCCAACTGGAACGGAAATTGACCTTATTATTTCTACTGAAATTCCTTATGAGGATGAGGACTTTGGTCCAATGTATTATGCTACTATTAAAACTTCATGGTTTATGGGCCTTCCGAAAATATTAGGCCGAATTCTCCCTATATGGGTGATAAGGGTTGTACCAAGTATTTTCCAGAGAAATATGCTAATTCTACAACTATTGATGATACAGACATAATATATAGGCGTCGAGATATCGGTAGGACTTTTTATAAATAGTGGAATTCTTCTTAATAATAGATTTGCAGTACCTCACAACTGGTATTTGGTGCTAATGTATGGAGCCCACATTAATGTGGAATGGTGTGACCAATCTCGATCAATTAAGTATCTTTTTAAGTACAAAAATAAATAACAAGATTGTGTCACAACTGGATTTTATCAAAGTAGAGGTGATGATCAAGCAGGAAAGAAGGTTGATGAAGTGAGTATGTATTATGATTGTCGGTATATGTCTCCTTGTGAAGCTGTTTGGAGAATTTTTGGTTTCAAAATCAATATACGTATCCTCTTGTGAAGCATTTGAGTTTCCATCTTAAGAATCAACAAACTGTTGTCTTTTCTAATAGTGATCCTTTGGATACTGTTTTAGAGCATCATAGTGTCAACCACAATATGTTTTTGGGTTGGTTTGAGCCTAACAAGAAATATCCTTCTACAAACAACTTAACATATGTTGAATTTCCACAAACGATTGTATGGAAACAAAAGACGAGAGTGCGTACCTAGAAAAATTGGGTTTTCACTAGGAAGACTGCATTATATTTCCCTGGCTGTGGTGATCCTTATTATGCTAGGTGTTTACTCAATATTATCCGTGGTTGTAAATGTTATGATGATATAAAAAAAGGTTGGAACTGAGCAGTACTCCACCTATCGCAATGCTTGCTTTGCAAGAGGATTGTTGGAGGATGATCGTGAATATATTGAGGGAATTGAAGAGGCAAGTCATTGGGGATCCACACAAAATATAAGAGGGTTGTTTGTTACATTGTTGTTTTCAAATCCATTAAGTCGTCCTGAAAAAGTTTGGGATCAGTGTTGGACATATTTATCTGATGATATCCAATATTGACAATGAATCCTAAGAAAGAATCAAGGTATTGTGTCAATTTATTATCATTAATTTAATATTATACAAATGTGATGTGATCATTAAATTTTTACATTATAGAAAAAAATTAATTTAAGTTTTTTTCTTCTAATTTTGCAGATTTGATACTTGGAGATGATATTAAAAATCTTACTCTTATGGAAATCGAGAAATTGTGGAAAAATTCTTTTTGACTATTATCCCATGCCAATTGTTGATATTGATAATGCATCAAGCTTGTAAATTCACTTTTGGTGAACTTCTATATGACCGTGCAACATTAAGTATTGAACATGAAAAGTTGGTTGGAGATATGGCAGATGAACAATGCAATATTTATGATACAATATTGGAATATGTAATTCGGATAGAGGTGGTTCTTTCTTTGTTTATGAATATGGAGGTACAAGTAAAACATTAATTTGGAGGACATTGTTAGCAACTTTAAAATCAAGGGGATATTGTGCTGAATGTTGCATCGAGTGGTATAACATCTCTTCTTTTACCTGGTGGTAGAGCATCACATTCTCGTTTCAAAATTCCACTTAATGTCCATGAGGATTCTTCATCCAATATAACGTCGGCTAATCCATTTGCTTAGTTAATTGAAAAAGCATAACTTATCATTTGGGATGAGGCTCCAATGATGCATAAGAATTATTTTGAAACTTTGGATAGATTACTTAAGGGCATCATGAAGTGTAAGGTTGTTTTTGGAGGTAAAAGGTTGTTTTGGAATTCCATCTCTACTACAGAACTGGACGTGAGAATTTCTTCTCATCCGGCTCCTCGCAAATAAAAGGATTCAAAATGTAAAGGATTCAAAATCGATAGAATCATTTTTAGAAAAAAATTTTAATATAAAAGAATCTTTATTTTCTTTTGTCCTTTATTCAAGTTTACCAATAAAAAAAAAGTTCTAAAAGATCTCGCTGGCGAATATTTACTCTTGCAATCTCTATTTCAGTACCAGTCCTTGTTCCTCACTTCTCCAAATAGATGAATTGATTTCCAGTTCATTTCGCCATCCCAATTAGTGAATCATTAAGATTTACAGGTTCCTTCGTTCCCGCCACTTCATACTAAATGGTTAGGTCAGAATTCTACAATGGAGCTCATAATTCAATTTATTTGTGAGACGACCTTCTTAGTCATTATTGGCTCGGAGCTCTTGAATTTTTCTTCTATAAGAAGGATTCATTTAATATTTCATTATGGATGAATCAAATCAATTAGTATTGGTCCTTTATTATTGTCTTTTATGAGATAACTCATAAACCTTACATATTGTAATTCTATGTCATTGATATTCTTTTTCTTCTTTCTCTCGTATTTCCATTTACCTATACCTTTCTTATGTATTTAGCTTAAAACTTAAAATGAAAGTTTCATTCTAAACAAATTTCAGTTGCTGCAAAGATATGACCAATTTAGCATATCTTGACTGGTTCTTTAGATCCAGATAATATGAAATGATGAGTTGGTTTTCATATTACTGGGCTAGTCTTTTGTTAATCCTAACCCTAAAAAACCAACGAGTCACACACTAAGCATATCAACCATATCAAAATAAAATGTCAATTGAATTTTTATTCAACCCTGTAGAATTAGTTTGATTGGCCAGAAAAAGAATGAATGAGTTTTTCCCTTTTTGTTCTATCAACGGATATAAGGAAAAAACAATCAAAGTTTTCTTATTCTTCTTCCGTGTCTATACTTTAAAAATCCAAATTTTGATGCCTAATACCCTATAGATAGTTCGAACTGTATAGGAACAATAATCAATTTTAGCTCGAATGGTTTGTAGGGGAACCCTACCCTCTCTGATCCATTAAACACATGCAATTTTTTTTCCGTCAATACACCCTGAAATTTGTACTTGAATTCCTTTTGTATCTACTTGTTCAGTTAATTCAATGGCCTTTTTCATTGCTTTTTGAAATAAAATTCTATTCTTTAATTGTTCAGCTATAAATTATGCAAGAATATTAGGATTTCTGTAAGGTTTTACAATTCTTATAATAACAATGTTAAGTTTTCGGTTCATATAATGAAATTCTTTTTGTAAATTCATCTGTAATTCTTTGATTCCTCGGGGTCTACTTTCGATTAATAACTTTGGGATTATAGTTGTTTGGGGGAGATTTTCGTCAGATTATTCCTGTTATTCCAAAAGGAACTAGGCAAGATATAGTTCATGCAACTATAAATTCTTCTTATTTATGGCGACATTTCAAAGTTTTGAGGTTAACTAGAAATATGAGGATGTTGAATCTTGGTTTAGATCCGAACTCTAATGAACTCAAAAAGTTTGGAGAATGGATTGTATGTATTGGAGATGGTAATAATGGAGGTCCTAATGATAGAGAAATGGATATTGAAATACCAGATGACATATTGTTGCAAAGTAATGGTGATGCTATTGCAACTATTGTTCGAAGCACATATCCTAATTATGGAATAATTGGTGACGATAATTCATATCTACATGGTAGAGCTATATTGGCACCAACTCTTAATGTTGTAGAGTCCATAAATGAGTATATGACTAAAGAGAATGTAGATGTTGATATGACATATTTGAGCTCTGATACTCCTTGCCAGTCGGATTCAAATGTTGATTTATTGAGTGATTTGCACGCTCCATAATTTTTTAATGCAATTAAATGTTCTGCTATACCGAATCATGAGCTTATTTTAAAAATTGGTACAATAGTTATGCTATTGCGACATTTAAATTATTCTCTTGGTTTATACAATGGAACTCGGATGGTAATTACCAAGCTTGGTGAACATTTTGTTGAAAAGAAGATTATTTCAGGAAGTAATGTCTGTCAAAAGGCTTTGATTCCTCGGCTTTCTGTTACTGCATCAGATCGTAGGATACCTTTCAAGTTTCATCGAAGAAAATTTTCTTTTATTGTTTCTTATGCAATGACAATAAAGAAGAGTCAAGGACAATCATTAAATCATGTTGGACAATTACTGAAGAAACTTGTCTTCAGTCATGGTCAGTTATATGTTAATATTTCCAGAGTTACAAATCGTAAATGATTGAAGATCTTGATTTGTGATGATGAGGATCTTGATAGGAGAACTACTACAAATGTAGTTTATAAAGAAGTGTTTCAAAATTTGTGAATTTTTTTTAACACAAATTTTTTGTTATACATTTCTCATTCTAAAATGATTTAAATTTATTTCATGTTGATTGAATTTTTGTTATATATGTTCATATTTTTTCAATTACAACAATAGTTCTTCATAACCGTCGCTGCATTTGATTCCACCCAAATACTACTATGAGATTGTTTTTCACACCGAGCTGAGTTAGCTGGTGCCGCCAACTACCCCTAGTTTCGGTCGATTATTGTGGTGCTACTATTTTCATTTGTTGGTTGTGTTGGAACTGAAGATGTATTAGAATTAAGAAAAACTATTCCAAAACCCTTATCAGGTGTCTTGGAGAGCTTTATTATTTTTTTATTTTTTTTATCCTCCCGATTCTAAATAAATCAAAATAAATTGATCCATCTTAGGCCTAATTCAACTCTCTGTCGCCATGGTAAAGGGATTTTAGGTTTGCTTCGAGCATATGTTTCCTTAATACTTTACAAAAAAATATTGAGAAAGGATAAGGGTTTTGACTACAATAAGGAGAAAAATGTACATTTACATTACTTATCCTATGAGATTAGTATTATCTGAGAGGTTTTGGATGGATAGCAATCCTACAACTTATCTGGAAAAAACGATTTTATCCCAGGCCTTGGGATAAGCCCACATTTTTCATCCACCAAAGTAAACTCAAGTAACTTAGATATTTTATCCTTAACCAACCTTATCCAATTGAAGTAAATGGAGTCGTGAGGAACTTATAAGGATTGTTATGTAAACCTTTTAGGTAGATCAATCCAACATAACAATAAAGTATATTGGTACTTCTCAATGAGAAAGATGTTGATTAATAAAGTTATAAGTAACTTAAATTAATAGACAGACATGCGATATCTTTAACATGGAGACTTCTAGAAGCATTTAGGTGTTCCCAATGCTCTTCCCCATTCCTAACATATATGTTTCATGTACAATATGTTGTGTCTTCATAACTCATGGTTCTTGCAACTTCTTTGAGTGTTTTGTTTTTCCTCTCTACAACTCCATATTTTGTGGGGGGTTTTTGCATCAAAATACTCATAATATATTTTATGCTTACTACAATTTCTTTTATATGAACTTGTTGGTGAATTCACTACCTCTATTTGATATGATCTTCACAATACTTAAGCTCTTCTTTGAGTCTTTTCATTAAAGGAGACTTTGATTTGTTTTCCCTTATGGTAGACTTCAAACAAAATTTCCTTCCTGGAAAATAAGTCTTAAACACCTATGACCAATCATTTCCTTGAAAGCTTGTTGATGTTTTTGAAGTTCATATGACTTATCTTTTGTGTGTCATAGCTAACTTTATTCAAGAGTGCTCTTAACAATGAAATGCATGAGTTGTCGTCCTTTAACTCACAGTCAGTAGATGGATGTTCCTTATTCTTGTTCTTGTAAGTTTTATCACATTAGTCTTGGCATCTTTAATCACACACTTGTCAAAGTTGAATTCAACTGAGTGTCCTTTGTCACATAATTGTTTGATATGGAGAATATTATATTTCAGTCCCTTAACATAGGATACATTTGAAATGCAAACATTTCCTCATATGTAAGTCATTGTGCCTTATGTGCTTCACTGGAGTTTTCTCCGAACACCACCTTGGGTTTTTTTTGAGTGAGTTCTTGTTGCCAGGTATATTCTTAGAGCACCCACTATCAGTGTACTAGATACCCTAGAGAGTACTTGGAAACTTTTACTGGAAGAAAATTAAGCAGATTTGGATACCTATACATATATTGGTCCTAGTGAGATAATTCCTTTTAACACCTATACTTTAATGATAGTAATTGGCTTATTATAGGCATTTTTTTTTCCTTTTTGTACAAACTGCATTGTGGGTTATGTTGTTATAGTAACCTTTGATAGAGGTTTTTCTTCCTTAGTGTGGAGTGTGTTAGGCATGACGTTTCCATTACTACATTGGTTTTGAGGTTCCATCATCCATGTCTGGAAAATTATATTTTCTCCATAGTGATAATATTTGGTACTACCCTTATAATGCCACTTGTGTGAGGGAGCTAGGTTTTTAAACTTGCAATGTAAGTTCTTAAGTTGGTGTAAGTTACCTTTGCCAAAAACTTGTTTGCCTCATAGTTGGACCTGGTTTCCTACATGTTATATTCGTTTGTTGATTATAGTGGGTTTTTATTACTTCATTGATTCCTTGTTTTTCGACCTAGTGATATGTGAAATATGTGTGTGGGTGTACCATTGTTTTGTTGAGCTAGATCCTTCTTCTTACTTCCATTTTCTAGAATAGCTTTAGAGATGCTTGGTTGATCATTTAGGGAACTGTTTATTCAAAACCTATTGATATCATGTCAAATTATTTGCATGTTTGCTATGTCATCTAATGTTCTAGATACCTAGCAAACCAATGTAATTGATCCTTGCAAATCTTCTTATTTTTATTCTTATTGAACATCATTTTCTCTCAATCTTGTAACTTCATCTTTGAAATTATTACAGTCAATAGCGTCAACTACAACTTTTATAATCTTTGCTATAATAACTTCTTATTCGCTCTTTATTTATAAGTTTTCTTCCTTCAGCTCTTTATGAGCTTGATTGATATGTTTCAAATAACTTATTATCTACCAAAATAAGGTAATTATGTTTGAGTTATAAAGTGAATCAAAATATGAAAAAGAAATATGTGAAATTACTTCATTATCTTTCTCAGCATGCTTGGCCAATAAAAAAATAACTTCCTCTCCATCAATTAGTGATGAGCCACTATGACTATGTGAATCACTATTTCAAACGAGCTCCTTTTAGACTAGTTGTACAACCTTATCTGGTTCATTATCTTCAAAATGTTTTTCAACCTCTCTCATTCTTTCATTTTTTTCTTCTCTCTAATCCTCAAGATATTTTTGTACTTTAGGATATGGAAAGTTTCTTGCATAATGTCTTGGTTTCTTAAAGTTATGGCACAAGTCACTATAAATTGTGTTTGATAAGTTGTACTCTATTACCTAGTTGATGTAAGTTGCATTATCTTAGACTAGCCTCCTTTGATGATGTTCTTCATGAACTTCCCAAGTTTCTTCATGAGGAGTGACATCTCATCCTTGTAAAGTCCTCATCTAAAGTTGTTGTAAGTTGGTTCTAAGATTTGTGGTAACAGTTGTAGTTTGTGCTTGTTATTGTACGATTGCTACAATTATTGTTATGAAATTTGATCCAGATCTCTCTCTCTCTCTCTCTCTCTCTCTCTCTCTCTCTTCCCTGTATATGCCATATTCAAAGACGTGAGGCTTGAGAAGAGATCAAATATTTTCATTTTGGCAAAATCCATGAATACTCCTAATGTCATGGTTTTGTTATCCCATTCTTCTAGTAGTACTATTATGACATTTAGAATCTTCTCCTTTCCTCCTCGAGGGATTCAATTTCATTGACAAGCTCTATAAACCCTAAGTCAAATTGTTATAATGTTTCTCCTAGTATTACTTGGAACAACTCAAACTTCTCTGTTGGAGTTATAACCTTGTTTTACTTTGTTAGATAAGTTCCCTCATAAATCAAATAAATTGTTCAAAATATTTGAAAAAGGCTGGAGGTTTATTCAGCCCTCTCAAAAACTCTACCATTTGGGATCAACAAATGGTAGCAGAGCTTATGTTTAAAGGATAATTGTATTTTGTAATCTAATAAGATTCAAAAAATTAAAATTTTCTTTGCAAAAGTTCATTTAAAATCACTCTCACACTCAGTCCTATAACTATGGACGCTATATCTAATATGAAGATTCTTATTTTCTGTATAAAAGTATATGATAACTGGATCAGGATGGAAGCTCATCTCTTAACTATGCATGACTAGATGTGGATTATCCTCAAGGAAGGACCACCAAGAAAGTTGAAGATAAAAATCGCTGCGAGGATAGACGAATAAGAACATGTTCCCATGGTTGAAGTTTCAAGACATGAATGGACACATTAAGATAGAAAGAGAGACAATCTAGACAACAATTCCAAGAATACACTATTTGTCACCATTGACAAAGGAAATCTCAGATAAGTTCTAGTTGATTTGTGAGGAAACTCATCTAACAAAGTAAAACAAGGTTACAACTCCAACATAGAAGTTTGAGTTGTTCTAGGTAATACCAAGAGAAACATTAAAGTAATTTAACTAAGCGTTCATAGAGAAAGTCATAAGAGTACTACTAGAAGAATGGGATAACAAAACCATGATAGTGAAATCAATACAAGAACCTTTGTACAAACTATTCACAAATAGAGACATGCAATAGAACTGATTGAATACTATTTGAATGTCTACGAGTATATCCATAAGAACAGTAAATACACAAACAAATATAGTGGTTCGAACCACTTTATTCACTTGGTATCCTAGGGAAGAAAAATCAAATAATTTTGTTAGTTTACAACATACGGTTTTCCTATCACAAATATATGAATCACAATGCACAAGATATACTTAACCTCGCTTGATTTGTAAGTATATTTAAAATTAATTCAACTTCAAAACAACTAAGCTACGTGAAGCTTATGCCTTGATTTGAGTTGTTTAAGTGAGAATGAAGAAGTATTAAGAATTTTTTAATTTGATTGCAAGTGAAGGTCTTGCTTGAATATGCAGTACTTAGATGCTTTATGTTTATTTCCCAACACTCTTTGTCCTATTTTAATACTAGTCAGATTTCATCCATAGAAGACTTATTGTATGTCAACCATTATATGTTAGGTGTGTTTTCAGCCATTTTCCTTGCCTTTTTTGTTACATTTTTATGAGGGAGAAATTGTCATTTCTAAAGTTTCGTTACTAATTATGAGTATGAGTGTTGATTTCTTGTTGGCTAGCAGTGCATGGTTGCAACTTGTCTCTATTGACCACTTTTAATTGTAAAAAATGTTTCAAACCTTGCCTAATAAAAGTCAATGAGAATTTTGTTGTCAATTTATTGTAAACTATGAATCTTACATTGGAAAATCTTGACAACAATCAATGTAAGTCGAATTGCAACTTCAGTTGTAAGCTTGTTGATGTAAACATTGCAACCTCTCCTTGTAGCTTTAACATCTTTTATTGAGATGTTTTCTTAGAACAAAGTCATTCACGTTGTATTCTTTCTTCTTGTTGTTTGATGTAGGTGATAACTCTATATAATAGAGTTATTTTTGTACCCTTTAACTTAAATTTATGTAGAAAATAGTGATGAATTTAGTGAATTTTAGTATAATATAATATAATTAGATTTTTGTTTTGTTTTGTAGTTTGTATAAATTAAATGTGTAATTTTTCTTTGATTTCATGTAAAAAAAATAGGGTTGGAGCTAAAATTGAGGAACCAAAGCAAAAAGTGCAGAAGGTCTGAAAAGTCCCCAGTTGCTACACGATATGCTGCAGCAACGCTGGAAGTAAATTCTTTTATCCAGGAAATTCGAATCCAATTTTTGCTGACTGGACACATTAAGTTTGCTACGCTGGCGTGGGCCAGTTTTTGAAATAATAGAGTAGATGAATCAGCAGGGCCCACTATATGGGCTATCAAAACAAAAGAAGAAAAGAAGTGTGGGCCTTGATCCAAATCAGCAAAAACAAGAAGTAAGGCAAAAACCAGGGGAACGCAGCAAGGAGTCCACGGAGAAGACAACAAGTAGGAAATAGAGAAACAGGGGTTGTTGGACCGAAGACGGAAATCAACCATTCTCAGCAGTTTTTCACCAAGATTTCAAGGGGAAAAAGAAGGAAATAACTAGAAGAAAAAGAAGAGGAAGGAAACTCGAAAGACAGCCCTCCTAATAGCTAAACCTTTTTTAATCTCTTTTATTCCCCTGTTTTCTTTTGGAATTACATTTCAGATTTTTATGGATGATATATTAGCTTTTTGGACTGTATTTTCTAAGCTAGTCATGACCTAAACATCTTGAAGACTTGAATTGCTAATGGACTTTGAATCGTTTTATTGAGACTTTTATGCATTGATGAGTGATTTGTTCTTTTGTTCATTCAAGTGGGCATATGATTAATGTTTGTTATTGATTGGCTAGCAATGATGAATTTACAAGCTAGATTTAATACTGGAAAGGTTAGGTCTAGTGGAAATTGCTTGAATGATGCAAGTGTTAACCAATTGCAGGTTATTATTGTGAATGGTATAAGAATATATTGTTCGCCTTGCATAACTATACGAATTGATTATTACATCGATGTTCTATTTCTATTAGGCATAGGAATATGTTTAGTTAGAAAAAGGAATGTACAACATAGCATTTGGAAAAATTCTATGTATCAAGAAAGAATTCGTGTTAACTTTAGAACATTTCACTCAAGAACAATGTCGTTTAACATTGATAAAAAAAATCCAATTCTAAAAAAAATTAGTAATTCAAGTCTATAACATCCATCTTGTGAAATTCCTTTCTGCCATTGATTGTGAATTGAACAACAAATTGTTGGAAATATTTTCTTTAATTCTTGTTTAATTTGTAGAAGTAGAACAAAACCATCAACTCCACTTATTACTTATTTCTTTAGTTAAAAATTGCTCGTAATTGATAGTTACAATTTATTTTAATTTCAATCCCTGTGGAGACGATAAAACTCATCATTATACTACTTGTTGACTACGTGCACTTGCGTACCAACCAACAAGTTTTTGGCGCCGTTGCCGGGGACTGTAATTTAAAATTTTTGTGATATCGATAAATTTGCAATTTATTTTTTTATTTTGTCTAATCTTGATTGTTGTTCTTGTGCTTTAATAGGTTGATTTTTTGTATGAACGAGCAACAAGATTTTGGATTAGTTCCTTTTGACCCCGAGATTGAACGCACATTTAGAAGAGGAAGAAGGGAACAAAGAGGACAGCAGACTCAACATCAAAGTAACATGGCCGAAGAGGATATAAATGTGGCTGCCAATGGAATTGTGATGGCCGATGACCGAGAGAGAGCCGTACAAGAATATGCTGCCCCAATGTTCAATGACCTTAATTCGGGCATCATTCGACCTGAAATTCAAGCACCTCAATTTGAGTTGAAGCCGGTGATGTTCCAAATGTTGCAAACGGTGGGTCAATTTAGCGGGCTAGCCACTGAAGATCCTCACCTTCATATTCGATCATTTTTAGAGGTGAGTGACTCTTTCAAGCTCCAAGGTGTTACGGAGAAGGCCTTAAGGCTGGAATTATTCCCTTTCTCATTGAGAGATCGAGCTAGAGCATGGTTAACACTCTTCCACCGGATTCTATTGCTTTTTGGAATGATCTTGCCAAGAAATTTTTGATGAAGTACTTCCCTCCTACAAAAAAATGCAAGTACCGGAATGAGATTATTTCTTTCCAACATTCGGAGAATGAATCCATGTGTGAAGCTTAGGAGAGATTCAAGGAGTTGTTGAGAAAGTGCCCCCACCATGGTATTCCTCATTGTATCCAAATTGAGACTTTCTACAATGGTCTTAATGCTTCTACTCGCATGGTGTTGGATGCTTCGGCAAATGGAGCTATTCTTTCTAAATCATATAATGATGCCTATGAGATATTGGAGAGGATTTCCAACAATAAATATCAATGGTCCAATACAAGAGCACCAACTGGTAAGAAAACAGCCGGAATTTATGAAGTAGATGCATTGACAGCTTTGACAGCACAAGTTTCTTCCATGAGCAACATTTTGAAGAATTTAAGTTTGGGAGGAAGGCACTGACTGCCCCTATGGAACAAACAGCGGCTATTTCATGTGTTTATTGTGGAGATGGTCACACATTTGATTGTTACCCTTCCAATCCAGCCTCGGTTTGCTATTTGGGAAATCAAAACTCCAACCACAACAATCCATATTCCAACTCTTATAATTCGGGGTGGAAGCAACATCCAAATTTCTCTTGGGGAAGTCAAGGCAACAACTCGAACAATGCACCAATGCAAAGCAAGCCTAACTTCCCACTGGGATTCTCGAATCAACAGCAACAAATATTTCCTCCACAAGTTACCAAAACTAACTCTCTTAAAAATTTGATGAAGGAGTATATTGCTAAGAACGATGCAATGATTCAAATTCAAGCAACTTCGTTGAGAAATCTTGAGGTTCAAGTGGGGCAATTAGCAAATGAGTTGAGAAATCGACTTCAATGTGCCTTACCAAGTGACACCAAAAATCCAAGAAGAGAGGGCAAGGAACATTGCAAGGCCGTCATATTGAGGAATGTTAAGGATTTAGAGCTGAATACTGATGAAGCTAATCAGAAAAATGAGCCCACTTCAATCCAAAGGAATGGTAAAAAAGAAAAACAAGTTGGAAATTCAAATTTAAATTCCACAGAATCTGCCCAGAAAGCTACAGCATCAATTCAGCAAATTACAGAACAGCAAGTTGGTGAAAAACTGGCACCTCCATTTTCTCAACATTTTCAAAAGCAGCAACAAGATGCCCAATTTTGGAGATTTTTAGATGTTTTAAAGAAGCTCCATACCAACATTCCATTGGTGGAGGCATTGGAACAAATGCTCAATTATGTGAAGTTCTTGAAGGACATTTTGATAAAAAAAGAGACGGCTTGGAGAGTTTGAAACGGTTGCTTTGATCAGAGGATCCATTGCAATTTTTAACAAAATTCCTCCTAAATTAAAGGATCCGGGGAATTTTACTATCCCTTGTTCTATTGGTGATAGAGATGTTGGTAGAGCTTTATATGATTTAGGGGCAATTATTAATTTGATGCCTATGTCTATTTTCAGGAAACTCGTAATTGGAGAAGCAAGACCAACCACCGTAACATTGCAATTGGCGATCGATCCATTGCACATCCGGAGGGTAAGATTGAAGATGTCTTGGTGCAAGTGGATAAATTTATCTTTCTGGTGGACTTTATTATTCTTGATTATGAAGCGGATTGTGAGGTTCCAATTATTTTGGGGAGACCATTTCTTGCCACCGGGAGAACGTTGATTGATGTTCAAAACGGAGAGCTTACAATGAGGGTCAATGACCAACAAGTAACTTTTAATGTGTTCAATGCTATGAGGTTCCCAGATGAAATTGAAGAATGCTCTTTTGTGAATGTTGTTGACACTCTTGTGGCTGAAAAAGTGCAAAAAGAAACATGTGAAGATATTATGGGGATGACCTCTCTTGATGAAAATGACGAGACAAGTGATGATGAAGGAGGACAAGTCAAATGGGTTGAGCCTACGCAATTATACACCAAATTTGGGAGATACTTTGAGTCTTTCGATCTATCGGAAAAGAACTTCACACCATCTAAACTATCCATTGAAGAACCAACAAGGTTAGAATTAAAGACTTTGCCTAATCATTTGAAGTATGCTTACTTGGGAAAAGAAGAGACTCTACCTGTGATAATTTCTTCATCATTGAGTCTATAAAAAGAAAGTTTGTTACTCAACGTGTTGAGGAAATACAAAAAGGCAATAGGGTGGACAATGACGGATATCAAGGGAATAAGCCCCTGCATTTGTATGCATAAACTTTTGCTAGAAAAAAGATGCAGCAAATCTTTCGAACATCAAAGAAGGCTCAACCCTATCATGAAGGAAGTGGTGAAAAAGAAAGTGATCAAATGGCTCGATGCTGGAATTATTTACCCAATCTCAGATAGCTCTTGGGTTAGCCTGGTTCAATGAGTTAATTCCCACAAGAACGGTGACGGGATGGCGTGTGTGCATGGATTATCGGAAGCTAAATAGGGCCACAAGAAAAGATCATTTCCCGCTGCCATTCATTGATCAAATGTTGGACATATTAGCAGGAAAGGAATACTATTGTTTTCTTGACGGGTATTCGGGTTACAAGATCAAAAGAAGACCACTTTCACATGCCCTTATGGTACATTTGCTTTCCGGAGAATGCCTTTTAGATTATGCAATGCCCCTGCCACCTTTCAGCGATGCATGATGGTGATTTTTTCCAACTTGGTGGAGAAATCTCTCGAGGTATTTATGGATGATTTTTCGGTATTTGGTGAAACTTTTGATGCTTGTTTAGCTAACTTGGAACAGGTACTTGAGAGATGTGAAGAAACCAACTTGGTCCTTAATTGGGAAAAATGTCATTTCATGGTACAAGAGGGAATTGTCAAAGGACATCGGATTTCTCATCATGGAATCGAAGTGAATAGAGCAAAAATTGAGGTAATTGAGAAGCTACCACCACCTACCACAGTTAAGGGCATTCGAAGTTTTTTGGGGCATGCGGGGTTCTACCGAAGATTTATTAAAGATTTTTTCAAAAATATCCAAGCCTCTTTGTTCTCAACTTGAGCACAACAAGTTCTTCGAATTCATAAAGGAGTGTCAAGAAGCATTTTCGACATTGAAGAAAGCACTTGTATCCACCTCTACTATTGTTCCAGCGGATTGGTCTCTTCCTTTTGAACTAATGTGTGATGCTAGTGATTTTGCTATTGGTGCTGTGCTCGGGCAAAGAAGAAATAAGGTATTCCACTCTATTTATTATGCTAGCAAGACTTTGATGGATGCCCAATTGAACTACACAACCACCGAAAAAGAACTTTTGGTTGTAGTCTTTGCATTTGACAAGTTTCAAGCTTATTTGGTGGGAACCAAGGTGGTTGTGTACACGGACCATTCGGCCATAGAGTATCTTGTTGCTAAGAAGATGCCAAACCAAGACTCATTCGATGGCTATTACTTCTTCAAGAATTTGACTTGGAAATTCGAGATAGGAGAGGAACCGAGAACCAAGTAGCCGATCATTTATCTAGGCTTGAATGTGGAGGTGAAGAGAAGAGTGAAGGGCCTATTAAGGAGACATTCCCCGATGAACAAATCTTGGAGGTTAGTCAAGTTTCAACGCCATGGTATGCTGATTTTGTGAATTATTTAGTGAGTGGGTTGATTTCTCCCGATTTAAATAGCCAAAAACGTAAGAAATTCTTCCATGATGTAAAGTCATATTATTGGGATGATCCTTATCTTTACAAGCAATGCCCGGATCATGTGTTGAGATGATGTGTACCCGAGGAGGAAGTACCAAACATCTTGGATCATAGCCATTCTTATGCATATGGAAGTCATTTTGGGGGACAAAGGACAACAGCTAAGGTTTTTCAATCGGGATATTTTTGGCCTTCTATTTTCAAAGATGCTCACAACTTTGCAAATAATTGTGATAGGTGCCAACGTGTAGGAACTATTTCAGTAAGGAATGAGATGCCTTTGATCAACATTCTTGAAGTGGAACTTTTTGATGTGTGGGGAATTGATTTCATTGGGCCCTTTCCTCCTTTTTTTGGAAATTTATACATGTTGGTGGTTGTCGATTATGTATCGAAATGGGTTGAAGCTGTGGCAAGTCCTAAGAATGATGCCAAGGTGGTTATGAAATTTCTACATAAGCATGTGTTCACTCGTTTTGGTACTCCAAGATCCCTTATAAGTGATGAAGGCACCAAATTTGTGAACAAAATCTTGGCTACATTTTTAGCTAAGTATGATGTGAGACACAAGATTGCTACGGCTTATCATCCTCAAACAAATGGCCAAGCCGAGCTCTCCAATAGAGAAATCAAAAGCATACTTGAGAAGGTGGTGAATCCTAATCGAAAAGATTGGTCCCAAAGATTAGAGGACGCTTTATGGGCATATAGGACAGCTTTCAAGACACCTCTAGGCATGTCTCTATATCAGTTGGTGTTTGGAAAAGCATGTCACTTACCCGTGGAGTTAGAACATAAAGCATATTGGGCCATCAAGAAGCTCAACACAGACCTTCAAGTTGCCGGTACACTCCAAAAATTGAAATTAAATGAGTTGGATGAAATGAGGTTGTTTGCCTATGAAAATGCAAACTCTACAAAGAAAAAACAAAGAAGTGGCATGATAAGAGGATTCAACCTAGAGTCTTTGAGAAGGGGCAGCGAGTTCTACTGTTTAACTCCTGTCTTAAATTGTTCCCGGGAAAATTGAAGTCTAGATGGTCCAGATCATTTCTTGTGATCAAGGTATACCCTTATGGAGCTGTTTTTTTAAAGGAAGAGAACTTGGGTTGAGAATTTAAAGTGAATGGGCAGTGAATCAAACATTATTGGGGAGGAGAGGTCGATCGAATGAAGACCTCTATCACTTTGGAAGAACCATGACAAGGGAGGCGATTTTGGGTTACTTATGATGTTAAAAGGATTTAAATATTTTTTTTAGCAATCCAAAAATACATTTTTGTATATATGTACATATATATGTAAATATATATATATATCGTATGTAAATAGTATTGCGTTTACTTAATAGGTTATTAAGTTTTAGATCACTAACCCTCACTCTCATTCCATTTGTGAGAAGGTGTGCTCGAGGAAATGAAGCATGGACTTTGAAGAAAAACTGCCATTTTGGAATTATATCAGTGCTGAATGGAAAAAGGGGAGCAACGTAAATATGGTGGTGGAAGGGACTGCTTCGCAGGAATTAAAATTTCGCCCAGTTTGCTACAGCATATCTCGTAGCAACTGGGCGTAAATTTGTGAATCTGTTAAAAAAAAAAATTTGCCTAGTTTGCTGCAGTATATCACGCAGCAACTGGGCGTAATTCCGAAAAAAATTATTTCGCCCAGTTTGCTGCAGCATATCATGCAGCAACTGGGCGTAATTCCCAAAAAAAAAAGAAAAAAATAATTAATTTTAAATTTCAGAACTTGAAGGGCAAAATGGGGATTTCCCTTTCTTTGATACATAAACCCTAGCCCCACATGAACCCCACCTTCCTCACTCCCTCACACCAAACCAGCCGTCCACCCTCCTCTCTCACCAAGCCGACCCCGCCACAGCCCATGCAACCCCCGTCGCGTCGCCCCTTCTCTCCAGCCACCACCCACACAGGCGCGACCCCCGTCGTGTCGCCTCTTCTCTACAGGCACAACCCGCATCGTGTCGCTCCAGCCGACGCCCAAGCGACCACCTACCGCCTCCTCTCTCCATACACGATCCATATCGTCGCGTAGCAGCGCCGCAGCCCACGCGACCCCCATCGCGTCGCCTCTTTTCTCCAGCCACCATCCACACAGGCACAACCCCCGTCGCGTTGCTCTCCAATCGCGACCCCCGTTGCGTCGCCTCTTCTCTCTAGGCACGACCCGCATCGTGTCGCTCTAGCCGACGTCCAAGCGACCACCTGCCACCTCTTCCCTCCATATGCGACCCCTGTCGTCGCGTAGCACCGCTGCAGTCCACGCGACCCCCGTTGCGTCATTCTTCTCGCGACTCCAATCGCCTCTTCCCTCTAGTCAGCCACGTCCGCCTACTGGTCTGCCATTCCTCACCATCCATAGCAGTTTTGGGTAGTTCCTCCATTCCATTCATCATGCCGAGGGCCAAGCAATGTGCAAAGAAACTTCACACAATAAACCTATTTCCATCAGATGAAGTCCAAGAGAGATATGAATCATTCATCTCCAAGAAGGATATCTTTCCAGACCGAGGGTTCCTCGCCCAACCAAATTCATATATCGATATCCCGCAGTGGCTAGCCGATAACATCAAGCAGCGAAAATGGGAAACCCTCTGCCGCCACTCCAAAGAAGCTACAAGCACTCTGGTTAGGGAGTTCTACTCCAATATTACCAACTTTGAAGTGGAGAACGTTCATGTTCGGGAGACAAAAATCATGTTCTCAGCCGCTGCCATCAACAAGTTCCTCAAGCTGCTAAACATTCAATGCCAATATGCAGTAATGGTTGAAAGCACCACTGATTAGTAGCTAGAGGAAATTGTGTGGACCCTGGCTCAGGAATGAGCTACTTGGAATATCAATTCGGGCACCTTCACTTTTCAGCGGACAAATTTGCAGCCCCAAGCTTGAATTTGGTACATTTTTGTGAAGACGAGCCTCATGCCCACATCTCATGATTATTCGGTCAACTGGGAACATCTGATACTTGTCTACTGTATTATGATGGGAAAAGCGATCAATGTGGGTCAAATAATTTCCAAGGAAGTTGTTCTTTCCTTCGCTCATCACACGGCTTTGTGCAGCCCGGGGGGTGTCCATGTCCAAACACGAGGACGTTCTTGTCAACAAAGGTGTGCTGCCCACTAACAATTCGACCTATCAGCAGGCAGCATCATCCTCTGCCAACATTCTCAACATCATAGAATGACTTGATAGGCAGCAAGCTCGGAAGAACCAATTATGCGAATGTCTGCATGAGTATTGGGCATATGAGTAGCAGAGATATGAGATACTGCATCGAGTACTCCAGCAAAATCTTCCGAGAACAGCCCCCCCATTCCCTGCATTCCTGGACAGCATTCTCGACCCATGGACGGATGACCCGAACCAAGAAGAGGACCCCGAGGTGCAGGACTCCGACTAGGCCATTAGGGAGTTCTTTAATTCCAGCTCTTGTGTCATTTAATATTTTCATTTTGTGCCGTGAAATTTGTTTTTGAGTCATAGTGATAGTATTTGGTCGTGCTGTTATTAGTAGTGGGAATGTGTGTGGCGTATTGTCTAGTGATGTGTCTTTGCTGTTTTATGTGATGATAAGAAGTCTATGTGTTTCCCTAACATGGCTAATCCATGTGTGTTGCTCAATGATGATGCTTGAAATATTTTGTGTTGTTTGTGAGAATTAGCCTAATATGCTTGCACTACACTTAGTTGTTTCTTGTGCTATTGGATTGAGAAAGATTGCAATAAGAGTATCATTTCATTCATGTGTACATAGCTTGACCAATGAAAATTGAATCCCTATGAACCGGTTAGATCATTTGGAGAGCCTAAGTCTTCAAAAATGTTGCTTAGTGTTCCCTTTGAAACGAATTGTAGATGACACTTATTCGATGAGATGATTTATGCCATCTTTGGAACGTTTGAGCCTTTCTAGCCTACCGTACATATTTTCCCTAGTCATCCCGTTTGAGCCTAATTGACAATTTTTCTTCTTAACCACTACTTAGCTTTGCCCTTAAGAATAATCTTCCATTTTACCCCCTTATGCATCTCGATTTCTTTGGACTTATATTTAAGGCTGCATTCCGAAGGGAAGTGATACGTTCTCATGTTGTGGTATGCATTATATTTAAAAGAATAGCATATATTCAATTGCTTTTTATACCACATTGGGGACAATGTGTTCCTAAGTTTGGGGGAAGGCATGTATTACATTCATAGAGCCAGCTAAATTGCTAAAAAAAAAAAAAAAAATCGCTGGTCTCAAATTCTTTCAGTGGCAGGAGTATACTTAATAATTTGTGGGGTGCATGTGTAAAAATGAGGGGAGTGCTTGAAAGAGTTAGCATGGGTCCTAGAAAGTCGAGATGTGAAGGTATTTTGAGCCAAAAATTTCCTCCATTACCCTACGCTCACCTAAGCCTAACATTACAAGCTTAATGAAGTCCTATTGATCATCGTTTGGGTGTAATTCTACTTAAGTGGAGAAGGGTTCAACAAGTTAATTGATGGAGGCACAATATTAGGCTTTAGGATGGAGGTCTGTCTTGTTCTAGGGAAATCGAGGCTATTTTGGGAAGAGCTGTGAACATAATGTGGAGAGACACATGCATTGTGATTTTATCATGCCATTAGCACTTGAGGGACTAAGTTGACAGCAACTGCATGAAGGCATCATTCTCATCATTTTGAAATAAATTTCTAAGAGCATGCACCATTGTCAAGCCATGAGTTGGACTCACATATTCTCTCTTTGTGTAGTGTTTGTAGATTCTTATTTTTTTTGTTTCGGTATATCTAGATTCATCACTCGAGGACGAGCATTTACTTAAGTTTGGGGGTGTGATAACTCTATATAATAGAGTTATTTTTGTACTCTTTAACCTAAATTCATGTAGAAAATAGTGATGAATTTAGTGAATTTTAGTATAATATAATATAATTAGATTTTTGTTTTGTTTTGTAGTTTGTATAAATTAAATGTGTAATTTTTCTTTGATTTTATGTATAAAAAATAGGGTTGGAATTGAAATTGAGGAACCAAAGCGAAAAGTGCGGAAGGTCTGAAAAGTCCCCAGTTGCTACACGAGATGCTGCAGCAACGCTGGAAGTAAATTCTTTTACCCAGGAAATTCGAGTCCAATTTTTGCTGACTGGACACATTAAATTTGCCACACTAGCGTGGGCCAGTTTTTGAAATAAAAGAGTAGATGAATCAGCAGGGCCAACTACATGGGCTATTAAAACAAAAGAAGAAAAGAAGTGTAGGCCTTGATCCAAATCAGCAAAAACAAGAAGTAGGGCAAAAACCAGGGGCACGCAGCAAGGAGTCTAGGGAGAAGACAGCAGGCAGGAAATAGAGAAACAGGGGTTGCTGGACCGAAGCCGAAAATCAACCATTCTCAGCAGTTTTTCACCAAGATTTCAAGGGGAAAAAGAAGGAAACAATTAGAAGAAAAAGAAGAGGAAGGAAGCTCGAAAAACAGCCCTCCCAACAGCTGAACCCTCTCTTCTTTAATCTCTTTTATTTCCCTATTTTCTTTTGGAATTACATTTCAGATTTTTATGGATGATATATTAGCTTTTTGGACTGTACTTTCTAAGCTAGTCATGAGCTGAACATTTTGAAGACTTGAATTGCTAATGGACTTTGAATCGTTTTATTGAGACTTTTATACATTGTTGAGTGATTTGTGCTTTTGTTCATTCAAGTGGGCATATGATTAATGTTTGTTATTGATTGGCCAGCAATGATGAATTTACAAGCTAGATTTAATACTGGAAATGTTAGGTCTAGTGAAAATAGCTTGAATGATGCAAGTGTTAACCAATTGTAGGTTATTATTGTGAATGGTATAGGATTATATTGTTCGCCTTGCATAACTATACGAATTGATTATTACATCGATGTTCCAATTTATATTAGGCATAGGAATATGTTTAGTTAGAAAAAGGAATGTACGACATAGCGTTTGGAAAAATTCTATGTATCAAGAAAGAATTCGTGTTAACTTTAGAACATTTCACTCAAGAACAATGTCGTTTAACATTGATCAATAAAATTCGATTCAAAATAAAATTAGTAATTCAAGTCTATAACATCCATCTTGTGAAATTCCTTGCTGTCATTGATTGTGAATTGAACAACAAATTGTTGGAAATATTTTCTTTAATTCTTGTTTAATTTGTATAGTTGCAATTTATTTTAATTTCAATTCTTGTGGAGACAATAAAACTCATTATTATACTACTTGTTAACTACGTGCACTTGCGTACCAACCAACAGTAGGTTCTTTCTTTTTTGCACTCAAGCCCCTTCTAATCTAGAATGAAAAAAAAATAAAAAATTTGAGGAACTTAGATCCTACTATAGTGTGTGTGTGTTGCATTATCAAAATCCTAACAAAATCCAAGTTGAAAAATGTCTTTTACAAGTATATACTATCAATAATTTCAAATTTAAGTCAATAACTCCTAGATAAGTGTTTAAATTATCTATAAAATACAAAATTAAATGAAAACTCATAGATATGAGTATAAACTATTAGTCAAATCCAAATCCTAATGAAAGCACCCAAAAATAAGTATAAAATATATGGTAAACCCAAATCCAAATGAAGGCTCTTGATATTATTACAAATATTATCTATAAAATTTAAATTTAAATGAAGGCTCCTTGATATGAGTACAAACCATCCATGTGCTTCACATAAATTGTAGAAATCATTTCAAGCCTCACTCACTCTAAGACACATCGTTCCGTAAATAAGTCTCGAGGGTACATTTGTAAATGCTAAAATTTTGTGTCCAATTCAAATGTGCCACCTGTGGAATTACATACTAATAGTTAATATCAAATAAACATTTATTTTTTTGACTTTAGGAATTAATTAAATAAAGTTCCTAAATTAAATAATTGTTTTAATTAATTTTAAGATATATTAGCCAATCAAAAGTCATCATATGTCAAGATCTCATATTATCAAATTAACTATAATTAATTTGATCATTATCACGAAGATGGTTGATAGATTGTATTTGGGAGGATCAATCAAATTGATTCATTGTACGTCCTATTAAAATTATTCATTCCCACTACTATAAATAGAAGTCATTTTCCACTATAAAATAGACAACAACGAAACTTGAGGAATTCGAGGAGTGAAGAAGCTTTAGAGAATTCCTACACATTTCTCCCACCAAATTCAATTTGTGTTTTATGAAATTCAGAAATAACAATATTTTTCAAGTAAAAAATAAATCAAATCTTGATTTTCACATATTTGAAGGTGTTCTTTATAGAGATAACATACATTAGGTTGCAATCCGTAAAGATTGTATACAATGGCATGTGATTTGAATATATATATATATATATATATATTACTTTAGATACCAAGGTGCAAGTGGGAAAATGTAATAAACCCATGTTCTTATTTTCAATTTTAATGAATTATTTTATTCAAGGAGAGCATTAATCAAAATTAATAAACTAAGATCGACCTTATCAGACAATAATTTTTAAGAAAAAGAAAAGTAGAGCATAAATCAATCGATAAAATAGTTAAAAGTTGAATATTGAATAAATAATAACGTACAGAATAACACAACATCAACACAACTGGAGAAACAAATCACCCCCAAGCGGAAGAATTGATTGATTAAACTAATCTACAAAAAAATAATCAAGGAAAACAAATGATAATTCTAAAAATGTTGGTCCTGCAGTTAAGTTGCGACCAAAGAATCACAATCTCTATCAACTGTATATATGTGTATGTGTGTGTGTTGTTGATTGCAAGCCATCTATAAGTCATATTTCTTGGGCTGTCGCCATTGCACGTAACTTCTGGACAAAGATCGAAGTAATGAATAGTTGTCTGGAGATCCTTTCTTTCCATACAAATTCTTTCCTCCCAAATCTGTGTACTTTGGCCCCTCCTTACCCTTGCATCTTTCGATCTGCATCGCACAAATTCAACATCAACAGCTAGCTGCAACTGTAAAAGAGAAAGGTGGAGTACAAAACCCATACCTTGTATATCTTCCCATTCTTTAAATAATATCGGATACCAGACCAATTTATATACTGAGAAAAGTGTGATCGCAATGCAGATATCGGATACAGAAAATTGTCAACCAGCATTGCAACAAATACCTGCTCGGTTGCAAATCAGTCATGATTTCAAGGATATATAGGCTTAAATGATGTGTGCGGGAGTGAGAGAGAAAGAAAGAGGAGAGTGAACTTACAAGAAACCAGTTATAAGATGCAAGTGACAATGGAGGAGCCTCGGGGGATAGCAAATTGCATAGCTGGACCTCTATTCTTGTCAAGTTCCACATAGAAAAAAGTTCAGTAATGGTACATGTAGCAAGGCAACCTGCCAACATTAAGCCTGAATAATTGCAGACAACAAAAACAAATTAGAATGACAAAAGAACACCAATGTCGTAAGAAAAATGCATACTAACTGTAAAAATTACAATCAGCCTCTTCAAGCTTCATATATTACTGCATAAAAGTGGAAAAGGTTCTTTGTATCAATTCAAAGAGTAGGATACAGTTATATATCATCCCAAGTGCCTATTTGATGTTATTCCTGCAACTCATTATTTATTTTGACATGACACTTTAGTTATAGCACTGCATCAGAACACAAATCCACTACTATTTTCAAGTTTAATTGATTAGTTATGACAAAAAGGCTTATCCACGTATTGTTTGATCTTCCAGTGAGGCAAGGGTTATACCTAACAATGACAAGGAAGAAGTATTACCTAGTTGAGGTACTTAAAATATGGATGAAACAATTGCTATACCGAGAATCAATCTTGAAAAGGTACGTGAATGAAATTTAAACTGTATATGAGAAATCAAAGAAAGAGGACACCAAGAGATCAGAAAAGATTTCGAGCAATAAAGTTGTCAAATGATTGAGGTTCTCAGAATTCAATAGAATGAAGTACTTCTATTCATCAATAATCTGTTCATCAAACACATTTAAACCTTTACGCTACATACCTACAGATAAGTAAAATACTTACCACTATATGGGAAGGATGCTTCATCAAGTGAGTGCCCTGTATAGTAGTATCTCAGTGCGGCAGCCACATGAATACTAGACATAACGTATGGTGCGATGAATCCCCATGACAAGTAACAATGTGTAAAGAACAGTGCCCGGTTCATAATCTTGTTGACTTTTGTTGTGTATGATTCTAAGACAAATGTTTGCTTCCTCAAATAATTCCAATACCTACATGCATAGGAAATACTTAGAAGCAGGACAGCTGACTCTGAAACTTACTTTTCTTTTATTTATTTATTTATTATTATTATTTTTTTTAAATCTCCTTTTTTGTAGCTATTGACCAATTTTAAGTTAGAACCAGTTTGACAAAACTAAAACCTGGCAAAGTTAAGGTCACTTGCAAGCGGGTGGGGAAAAACAGCAACTGGTGGAGATGTGATGAGCCTCTTATGGGCCCCTGTGAAGCCAATCGACAAAAAAATAAATTTTTTCAGAAATGTTGGGTAATGAACACCCCCTCGTCTCAATACACACAAATAAAATAACATAAAATATAAGAACCCTTAACTACCTCAAGTTATATATTTTTTTGTATTGTATGGTTGGTCACAAGCAGTCTATCCATGATCTATTTGTAATTTATTGGAAGATGGAGAACATACCAGCAATAGCTGCAAGAGTCATGTCATCTGAGTAGCCCCCATCTCGAAGTTCTGAAACAACACCATGACGATCAGTTCTAAAATCATCCGAGCGCATCTGCAATTTTGAAAATTCACTATAAGAATCCAGATATATGCCACTTCGATTGATAATACGTATAAGATGATTACCATCATGCATCCTCCCCATAAAAAGAAAGTTTTTCCACCAGTAGCGAACCCCATAGAGCAAGGCTGTAAATGAGACTCAAAAGTTAAGGTGGCAATGTGAAGAAAACTGAAACTATAGATGTTGAAAACATGTACCTCTAACACAAAGCATATTAAAAAGAGCAGCATGTACCTCAATGCACTTCTGAACAAAACAAGACTTCACATGTAAAGGACAGAAGGTGAAAAGGATGGATGAAAACCTTGACCAAACTTGGAATATTTCTAAATTTATATAAACATGGGGCAATGAATTTTGTTTTGCTTCTGATAGGCACACATTCGAGGACATTTTAATGTTCTATTTCCGATTCTGAATTCCACCTATAACCAAACAAATAATTTCAAGTTGCAATATGAATGCCACTCGCTCAAGTTGAAACTTAAAAATGAGGACAATTGTTGATTATTAATGGCACTGCAACTCGAATTAAAGCTTTATAACGGTCTTTGTACTGCATTGTGAGAATAGATTCTATAACTCAAATCAGGAAGTCAATTCATGACCACTGATGCATCTACCCAGGACATCTTAGAACCAACGAAGGTCTATAAGGCTTTCAACAATCAGATTTGTCCCATGCCTAATTCCATAACAAGAATAGCAGTTTATTTTCTTTGTTCGATGAACTCAACACTTGAAAAACAGAAACTGAATTTGACATCAGATGGAACCACCCATGTCAACCCTAATAATAAGTATGAGAACTACGAGCCCCCATACACTTACATTTTACACCATTACTTCAAATTTGATCCGAGGAATGAAGAATAGTAACGAGAACAGTTCCAAAACATTCTAGAATAAGTCACCAATTGAAGGTCTTCTTATTATATATCCAAAATATTTAAGCATTTACATGAGCATATGTACTGTCTATTTGCAATCACACACTTGTGACAGCTCCGACCTTACTTCTCTCTCTTAGTTCAAAGAATTCCCCACCCCCCAAAAAAAAAATCGCTCCCTGTGTCCAAACTGAAATGCAATGAACTACCAAACAAACATGTTTCATGGGGTGCTGAGGGAGAAAATTGCTGACAGAATACAGTTGTCATGAAGAATTACACATACCATGTGATATTCGTAAATGCAGTAACTTCCTAAACTTCCGGAAGGTAAATCAAGAGGGTATCCGGTTTGAATAAATATCTGCAATTTTATTTCGGCATACATATAAAAATAAGTAATAATAATAATAACAACAACAATAAAGAAAAATGGAAAGAGTAATATCAGCATACATCTGGGTTTTTCTCCATTTCTGCAGTGAGGGCTCCAATTGACCCAGGATGCAGCCTAACATCATCGTCTAGAAATAACACATACTTGCTATCCTTATGGATTTTCTCTACCCCAACCTGCAGAAGTATAACGCATACAAGAAATGCAATAATTATAACATAAAATTGAGCTCCATTGTTCAGATAAGCTTGCCGTAGCCAATTTTTCTCTAGACAGATCAGCCTAGCTTATTCTCATTATTATTTACTCTAAACTTTAGTATGCAATTTAAAACTATATCGAAGTCAAACAGAACTCTAGTTTCAAATTAAGATTTCTGGAAGGGGTCTGATCAGTGACCATTTAATCAAAGAAGCAAGCATAAAATTAGTATAATAGCTTTCTCTTGGACAGTTAAAGAAGCTTATTGGAAGAAGAGAAATTTACATCTTGAACACTTCTAATTGAATTAAATACTTAGTTAAATGCTTACCAACTGATTATGAATCTTCTGACTACATGTTGTTGATAAACCAGCTACAACAATTTTGGCATCAACATCATCCTGCAAAATTTAATGAGCTTGCGTAAGGAACTGTGAAGATCTGCATAAATAGCAAACCTATCTGGAATAGAAATGATAATTTGGCATCATAGAAGAGGTGCGGCCCTTACCAAATTGAGAAAAAAAAAAACAGCACAAACATAATAAAGCAAACTGATGTGTTCATCTTAGATCGAAGAAAGTGCAATTTCATATTGTGAAACCTTTATTTAAGTGAAATCTACGCTAAAAAAACTAAAAGATTGAACATAAAGTTTCCACTAAAGACCAACTAATGTTCCTTTCTATGCAGATTCTGCTTTAATGAGAGATACAATGAGCTGAGGATAAAGTGCAGCAGGTACGCTACTTAGAGAAAACATATATGGCGAACAATCTATCATGCAATATCTTGCCAAGGTTATTGAACTGGGGAACTCGACTCATAAAAAAGCATATTTTAAATTTAATGAATGTAGTATAGAACAATGAAAAATAAGGAAAAAAAACAAAAAAACTTTAGGACAATCAAACCAAACCTCCTGAAGCTCTAACAATTATACAAATTTACAAAACTAAGAATCTTCAAGTTGAACATCAAATCTTAAACAAGAAAATACAATGAATACATAGCTGAAATAACCAAAAAAACAAAAAAAAAAATTACACTTAAAATTCATCTTCTTTTAAAAGGAATAGTAAAGTGCATCCATAGACAACAAGAGAAATATGAATACAATATTTAATTTGACAAGCAGGTAACTGAAAGAGAGAACAGACCTCAAAATCATTCAATAAACGTTTTACAGGATGATACGCAGGGTCATCTGCGCTCTCAACTACAAAAATAAATTCTAGGGGACCACCATATAAAGATGTAATCTGCAACATTATAGAACAAAACATAATCAAGACTTAGAAGCTTTTTTTTTTTTTTACATCTGGTGATGAGCCATGAGGTGCTGAAGTTCAGAAGTTTTGTACATTTTAAAGGGAAAATCAACATGTGAGTAATAAACAATACAAAACTACTAAGAGAAGGCAACATGCCTAAGATTCTGATTCAAAGAGATCAAAGCTTTTATTTTGAGGAAATCCTAATTTATTTTCCTATTAACATTAAAGAGGAAAAACCAATATCTGGCAGCGTAACAAAGTTGTACAATGGAAGAACCACACAGGTTGTAAAAAATAACAAGTTGAATATGTTCACCAATTATATTCTTCATTTTGAATAACTGCATAACAGAAGCACGCTAGTTGTTGCTGGTGGGGTGAATCTCACTAACTTAGTAATATGTGATGCTATCTGAGAACCAAAATAAATAATGCTTAACTAACTTAGCATTAGAACTCTAAGAATCATTCACCTGAGTTCTCCAGTTATGGAGATTGTGTTCTCCAAAACCCTTCAAAGGCATTACAACAGAAACCCTTGGCAAATTGACCTGACTAGAATGCTCAAGGTCATTAATATTATAACAAAGAAAAGCAAAGTGGTTGCCACCTTTTATGCTCTTCTTCAATCGTTTTATCTCTTTACTCCTGTAATAGTGACCACTAAATTCAGAAAATATGTACGATAGAAAGATTTAAAGCAGAGGAAAACCCATGTTCTTTTGGCACCAGAAAAGGACTGTAGATCATCAATTCAGACCTGACAAAAGAAGCCATAGCCCAGCCAATAGCGAGAAGTAAGCAAATAACAAAGCCCTGCAGCATGAACAGAGCTTTCACGTAATCTCAAATAAAGAATGCTGGAATGGAGATTCACGTAGAAGAGAAATTTGAGATATCTAAATCAAGGCTTCTCAATTTTTCTTATAACATCAACAACCATTGATGTCAAAAAGAGGCAATAGTTGTATGCTGGAAGCAGACAAAAATCAATACATTCACACAATGTATATACAAGAATAAGTCTTCGCAAAGTAGTTAGATGATATTCTGTTATCTTTTCAAATTTTATCCATTTCAGAGGTATTCGAGTTACCAAGGTTTCGTGGCAGAAAGATTCCACAAAAATTAAAGAATTAAGAGAATGCTGTATGAACAAGTTCATTCACACAGAAATCCTAATTTCTGATTAAAATGATCAAGTAACGAGCCAAACACAATCTAAACAATAAATATCCAAAAGTTACAATTCCTTCCCTGCACATCAGTTCTTATTCTTGTAGCTGCATTCCAGAGGTACCTATTCCCAGAACTAAAGAAGAAGGCAAAAAAAAAAAAAAAAAAAAAAAAAAAACTACCTACCCAGTGAACTGTAGACTAAATAAATTATGCTACTTCCATGTGATTCATGGAGCGAAATTCATTGTTACGTCTGTTTAGAAGCAGAATGAGCCTCTGCTGACCTAGTTTATTAGCTGACTCATTTTAATGTCCTTAAAGGAGGGTTGGGGAACAATTATCACAATACCACATTGAGCAGATAGTTCGTTCTGTACTTCAAAACTATTCTAACTCATGAATTCCAATGGTGTTATTACCTGAAAATAGATGCCATTTAGAATTCTAATGCTCAATCACCCAGTCTTTTATCTATTCATGTATGTTCACAACATCTGGTTCGTTCGCTGATAAATGTAATTCTCAAGTATGAAAGACACGTCCTAACTGGCATTCAAATCCAAAATGTATTTCCCAACAAATACACACCACAAAATACGGAAGAAGGACAAGAGCGGGGGAACTAATTTTCAGATAAATGAGTTAATGCCACTTAATTCGAGCTCATAACAAGAATGAAATCCATACAAATGTCATGCGTTCTGCATACATGTGAAATAAGCTGAAATCAGACAAACAGCGATCGGAAACATAAAAGGAGTGAAACTTCGACGTCAAAAACTTCAATTTTCCATAGTTAAAACAGTGTATCTAGTCTGTTCTCCATTTCCAGATAGAATCACAACAAAATTCATACCTGGATCTGAATAAATAGCGCTGTAGGACTGCAGAAATATTCGCTTGCGGCTAACAAATACGCATCCAATGAATCAAACGACGACATTTCGCCTACTATTTCTCCCACTCAGGATATATTACCCGATTCCGTCACCGATAATCAAATTCAATGAACGAGTAAATTGCTCTAGAGCGAAAACAGTATCATAGAATGTAACTTCATGAACATAGAATTATACTCTTTATGTAATTCTGCAAATCGCCATGGATGAAAAGATAGAACGAAGTAGAGAAAGAAGAAGAGAGGAGAGAAAAAGGGGGGGATAATGAGAGAGACCGCGCAATTTTATATTTTCAAGAGCGGTGATCTTTTTAGGGAGATAATTTGCCTATTTATGGAAAGCTCTTTCACTGCTCTACGAGAAAATGTCTTTTTATTTCTTTTGTTCCCATGAAATTGGAGAGAGAGAGGAGGGAGAGACCGTTGGATGGCGCAGTGGATATAAAATTTTTAGGGGTATTTCAGTCACTGTCTTAAAAATTATTTAAATATATTATAATTATTTTAAAATCAGAAAAACTATTTCTTTATAAAATTATTTTAATAAAAAATATTAATATCATTTTTTTTTTTAAATCCAGAGAAATATATTTAGAAATCTTAAATTATTAGAAAAACCTAATATAATATTATAAATAAAAAAATACTAGTAAAATATACAAATTTATTAGAATATTCAAAAAAATATTTTAGAAAACCATTACTTATTTATCAATCTGAATTTTTCACAAAATATAAAAATTATTTAAAATATTTGTAAATCATTATAAAATGCAAAAAAATGGCTTCAAATGTTGATTTATATAAAAACTAAATTTATGAATTTTCAAATAATTTTCAAAGTTTTAAAAAATTAGGTTTTTAATTTTTAGATATTATTTTTAATATTTAAGATTAAAAGTACTTCTTATTTTCAGTATCATTTTAAGATTTTTAAAGTCATATTTTTATTTTTCAGGTAAGTGTTGGATCTTTAAAATGACTTTCAACTTTTTTTTAATTGTTTGCATGTTTTAAAAATTATTATGAATTTAGGAATAATATTAATTTTTAAAATTCATATTTCTGTTTTGAAATATTTTTTAAGAAAATGAGTTTAATACATTTTTATATTAAATTTGATTGTATAAATATTAAATTATGTAATAAGTTTTATAAAAAGATTATTAGTTTATATTTATTTACAGTTCAATCCATTACAAATAATTAAATACAAAATAAATTCTAAAATTTAGCACAAATGAAAAATCAAAATTAATTATATTTGTCAAATCTAATATAAATTTTAATATGCACAATATATGTGTAAAATTAAAGATCATGAAAAAGTAATTAATTTTATATATTATACCCAAAAAAAAAAGCATAGTAGTAACCAAAAAAGTTATTTGTATTTTAACAATAAAAAATTTTATTGAAAAAAAGAAAAAAATTCAACTTATCAAAAGCTAACACATTATTTTCCTGAATTATTTCTATTTTTAGAAACTAAAAATGGGCCGAAGTTATACTTAAAATATTTCATTATTATATTAGTATAAATAAATATAAATATATAGACTTATATATAGAATATAATCAATAATAAAATAATAAATCTTTAATATATAAAATTAAAGGAGTTTCTATATACACTCCTATTTTTTACTTTACACACCACATTTACTATCCACACCACACAAAAATATATTTAAAAATTTAAATTTACTAACCCCACCCCCAAAATACCTATTACACCCTTTAAAAAAAAATAAAAAATACCCCAAACACAAACCCTCAGCCGAAAATCTCCCCCCAAACCCAAACCCTCAGCGCCGAAAATCTCACCCAAACCCAAACCCTTAGCGTCGAACCCTAGGGGCGATTTTCTTCCCTTCTCTCCACACCCCTCATCACGCGAAGATCATGGATGCAGAAGGCGACAATGTGTCGAGTCCTCCAGGTAATCTCTCGCAACACGCTGTTAAATTTTCCATTTTTCGTTCAAACACGTTCGGCCCTGGTTAACCGAACAGCCTGAGAGGCGTTCGGCGAGCACAGGCCGAACATAACCATAGACGTTCGGTGCTGGTCAACCGAACAGCCTGCAAGGCGTTCGGCGTGCCTTGGCCGAACACCTGCGCAGGCGTTCGGCGTGCCTTGGCCGAACGCATGCCAACATGTTCGGCTAACCCTGGCCGAACGCTTGCTAACATGTTCGGCTAACCCTGGCCGAACGTAACCTGTTACATTCAGTGTGAACTGGCCGAACGTAAATTATCTGAATATTAACATTTTGATTTTCTTGTGTTATAGTTTATGAAAGAAGAAGAAGACGACCTACAGCATCAAACAGACGATTAAGGGTTGTACAACAAGAGGCAGGTCCTTCTGATGTGCTTGAAGAACAAGAGGCATATGCTGATGTGCCTCAAGAACAAGAGAGGCAAGCCGAGAATGATGAGATCCTAATGGGCCCATTTCCTGGCGGTCCTTATGATCCATCATTGTTACGAAGTTTTAAAACCCATGTAGCTACCGATGTTTGGAACGGCATTGAGAGAGGTGTTTTAAAATGCCTTTATCACACTTCTAAGCTTTTGAAATGGATGTATCCGGAAGATGAGACGACACGAGGTTGGAGGTCGTATGTCAAACGGTCTGGGCTTCACAATTTGAGCAAAATTTCATATAAAGCTCCCAACAGAAATTTAATTTCTGCATTTGTAGAACGTTGGCAGCCGAAGACCAACACATTCCATTTACCATTTGGTGAGATGACGATTACATTAGATTATGTATCGTGTCCACTTGGTCTTCCAGTGGTAGGGCAGCCAGTGCATGTGGCAGACGATACTTCAGAATTCTCGTCTGCTCTGATTCATCGACTGTTAGGTGTGTCAGTTGAGGATGCCATATTGGCACTTAATGACAAGACGGGGCAATCAATAAAGTTAGAGTGGCTGAGTAGCACATTCTTGGACAACTGTCAGATTTCTCAGAGACCAATTGCAGAAAAGACAACGAGATCATATATATTATATATTCTTGGCTATACGATATTTTCCGACAAAAGTGGTACTCAAATTGCAGCTAGCTATTTGAAGCTACTAGAAGATACTAGAGTTGTTCGGGAATATGTATGGGGTGCTGCAGCTCTTGCCTATCTTTACAAGCAACTAAGATATGCATCAAGATCGGGTGTCAAGTAAATAGCTGGGTATCTTACATTATTGGAGGTAAGTCATTGTTTGAAAATAATTTAATTTTAACATTTTGCTACAATTCTTAATATGTTGTATCATTGTTTTTCTATATATGTAGGCATGGATTTACGAGCACTTTCTGACGAGCCCACGACCTCAACTCAATGTTGAGTACGATCCTAGATATCCACTTGCTATGAGATGGTCACAACATGGACAAGGTGGAGCCAATACTTTGGGCTTGCAGGCATGTAGGGAGTGGTTGGATTCACTTCAACCTCACGAAGTAAGTGTGTCTTTTTAATTATGTGTTTTTCAAATATATGTATCTTTCAAATATATAACTTGAACAATTCAATACGTAGGTAAACTGGGATCCTTACCAGTAGGTGCGTGATCGATTTGAACGTCCTAAAGTGACGTTTTATCATGGTTGCATAAGGGCTCTTGACATTGTCGAACCATACTATCCTGATCGTGTGTTGAGGCAGTTTGGCCATGTCCAGCATATACCATTGCCTCCATTGGATCCAGACTATGCAAGAAGAGGAAAAATCCTGGTCAGTATGTACTTGCGTGGGGTGTGCTCGGATCCATGTTTCTGTCCTGGACCAACCATATTTTATCCATACAACGACGAGGGCGACTTGCTGAGCCAATATGGGAGACTGTACTAGAGTATATGGATTGTTACCGTACATTTTCCCATCCACAGGTACAAAACCCCGATCGTACATCTGCAGCACTACACTTTCCGGTTGATGCAAACCCCAGTCAATTGTGGGCTAGAAACGTTGAGGCCCGGAACATTCTCGACCCACTAGTTCGCATGTGGACAACTCATGATCCGCAGTTATTGTTTGATTACGTTATGCCAAGAGTTGAGCAAGCTGCAAGAGTACTCCACGGTCTCACATTGGATGATGGACATGACTCGGATGAGTAGTGATTATAATATGTATGAATTAGTTTGAACTTTTCTAGATTTGAATGTTGAACATTAGATGAAATGTTTTCTTTGATGAGTGTTCTCGATTTATTTTGCACATTTTAGTGTTTGGTCAATATTCAGTTGTGCGATTCAAATACCAATATTCTAACATAATGTACACACAATTGAAAATTTTAATCTAATTGTAAAATACACAACATAAGAATAACAAAATATTAAGTAAACAACTTTCCAAAAAACATAAAAACTAAACTGTCAGGGCATTCGGTCACCAAGGGCCGAACATAATGTAAGACGTTCGGCCAGCAATGGCCGAACTCTTTCCCGTATGTTCGGCCTATGCGGACCGAATACTTTATAATTTGTTCGGTTGCTGTCGGCCGGACGTATTAAACTTATTCGGCCTGTGTTGGCCGAACGCCCTGACAGTTTAAAAAATTCCATGATTTACCATTTGTCGGACATATTCCATCTAAACTTAGCAAGTGTACGAAATATTAGATGTAATATTTTAAAGAAAAATTATTCAACACTTAAAAAAATGTATAAGTACATATCATTCATTTCCTAAACAAATGGCATTATACATCTGAAATTGTGTTTTGTAGAATATCTCCCATCCAGCTGCACATACACTACGATGTTCACGCCATATTTGCAGAACAGGAGGCAACGGGCATCCAGACATCAATGAGGCCTGCCACAATTCACGTATAGTTACTACTCCGCAAAGATTACTATGAAAATCATGTAAATCATAAAAAAGTGTAATAATAAGAAAACAATATCACCCCGCAAAAATGCGTGCTTTGATCTACCAATGCTATGCAAATAAGTTTCGGATCTTCTGGGTTTGCAGTCCTCAGGGGAAGGAAAGTATAGTTTGCAATGGGTGTTAGCACGACAAGTGCTATGTTGTAGACAGTTGCAATCATGTGTCCCATATCAGGTATATCTAGCCAGTATCGTCTATAGGCTCTCTCCTCAAAACAATGTAATGCATCTTCAACTTCCCCAACACGTCCATGTTCTTTGAATATTGGTGCATACATTTCCCCAAAATTTTGTAATTCATGAATGAGGTCACAACGAACTCTAGACCACGATTCTTCCCCATAGTTTATTAACTCAGCAATTGCACGAAATCCGCAATGTCCGTCTCCTCTAACATTCTTAGTCCCACAAACATATGGCTGAAAGATAGGTGGAATATCTTTAAAAAATTCAATATCCTTGTTTGTGGTAACAACATTAGATGCACGACGAACCACCTGTAAACCATACAATTATCATAAATTAGGCCGGCAAAGAAAAAAAAACACAAATTTTTTTATCAATGAAAATTACCTTTTTTTTATCAGTGAAACTAAACCTAGTACTGGACACATTTTCTCCACTTATGAAAATTGTTTCCTCCACTGGTGAACAACTGTCATTGATGGATTGAACATACTCAAATGCACTCGGATCTCTTTTGTTTGAGTTGTTTTTTTTTTTGCTTTTGCTTTGGTAGGTCGTCCACGTGTACGTGGTTGGACTTGTGGTTCAATGAGGGATGATGTAGTTGGGTTTGTAAACTCTCTTAACCTCCTCAACATTATCAACTTCTCTGATTCATCATGTGCACCTTCAAACTGATTGATAATTTCACCAAGGGTCTTCTTAAAACTATTATTTATGTCATCAGATATATTTTTATTGACTCCATCCACATGTTCCATATCAAGCTTTCTCCAAAATCTATCAACTCTATCTAGAGGGATATGCATGTTCCCCCAAACATATTCAGATAACTCATGAGCACATGAAAGACTGCAAGTCTTTCGTAAAATACACCCACATAATAAAGGATCTATGCCATTTTCTCCAACACCAACCATTTCATCCAAAATCATATCCAAAGCAGAGATATAAACCATACCCCTTAACATTTTGAATACAGGAGATGAATACCTATGTTGGACTATATTGATGCTCTTCTCGAACGAACTTTTGATTGCATTATGCGATGTTTCAAGAAGAATGAAAAAATTTTCCCAACACGTTTCAAAATTGCCTGTACTCGATTGAAGTTGCTTTTTCAACTTGGCATGCTGGCCCTCCGCTCTATATTACAAAAAAAAACATTAAATCAAATCATTAATGATCATATAACATATAATATATACAGAAATAATAAAATGATATAGCATAGAAATGACAGATGATTATTTATTACCTGTTTGTTGTGGTATTTTCAAAATGCATCAAGTTGTTTACCCAACAAGAAACAAATCGTTTCTTATATCCATTTATCCAATTGTCCAAGACATATTTGACAGCCTCTTTTTTATAGGAAAAATCATTCTAAAACCTCTGCAGCAACTCTTCGAACATGTGCTCTGACTCGGCAAAAATCAACAAATTCCAATTACAATAAAAAGAATTCCATTGTTCCTTTGTACTAAAGTATTTCTTGCATTTGGCCATTACATTTTTGTTGAGGTGCCACCGACATAGCAAATGACGAGAACTAGGAAAAGTTCTCTCGATTGCATTAATCAATGCAAGTTCTCGGTCGGTTACAAATATTTTGGGTAGGTTGGATTGATCCATCAAATCTTTAAGGACATTGCATGCCCATAAGTAATTGTCCTCCTTTTCACATTCTAGATAGGCACATGCAACTGAAAATGTCATGTTTGTGGAAGTCACCCCGACAATTTCTAACAACGGTAGTTTGTAGCGGTTTGTTTTGTATGTATAATTCATTAACTAGACATTTGGGAATGCACGCAACAACTTCACACTTGTCGGATGGGCCCAAAACATACCTCTGACAGCATCTGTTTGCTCATACCGCCTAGTATGGAAAAAAAAAATCTTTCTCTTTAAGTTTACCCATCAGATATTGCATTTGTGACCTGCCACAGTGTTCGACTTGTTTATTCTTCTGTCGAATATTGTAGATAGTCTTTATCGTGGATTTATTTTCTGTATACCTCTTCTGCAAAGTAAACAATATGTCCCTAGGACGGCTGTTACCCATAGACAGATCAAACACCAATTTCAATTCATCCTTAGTTAAACGACCAACATAAGAGTGACCCTCTAAATATCTTGCCAACTCATGATTATGCGAACCACAAATAACCTCCAAGGCCCATGCATCAGTCTCTTTATAATATGTTCCTTTTAGACGAAATGGACAATCGCATTTCTTGGTTCCGCGACGACGATTTTCAATTGTTTTATTCTCTACCTCTTCCTCTTCTCTTCCACATTCCTCTGTTTCTTGATTTTCACTTTTCTCTGTGGAATGTTTTTTTTTCTGTGGACGATATTTACCCCCTCGTTCGCAACCTAACCACACACGAGGTCGTCTGCATTCATCTCCAATTTTTGACCTCATCACAACCACTACCATGCCTAATGGGATAGCCTTTTCACGTACCCAACAAATCAAATTTTCTCGTGATTCAAACAAATTCATTGTATTAAACACATCTTGGTAATCAACAACCAGCTCATTGTTATCTGAAATAAAAGTACCTGTTCTTGATGTCTCCTGCAAATAACATTAAATGAATCATAAAACGACAAAAAGAAGTTAAAAAATGTGACAATTTGTGTTCGGCCTGCAACAGCCGAACATGCGTTCGGCCTAAGGTCGCCGAACATTACAAGACATGTTCGGCCTTAGGTCGCCGAACGCCATGTGACCTGTTTGGTTAGGATCCGCCGAACTCCATGTGAAGTGTTCGGTTGCTATCGGCCAAACGTTGCTGCTTATGTTCGGCTGATGTAGGTCGAACGCTTCCGAAATTCTGGTACGCAGTTTTCGATTTTTGCTGACAGATTTTGAAGATATAATACCCTAAATTTACAATAAAATATTTGAAAAACTTACCGAATTTACAGATAAATGTTGATTGTCCATGGATATAAGGAAAAAAGATGCTGAAGAAATCAAATTTTTTGATTGAAATTTTTAGGGTTTCAAATGGGGTTGCTGGTTCAAAAGGGAAGCTCATAAAATGGGAAGGGAAGAAAATGGGTGAGGGTTCCAAAATAATTTTTTTTATAAAGGGTATATTGGTCAATATATGAATGTCTATTTTTGTTCAAAAATATGTTGTGGTGTGGAAAGTAATATTTGTGGTGGGGATAGAAACTCCCTAAAATTAATTACTTCAATAAACTTTTTGCACAAAAATATTTTTTAATTTTTATTTCTAGCTCAACCAAAAAATAATTATATTTTATTAAATCTAATATCTTATTTTCAAAATATATAATATGTGTGTCAATAATAATTGTGAAAAATAAAAATTATAATTTTATAAATTATATGACAAAAATTTATAAGAAATTTGTTATTTATATTTTTAATATTCGACAAGAAAAAAAAAATTGAACCCGTCACAAGTTATCTTTTCTTTATTATTTATACGAAAAACAGTTGATTCAAAACCTTAGTTTTGACAAAATTTTAGTATTTAAGTAGTTTTCTTATAAAAAATTTGTAACTCATCCCAAACAAATAATCTACCCCATATAAACAACACAATGGATTAGAATTTAGAAATCACAAAAGTTATACATCACTGCGAACATTGGGATGGGATTGTTTAATTCAACACCAAGGAGTCAGTCACTCGCCTCCTCTTTTGCTAATATCAGCAAAAGCAAGAAACGAATAATTGTAGTTGTGAGGAGTAGGTGAAAAAGTATTAAGAACAATGGTCAGAAATCTACGACATCTTTTGGTTTTTTGTTTTCTTTAAACTACACCAGGAAAAAAAACACCATACAAAGAGAGAACAAAACCATTTCCAAATAGTATCATCAAGTTAACAACTTCAACAGAAAAAACTGCTTAGACTTTGCAATAACTCACTTATCTAGGGTTGGAAACCACATTCATCCACTACAAAAGATCGGATATTTCTGAGAGGTGTAAGGCCCCTTTTTTTAAAACTTTGGACACGGCCTAATTTACGAGGCCCATCTCTAACAAAATTGCATTATTCTTCAGGTAATATAACTTATACAGCACTCACCTATAAAAACAAATTAAACAAGAGGCCTGTTAATTGTCTTCCTTGTGTGCACTATTCCATAGCAGTTATTCTTGACATAGATGTAACAAGTTGGATATTTAGATAGGCATGTTTAAAAATCCTGTCAAGAATCAGAAGTTGCATTGTAGGAAGAAGGGCAGGTTGCCCTTAGTGGTGACAAGATCTAAATTAGACTTGAGGTAAACGAGCTGAAGCTAGCAATAATAAAATGAGGTCAGTTACTTCAACTGCACCATCCAAGTGCACTGGATCGAACAACACTTCCAGACGTCCTTTTTCCTTTTTCTCCGGGAGCAGCCGTACACTGGCTAACTTTTCCATTTTCTGCACACAACGAACTGGAAGGCACATTAACAACTTTAGTTGAATGATAACCTAAGTGATGATTGAGCTTTAATTTGAATTCCGTGAGGCGGGCTAAGCACAATGTGTACCCTTAATTAGCGTAAGCAACTTGTGTAAAATTATACCTCAATTTTGAACAATAAAAACTCCAACTCCAGTGCTTCATGTATACCCAAACCTTCCATTAAGAATAGCGGACTTCGTCTCTTAGATTATCAATTACAACTTCATTAAGAAATCTACTTCTGCCAGCAAACTGATTTGATCAATATGCCAAGCTGCTCTCAAGACTAATATTTATAGATTCTCGGAGATAAGTTCTCTATGTTTTTTTAAAGTTCACATGGGTAACATAATGAATGAAAATAATAGTCAAAAAAAAAAAAAAAAACAGAGAGAGAGAGAGACAGAAAATAGAAAGAAAGAACTCTGTCAACATTGACTGTCATCTGTAGATTGTTGGTGTTAAGACAATACTCCCATAAAACCTCAAGCATTTACATATTCTGGTCAATAGGAAACACTTTGTCTGCACGCGAGGAAGATTGTTGGTATTAAATTAAGTGCTAAAATCATAGTCTGATGTGGCAACAACAAAGTAATGTAACATTAATAGGCTATATTTTTTGTAAGTCTTTACAACTAAAATAAAAACATATTTTTGATATTCTTAAATCTTGATTTATTCAATAGTCTATTATAAATATCATTTATTTTATTCTTTAAATTTATTACAAATCATGAGGAATACTAATTAATAATGAAATAATCTAAATATTTTTTTTCCATCCATTTTCAGTTTCCAAACAAAGAAATATTTTGGAAAATGAGTTGTGAGCTTTTGATTAATTAAATTTTATTTTCTTCTTTTTTGGAATTTTCTTTTTTCAATTTGTGAAAATACAAATAACCTTTTAATTCTTACTCTGCTTTTTATGTATGATATAATAAATTAATCCACTTCTTGATTTTTATATTACACTCATAACTCCTGTTGATTATTTGGGTCATACTTTAATGTATATTGTCTACTGGATTGTTTGAACAGGAATTAAACGTCAAATAAATATAAACTAATATTTTCTAATAAAAATTAAAATTATTTAATTTTTATAAGAATAAGGCTATTGATAATATAGATCTTTATGTTTCCTAATTCAATTATAATTGATAGGATTAAATTTTTCTTTGTCCCATCCAATTAGAATTGTAATCCAACCATAAAGATATAATGCAATGCCTAGAAATATGGGATCTTTTTATTGAATTATTCCATACAAAATCATACGATATTATATTTTTATCTTTCTCAACTAGATAATTTCGCCCACCATATATAGGGTTTTTCAGTTGAGCGTCATGGTCATCTCAACCTCTTTCTCCATTCTTTTCAATATCGGGTATTCTTATTTTGAGAATTCAAAAGTCCTATTTATGCACGTTCAAAATTTATGAAATTTTATTATGTCGTTCATCCATAAGATTTCAAGTTAGTTTTAAAATTTCAGCTGAATTGGATAACTATTGTATTTTATATGAATTTTCTAGCACTCAACATCCAGACTTACAAATGCCTACGTTTATATTAGAAAATTCAGAATATATGGATATAGATATCCAAATCCCTTGAAGATTGTATATGTCGTTCATTTCTATGATTTCAAGTCACGTTTAAAGTTTTAGCCCAATCAGATATCTATTTTAATTTAATGAATTTTCTATTACTCCAAACCCAGATTTATAAAGTCCTATGTTTCTGATTTGAAAATTCAGAACATAGGTTTATAGTTATCCACATATCTTCAATTTTGAATATGTCATTCTTATACATGTTATGCATCTTCCATAAAAGTTTCAAGTCATTCAAAATTGTAGTTTATGAGTTATGATATTCTTCCTATGGCAGTGCAGAAATTACAGCTTCAACTATTTCGATTTCAGAAATCCAAAACCTATAGCAATTCTTTTTATAAAGCTTCGAAATTTTTATATGATACCCTCATATGAGTCTAGTTTCTATAGTTCAAACTCATATTTTTCTTGCGTATATTTTATGAGTTATTCAATAATCTTTCACTGTTGTACAGTGAATAAACACGTTGAAGAATTTCCTATTCACTTTAAAATTCATCTCCAAATGTTTAAAAATCTCCACCATATTCTACACTTTAAAATTATCAGTTTTAATGATCAAAAGAGAACTCATATTCTCGATTTCTCATTATTAAAGAATAAGGCACATTAATTTCATGGTTGGAGTTACGCGAAAAATAAAGACAATAGGAAGCTTGTATACGCATATCATCTAAATTATGCTTACGGTGAGGGTTCCTACTTGTCTCTAATGATTATGTTTATTGATTAGTTTATATGTTTAATTGATAATATATGTTATGATATGCGACATGAGCAAGATTAAGTTGCACTTCAAGTATGATTGATCAATCCCCTAAGTTTTGCATACTACTCAGCTACATGCCCATAAATTTTGTATGCTACTTTGCTACATGCCCCTAAGTTACAATGTTTGTTTCGATCCAACCCATTCATACATTCATAAATTATGAGGTATGTTCCGATGCAACTTGTGGTTACGCCCATAAGTTATAAGTTATGTAATTACTTCATGTTTACCCCTAAGTTTTATGGCATAAGTAAATTATTATTACATGTTTTATTATTAATGGTGTATTTAGTACTGACAAGTTGGACTCTCACGAGCTGGATGTAGCTCACACCCATTACATTCTCATATTTCAGGTTAAACAGAGCCAGTGATGGAGTCGAGGCGGAGCCAAGAGCATATGATATGACTGAGATTATGATTTCTTATTAATTATGTTTGATTAATTTGGTTTCATATATATTATTTCATGAATTATATGGTTATGGTTAAAATGTCATAAACTGTGATCGTGTATAAGTTGTTGTCCATGTATAATTTATTATTTAAAACAAGTTGTTGAAGTAATTGAACATGTTATATTTTCCATTGCACAAGATAAATATGGTTTTCAATATTTTAGCTATGCATTTATGAACTTATTGAATTGTTTATGATGGTTACTATTATTTCAATAAGTTATATTTCTTTAAATATTAATTGTTGGATTTATGAAGTCTTAAGTAGTTTATTTGAATTATGACATTTTCTTAATTCCTTATGATATTTATATTTTCTGATCAAAGTTTATTGTAATTCTAGCATGCCTAGGAGAAATTCTTGGCTTTATGGATTTACTCTTATTTAGTGATATATATATATATATCTATATATATATATATTAATGCGGATAAATTGTCTATTAAATTATAAACATAATTAATTACGAAAGTGATATATTCTCGCTACTATATGTGACATGCTATGCGTTATTACTTTCAAGATTATATTCAATTGTTGATACATTATTGGACTTATAAAATTATGCTCATTAATATGTGATTATGCAATTTGGTTAAGTTATATGGAACATGTTTATATTTGAGTAGTATGATATAATTATTTTAGCATAGTCCATTATTTCATAATATTTTAGTTGCATTCATCCCCGTAAATTAAATAATATTTGCTAGTTTAAGTATATTTGAATAAATGATCATATGTAAGTGGTTGTCTAGAATATTGTTTTATTTTGTTCAAGTGGTTATAAAAGTTATTTGAATATTTTTCATATTCTTGTTGTTTAAGAATTATATGTGAAATTAAGTAAGAATTTATGTTTATTTCGCTGCCCATGATTTTGAACATTGTTACTAATATTATTTAATTTAATTAGTGGCTTGCTTAATGATGTAACTTAGTTTATGAAACCATCTTGGGTTTAATGAAATTAATTATCATGATAATAAAATGTAGTTTTTGGATTGCTAATCATGATTAGTTGATTATATATTTTCTATATTTCAATTGATTTATGGCGACTGATTTCGTAATATTATTTCTATAGGATATAAATTAATGATCATATGTCATATGAGTTTTTAATTATGCAATAAAGTTTATTAATATTCAATTTACATGTTGAATTTGTTGTACGTCTATGTGGTCCCCTTTATAGTGGCTTGGTTTTAAGAATGTTATGTTTTAATTGCACATGAATTATATACTAATATGTTTATGTGTGGGAAATCTTTTAAATTCAAAATATTATTTAATTTATTTTCACATGTTAAGTCTTTCATTTTCATGAGACTAATTGCGATCTCATTATGTTTAATTTAGGATATTTATTTGCTAGAAACATGTGCATGTATTAATTTAATTGAAATTGTTTCTGTTGCTATTGTATAAAATCATGTCTATGAATTTGTATTAAATTTGCATGTTGTGTAATTTGGACTAGTTTGAGTTATTATTTAATTTATGTCATGTGATATTGATTTATGAAAACAAGACATAGTTTATGTTTTTCCACTGCATAAGATTAATGTTAGATCCAAATCTTATGATTAATTTTATGTGGTTCAATTGTTCCTTATGAATTTTAAATCATTCTATGTTTTAAGTGGTTTTTTTCACAGCTTGATTCTCGAATAATTTTGATAATTAAGGAAATTAAATTTATTGCTATGATATATGTGTTTTAATTGCATTTAAAATAAGTTATGAAAATCGGGCTGTTACAGTTTTGTAGTAAGTTCGTTTTGGGCCATATATTGTAAAATGGCAGTTCAGACAAATTTATCAGATTTCGAAAATTTATGAGCTTGATTTTCTGATGCCACACACTGGAAGTGTTGGTAACAACACTCTCGCATGACAATATTTTATCAAGTAAGTAACAATTATCTTCAAATCTTATGCCACTAATAACACGTGAATGATTTTTATTGAACATTATGCATTTTTCATGTGTGAAATTCACACAGTGTCCTTGATCACAAATCTGACTTATATCAGGAAATTGGCTTTTAGAACTTCAATCGATAATACGTCAGTAAGTAGCAGAAAGTCCTTCCACATTAAAAGTTTTGTTTCCCACAACCTTTTTACTTGCTCCATCTCCAAACCTGACAAACATGTCTTCAACCATAACAACATTAATCAACTTAGTAGCATCACCAGTCATGTGACGAGAACATGCATTGTCAAAATACCACAATCCCTCATTTTTTGTATTAAAAGAGACAATCGAGGACAAACATTTGAAATTATTTTTTTCTACCTAAATCTTTTGTTGAGTATGATTCGCAACATCAATTTTTGTCTTCAGACTTTTATCTTGTGAATTAAGTGATATCCCACTAAAGTTCCATTCTTTTATGTTCCTCCTATAGAGATCATATTTTATCATATAGCATTAAGGACATATAGGACCTCTTATGCCAGAGTAGTGAGATATTGAGCAAACCTCTCAAATGATTGTACTTAAGAAGAATGAATAATAGTAGAATTTTTGTGAGGTTCAAATATACCTAAGGAGTGAACAAACCTTCAGACTCCTTGTTGCATCCCTTCTTTGTATCATATTCCTTGTTTTGCCCCTAGTTGTTAATAGAAGGATAGATCTCATCAACTTTGCTTTTTCAGAATTCAATCTCTAGATTGTTGAATATATAAAGTCAAGCTTGAGTTTTATGCGTTCCAATTCTTTCTCCTTTTCCTGCAGTTCTACCTCAACTCTGGTCAATTTAATCTTTAATGAACATATTACCTGTTCATTTTCTTTTGTTTTACTTTGGGCCTAAACACACTTATGATGTAGAAACTCCATTTCTTTGTTCAAATCATGAATCGTTCCATCATGCTCGCCCAAGAAAAGGTGACTATTAGCGAGTCTATCATTGAGAATTTCATATATATCTTTCAACTTCGAGACTTTGCCTTTTCAGATAGTCTGTTTCACTTGCATCATTACTACATGACTTCTCCTTCTTTAGTTCCCTTACTTGTACTTTAAGTCTCATGATAACATCTGCAGCCTTCGAACATTTGGTCATGGTCAATACATACATTCTCTCAACATATTCACTGGTTGGATCATAAATCTTAGGCAGTACTTACTTGAACTGGGTACTTGATTTGGAAGGAACAGAAGAAGTTAGACTCATAATATCTTTAAAAGAGTAAGTGGCAAAGTTATTAAAGTATTGAGATAATTCTTCTTTTTTATTATCGTCCTCGTTAGAGTCAAAATGACTCCTGGTAGCTTTGGATGATTTGTTCTTTCTGAGAAAATTTGGACATTCAACTTGACAATGTTTGTAGCTTTTACACTCCCTGCAATGCTCATCTCTTTCCTTTTCTATTCATTCAAGGCATTTGCTTGTTTCAAGTTCTGTTCTTACTCGATCAGGAACTCGTTGATGGGCTGTTTCTATTTTTTATATTCTTCACAATTTTGTTGAATTGTTTATGAAGGATGCCGTCATCTCTTTAATGTCTACTAACTCGTCATCTTCTTCCTCTTGAGTGCTTTCATTTACAACCTTTAGTGCAATACCCCTGGGTTTAACCATGTCCAATCCATTGTTCATCTCGAACGTTCTAAATTCCCCAAGAAGATCATTGAGAGACATTGGTCTGATCTGCATGAATGATTTTAGTATCGTGATATTCTCGCGGAACCTCGATGGAAGAGTTCTCAAGATTTTACTAGTTTCTGATATTGATTCTCCAAGAATGTAGTATTGATTCACCATGTAGCTGGACCAAGTATAGTAGAAATCAATATTCTCATCTTCCTCCATTTGGACATTATCGAATTCAGATGCAAGTTTATGAGGTTTTGTTACAAAACAGATTCATTGCCTTTGAATTATCTTTAAAGAGTGTCCCATGCTTCTTTCATTATTTTGCACTTGACTATTAACTTGTGTCTCGTTAGATCAACTGATGTGGCATACATGGCCGTGAAATTTGCATCTTATGCACATTTTTCATCATCATCGTAGAAGCTACGTGGATTGTCCACCAATGTATCCATCTTGTCTTCACCTCTCATTTGAGGCCATGTCCATTCATTCATGATGGGATCGCCACATCGTTTAGACTGGAGATAGATTGACATCAAGGATTTCCAGTACGTGTGGTTGCTTCCATCCAGGAATGGAGGGCGTAGTGAATGCGTCTTGTGAGTGCCCATGGTCCCTAAATCTACGCTTCATAAACTGGAACCTACTCTGGTGCCAATTGAAATTTTAGAATTGTAGCATACTAGCTAAGTTCGTACTCAACTTAGTATTAAATAGTATAATTTACAAAAGTAAATTAAATAAATTGAGATTGAAGTGTTTTTCGAGGAAGAACTCTCTTCTTCTTGTGCAAGCAAGTATATTGGAGTCATGTCTTGTTTCTCAACAAGGTGAAAGTATGTATTTACAATATTGTAGACTCCTTTTCACTAATTACTCATACTTATATCACGCACCCTAAAAGCTAGCCTGACCACTCAATCTCCTGAATTGATTTCACAATACATATTCCTATGGTGTTTAAAGACAAAAAAACAAACTGAGTTCTAACTGAGCGTAGAATTCAGATTGCTGATACAAAAAAATCCTAACTCGAACTTTCTCTCTCTTAATCTCACCGAAATAAACTAAAAATTGATATTCTAACCCTCATGGATTGTCTTCTATTTATATTATTGAATGAACAATCTCATTCATGTTTACATAGGAAGATATTCTTGATTTGATTTGTACTTGGCTTCAAGATTTTCAAGATATATTTTTTCCTTGTTAAGGATGTTCTTGATAAGGATAAATATCCTATGAGACCTCTTTTATTCTCCTTGGCTCATTTTGTCACCTAATGTCATTAGAAGTCTTTCCTTATATAAACTTGACTTTGCAAGGTAATCTCTAACAACTCCTTCTTAGAATAGGATTGCATACTTATTCTTTACAAAGATATGAATATTTGTAAATCTTTCAAGTAGATCCTGCAAATGGACACAAGATTTTTTCAAATCTAATATCATTCCAAATAATGTTCGTTTTTGTCTAATGCCAATATATGAAACACAAAAATGTGTTTCTTACCATTAGGAAATATTGACATCTTTAATAGAATGTAGGTTTACTAGTTTAGTAGATTACTCTAGCATTAACTACTACATAATTTATTTGAAAAGTATGACTAAATACATTTTCTGTGGAAATATTTTATAATATATGTTTTGAAAATATTTTGAAAAAAATTAAAATTTAAAACAATAAAGGTGATGTTATATTACGAAATATGTTGACTCGTGTAATGTATTCAGGTTTATTTGTTTGAATGATAATAATTTGTTATTATATTACTTATTTTTGGAAAGTTTGACTAAAATATTAAAAAATATTTTATTAAAATAATGTTTAATTACAATCTCAATCTACATGGGTTTTGGAACTATTTAAATTAAATTAGATGTATATACTATTCATTATATATCCATTATAACATTCTCATTGTATTAATATTTCAATTTCATTTTAATTTCTTCCATATTTTATTTGTTAATAAAACTTTAGTGTAACATCCCAAATTCACATTTGGATCATTACTACTTAACACGTAATTTAAATATTTTTCAATATTTCAAAAAATGTTACTTTAAAAGAAAGGACTTTAATTAAGAAATCATATTGCGAAAATAAACATAGTATAACTCATACACGATTTTTATTTACACAATATAAACCATTTTGATAAAATAGTTAAACTTTGAAACGCTTGATTAATTTGAGAAGTTTACACAGATAAAGTCGAAACTGGCCACGCTCATTCTTCCTAGTCTCTTTACCTGAAAATGTGAGGGATTGAGTGTTGGAAAATACTTCATAGGCTAACTCTTTTACCCATAAGAGTTTATACACATTAAACCATAACAACTTACATCGCATATAAGCATATTATAGATGGAAGCAATTCACACACATCCATAAATCATGAGAATCTTTTAATATGTATAATATTTACTTATTATAGTATACAAAATAGCACATCAATCTTCCTTGGAGCACGTAATGTCCCGATCGAGCATCCATCATAAGTTTGAGAGCTAACCGCAGTGATACCCGCAAATCTTGATGAGTCATGTCTACAAATCTTAGTCATATCTATGTACTGTATTACCCCTATACCTTACATATTATAGGCTTTACCACGAATCTTGCAAATAGATAATCATATATATATATATATATATATCAAACATTTTGTTCATAGAATCATGTCATCAAAACCAACATCGTGTCACTTTTAAATTTCACAATGCCAACACATATCCAACGCATATAATCATTTCATATATATATTGGGCTCATTCACATGTCATATCATGATATTTTAAACACGTAAGATCCATAAAATAATCATTCAACAATAAACATACATAACATAAAATCATAGAGCATATCATAAACAATTGTCATATTCTATAGGGTAATTTAAAAAAGTCACCACACACAATTTAGTATGAGAGTATATCCCACCTCATAGATGAGCATTAATTGTTGCTTTTAATAAAGTGTGTTCCCAGTTCCTGAGGCGTCCAGAGCTCCTACAATAGAAAAATTCCTTTTATTAGAATATTTAAAATGGTGGAGAGGTTTACTCAATAATTAAGAAAAACTTGAAAGTTTAAAATCTTATAAACTATTTTAGAAGATTTTAGGAGGTGAAAACGAGGACTAACTTTTATAAAAGTTGTGAAAACACGATTCTTAGTGAATTTAGTCATGTTCTGATCTGGAAGTTTGTGTGCATTACACAAATACGAAACTTTCTTTTTCTCAATACCAAACTATTGATGATAAATTTATGACATTTTGCCACTGATTTGAGCCAAATCAGAGTTAAAACGAAAATTTTATGACTATTCGATGTATTTATTCACTACACATCAATGAATGAATATTTTATAAATCACAAAATAGATGGATAAAAATAATGAATTTTGAACTGTAGGAATGTATCATATACAAATTTGGTATCTTTTTTAGATGAATTGCTATAGATTTTGGATTTTTTGAAATCGAAATAACTAAAGCTGTAAATTCTGCACAACCGTAGAAAAAATATCATTACTCATAAACTATAAACCGGATTGACTTGAAACTTTTATCATTCAGAAACGTGGGACTATAAATCTGGATGTGGAATGATAAACAGTTCATATAAAGTAAAATAGTTATCTGATTGAGATGAAATTTTAAATATGACTCTAAATAATAATAAGGAACTACATGTTTAAAATTCAGCATTTGGATAACTATAAAACTATATTCTGAATTTTTTAAATTAGAAATGTAGGAATTTATAAATCTGGGTATGGAGTGACAGAAAATTCATATAAAATAAAATGGATGTCCAATTATACTGAAATTTTAACCGTGGCATGAAATTACAAGAAGTAACAATATAATAAAATCTCATAAAATTTGGAGATGGAGAAGTAGGACCTTCAATTTTTTTTAAAATAAGTGAATGTGAAGATTGAAAAGGAGGAAAAAGGAAATTGAGATAACGATGACGGCTAACAAACCCAAACTGATCTACGCCAATTTTCTACTTTGAGATGCAAGTAAATTAATCTATAATTAATCCTCCTATTCAATATATATACAGCCTTTGTATCTTACTCGTCTCCGAAACGAAACTTGAACTTCTAATATAAAATTTGATTTTATTAAGTTCAATTATAGCTTAATTATTTAATTAATATCAATGCTACATAATTTGTGAGATTAATCAATCAACCATAACATTTGCAAGAATTGAGTGACACTTATAATTTTCTAAAATAGTGACCAACTTTATTTGTAATAAAATGCATCAATATATATATATATATATTTCAATTTATTTCATCTGCCTACACTTTTTTTTTTCACAAAATAATATCTTATTTTAGAATCATCCAGCCATTCATTAAGGTATTTCACTAATCCTTTTTCTAAATTTATATATCTTCTTTTAGTATATATTTACTAGTGCAAATCTCGTAATTTTATAGGTTGTTTAATTTCTTTAAGTAAGATTTTTTATTTTATAATAATAGAATTAATCAACATATTCGCCACCCAACTTCAAGTCTACAAATGAATAAATACTAAGAACGATGGATATTAAATTTGCTGTAAAATTCCCTTAAAAAGTTTACACAGGAGATTTCGTTCGCATATTTTTTATAGTTATATATTTTTTAAATTCACATCCATTTTAATTATTAATCAAATCTTATTTAAATTACATGACAAACCACTATGTATTACATATTACTTACTAATTGTAGATCTTGCAAATAAATATGAATAATTACTAAAATTATAGGATATGTTTTATATAAATAAGATGATCACTATTATTATAAATTAATTTCCATATGTAAAATTAAATTTATTTATTTATATATAAATAATGACATGTAAAGTAAGAAATTTTGAGTGAATAGTTAAGGAGCTCTGCCTTTTTGTAATTTGACATATTTAGTGATTTTACTAGTATTATAGGTAAATATTGATTTCTTTTAATTGTTTTCATTTTACTGCAGTAGGTTCAATATATAATTATTGCACTGGATTCCATTATAATGTTTCAATTAAATAAAATTGGATGATGAATCCCTTCCTGGTGTGAACTAAAGATGTAATGTAAGATAGCTGTTGTAATTTGATATTGATAAATGGTATATTAACACAAACATATTTCCATTTCCAATTTCTTCCAAATGCAAAAATTATATATAATTAAAGAGCTCTGTACTCATAATCATGTGATGTACGTAACATTTTTTCTTATTAATAAGTAATACTATGAATAATATATTTTTATAAAATCGTTACTTTAACTTCAAAATCTTTGATTAAATATGATTAAAAAATGAGTGAAGTTGATGATATAATAAACTAGTGGACATGAAAGGTTGTGTTTCCATCACCTTCTATTTCAAATTCTTTATAAGTAAAGGCCATGTTTGCAGACTAAGGCAACACAACTCTCTTCTCCACTTTACTTCACTGCAATCCTATTTACTTGCTTCTAAAGTAGAACAAGTCATTATTGTGTTTAGTAACCCTTGCAAACCCTACAATTTGTGCCCAGGTAGTAGAACAACACCAATCAGATCATTCCTATAACTCCAGATGTCTCATGAAATTGAAACCTGATCTAACTCAACCTCCACAAATATCTCTAAAAAGCATTTTAAATTGAAGAGACATACATCTTAACAATGGCTGATTCACTAGCTGAAATCAAGATTGTAGCAAATTAGCCATCACAGCAATTGTCATATGAAAATTCTTCTGACATAAAAATAACCACTTTAACTCATCTTTCTTTCAGTTCAGAACCAGCAATTCTGGCTTGCACAAACAGCATCAAAAAGAGGAGATTAACATTACTGAAGATGATACAAATGAAAGCATAAGTTATAAGAAACCTAAATAACCATAACAAGAATTGAGTTAATTACCACACCATTTCTTTCAACTAAGGTTCGCTTTCATTCTAGATGCTTCCAGTCAGGTGATGAAGCAGAACACCTGCTGCAACGCTTACGTTCAAGCTCTCCACGGCCAAGAAGGACCTGAACTCTTGACCTAGATTCTCAGCATTGTCCATATCTTCATCTCCATTCACCACGACATCAACTGGCAGATTTCCAGGAATCCTAATCAAATCAGTGCAAGATCTTTCCACTAATGGCCTCAAACCAGTGCCCTCACTACCTAGAACCAGGATCGTCGGATCACCAGGCTTAATTTCACTTAAAGGAACAGCTCTTGGAGAAACTGACCCTCCAAGAACCCGCCATCCATTTCCAGTTGACGATGCCAAGAATTGCATCATATTCTTGCAAGACCTAAGCTCCATTAGTTCAAGAGAGCCTGCACTGGCCTTGCTCACAACACCACTCAATGGAGCTGAGTTCTTAGCACACAACACTACTCCACAGGCTCCGAAAAAGTAAGCAGACCGAATGATTGCCCCCAAATTCTGAGGGTCAGTAACCTCATCCAATGCCAACCAAAGATGGCCCTTTTCTCCCTCGGTAGAAACAGGTTCCAACTCCTTAATGCCGACCATTTCCAGGGGCGAAGCATCCAGGACCAAGCCCTGATGAGGCCTATTATCAGCAACCATGTTGAGATCATGCTTGGATACCTTCTTTTGGCTTAATCCAATCTGGTCTGCCATCTTCAGAACCTTCTCAAACGCCTTCTTATCCTTCTTCTTCTTATTATTACTACTCAATTCTAACCCTTCCTGAATATACAACGTGTAGAATTCTCTTCGCCCAGCTGAAAGTGCAGCCAAAACAGGACCAACTCCATAGACTCCTTCTCCTACCATTTTTGGCACTGTAGATTCCTTAGCTTCTTTCCATGTCTTCCTACCCCAAGTTTCTTGCTTATTCCATCTCCTCACCTCTGGTTTCTCGGGCACGGCTCTCGCCCCCGCAAAGTTGTCATACCTCTTCCTAATGTTGTACCATCTAGGATCATTAATGACCTCAATCTCCCCCTCCTCTTCTTGATCCTCAACATAAGTACTATCTTGCGTCCTAAATTCATTCCTCCGGCTCTCAAATTTTGGAGCTTCCGTGATTTCCACTGCAGATGCGCCGCCTTTCAGGAACCTTTCCGCTGATTCCTCCCACGAAGAACGGACCCCTTTGCTTGTCTCATTCTTTCCAGCTTTCCTACGCTGCCTTTCCCCGGACGCTGCTAACCAAGGAAGGGGCTTTTCGCATCTTTCAGCTGCATTCGAAAATCTTCTAATACAATTTCCCAAACCCAAAAACTGAAACTGTTCGTTGGTTCTTTTATTGAAGCCAAGAATCAATTGGCAGCCAGCAACTAGAGAGAGAGGCTTAAATTGCCTCGCCATTATTGTGGGCCGCGAAGAAATCCTAAAAGCTAATGGTAATGCTCCAGGCTTCGTCATATTACATACGACTCAGCTTTGAAAAACTGTCAAATAGAAAATTGATACTGATGAAGATCAAAATGATTATGCTGCCGTATACTTTTATTTGTAATAAATAAATGAAGAAATACCTTCAGGAAGAGGGTTTTAGGTCTCTCGGGGAATTTGTTGGGGGTTTATCTGCATTTTCAGAATCACTACTCAAAGGTAAGGGACAACAACCGCAACGACGCCGTTTTTGTCTCCCGCCTGATGCCACGTTTGCTATCATCTAAGAGGTACTATTACGAAAAATCAAATTTTTGATTTGTTAAAAATATTTAGAAGGTTGATAAAAACTAGAAAAAAATTACTTGTAATTTAACTGAAAATTCTAAAAATAATTTAAAAAATCATATACTAAAGATTATTATATGTGATAAAATAATTTACTTATTTTATAGATAAAATTTCAAAATAATATTCAGATTCTTAAAATAATTTAAAATTTTCTAAAATCAATATCATATTTTTAATATTAATACTTAGATTTTTTTAAAATAATTTTAATTTTTTATAATAATTTTCCGGTTTATAAGTAGTTTTAATATTTTAATATTTTAAGTATTTTCAAGAAAAAGACTAAAATACCCCTTAAGTTTTGCATTTTAAAGTAAATTAAATGAAATAAAAAAATAAAAAGAATAATATCTTGAATTGAATAACCCTAGCCGGTAAGGTGGTTGAAGGACAAAAAGTTGAATAAAAAAAGAAATGGGTGCAAGTTACCTAATAAAGAAAAACTATTCACCTAATAAGTTAGATAAAAAAGAATAGTTAAAAATTTCATAGGCTTCATCTCAAAAATTTTGAGAAATAAGAAATTCTTTTCCTAACAAAATTACAATGACCTTAATAAACAACAACATTGTGTTTGAATTGGATTGAGATCACTAGCATGAGATACTAAGTGATAAATGACTAATATTTATGCTGTAATTGAAATAGTGGATCGCTCAGTCGAGCCCATTTTGTTTCTAGGTTTGAGGCTGTTTTAGTAGTCTCATGTAGGGGTGAGCTCGGTTTGGAGTGGTTTACACATCTTGACATCTTCAGAACCGAATCAAAATTCGGAGATTCCCAAAAAAAAAAATCTTCATAACCAAAATATAAGTAAAAATATCCAAAACCAACCAGACATAAAAATCGAAGTGGTTCAGTTCAAAGATTTGGGGTCTAATGGAGCAAATGAGTTCGGTTCCGGAGATTTGGAGTTTATCAATTTAAAAAAAGTATTCATATTGATTAAATCATTATATAAGAATAAATTTTGACAAAATATTTAAAGTATTTTATTATATTATTGATAAAGACATGCAACAAAATAATTTTGTATACCATATAACACATTTTTTTCAATTCAAAATAAGTGTCTTATTTATGTAATAAGTCTCTTACAAAACTATTAGCTAATATTTATTTACATCCAAATGAAATACACAATAAGAATATTTATAAAAATAAAATTCAACTATTCAAAATCTAACATGTCGTTTTCAAAAGTATTTTCACTTTAGAAATTGAAAATAGGTTGATAAATTATTCTTACTATTTGTAAGATAATATAATTATAATGATTTTATTTATAATTTAACTAGGTTGTTGTTTTTGTGTGTATAAATGAAAACGATGGATTATGAACCACATGAACTTAATATAAAACAATTTAATTTGATTACTATTGATAAACTTCTTCTTCTTCAAACTATGTCGTTGCTTTTGGTTGTATAGATAAAAACACTGGATTATAGACCATCCTCTTCTTCTTCTTCTTCAAACTATGTCGTTGTTTCTATTTGTATAGAACAAAATGATGAATTATGAACCGGATGAATTTAATACAAAAATAATTATTTGATTATTTATATTATTACTATAAGTCTTATATTTATTTTTTTATTTTTGAAAGTTATTTTATATTTATGAAAAAATTGTGATTATATGCATTGTGCCATGTAATAGAGAACAAATTCATTTAGAAAAAATATCAATTGTCAATTTAATAATAATAAGATCTACTCATATGGTCCACTTATATGATTTGATTAAACAAATATAGAGATTCGTATAAACCATATTATTGGTTTTACCAAAGTAATATTTAGATTAATTATACATATAGTAATAGTTTTGGGAGGGGAAAAAAGACTAAAAATAGACTACTCTCTCTTTATATATTGTAATATTATTATTTATATGAAATCTTAAAATAACAATAATCATATATGCTATTAAAGTTTAAAAACAAAATTGTAGTTAATTCAATGTTGCAATATGAAGAAAATGAATTAATATATATATATAATTATATTTTTGTACTTGGTTATATTCTAGTTCTAATTTCAGTTCTTCAGATTGGTATGGTTCGATTTGATTATAAAAAAATTGGAGCGGTTCGGTTTAAAGAAAGTCAAATAGTCAATAGATATTTATCGATTTGAAGTGCTTTCAGTTCAATTTTCGATACAATTCAATTATCATCAATACCTGTGCCCACCCCTAGCCTCATGTGCCTTCAATCGACTTCTCTCATTTAACGTTGACAACATTTCACCAAAGTTCATCATCCTTTTTCTCATTATATTGATCGTCTTAATTTGTGCATGTATATCAATGTGTGAAAATGTAAAATAGAAGTTACTGTTAAAAATAAAATCCTCCCCACATCCCACATTCAACCATAGGGGTAAGTAAACAAATAATTGAAAAATAAGACAAAAATAACAAGCCAGAATACAAGAATTTACATGAAAACTCCAAATCCAGAGAAAAACCACAGCCCACAGAGAGAAAAATATTACTGTATGAAAAGCCTTCACACAAACCCTCTCTCTCTTGACATGAAAATCAGCACACCCTTACAAACCTTTGAAATTCACACTTTTCTCCGAACTCTCTATACTAGAATCAACTCAACTCTATACTAAAGAATGCAAGAAAGGATTTAAGAAGAATTAAATACAAAGATTAAGGTGTATTTAATTGGTGTACTTGAAACCTACATCAATGGACTCCTTAAATAACTTCAAGAGGCCTCCAAGCTTTGTTTCATAAGCAGTGTAGGACAAAAAGCATCTTTTATCTTTGTAAAAAATTCCAAGAGTTTGTTTCAAGAGCAATGTGGGACAAACTGTCTTTAGTTTTGTCACAAAACTCAACAAACTCCACCTTGACAAAAATAAAAGAATATCCATTGTCTTTATCGATAAATCATCTTTTATTTTGGCACAACTCCAAACAAACTCCAACTTGACAAAAATAAAAGAAAATCTATTGTCTTTACCAATAATCATCATTCTCAAAATAGAGAACAATCATAATCCACCATATAAGTAGTTCACTTACAATCACCAACGGCACATGTCGATAAAATCCCGCTGAAAATTTATGGTGTTACTCCCATTCTTGGCTTCCATGGAAATCATTCAGCAATCGACAATATTTCCACTACACCCTACATCAATGCCAAGTCGATGCCCTGTGTAGATAAGATTTCCACTACACCCTACATCTATGCCAAGCCAATGCCCCGTCTAGACAACATTTTCACTACACCCTGCATTCATGCTAAACCAATATCCAGTGGACCTGCTAACATCACCACCTCCTTCTTCATGACAACTATTGACATACCATATGGATATGTCACTCCTTCCTCATGACAACTATTGCCATGCCATAAGGATACACCACTCCTTCCTTAGAGGAAATATTCATCAGTCGCAATATTAGCATTAGTTTCAAAGCTATTTGCCATATTAGCTCCACCTTTTCCTGGATAGTCCCACCTTTTATACCCTTTGTTCTCCACTCTTCCAACAAACAGTGGTAGAACCTCAGCAGCTATTTAACTTGTTGGAATCGCCTAAAAGCGGTCCTAGCCTTTCCTTTAGAACCTTGTATAACCTAACTTGTATTAACATACCTTTGACATGTACTTGCCATAAGCCAAAGATGATCCTCCCATCAATTTTCTCCACCTCAAATGTAAATCTCATTTAATCAGAGGACTTTGGCATACTTACTTGACACCCCTGACCTATCAAAAATTGTCTCAAAGATTAACGTTTCTGATGTGGAAGATCAAATTGTGCTGCAACCACAGAGCATACTTAGAATTCCAAGAAACCTCAACCCGAGCTCTGATACCACTTGTTAGGAATAAAATCCTTCCTGGATCCAACATCCAACCATAAGGGTAATTAAATAAATAATTGAGAAATAAGACCAAAATAACAACATGCCACATCACAAGAATTTACGTGAAAACTCTAAATTTGGAAAAAAGAAAAAAAAACCCATAGCCCATAGAGAGAAAAATATTAATGTATGAAAAGTCTTACAATTACACAGACCCTCTCTTTCTCTCTCTCTCAACCCCAAAATCACCACACCCTTATAAATCTTTGACTATACTAGAATCAACTCAACTCTATAATAAAGAATACATGAAAAGATTTAAGAAGAATTAAATATAAAAATCAAGGAGTATTTTAATTGGTGTACTTGAAACCCACACTAACTGACTCCTTATATAGCTTCAAGAGGCCTCCAAGGTTTGTTTCATAAGTGATGTGGGACAAAACCATCTCTTATCTTTGTCATAAATTCCAAGCGTTTGTTTCAAGAGTGATGTGGGACAAACCATCTTTTATTTTTGTGCACTAATCCCAACAAACTCCACCTTGAAAAAAATAAAAATATCCATTGTCTTTACCAACAAATCATCTTTTATTTTTGGCACAGATCCCAGAAGTGACATCATCATTTCTTGTCAATAAACAACATAATGCCTCCTCATTGTTGGAGATTATTCAAATTGTTTGTGAAATTTCAAATGTTACATGTACTCTCTTGCATCTAGCAAAGAAATGATTCATGATTGGTCAAGTATTTTGACTCAACTATATCTGTAGCGCCCCGTGCCCGAAAAACAAGACTCGGGTCGTCACTGTGAGATGTAGACTATACTTGACCAAAAACCATTTACTAAAACCATTTAAAAACCAGCAGAAGACTTAAAGGAAATACGAGTTTTAAAATGTTTTAAAAGAATTTTTGTGATACAAAAAGGTTTCAAAGTAAATTTTGGTTTTAAAAAATAAATTTAAAAAAAATATCACATTTTAAAAAGGAAGTTCCACAATATAATGCTGTTTAAAAGACTCGTCTCATATTCATCCACAATTTCTGAGTCAAACGACCCCTATATAATATAATAAGTCCCAAAAGGAACTTAGTACAAATGTAGCATCCAAAACACTAACATTTTTAACTTAAACATACTATAAGTTCATAAGTCTACTTAAGTATAACAAAACGATAAAACACCGAAAGAGAGCCTTGCCAGTAGCTACTCATCTCCGTCAGATGTCGGACCTGAAATTTTAATATAGCATCATGAGACAACTTCCGGAGGAGTAGCCCAGTAGGATAACTAATAAACACATTGTACTAATTAAACTAATTAACAAGTCGATTATGTTCACCCATCCAGACCCACACATAGTTGTGAGTCTGTATTCTCTCTAGCGGATGCGGTGGGCCTGTATTTTCACTCGCGTTGCTGCGGGCCTATATTCCCACTAGCAGTGTAGACAGTGGGCTTATATTCCCACTCGTAGATAGTGTGGGCCTATAGTCCCACTACCCGACCCAATAGCCAAATGAAACACCAAATCCAAAACATTAACCAATCTAACTATGCAAGATATTTAAATTACCCACTTAATCTAGTTGGTGTGCGGGGATAGCTTCGGGACAACATGACTTGCTTGTACTGCACTCGACATGGTTCACACTTAGACGATTCCCTTAATTTTAACTTATCAACCAAAATTATTCTAACTAAGGTCATAGGATTCATCTACTCAAAACATTGCACAAATAACACATTTAAGAATAATTTATATAAATCCGCACTAAATCAAAGATGTCAAATAATTAGTATGTCACATATCATTGAGTCACATTGTCACCTTATAGTAAATAATCTCTTTAAAATTCTACAAAATATTATTAATCATGAATTATACATGCATGTTAATAATCCATCACATACCAACATTTTAAAACAGTTTCTTAAAATATAAATCATACAATTTTACAAAAATACGTTTCTAGCTTAAATTTTACAAAATCGGTCCCCTGGTTGGTCTAACATGTAAAATTCAATATAAATTGTACACATCTCCAAAAACTTCAAATTTTTAATATAATTCCCTACTGTACTTAGTAATAGATAGTATAACAATTTTGAAAAATAATCAACATAAAAGTTTATAAAAATAAAAACCAAGGTGCACAAACTTAGTGCATGTGGGGTGTGTGTGTTGGCTGAATTTTGTGGAGTCTTGGGATGGTAGATTCGATCTCCATCACCTCTCTCTAATACCATAACATGATTATGTTATATGGTGTATTTTGATACATCATTTATAAAATCATGTATTGATAAATTATGTAATAAAAATCCCATATATGTAAATAATATAATTATGAACACATATGATATAAATAATATAAATATGATACACATAAAATTATATTGTCATAATAATACAAGTTTCAAATTTCAGGAGATTAAAGAATTAGGAGTTTTCAAAATTTCGATCGGAAAAGTGCACATGTAAAGTCCTACGTAAAAATGATAAAAGAAATTTCTATATTCCCTATAAATATATTTCTACCAAAATCAAATATAATATTCTCATGCATCAATGTAAAGTATTTTCTAACCCATTTCATTTATTATTCACGTGTCGAGTGAGTCAAATCGCATGCCGGTTTTATCAAAAGCTTATCCTTCAAAACTCAACACATCTTTGTATAAAATTTATTAGTATATTTTAAATCGATAATCTCCATTATAGAGTGAGTATTTTCCAATATATTCATGAACAATTTGATATTTAATATTTAATGAAATTTTAAATGCAAAATAATATGTTATACAGTTTTGGAAATTGGGGTGTTACAATATCCTTCTTTTTTCTCCATTAGTAGTAAAAGGTTTCCTTTAGTCATTTTTCCATTTATCTGTTTTTTTCTTCTTTTTTTTTTCTTCTCGACAAGCATACCAGCAATGTCAAGGTTATGACACTTTTAGCAAATATCTTTTTCATCATTACTATTCTTATGGCATCTAACTCTCTCCATCTTCAACCCCTATGTCACCCATTCACTATTTTATGATGCATACTCTTCATCTTCAGATGGTCCTTATGATATTTCACTATTGGTTGAAAGTTTTAATAATTACAATAAGTCAATGGTAAAAAGAAAAATACTCAAAAGTTTGGAAGAATTATAAAAAGTGAAGGTCCAAGGAAATCGAAGGCAAAGTGAAAAATGGTATATTTCTTTTTGGTGATTCAAGGTAAGGTTCTAGTGACTTGAGAAAACATAAAGATAAATGTCATAGAAGGCAATTCGAGGACATAATTGAAAGTACCATAATAGCGAGACTAACCTATAAGACATCTTTCAAGTACAACATTTATGAGTGTAAATAAATGTTTAAGGCATTTCTATTTTATTGTATTGGTTTGATGTATTATTTGACATTGAAATTCCATGATATCGATAACTAGGATATCTGATCACGCATGGGCTGGTGGTCATGGAACAAGTCTCGGTGGTTGAGATCATCAATATTCCAAGTCATATAATCTATGAGAACGAATTTTGTAAGTTCCAAATACACTTGTAGTGAGCGGTAAGTCACTCGAGAAGTGGTCATAATTGTGGATGTGATGTTCATCCCAAATGATCACATTAAACTAATCCCGCACCAGAACTCAAACCATTTTCTAGCTATAGTGGCAACAGGAAAATTGAAGTTCTAGTTTCTATAAGTGTTTGAACGAGTCCTTAAATTGTTCACATGCATGTGGTCCTGTATGAAGAAAATTTTGCATTTGAGTAGTTTCTTTAACATCTCTTGAGAGGCCAAATGAGGGACTTTGGTTGTAATGTAACTATGTTTATGATCAATGTAGTGGCAAGACATAATTTGTTGGCCCGTAGAGTAATCTTTTGGACCATTTCCCTATACTTCCTTCACTCGTTGTATTCAACAAAGTGTAGGAATATGTGCTCTTGCAACCAATTATTAGGATGGCAAAAAAAATACATAAACTAAATACATTATTTATGAATATAAATAAAAGTTGAAGACATTTCTTCTCGGTAACTAGGACGCTTGGTCACACACGGATTGGTGGTCATAGAAAAAGTATTGATGGTTGAGACCACAAATTTTCCAAGTCAAAGAATCTACGAGATGGTATATCGTATGATTCAAATGGGTTTGCACTGAGCAGTACATCACTCTAGGAGTAGATATCCCATTCCATGGCTATCCATGCTGAGACACCACATTGTATACAATGAAGACCTTGGACAAGCACCCAATTAGAACATAAGAGATATGATCTCATTAAGGACCAATGGATTGACAAGAGTTTGTGAGGATCATTATAGTTATTAATGTTAATCATGGAACTGTATTAAATGACCATGCCCTAGACATTAATTGAAGAACCGAGCGAAGGAAGCATATGTGCACGGTAACTACGGATGAAAGGTTCTCACGTTGAATTCATCTTTTACCTGAGTCCTTATAGCAGTGTTTGCTGACATGAAAGAATTTATGTCTTGAGTACCTAAGACTTGAGATATCCAAATGTGATTAATTAATTGAATTAGTTAGTCTTGGAATTAGATTTCTTTCTTATGGACTAGGAGAAATGATGAACCAAAGGGCTCACACGCATAACAAGATTCTAGTGCATTTGAACGAAGACAAATACTTAATTAATCATGGATAAATTAATTATTGGGTTAAATAATGTTTGTTGTACAAATTAATTATTTGAGTTAAAGTAATTATTATACATGGATAGAATTAATTATTGGGCTAATTTTATTTATTGAACAAATAATTAAGTTGGCCCAAATAATGCTAGAATTAAATAAATTAATTGTGGAGTAGTCTTTTGGACTTAGGAATTAATCAAGTTCAAGAAGACCACTTAAGGCCTCATCTTGGAGATAGACTCAACACATGAGCATTAGGACTCTTAAGCCCACAAGGAGTCCACAAGGAACAGGAGTCCTAAGTCCACAAGGAATCCACGAGGTGTAGGACTCCTAAGTCCACTAAGAGCCCACAAGGAGTGGGACTCCTAAACCCACAAGAAGTAGGAGTTCTAAGCCCATTAGGAGTGAGACGCCCAAGCACACAAGGCATAGGACTCCTAGACCCATAAGGAGGTAAAAGGATCAATATAAATAAAATTCCCGAAGAGAGAATTAAGTTGTAATGAACGACGACAATTAACAAAAAGAAGTCGTGAATATGATAGGTTGTTACTGTAGATGTTAAATCATTAAGTTGTATTATTATATTATGAGAAGTGATGTTTGTAATGATTGCATGATTGATTAATGATTAAAATTATAGTCAAGAACTCTAAATTAATGATTGGTGATGGATGATTGATTGGTGTGCACCATCATAGTTTCTCTATGCATTATGTGGAGTTCTTGCACCTAGTTGAGCAGCCCTAGTCTATCTATACCTGAACCAAGCTTCCACCCACACAAAATTGCCTCTATGCTCAACCCCTATTAAGCAACAATAGAAACGTTGTTCTCCATTATTTGGTGTGCGCGCTTCATGCATGACCATCTAGCCAGCACCAAAAGTGCACTCTGGATGTTCAGGTTCTATGACCAAAATAAAATTGTAATTTGAGAAAAAAAATACTTAATAACATCATGTATAAAGAAAATACAAAAAAATACTGCAAAACAAACAAATATATATCATAACATAACAAAATAAATATAAATAGGTCACTTAAAATACATATAACGTTACTAGCGTGGTCCAAAGCTTCTAATATACTTCAAATCATGACATAGTCCAAATAAAAATACATATAAGAAAACAAATTTATCATGACAACTTAATTCCCTCAGGCCTCCCATACAACATTCACTATCTCATCCCCAACCTGCCCCCTTTCGTTGATGGATAGGTGGTTACGATAAGTTCTTTGTGATAATATTAACTCATCATCCTAGTAGTGTGGATAACTGCCATCAAATAAGGGATCCTCCAAATCCATTCCCTATATGAAATTGTGCACGACGTAGGAAGCGAGCACCATAAATATCTGTAGCTTGACATAACCTATCTCAATTTCGAAAATTCTCTTAAGTACACCAAAACAACACTTGGTTGAATTTCTAAGATGAACAAGGCGCTGATTGAAGTGTAGGAAATATCTCTGCCTTGGTAGCCAATTGTTAGATTGGCCGAAAAGATATAATCCAATTACATTATTTATTAATTTAAATAAAAGTTTAAGACATTTCTTATTTATCGTATATATTTGTGTTTACATTATATATGAAATTGAAATGTTATGATTTCGGTAAATAGGAGACTTGGTTACACACGGGTTGGTGGTCATCGAATAAGTTTGGTGGTTGAGATCATAAATGTTCCTCTATTTTTTCGCCTAAATTTCTTACTACTTTTGGTATGCCATGTGGAATTATTTTATTCATCATTATAATTAATTAACTCATTTGGATGAGTCATATTTTTTGGAAAATTTTCATTATATTTTCATTGAATTATTCAACATAATAAGTCAAACTTGCAACTATTTTACTAAATTACAAATCTTCACTTAATTGCAAATCTTTTCTTCAATTTTTGGTTTTATATATATAAGTCAAACTTGCACAATATATAATTTTGGTTGTATAAAATTATTTAGGATTATTTCTTAATGGAAAGGTCGAATTCATTATGATAATTTTATGGTGTTAAATAATTAATTGATTGTTTTAATATTTATATTAAATTTTAGATGGAAATCAATATGATAATACCTTATCTTATTAACAATTTTTTTTGTACTATTGTTGAATGACTAAGTAATATTCATATATAATTTTTAATTTGATTTTTTTATTAAATTAAATATATGTGTGATATTATATAAAAAGGTACGTGTTAAATTAAATTAGTGCATATATTAACATCAATTGCAATTACATTATATATATATATATATAGTGTTAACAATATAATTTTAACATATCATTAAATTTAAAAAAAAACACCAGAATTTAATATGAAGGAGAGATTTGCGCTCAACAGATTCTCACTTCCTAATATATTTATCACTTATTTTTCTAGTTGGACACAAAATACTAATCAGCGTAATCAATTTCAATTAATTATTCCATTATCTCTCATTCTTCTCGCACAAAATTAATCGGCCTAATATCGATGACTCTCTTTTTTCTCTCATTTCTCTCTCCCATAAAAATGGTTGCACTCTCTCTCTCTCTCTCTCTCTCTCTCTTCCCCTCCACCTCAATCACTTTCAAAAAATGTCGAATGTTGTTTTTGAATCTGCTAGAAGCTCCATCGACTAATCTCCAAATATATATTCTACTTAACATTGGTCGGTAATTGTAATAATATTATTGCTCTTCTTATAGCCTGCGACTAATAATCAGATCTATCTATTAATGCTTGAGGATTCGACGGTTGTTGTCTGAATGTTTGGGCTTCTATGGACGATATGGCTAGATGGGTGTAGTTAAAGATGACAAATTTAGAGGGTGAGGGTGGGTTGTGGGTGCTAATACAATAGATTGAGTGATAGAATGCATAGCAATATTTTTATATACTCATTTTGTAATTTGAGTTGTATTCTCTAATCTTCTGCTAATATAAAAATTACAGATTGATTATCTAATCTTTCTGATTTTCTGGCCAGATCACTTTCCTCGCAACTTCATTGCTGGTTTCAAGATGCGATCTCCAATTGAGGTAATTTCATCCACTAATTTATGATGTTTTGTCATATTTTATGCATCTGTCATTTGACAATTAGGATTTTCATTCATTATATGAATTGCTCTGGAAATATTTTCAATGGAATAATATCAACAATCAATACTAACAACAATATAAATTATATATGTTTATGTTTATATAAATCTCAAGAAATTTGTGTGACTGTAGCTATCAATCTTTTGTAAGCTTCAAACTATTTTTTGCTATTATTTAACTACATCTATCATTTATGTGCTATTTTATGTGTGGGAGTAATTATGTGTGTTTGTTGTGATTTCTATCTTTTATTCTTCTCCTTTATTTTTTGGATTTTGAAATTTAGGTTAACATGTATTTTGAAATAAAATTTTGATGTTCAAAATTTCAAGGGAGTAGAATGATTATGAAAATAACAGAATCTGTGATATCATGTCTGCCTTCAGATCATCCGTCTGAGTCCCTCCATCCATTGTCGTCAAGAACATCCATCAGAACAACTAACAATTTATTATTCAAATCCTTCAGTTTTTTTTTTTTTTTGCCTCAATCTAATAATCAAATTTTTATGCCCCAACTTGTGAAAATGTCTCACATAATCAGTACAAATTTACAATTAAGTTTGCTTTAAACACACTAGATCAATTTATGATGACTTCACTTAGAGATGCATGAGATATTCACTGGAAAACAAAATGGTTGTCGTTTGATCTATGTTCCATTTGAAGCTTCGTATTATATAGATGCTTAATTTAGTCATATAAAATTTAGATCCTTATTTTTGTATATCGAGATAAGACTAGCAGCTGCAATGCAACATCGAAAATTCACATTTTGGAACATTACTACTTGACACTTAATTTAAATATTTTTCAATATTCCAAAAGATGTTACTTTAAAACAAAGAAGTTTTATTGAGAAATCATATGGCGAAAAAAAAAATATTATAGCTTGTGCAAAATCTTCATTTACACAATAGAGACAATTTGATAAAATAGTTAAATTTTAGAACCTTTAATTACTTGGAGAAGCCTACACAATTGGAGTCGAAACCATGGCCAAGCCATCCTTCTCGACCTCTTTACCTAAAAAGGTGAGGGGATGAGTGTTAGAAAACACTCTGTGAGCTACCTCTTTTACCCACAAGAATACATAAGCATGAAAAAATAACAATTTACATCGCATAGAAGCACGTTGTACATTGAAGCACTTCACATATGACCATATGTCATGAAAATCCTGTAATATGTATACTATTTACTTATTATAATACACATAAGAGCACATCAATCTTGTTTGCGACACGTTCGCCCTGCTTGACCATTATGAGTTCGGAAGCTACGCAAAGTGATCTTTCTATTAGAATTTTGTACGGGTCATACCCGCAAATCTTTGTCATATATGTACAGTATTATCCGTATACCTTACACATTGTGTGCCTTTACTGCGAATCTTGCAAATAAGAAATCATATATTAACATTGTGTTCAAAGAAACATGTCATCAAAACCAACACCATGTCACATTTAACTTTCACAATACCAACACATATCATAGATAATTGCCATATAATCATGCATATTTTCTCCGTAGAATCGTGTCAGCTTATTTCCATCGATACATTGTTGTGACTATACAATACATTCAATTCTATCAATTTTTAATGAAGAACTATTTTCTTTTTGAACTTATACAAATATATTATTTTAGATAAAAAAATAAAAAAGATTATTATTTTATAACTACTTACTATACATTATATCATCATAAAATAAGGTTATATCATAACAAAACTCATTAACAACAATATAAATTTCAAATATTTTTAAATTATGTATAATTTTACTATGATTAATATAAAGCCTTAAAATATTTATGTAACGTCCCAAATTCACATTGCAACATTACTACCAGATACTTAATTTAAATATTTTTCAATGTTCCAAAAGATGTTACTTTAAAAAAAAGAAGTTTTATTGAAAAATTATATGGCGAAAATAAACATAATATAGCTTGTGCAAAATCTTCATTTACACAAAAAATACAATTTTGATAAAATAGTTAAATTTTAGAACACTTAATTAATTGGAGAAGTCTACACAGTTGGAGTTGAAACCACGGTCAAGCTCATCATTCTCGACCTCTTTACCTGAAATGGTGAGGGGGTGAGTGTTGGAAAAACACTCACTGGACTAACTTTTTTACCCACAAGAGTACATACACATGAAAACATAACAATTTACATCTCATAAAGGCACATTGTATATTAAAGCACTTCACATATGACCATAAATCATGAATCTTGTAATATGTATAATATTTACTTATTATAGTATATATAAGAGCACATCAATCTTGTTTGGGACGCACCTTGTCCCGCTCGACCATCATGAGTTCGGGAGCTATCCGAAGTGATCTTTCGATCAGGATCTTGTACGTGTCATACCCGCAAATCTTAGCCATATCTATGTAAGAAAATTTCCGTACACTTTACACACTTTGAGGCTTTACCGTGAATCTCGGACTATATCAGCTTACTCCAATAGAAATTTTTCAAATAAGAAATCATATATTAACATTATTTTCATAGAATCATGTTATCAAAACCAACATCATGTCACATTTAACTTTAACAATACCAACGCATATCATAGATAACCACCATATAATCATGCATATTTTTCTATAGGATAATTTAACAAACTGCAACACATGATTAGTGTGATAGTATCACTCACCTCATAGACAGGCACTAATTGTTGTTACTTTTAATAAAGTTTGTCCTATAGTTCCTTAGGCCTCCGGAGCTCCTACAATAGGAAAAGTCCTTTTATTAGTCTTTAAAATTGTGAAGAGGTTTACTCAACCATTAAGAGAAACTTGAAAGTTTTACAATCTCATAAAGCGATCTAGAAGATTTTAGGAAGCAAAAAACGAGGACTAACTTTTATAAAAGTTGTGAAAACAGGCCTCGTATTGAACTTATCCACGTTCTGTTCTCAAAGTTTGTGCACAGTATATAAATACAAAACTTCATCTTTCTCAATATCAAACTATAGATGATGAAATTTGTGATAATTTTCCACTGATTTGAGCCTAATTGGACTTAAAACAAAGATTTTATGATTATTCGATGTGTTTATTTATTGCACAGCAATAACTGAATATTTTATAAATCAAAAAATATATGTAGGAAAATGATGAATTTTGAACTGTAGAAATTAGACTCATTTTGAAGTATTATATAAAAATTTCGAATCATTCTGAGAAGAATTTCTATATATTTTGAATTTTTGAAGTCGAAGTAGTTGAAGATGTAAATTCTGCACAGCCGTAGGAAATATCATAACTCATAAATTATAAATTAGATTGTCTTGAAAATTTTTTGAAAGATGAAAACCACCTATAGGAATGACATATTTAAATTGAAGAGATTTGGATAAATATAAACCTGTATTCCAAATTTTCAAATCAGAATAGCAACACTTTATAAATGTGGATCTGGAGTAATAGAAAATTCATATTAAATAAAAATGATATCCAATTAAAATAAAATTTTAAATCTGACTTGAAATCATATCATTGAACAACATATTCAAAGTTCAAAGGATTTGGATATTTAAACTATATTTTTGAATTTTAAAATAAAAAATGTAGGAATTTTAAAATTTGGATATCGAGCGATAGGAAACTAATACAAAATAAACTTGATATCCAATCGGATTGAAATTTTAACCATGGAATGAAATCATAAGAAGGAATAATATATTAAAATTTCATAAAATTCGGAGATGCATAATTAGAACTTTTGAATTTTTAAAGAATAAGAGTATCTGAAAGTTGGAAGGAACGAAAAAGTTATTGAATAAACGATGGCGGCTCAATTGGAAAATTCCAACCTGATATACCCTAATTTATGAGTGTTAATCTATAATTAATCCAACTAACCAAATATATATATATATATATCCAGTCTTAGTATCCTATTGGGCTCCGAGCCTAGGAACTTGGAACTTTTAATATTAAATCTAATTTTATTAAGGTCAATTATAGCTTAAACAAATTCAAATCATGGCCCAATGTTAATCAAATAACTTAATCATGTTTTTTCTTTATTTCATTCCATATAAAAATTATACAATCATAAAAAATAATATAATTACAATATTTTCATAAATTGCAAATTAAATCATGAAATGATTTTATAAAATCATGAAATCATAAAATTTAATATATTATAATATTTCATAATCTCAATTATCATTCTATTAATTTAATTCAATTAGTCATACATAAACCATGAAAATCAAGATCTTATAAGTGCACATAAAATCATAAAATTTTCTAGTGAATCACTGAATATGCTCTAACTTCAATTTCACACCTAAAATCATAAAGATATTAATTAGAATATTTTATTGTGAAGTCATAGAATTCTCACATGAATACTTAGAAAACTTTGATATTATTAATCATGAAATCGTGATCATTATTATTTTCATAGAAGCAATTTTAACAATGTAATAAAAATTCGGGTTATCACATACAAGAAAAAGAGAAGTACAAGATATCAAAGTGTTTGAAACATCTATAGTTTCTCCTAACTCCTCCCAATTTTTTTTTTTTTTTTTTTTTTTTATATTGGCAAGCCTTTTTGTTTTTTGGCAATGTCTTCTTGATTTATCAATATGTTTGTAGATGTTAATTTTACTTATCTTGCAGGTATTGGGAGAAATTCCTACATTTCAGAGCTCTACATTGGAGGAGTTGGGTGCCACTTACTGAGGCTAGCAAACAATATTGATTTTCAGCTACCTCAATATCTCCACAATTCAGATACTTATATGATTTGCATGCGTCATTAGTCTGATTTTTCATTACATTATGCTACTATATGACATCTTGATATCAGAAGGTCAAACAAGCTTGCAGATGATTATATGACCATGGAGCTTATGGTTCCTGAAAATCTGGTGGTTAGGATGATTGAAAGTTTTGGAGCCAACATCTCATGATTAGAAATGAGTCTTCAAATCTTATAATTTCAATAAGTTTGCGATATCTTCTTACGATAGTTTTGATGCTACAAGGCTTCATGAGAATTTATTTAGACTCTTTTTTCTAAAATAAGTAAAAGGTTAGCAATGATTATGACTCAAAAGTCCTAAATCTCCTTCTAATTCCCCAGTAATAATCTTATGATTATGTATGCACCTTCATTTATGGTTTAAACTGATTTGTTCTTACCATTAAGTTATAATGATTTTACTATTTTATGGTGCATATTATGACTATTTTTTAAACTTTATTGTAGATAATAGCTTCAAACATTACTACTATTGTAGATATTAATATAATGAAGAAAATTTGAAAGATAAATTAGTAGAGATCTAATTGCAGTAAGTACCTAGAACCTTAGAGAAGATGCCGGTCAGTACACGGTGCCTCCCCAAAACACCAAAATCAACACTACCCAGAACCCTAACAAAAGACCTTGGAGACTACCCTTAGTTAGATAAGGTGACGGTTCCTCGGGGTTGTAATCTCTAATGAAAAAGATAGCTCCATGAGCAAAAGCTCCCTTTTCTTTTTATTGTCTGAATATTCAAGAGCTAACTTGCTAAACGTTTTTAATCTTTTTTTCCCTTTTCTTTTTATTGTCTGAATATTCAAGAGCTAACTTTTCGTCATTACTTATGGTAATTTTTTTTCTTTGAAAACCAAACCTGTTGCGTGCTAAGCTTGAACTTTTCTAGTTTCATTCTTTCCTTTCACCTTTCTTTCATCAGAAAGTCCGTGCTTCGTCGCTTCCGGATCTTGCTTCGCGGAATAAGTGAACTAAGAACTCAGATATCATGAAAAGAAAGATACATCCTTTCGCCAGGCGGAAAGTCTTATCCAGAAACTGCTGACTACACCGAGCCTCTCTCCGAGACAGTGCCCAGATCGTTACGCCTTTCGTGCGGGTCGGAACTACTCTCTCTCTCTCTCTCTGTGTGGTGGCAAAAAGGGTGGGAGAGGCTAAGCTTGGAGCCTTATCTCTCTCTCTTTCTGGTGGCAAAAAGGGTGGGAGAGGCTAAGCTTGGAGCCTTACTTTTCTTAAAAGAGGAAAGAGATTAAACCTATTGCAACTAATACAAAAAATATTATTGGTGGCGTTTTTTTTTCTTTTCTATTTAAAAAAAAAAAGTTAAATCACAAAATCCCAATATTTTTATGTGAAGAATGATTTGATAAGTTTGTAATTGACTAATAATGATTACAAAAGGAGACGGGGGATTCATGTACAGGTGATTACTTTTATACTCTCTGCTTAGCTTAATTTGTTATTTAAACTTCATAATGTAATATACCCACTGCAGGATTGGAGTTTCTTCTGAAATATTAATTGCTTAACATTAATGAATCTTATTCATATGGCTAAGTGTATCAAATTATAGGCAAAGTTTCTGCTGAATTATGACAGAGAGAGAGAGAGAGATAACTCTCAAGATGGTTTTTTTTTATTATAATTATTGTATGATTGAATTGAGCCAAATTCATACATTTATGTCGTCAAAGCTAAATAATAATTTGTTCCAAGATTTATTTTTTCTCTTTCATAAAACAGCCAAAATTATACATAAATTTTCTAGAATTTGTAAATTAATAAAGTTTTGATTTAATTTGCAGTTTGTTTTTAATTAAATTTTATTTTTCAATCACTTAACTAATTAATGAAATATAAAACATTTACATCATTACAAATAAACATTATCTATACCTTTTTTACAGTAATAACTTAATAATTATTGTGTGCATTACTCATATTTCATAAATCATAATTTTTTTTTTATATAATATACACATATTAAATAACATTCACACTAAGTATATTGTATTGTGCATCGCACGGGTAACATATTTTGGAAAAAAAAATACAGATACATTAACAGTTTCTAATAATGCTTATGTTATTATACATATATATATATATATCCACATATTTATTTATTTTTTGTTAAATTATAAATATATAATTTACGTATCTTTCACTTTTTATCAATTTATAAATTTAATAAAATTTTCTTTATAATTTAATTAGTTTTAAAATAGAATACTCAATTATAAAAATATACAAAGTTCTTTATCAATTCTTCGATATGAATAAAAAATATATATTAAAATAAGATACTTATTATTAATATAGTTATATTTAGAGTGAGAATATATACAGTACAATACAATACAAATATTCAAAAAAACAATTAAATATTATATAATATGTAATATCACAATATTGATTATATATATGCTTAGAAATAATTATTAAAATTTCAATTTACATTTAATAAATTTAAAGATTTTAATATTTTAAATATTAATTGATTAATTTGTGTAAATAATTATTATATAAATTAGAACATCATTTTGTTGGGATAATTTTTTGTTTTATTAAATAACCATAAATAATTCAACAATATATATATATATAGAATACACATAATACGTACACTATTATCTTAAATTTTAGATATGTTTATATAACATATATATCATTTCCTTATTAAAATAGATTTCAATTGAAATTTAAAGGGAAAGACATCGCACAGGTCATTTTGTGATAAATCTAAATGATGTGTAGCATCGTTATATTCTTTATTCTAAAAAATATAATAAACAATTCACTATTATTTATTCTATTTATTTTAAAGATATCTATCTGGTAATATTTAATATTTATATATATTGTATTGTTTAAAATATAATTCATTTTAAAAATTATTTCAAATTATATTTTTTGGAATGATTTTATTATTTATGTGGAGTCCGATTTAGATTTTTAAGGGTTATAGTTTATTAATTTATTAAAGTTTTACTTATATAATTATTAAGTATATTCATTTGAATACAAACAGAAGATTACAATATTCAGAGTCATTTTTTCTTTTTATTAACAAAATATAATTTTATTTTAATAAATCTTAGTGATTAACTATTCGAAATAATGTTATTAATGTTTATTGTTGTTTTATACTTCATTTATATTCTATTAATTTATTTAATATATTTATAATTTATCAAAAAATTAAATAATATCATTATTCCAAATAAATTAATTTAATTAATATATATTATTATAATATTTTTTAAAAGTTTAAACATTGTCAGTTTATTTTACAAGAAATTTTCAATAAATGATATCATTTTTAACTTTATATTGTTGCTCAATAAATAACATCAACATATATTTAATATTTTAAAATATATAATTATGTATTTGTTTTTTGTAATAATTTGCATCAATATATATGTTATATAAGATTTGCATTTAATACGTTCATTAATTATATTATTCTTAACTTAATATGATTAAAATGTAATTTTATAGAATATATATATTACTGAATTTTAATTAGTTATATAGATTAATTATTTAATTTGATCGTATCATATTATATTATTTAGTAATATGTATAATGTTAATGATTATATTGACATATTAAATTTTATTTTTATTTTGTGTTCTTTTGAGAGAATGATGGATATAAACAGAAGTCACCTAAAAATAGCAGCAACAATTTTTTCGCCTAAGTTAATTTCTAAATTAGGAAAAAAATATAATATTAAAAAAACAGTCACCACAATTATAATGTTATAAATAATATTTCTTTTACATTCATCAAACCAAATAAATATTTCTATAAACAATAAATTATGAATATTACAATACAAAAAATTTGGTCAAACTTCTATTTAGAATCATAATCTTTCTATATTAAAAGATTTGATTTTCTTTGAATCATGATCTTTATTATATTTATTTGACACAATTATATTTATTGTTTTTATTGATTATAATATATATATATATATATATATCAGTACCTATGTAAATAAACTTTATAGCATTTTTACGTCGTAATTTTCGTACTAAATTTTGGTTGTTTTTTTTTTCTTATATGGAATAAATAATAAAATTATTTTTAAGAAGCCTATAGACTACCATTATCTATATGTATATATAAAAAGAGAAGTATCGCCTAGAAAATATTAAATTTTGCCTCATAAACAATATTAGCTCCTTTTAAAGTTATAATGTTAAAGTATACATATTTATTTATTTTATCCATGATATATTGTTTCAGAAAGAAATTCTAATCTTTTAGAGATATTCCACTTAAAATTTTTCTAAGGTTCGTGAATATATATATATATATATATATATATTGTAACCATATAATATTTACCATGATCACCAAAAATAGTTTATTTTTAAACTATTGCATTATCACAATCATAAAAACTATTATTAATATTTTTATATGCATACTGTGAACATACATATTTATGTTGTGTTGAAAATATTATATTCACTTACTCTTTAAAATATAATAAATTTATATATGTTTATGTGAGGGATGGGACGTGCACGATTATATATAAAAACAGAAGTCTCCCTAAAAATAGCAGCAACAATTTTTTTCGCCAAAATTGATTTCTAAATCGAGAAAATGTCTAATTTTTTGGAGAAAAAAGTCAGCACAATTATAATGTTAGAAATAATATTTATTTTACATTCATTAAACCAAATAAATATTTCCATAAATAATAAATTATGAAGATTACAATACAACAATTTGCCAAACTTCTATTTTAGAATCATAATCTTTCTATATTAAAACATTTAATTTCTTTGACACCATTATATTTATTATTTTTATTAATTCTAATATATACATATATATGTACCTCTATAAATAAAATTGAAAGCATTTTTTCCGTTATAACTTACTTATTAAATTTGGTTGATTTTATTTCTTATGTGGAATAAATGATATAATTAATTTTAATTAGCCTATAAACTACCATTATCGGTATGTATAGATAAAAAGAGAAGTATCATCTAGAAACATTAAATTTTCCTACATAAACTACTTTATAATTATTGTATTTATTTTTGTATATATCTACATCAATATCTATTTGCATATAAGATATAATAATACAATTTGATTAATAGAACCACATTTTCAATGTTGAAATTACACTTATTATTTTAAAGATATATTAAAATTATGTTGTCTTATTATTATCTATCAAAATATATTTATTGGATTAATCTTTTTATTATTTTTTTTATTTTTCACTAAAAATTTTAAAAGCTTAAAAATTTCTTGTTTCAACTCTATTTTCTATGAAAAATATATGTAATCAATTCTATTTTAACAATTTTTAATTAGACATCCATATTGCAAATATACATATATATATATACACATAAAAATTTAATTATTAAATATAAAATACTTTTTCTTAACTAAATTGTTATATGTTTTTATATTTAACGAAAATAACTAAGTAGATATTGAACTAATCATTCTTTAAATATCAAAGCAAGAAATCAATCTTATAAGATTATGTATATCTTTTGATATTTGTCTATCTGAAGACATAAAAAAAATGAAAAAAATAATATCCTATGGTGGTGATCGTTTTGTTCTTTACTAATAATTTTTGTTAAAAAAATTTGAGATTTACGTGTTTAATGAAATTGAAGAATATGATTATAATTTCTAATTATTTGACAATAATGGCTCTTTTTTAATATTGTAATGTTAATGTATATTTATTTATTTATCTTTATCATTGATGTATTGTTTCAGCATATACATATTTTGTTGAAACAATTTATCTTATCACTGAAATTTTAAAAGAAATTCTAATATTTTAGAGATATCCACTAAAACTTCTTCTAAGGTATGTGAATATATATATATATATAGATATATATTTTGTCAAACATATAAGTTTTACTACGACAACAAAAAAATAGTTTTTTTTTTTAACCAATGCATTTTCACAATCATAAAAACTATTATGTAATATTTTTATATGCTTATTGTAAATATGCATATTTATACTGTGTTGAAAATATTATATTCACTTACTCTTTAAAATATAATAAATTCATATATGTATATGTGGGGGCGAGGCGGGGCGAGGTGAATAAAATTATCATATCATATTAATAATTGTAATAATTTACACCACATATATTTGAGGCTAACTATTGAGCATACTTTGATTAAGAATTAAGAGAAAGAGAGAGGGAGGGAGAGAAATAAATACATATGAATGTTGTATTATACTTGAATTTCAAAATATTATATAAATAAATTAAATTAGAAAAATTCACACAAATAATATATCCGTGCATCGCACAATACATATGAATATTGTATAATATTTGAATTTCATAATATTAGATAATTAAATTAAATTAGATAAATTCACACAACTAATATATCTGTACACGAAAGCTTAACTAGTATAATATAAAATAACAGAACCCATTTCATTCTAGAAATTGTTCAGTTTTCTGTCCAAAACATCCTTCTAAATTGGGCAATACATGTGGTTAAATCTCAACCACACATAAATTATTTATATGTTATATAAATAAATAAAAGATGAGTTATGTTTCGAGAATTTAGGTAAATCTCAATATATTTACAGAATATAAATCATGATTAATGATAGGCATAGTATCTGATTTTCTTGCCTTAATCACATAGTGAGTTTCTCAAAATCAAATCAAAATAAAGTCTATTCAATTCCTACAGTAAAGTTTTTTCATATTGTCTGTGTCGGGGTGTGTGTGTGTGTGTGTGTTTTTTTTTTTTTTTTTGTTTTTAAGTAGACAATTGGGTAAATGGAAGGAAATAGAGGTAGGTGGTTTATGGAAGCTGTGGTTTCAGAACTGGATTAATTAGTCACTCACTGTTGCAACTGCTGGACGAGAGTGGTGGCAGTGAGTTCTGATATACGGGCGATGGTGACAATTGTTGAGGTCTGCAGGTCTTCTTAAATCAATCAAATTAAAAATTAATGCTCTATATATTAAATTATTTTGAATTTTTAATAATAAATTTAATTTTATGTATAGGTTTTATTGGCCCTCTTTCGAATGGCAAAGCATTCTACAACTATTTTAGCATATCTTTTAATTTAGTTATATTTGTTGTAGGGTAGCAAATCAAGATTCTATTTTTCTTCAATTTCGGGTATCAAAGCTATCAATGTCTAGCAGCATTCCTGCCTTCGATCCAAAATTCTCTCTTATTGCATTTTTAAGTTTGTATTTTGTTCCTGCTTTCAATTTGCAGTATACATTTACCAAATGTTTTCATTTGCAATTTGAAAAAATAGTCATTATTTTATATGATTTACTTCCTAGCTTTTCATTGATCAAAATGTTTTTTTTTTCTAAACTACCTCAATATTAATTGTGAATTGTTAAACAAGAATGACAACAAACGAATAGACATAGTTTATATACTATTATAGACTTTCATTTTTTTTAGTTTTATTCAGTTGGAAATATATATATATATATATATATATATATATATGTGTGTGTGTACGCACCCGCACACTCTTATTCATTTTATCTAGATTTCATTCCTCAAGATTTGTGTGCTTCAATATACTTGTGGAGTTTTTTTTTTTTTTTTTTTCTTCCGAGTTTAGTTTCTAGGCCTTTTAGCTAAGTCAATCTTGAATTGTAAAATTGTACTAGAATTAAAGCACATGAAAACAATATGATTAGTAAAAAATGTATTAACAGATTATAGATCTGAGAAAAGTTTGCGGTTTGCTTCTTTATTAGTTTTTCATTTATTTTTCAATGTATCAAGCAATTAGTAAAGAGCGAATTTTTTTATTTTTTTTCATTCGACTGATTGGATATAAGGGAGTTGGTAATTAGTTGGGTTTTTGTTGTAAATATTCATATGTTATGGGGACAACGATATCGAGTACAATAATGGCATTCCATTGGCAACTGATATGGGAGGTAGTATTTTAAATGGTTTTGTGGTTTTATTATATTTTGAATGGTGTTGTTGAGTTGTAATTTTATTTGACACTCTGATCAAATACTTGGTGGGTGCCACTCTTTGTACAAATTCTTGCTTTTGATGATATAATTTGGACTCTTTATATTGTGTGTGCTTAATTTGGAGATGTCTTTTAGTAGTAGGGATAAATACTATTGACTTTCATGTGGTTCTTGCTATTCTTCATTTTTAATTTTTATTGAACTCTCAACACACCCTGGCTTTTTATGATGTTTAACATGTGAGTTAATTAATTAATGATATGTTGAAAGGTGTTCAAGGTTATGAGCATTGAGGTATTTCTAAATTCGTAAGGATGTATTCTCCTTATATTTTGTGATTACTTTCATTTTGATTGAGTTTATTGGATCCTCTTTGGGTTATTTTGAATTGAATTAGATAGAACAATTTTTGTAACATAAGATATTTGTATTCGAACAATTCTTTTTTGTACATTAATAGTATCTACAGTATAATCGGTAGATAATTTTTAAAAAATAGATTTTAAAAGTCCAAAATTAAAAAGACATATATGGATTGTTCATTTTGTTATTCTTGGTCCTCCACTGTTAATTTTCTATAAGATTTAGTTGTTGTTGTGAGTTTATTGATGTTAAGAGAGAAGATGAAAAAGAAGTAAGAAAGGAGAGAAATAAAAATTTTATATTTTATATCATGGATATTTTCATATTTGTTTATTTTTAATTTAAATTTCTTGGAAAGAGCTTAAAAATATATGGGGTACAAAGAATCCCTGCCTATAATGATTTCTGCAAATAATTATAATCATAATTTCACTCGTTCAACTATTAATCTATATTTGTCTTCCTTTATTCATTAAAAAAAAATTATTTTAATAATTATATAATTATCTAATTTAAGTTGTTCAACTATTAATCTATATTTGTCTTTCTTTCATTGCTTTTTTTTTTTTTTTTTTTTTTTTTTAATTCTTCGCATAGAAAGTGTAAGCATATACTATTATTATTTTGTATATATACTTGTGGTTCATCTTTTTCTCACTTTTGAGTATACGGTTCAATCATAGAACTGAACTTGAAACTTAAATTTGGTTAGTTCAAATAATTTTTCTTCTTCTGCTAGAATAAATAAAACTATATACATTCTATAATGTGTGAATTGTTAATGCTTTTCTATTTCAATATTGGGTATGGAGGAATGGAACAAAGTGAGGAAATTCACATTAACATTGTTTCTAGGACTCATCAATGCTACTTTTCTATGAATAACATGTTAGATTGTTTGCATTATCCTGATGTAGATCTTAAAAAATATATGTACATATTACACACTCACACACACACACACATATATTACTCTTATTTTTCTAAAAAGTGTGCATATTATTATTTCTAATATATATGTTCATATGACAATTAAATATGTATGCTACATCATTGCCACATCAATAAGTGTTTACGAGGTGCTCACTGTAAATGTGCATATTATCATTTTTCTCTCTATATACATATATTTATATATTTTTTACATTAAAAAATCGTACAACGCATGGAAAAAGTACTTATCCTAATTGAGATCGACAAAACATTCTTTACTCTTGGTAAAGCCATATATAATAATGAAGGTATGCACATTCCTTATTTTGAATCTAATATTGATACACAGAAGTGTGTGATTTTTATCGAGTTGGGTTACAATTATTTATCAAAAATAAATAAAAAATGAAACACAACAAGTTCATTACAAAATTAAATAATAATCAACGTCGTATTTATGATGCAGTAATCATGTTTAACGAATCTAATAAAGACGGTGTAGTGTATTTTTTTTGTTTATAGATATAAAAGTACTGGCAAAATATTTTTGTGGAAGACACTTTGTGCAACATATTTTGGTCAAATGGTGCTATTGTTCCAAATGTTGCTCTGTGTTGAATATTATCTCTCCTCTTACGTGGTGGAAGAATTCTTCATTCACGTTTTGCTAATTCAATCGACATAAATGAAGACTCAAGATGGAACATCAAACAAGAAAGTCAGTTGTGAAAACTTTTAGTTAAGTGCAAATTGATCATTTAAGATGAAGCTCCAACGGTTCACAAAAGTTGCATTGAAGCTCTCAATAAGACATTGAAGGGCATCATGTAATTGAGTAATTCAACACGTGTTGACTTCCCCTTTAGTGGTAAAACTATTGTCTTTGATGGAGACTTTCAATAAATTCTTCATGGTATTTCAAAGGTAGTAGACACAACATTGTTCATGCAAAAATAAATTCATTGTATATTTGGAATGATTATACAGTGTTAAGACATACAAAGATCACGAGAATTTAAAGTATTGATTCAAATGCACATTCAGCCATATTGAATCAATTCTCATAATAGATGGCTGCATTGGAAGATTGATATATGAGTAGACATTCGGTTGAAATTAGAAAGGTTCCAATTCAAACCATTGTGCAGAGTACATATCCTGATCTCAAAAATATTGTTGATGATCCATCTTATTTGCAAACTATGATTATACTTGCACTTACTTTGGATGTTGTTGATTCAATGAATTATCAAAATGAACACTCATGAAAGGAAAACACAATTGAGTTATGATAGTGCATGCAAGTCAGATGCAAATGTAGTTATGTCGAGATATGTGCATACAATAGTATTTCTAAATAGCTTAAAATGTCCTAATCATGAACTCATTTTGAAAATTGGCACTCAAATTATATTTTAAGGAACATAGATGGTGATCATATACTCGACGGTAAGGTGATTAAAGAACTAGAAGTAACGTTAGTGGGCTGGTTCCAGACTTTCTTTGGCACCATGTGATACAAGGTTACCTTTTTAAGGTGATTAAAGAACTAGAAGTAACGTTAGTGGGCTGGTTCCAGACTTTCTTTGGCACCATGTGATCCAAGGTTACCTTTTAAGTTCTAAAGAAGACAATAGCCAATTATTGTCTTGTATGCAATATTAATTAATAAAACTCTTGGTCAGTTATGTGTTGTTGTATCCAGTGTCACCAACCGAAAATCATTTAAATATTTTGGTGTGTTCTAATGATATAATTGAGAGATATACAATAAAAATGTTGTATTTCAAGAGATATCTTGTAATTTACTCCATTATGTTTTTAATATTATTGTCTCACGTGAATAATATGGAACAATTTTGGTGTTATTGAATGTGTTTATAATACATTTGTTTAGGAAAAATGTGAATATTTTTATTTATAATTATCTCAACAAAATAAATAAAAAAGGAACATATCTCAAGAAAGATTAATACATTAAATAAAAAAAGAAAAAAATTCATTATTTGATCATAATGTTAATATGTCTATCATTAAACTTTTTCAATTTGGGTTAAATGTTATTTTTACACTAAAAATAACTATTGAAGTACTATATTTATATAATTAAAAGTTTTGTACATTTAAGAGTCAAGTCAATATTTATCTCATGTTGATTTATTATTTAAAGTATCAATGTTTAGTTGTAGACAGTTGTATGTGGTCGTCTCCAGAGTTACCAATAAAAGTGGTTTGAAAATTTTAGTTTATTTTGAAGATAATGTTGAAAAATATTCATCAAAAACTATGGTGTTTCATGAAGTTTTCCGAAATGTATAATCTTTAATTGATTTTTTTTTTTTTTTTTTGGTTTTTGTAATAAACTCAACTATAGCACAAAGCCATCATTTTATCTCTTCTATAATTTGAATATTTAATTTTGAGAATATATTTGTACATTTGTTTTTTTATATAAGTTCAGCCTATCAAAGAAATTGTTCCTAAATTTTACATATTTTTAAATATATTTAAGTGTAAATTTGAAATGAAAAATATATTATTTTTAAATTTTATAAATCATAAGGATTGATGATTACATATTTTTCTTATTTTCACATGTTATAAAAAATTATTAAAGTTTATAAATTTTTTAAATTTCATATTAAATTAATTGAATATATATATATATATATATTAAGTGACTATAATATATCATATTAAAATAATAAATTAATAAGTTTATTCAATTATAAATAAATATAATAATTTAATATAACTATATTGTTTGTATTTTAAATTAAAAACCAATAATTTCATAATATTAAATTAAAAATACAATTTTTAAGTATTTATACATTACAAACGTGCAACGCCGGGTGCAATACTAGTCTTAAGTAAGAATACCATATCAATTTCTAATCATATTATTCATCATGTCTGGGCAATTATCTTCAATTAAACCTTTCAGTGACATCACAAACAATACATTCTAATTATTAAAAAAAAAAATTATTACTTGGTATAACAATTATTTGACATTATTAATTTTTATTTTTATTTTCAAAATTATAGTTTGCAGCTCAAACAAATTTGTTGAGAAATCTATTTTGTTGTGTTACCACAAATTATCCTGAGATTATTGATCTAATTTCTGAAATTCCAATATTACAAGAGTTTGCTTCTAATGGTCAAATTTTTCAAGAATTATTCAATATGAATGAAAACAATTATGAAATAATAGAAATTGACCATGATGACACATGTTATGATGATAACGATTTTGTCAAATGTATGTATTCGTTTTGAATTATGATATATATAAATACACATGCACATATATCTAATATTTGAATTAATTATCTTTGAACACATATTAATAAACAAATACATTAATTATTTTTCTTTTATATAAGATTATGTATGCCAACTTTTAATACATTAATGGTTTGTTTTTATTATATAGCTTATGAATATTGGAACATTAGAGACCCTACATATACATGTGATTATTGTGGTGAATTATTTTGGTATCCTGAATGAACACGTACCAACCAAAAATAAAAAAAATCCTAAATTTCCTCCTTCATGATGAAAGTGAACGAGACATCCATTTTTTGAAAAACATATGCTCATACAATAATATTTTTTCTTTTGTATCATTGGGCGGCAAGATAAACAAAAGTTATAATAATGATAATTCTTCTTCAATATTTAAGCTAAATGGTCAAAACTATCATTTGATGGGTAGTCATTTACCCAATAATGATGTGGCAATAAAATTTTCCCAACTATACGATACAACCAATGAAGTTGTAAATCGTCTATACTCTGTCAGGCATGTTGTAATCATTATTCATATGTTTTTTTTTTTTTAATCTATCCATATAAACTACATGGATTGAGTTATATACAAGTTCTTTTTTTTTTTTTTTTTTAACTAAATCAATTATTACATTTCATATTATACAAGCATAATGGAGGCACAAAAAACTTTTCATACAGAGATAGTGGCCAATTTGAAAGATATACTTGATCAGATTAATATTTTGGTAAAACAATTTAGAACTGTTGCACAAAAGATACAAGAGAAACATTTTGGAATAAGGTTGAGGTTGTTAGGTAAAAGAGGTTGTGATGCTAGAAAATACAATATTCGATCAATTTTTCTGCATTGATTGTTGATGATTTTGAAGAAAATAAGGCGATCGAGACATTTTAGTGAAGACTAAATATAGATATTTTCAATGCATCAATGAATATAATGTATTATAGATTTTTTTGCAACACCCTTTACTTTTTTCTTACAATGACGACTGTTATAAAGAAGATATTATATATGCCGATTATATATTGAACAAACCTAATGGAAGAAAGAGGGTTAGTACAAGAAAATACTTTGCATATCTGTTGCATAAAATAGATGATGAAACTTCTACATTTTTAGTTCTGAGAAATTATTAAACAATTCACTATTGATGTATACACAATGATTGAGGCTGGTAGGTTAGAGTGTTTATGAACACACCAAAAAGAGTTGAGGTGTGAGTTTTACAAAGGTATTGAGGATCAAATTTAGTAAATTTTAATATAAAAACAAAATTCTACATAAAAAAATATTAAAAACATGGTTATAAATTTATATTTGCCTTTTAAAGATGTTGATATCAATTATAATTTTGACGTACAACATGATATTGTATCTTATATTATGTATATATTAATATACAATTATATAGAACGAATCACAACGAGGCTGGTTAGGACGTGGGTAGGGCAGAAGAGGTACCCAAACCTGCCTTGCCACGTTGTTGGTCGCAAGGCGAATTGTCTCAAACGAGGTAGGGCAGAGCGATTCAGATGTGGTGCGGTTCAAATTGTCACCTCGAAGTAGACTTGGTTTGAATTTTTTTTTTGTGCTGGAGAAAATATTGAAAAATATTTAACAAAAAATGTGTATTTCATGAAGTTTTTTAAAATGCATGTATAATCATTTTATTATATATATTTAATAAAATCAATTATTCTATAAAGTTATCATTTTATCTCTTTTATAATTTACATATTTAATTTTGTGAATATATTTTTACATATTTTTCTAATTTATGTAACTTCAATCTATCAAATTAATGCATTTTCCTTGATTTTACAAAATTTTAAATATCTTCAAGTGATTTAAAATGAAGTTATTTAAAGATTTTATAAATGATAAGGATCAGTGAGTTTATATTTTTCTTATTTTCAGAAGTAGTAAAAAATTGTGTTAAATTTTTATCTATTTTTTAAATATCATATTAAATTATTTAAATTTATATAAATTATAAATATAAATTGATTATATTATATTATATTAAATAATATAAATTAATAAGCATATTAAAATTATAAATAAATATAATAATATAATATTAATATAATGCTAATATTTTAAATTAAAAATCTATATAATTAAAAATATAATTTTAAATTGTGTAATGCACGGGTGCAATACTAGTCATGCATTAAATATCTAACTCAACTAATCCAACTCATATATTTACGTGTCAAGTGAGCCCTTTGCGAACCGGTCACCACAATAGTCTATCCTGAAAAACTTGTTTAATACTCAACACATGAATTCATTCCAATAATCCAATTAATATATAATTCAAAAAAGAATATTAATAATATAATTCAAAAGTATATTAACTACCAAATAAATATGTTATGCATTTGAAAAATCGGGGTGTTACATTGTTTATGCAAACTTTTTTTTTTTTTAAATAACTTTTCATTTCAAATTCGTTGCTAATGTGTGATATATCGAATTAATCTTCTATTTGTAATCTTTGATTTGAAATCAATATTGCATATATTAAAATAAAGTATTATTTCTAAAATATATATATATATATATACATTGTTTTTATTGAATGCATTATTATTTTTTATTTTGATATAATTATCGAATTTGAATTAATAGTAAATAAGTTCATTTGGGCTACAATATAAAAAAATTAAATATTTTTTATAAAACTAAATATGCACTAATGTTGTATATATTGAAACAAAATATTGCATCCAAAATATAAATATAGATTTTTTTTATTGAATTATATATTTTATTTTGATATATGTGTTGGATTAGAATATATGATAGATTAAATTCTTTTGAACAACAATATATAAATATCAGGTACTTTTTATAAAAAATAATATTTCTCCCATGCGTTGCACGATTTATAATATGATAATATAATAAGTTATTATGAAATAGTAATATAATTTTAAAAATAAAATACATAATTATATAAAATAATTTTTTAAAATAAAAACATCTCACAATTTAAAAAATATTAAATATTAAAACCATAATTATTTTATGAAAATTATTTTATATTTAAATATTAATATTTTATTTTATATATGCAATATGGATTTGAAGTTGAAGATTATGAAAAGATGATTAATTGATTTTTTTATAAGAAAATGGAGTTGAGATGAAAAAGTTAGCCTTTAAAAATTAAAATGAAAAAACAAAGAAAAAGAAAAATCTGATTGGATATTATTATACTTTCTAAAAATAGAAAGATATTTTTTTTGTAGCATTTATGTTATTTCTTCCAATTATATTGCTTTTATATAGTTATAGATAAGTAGTATCTGATACTATTTAATATATATATATATATACACCTTGATGACGTGTGATATATCTAAAATATAAATATAATGTTTTATTGATTGAATTATTTATTTTTATTTGATATACGTTTTGAATTTGAATAAATAATATATTAAATTCTTGTGAGCTACAATATGAAAAATATTATATATTTTCTCTTATAAAAATAAGCATGTTAGACTATTTAAAGTATATAATTTATTGTTGCAACTTAATATTTTTTAGTTATTTGAAATATTGTATGAGTTTAGAAAATTATAGTGAGTTGATCAATTGGTGTTGTAGTGAGACTTTAAATTCATTTTGAAATATTGTCCTAATTATTATTTATTGAAATAACTTTTGAGAGAACCAAAATGCAATATAAAATAATGAGACTATAGTTTAAATTAATTTAAGTGAAATAAGATTATCCTGAAACCGTTGAGAGTCTCATTTCTTTCCCCTGAAATTGAAAATTTTATGTAAAAATAAAAAAATTGCAGAAGTTTATGAAATAAAAAACCTTCAATCTTTCTCATTTCTTCTTCCAATGATTTCCTTCATTGCGCTCCACCCTCGGCCGTCTCATATAATCATCTTCACTCCATCGTATTCAGATTACCTACCTATTTTATTTTAATAATAGAGATATCAAATATGTTTAAATAATACAAAATTATAGTACATTTATTATATTATTTAATTAATATATATATATATATATTTTATTCTTTATTTTTATGTTATTATTTATATAAAAATAAATTAGTTTAATATTATATATAGAAACCATAATCCTTATTATGAATGATCAACTTATTTATGTTGATAAATTTCTATAATTTTAGTATGCCTCATTTATTTATTTGCAAGATTAAGGATTAGTAATTAATGTGTTAAATGGTAAGTTTATAAAATAATTTATTGAGCCCTAATTATTAATTAAAATTAATGTAAATAACAATAATATCTTTAATAATTATCATATTTAAAATTATAAAAAAAAATGTAAGTATTTATGATAGATTATTCACATTCAAATATGGTTGATCCTTCTATATTTATTGTAGAATAATTATAGTATGTAGTCTCATAATTTACATGCGTTTTTCACCTAATTTAATTTAATATTATATTTATTTATAATTAAAATGTATGTTGAATAATTGGAGGAATTATTAATATAAATTAAAATAGGTTGTGGCTATTTGCATCCCAAATTCTCTAAATACACTTCATTTACTAATTATATTTTATTTATAACAATTATACTCTTTTAATAAAAAAATAAAACACAAACAGAAAAAAGAAGAACAGGAAGAAGAGAAAAATCTTGTCGCCAAATCAATACTCTATCCTTGAAATCCTAGTCAATTCTTAGATTTTTGTGTGTTTTTAAAATATTTATTGGGGAGGATTTGGTTTAAAATATTAGTATTTTTGTAATTTTTTCGGTATTTTATTTTAAATCTATCACACACCTACTCGTATGTGTTTCATCATGATCTGTTGAACACAATTTTTTATGTTTAATAGGATTGATCGATAACATCTATTTGTGTTCGAAACTTAAATACCAAACAAGAATGAACATATGCTTCAAGCTTGTTGAAAATATTTCACCAAACAATTTAAGTAGTGTTCGAAATATTTTATCAAACAACTTAAGTAGTGTTTAACAAGACGATACTTTAAGGTTGTACAGGTTGAACAATTGAAAACCGTCCCAATATTTATCTTTAATAGACTTTCAGATTCTTGAAATTGCGCAAAATTTATTCAGAAACTAGGGCTCTGATTAGAACCTAAAGGGGACCCGATTCGATGAAATTCAAACCTCCACCGAAGAGGACGAAAGTCGACCCTGCACCTTCTTTCAGGTAATTAATCTTGGGCTTACGTTGTTATGCAGGTTCATACGGATTTTAGAAAGAGTGAGAGAAGACTTCTAAAATGTTAAAATCAATCCATTTTGCACTTGCGACAGATTCTTGTTATCATTATTTATGTTTCTTCTCTTAGTCAGCTTGCGCCTTACTGAAATATGGATTGATGGTGCATTTTCTTTCACAGACTAAACGTATTTGTGAAAGGAAATAGCTTTGGTGTAGTACTGTTGGAAACAAGGTTTTTATTCCCAATTACGCAGTTCCTTCGCAGAAACTGAATCCAATTTTTTTTCTGATTCATCGTTCTCGCCTTTTTTTACTCTTAATTCTTTGGTGCATATATCTGGGATCTCCAACTCTTGAGTTTAGGTGACGCCTTGTACCTGGATTTCACCTTTGGAATGACACTGTGCACGATCTTCATTTAGACGAAACGCTGTATTTTTGTCTTCTTGTTTGTCGTAAGTTAACAGGCTGCCATTTACACAATGTCAGCTCATTTCATTGTACACTTGGAGTTCCATCATCTGAAAACAATAATGCGGGTATAATCCCTATGAGGAAATCAATGGTATGTCGGGTTTGTTCTTGTTATAGTTTTTGTTTATCATGTCAATTTCGTGTCAGTTTTAATTCAAGTATCTTGTACATGATGAACCAGGTTCTTGAGCCGCAAAGTAGCAATGCCAATTTAAGGATTCAACAGGCCAGGAATCATGCAGTGGCCGAGGCACAGCAAGATGGTTGCACAGGCAATTTTAGGATATTCGACTCACCATTTGGGAATTATCTTGTCCCAGTGATTCCAACTCGTGCAGAACTTGGTGGATGAGACTGCTAGGTTTGTCCCTGTAAGACCCATGAACATAAGTATACCTGATTGAGGTTTGTCTCTGTGGACACTATCTCAAATATTTAATGCTATTGAATCTGCTTATTTGGTTTCCTGGAATTTTTCTTCACATATTTTGAAAGAAAGCAGACTTTCATGTCATTAAGCTGCAAGAGGAGTAGAGAATCTCTTCCAAATATGTAAACTGCAAAATGGTCAATACAGATGTCCTTCATTGTCTTGAAACTTAAATATTTTCTTTTATAGAGACTGGAATGAAACTATATTATTTGAACTTATGGTCTTGAAAATTGTGCTAGTTTTTAGGGGAGAAATCTCAAAATGTAAAACTTCTCTCTGGATAGGAAAAGTTGCAAATACAATAGTTGAATTGGGCTTTTTGTGTCGATTTTTTCCTTAACTGGATACACTAATAAGTGTATAAGTTTCCTAAAACAAACAGAGTAATGTCTGGTCCATTTTTATAATTCTACGCGTATCACAACAAGTAACCTATGTTACTTGAACAACATCTGCTCTGTGCTCTTTTGGGCACTTAAATTCTATTTATAGCTTCCAAGGATTGGCTATTTTTGCTTTGTATGGACAAGTAGCACTATTACCAAGCAATGTGTAGAAATCAATTTTATGTGTCTCTATCCAAATCAGTTTCATTTCCTTGATTGCTTTATAATTACTTAAAAAACATATAAATATGATTACTGATCATAATTATAAAAGAAGTATTTACAATTGTGTAGATATTAGTTTTGTTGGTGACATGCATTAAATTGACAATAATAGGAATGATAAATGATAATGATAATAATAACAAATTAAAGATACATTTTTGTTTTTGTCCCCTGATCAGTTGGGATAGGACTCCTACTTCTTTGATTGTTTCCTTCTTCATATTCTATTGTTTCGTTTGCTAAGGTAATGTCGAAGATCTCAAAATGTGCACTGTGTCATTGTTTCTCCAATCAACTATCTCATCATGATCAATATGATTGCCATTATGTAGGAAGAATTTTGAGAGTGAGGATTTTCATCATTGCGTTCTGGAGATAAATCTAAACCCAAAAAAGGAAAAAGAATTAATGATAAAAAAATAAGGACAAATACAAAATATCTGCTGCTTACTAATAGCAGACATAAATTACATATTTGCAAGATGCACTTAAATATTTTTGTTGAATATAACAGCCAACGTATGTGCTTCCCTCTACTCTCCATTGCATCAAATCACAGTTTGGCTTGAATGAAGGAAACTGAGATGTGGTTCCTCTTACCCCAAGAGACATGAAGCAGTTTTCTTCAGATGAGGGAGATGATACACCCCGAGGTATGAGAAGGCTCGTTATCTGGAAATAGTATTCCTTAGATGCGCTCTAATGGCTGAAATGTTTGTTGGGTTGTAGCCTTCTATGAGTAATCTTTAAGGAGTGGTATGTTATTCACATCCTACCAACGAAATTTTGCATGAAGCACGGCTTATTATTCATATTCCCCAACATGGAAATAACTAAGTTGGTGTTGGAAATTTTTGTGCCTGCTCTTGCTATAACTCTTTTTAAGACATTGTGCTCAGCTGACCTTAAATTTGTCATGTGGAAGAATGTTTGGTGAATACTGCAACCCTTGGAACTGCAAAAAGTAGGATATATACAGCCTCCCGATCATAGGCCTTACCCATATTCGATATCAAGACAATTCATGTTAAACCCTGGAATAATCTTTGCAAAAAGAATAAAAAAACTTAAATGGTGTTAATTCGTGCGTATGCTGAATTATTGAAACACGTGGGATGTCATATAATTATAAAAATCATGTGGGGACCTCCGGGTTTAATGCAAGTTATGTCATCCTTAAAACACTATTTTTTTCCTTTTTCTTTTATAAAACAGAAATATCGATATAGAATATTTAAAGTTTGATTGTAATTGTAGATACACAAATTTTGATATCCAATTAAATTGTGCCACCTAAAAAGTTATACATTGAATATTAATTATATATTTTCTATTTTAATTTTAAGAATTAGTTGCATATGATTCATAAATTAAATAGTTAATTTAATTGACATTTTAGTATATATTTTGGTCAGAAGAAAATAGAGATTCTAATCTCATATGTCCATATTTGATTTAATAAAATATTCATTTATGCATGTTTTTTGTGTCTTCACAAAATGTGTTGTTATTGTATTATTATCATATTACTATTTAATAATTATGTATGAAGTTTGTAGTGGATACATAAAAAATTATTATAAAAAGGCAAGAAGAATTTATTAGGATTGGCATACATAATGCTGCCTCTTTTTTTCAGTACATTGTGTTATTCATTCTTTATATAAATGAAGAATAGTGAAAGAATTGCGAGAATTCTCCTAAGTTTTTTTACATATGCCTTCACTATTTTCATTATTTCTTGACATTAGTATTCACATTTCTTTTCTATATATATTTTTTTAATACAATTTGAAATTTTAAATAACTTTTCTATTTTAAACCTTTTTTGACGTATCATATATAAATTAATTTTCTGTTTGTGATCTTTAATTTGACACAAATATTTTATATTTTAAAATAATAATTATAATTAAAATATGATATATATTTTTTCTGGATAAAATATAGTTTTAATGTAGATTGAATTATTTTTTGATATATGTGTTGGATTTGAATAAATAATATATGAATTTGATCTAAAAATATAAATATTTTTTTATAAAAATACAAGAATTTTACTATTAATTTATATAATATTATAATTATAGTTTATTGATCTTAATAGGTTTAATGAGTTCAAATTTTTCTATTGAGTTAGGAACATGTAAAATTCATTTGAAAGAGTTGTGGAATATTATTATTTAATAAAACTTTTAAGAGAATGATAATGCAATATAACATAATAAAAAAATCAACTCATATAATATTTATATAAATATAATTGACATAAAGGATTATTATGTAATTTTTATAATAATAATAATAATAATAATAATAATAATAATAATAATAATAGTAATTGTATAATTTTATCATATATTTATTAATATAATAAAATATATTTAGTAAATCTAATTATATAAAAGTAAGTTAGCAGAAGATCAAAACAGATTAAACACATAAAATATTTAAATAACCTATAATTAAAAATATTAAAATACACAACTTAAAAGTTATCATTTTCTTACTTAATAATAAAAGTAGAAATGCTAAAAATAAGGATTCTGCCATATATCATCACTACAAAAATATATCTCTATTTAATATAAAAGAAAATTTCTTAAAAATATACTAAAACAACACATGTCACTGCAATAAATATTCTGTATTTTTTACTTAAAAAATATCTTTAAAAAATTATATGTAGAAAAAAAATACTTTTTTTCTAACTAATATTATAAAATTTAAATAACTTTTTTGTTACAAATTCATTTTTTAAATGTGATATATCATATTAGTCGTCTTTTTATGATCTTTAATTTGATATTAATATTGTATATATCTAAATAAAATATTATATTTAAAATATGAAATAAAAATGTTGATTTAAAATATGTGTTAGGTTTGAAATAAATTGGATTAAATTCTTATATGAATTTGAGACAATAAAAAATTTGTTATTATATTTATTCTATAAAATAATAAATATTTTATATGATAAAATTATTATTATGTAATAAAATATAGTTTATCCTGTGCATCACATGGGTGAACAATTAGGTTAATATAAAAATAGAAACGCTGAAAAAGTAGCAATTTGCCATGTGTCATCACAACAACAAAATTATACTTAATATAATTTTTTAAAAAATCCAAAAAATATGGTAAAAAAACACATGTCACTTCTAGAAAATTTCTACATTTTTTACTTAAAAAAAATTACATGTTAAAAAAAAAGTAGTATATGTAAATAAAATGTAGTTTCATTTCTTTTTGTTAACTGAAATTTTAAAATTCAAATAACCTCTTTGTTACAAATTCATTTTTGACATGTGATATATCAAATTAATCATTTTTATGATCTTTAATTTGATACAAATATTGTATATATTAAAATAAATTATTATATTTAAAATATGAAATAATTTTTTTATGAGTTAAAATATTTAAATTTATTTGAAATATGTGTTAAGTTTGAATTAAAAAATGGGTTAAATTCTTCTATAAGTTTGAGACAAATAAAAATTAGTAAATTTTTTAGATATATTTATAGAATAATAATAATAATTTTTTTCATAAAATGAAAATTAATTTTTTTTACTAATTTTAAATATTTTTATTGACTTTGAGAAATTATAGTAGGTTGGATTGAGTTTGAATTCTAAAATTCCCTTCGTTATATAATTTCTTATTTTTTATTTATTAGAGAATTTTTTTGAGAGAATGACAATGGGCTATACGTATGAAATTATACTTTAAATTAATTTGAGTAAAAAATTAAGGTTTATGATTTCTTATAGTTACTGCATAAAGTAAATGCTATTTGATATTTGATTTTATAGATAGAAAAAAATTAAGTTATAAAGAAAAATAAATACACACAAAATATTTTAAGAAATTATGGTATTAAATATGTATAAATATGTATAAGCTACACACAAAATTTATTAATTTTTTCTTTCTAGTAATATAATAAGTATTTTATTTGCATCATCATCTTTTGCTTAGTTATATAATTATATATTTTAATTTTTTTTCATATCACTTATATATTTTTTTATAATTTCCAATTTCGAGAATAGCTTAAAGAAAGAAATGATATAACAATAATATATTTTTATAACATATTATTAGTATAATAAAATATATTTTATCCCGTATATCCCATGGGCGAACATCTAGCTTAATGTAAAAATAGAAACGTCAAAAAGTTGGAGTCTACCATGTGTCATCACCACAAAAGATTTATACTTAATATAAATATTAAAAAAAACCCTTAAAAATATGCTAAAAGACATATGTTACTTCTAGAATTCTTTATTTTTACTTAAAACATAAGTAGTTTATTTTTTTAACTAAAATTTTAAAATTTAAATAATTCATTTTTGACACGTGATACATCAAATTAATCATCTTTTTACGATGTTTAATTTAATATCAATATTGTATTTATTAAAATAAAACATTATATTTAAATATGAAAAGAATGTCTATGAGTTAAATTATTTAATTTTAGTTGATATATGTGTTATATATTGTCACTTTGAATGTTTTATTAACTCATTTTTCATGATAGCACTCGGTGATAATTAATGTAATCGTCGAGAATGTGTTTGCTATTTATCGAAGTAGAAGTATTGTTTTTGAGTGTTGAGTAGTGCTATTTTAAGAATACGGGATTTGTAATTCCTGAAATGCGGGCAAGATTTGGGTTTGGTGTATTTGATTTTCGTATGGAAACCTGTGCATAAATGATAGATACAAACTTCTTCCTTGAAAATGATTGTGGAATTGTGCACCATTAATTTTTGCATCCTTGCCTGCCCATGGCCTTTTCCGGATTCCGACAGATTCTATATGGATTAGCCTCGACCATTTTGTAACATCCAGAATAAAGGCTGTTTACTGCAAATAGTCTCGACTCCTGACAATGTCTTGAGAAAAGAACCTTCTCTTTCTCAGATGCTATGGCATGGGAATTTCTGGCTGCTTTTCTTTCCTTGGAACAATGACATGGCATTCTCGTTGCACTAGCATTCTTGCAACACTTTATTATACATTTTACAGAAATTCCATATAACTGAACTACGTTTGATTTCAAAATCTCTAGCCCCTATACATGTATCGTAGAATCTAACTCTTATCTTCATGAAATGGAAATGAAAACATTGTCATCAGACCTGTCAGACTTGGAACTTTGGAGGAGAGGAGCAACATCATATTCGTTTCTGCTCGTCTTCTCAGCAAGGGGCAACTTTTGGCTGCATCGGAGCAAGATTTGCAGAACGTCCTTCATGGCTGGTCTGCTCGAAGGGAATGTGCTGGTACAGATCAGTCCCAGCTTCAGCACTGTGTTTATGTCTTCCAAGTAGAGGGGCTCTTCCTTTATATCCTCATCCAATGTGTCATCTATTGGTTTGCCTTCTTGAATGTGACGCCATGCCCACTGAGCAAGGGACAAGCTCTCATCTCCATTATGAGCCTCTCTTCCAGTTACCAATTCAAGAAGGACCACTCCGAAACTGTACACATCAATCTTCTCACCCACTCTCCTTGTTTGAGCATACTCTGAAATGATTGCGATTAAAAGGTGAGTGAATAATTTATTTCATTCAGGGAAAAAGGAAATTCATCTGAGAGAGCGAAATTGAAAGCTTACCAGGGGCCATATATCCAAAAGAGCCAGCCACAACCGACATTGTATTAGGCTCTCCATGCTTGATCAACAATCTCGCTAGGCCAAAATCTGCAATCTTTGCATTGAACCCCGAATCTAAGAGTATATTGCTTGATTTTACATCACGATGGATAATTGGTGGCGAACAGTGGTGGTGCATATAGCAAAGCCCATGAGCAGCTCCAATGGCAATCTGCAGCCTCTTAGGCCAGTCCAAGACCACATGGTGGAGTTGAACTGAACCTGAAATGGTGTAAGATCTCTTTCTCCCATGAAGCCATCTATCTAGGCTTCGGTTTTCCATATACTCGTATACAAGAAGCTTTGAGTTGTCACTTGAGATGCAACAAAGCAGTTTCACTATGTTTGAGTGGCGAACTGTGCCCAGTATCCGAACTTCAGCTAGAAATTCTTTATCCAGTTTCTCGTCCACCTGCACCTTGTCCCAGATCTTCTTAACAGCCACATATTCTCCTGAACGATTCACAGGGACCCGGTAAACTCTCCCTGATCCTCCACTTCCAATTTGGTTGTCGTCTGACAAACTTGACAATATGTTTGTTTCTGTAAAATTTAGCCTCTGGAATGAAGTGAGCTTCCAAGTTGGGTCGGGCATGTACTTTCGCTTTCTGTAATTTCTGCATACGTAAATTGTGTAAAGGAAGGCAGCTAAGAATGCCACCGCTGCTATACTTGAGACCGCAGCAATGAATTGAGATGAAATTTTGTTTCTTTTCCGGGCATCAGCCCAACAATTGCTGAGGCCTAATGATGGGATATTTGAACAAAGCCCTGGGTTATTCAAGAAGCTGCTTTCAAAAGCTACATTCTCAAACTCGCCTGGGATTCTCCCTGACAGCCTATTTGAGGAAAGATTAAGTAGAGATAGCCTCAAATGGCCAATTTCCCGGGGAATTTGGCCCGAAAGTTGATTTCCTGACAAGTCCAAATAGATGAGATCGGACAAAAGGCTCAAAGATGCAGGAATTTCACCAGAGAGTTGATTTCTGCTCAAATTCAAAGTTGTCAGGGACTGCCATGATTCTATAGTCGATGGAAGGTGGCCCGAAATTCGATTGCCATCAAGCAAGAGAATTGATAGAGATGAAAGAGCGGTCAATTCTTGAGGTAGGATTCCAATGAATAAGTTGTTACTAGCTCTGAAGACCGTCAATCTCTCCCAAGAAGATATGCCAGCTGGAATTGGACCCGAAAACTGGTTGTTCATCACCTCAAGTAACGACAACTGAGAGCCTAATTGATCTGGAAGCTGACCTGAAAACAAGTTGTTGCTTAGCATCAATGTATTTAGATTCTTTGATGTCCATAAACCGTCGGGGACTTCACCGGAAAACTGATTATCATGAACTCGAACAATTGTCAAACTATCGCAATCACCAAGAGATTTTGGCAAACCACCTGTCAATTTGTTTTTAAAGGCAATCAGCCCTAGCAATTCCTTGTTTTCACACAGATATTTTGGCAATTCACCTACAAATTGGTTTTCGGATACTTGGAATCTTTTCAGCTTAGAGTATCTGCCAAAATCCGGTGGCAATTCACCCGACAAGTTATTGGTAAACAGCCCAATATCTACAAGCTGGGGTAATCTGCCAATGCTTATTGGTACTTCACCGGATAATTGGTTGAAGTACAAAGCCAAGCCCGTAAGGTTTGTCAAATTGCCGAAATCTTCAGGGATTATCCCGGTTAAGGTATTGTTAGAAAGATCAAGAACCTGCAATTTCAAGGCTTCTACTGTCCGGGGAATGGAGCCAGATAGCCTGTTTTTGAAAAGAAACATAGTGGTTAAGTTGTTGAGAAGAAACAGGCCTGGAGGAATACTGCCATTCAACTTGTTCACAGATAAATCAAGAAATTCAAGGGCTGCCATATTCCCAATACTTTCAGGGATTTCTCCAATCAAATTTGCTTCTGTCATCCAGAAATTCTTCAGCTTCTTCAGCTTAGTGAAACTGAATGGAATTGACTGAGGTTGAAATGGGTTAGAGCTCAAAACCAGCTCTTCAAGATTCGACAGGTCACCTATCTGAGGTGGGAAAGACCCGTTGAACAAATTTCCTCCAAGATCAAGGCCTGTCAGGCCCGGAAAGCTTGCTATAGCTGCAGGGATGTCGCCTGTGAAGTTGTTGGCGGCTAAATACAAGAACTGAAGCCTGGACGAAAGCCTGTTGACGTCATCAGGTATTGTGCCATTGAAGTGGTTCTGCGAGAGGTCCAAGTACTCAAGCTCGGAACAGTTGTAGAGGGCAGTAGGGAATGATCCAGGGATGTAGTTCGATTGGAGTTCAATGTGGGTGAGGTTGTTGAGGTCGCATATAGATGGCGGGATTGGTCTGGAGATGCTTGCGTTGATGATGTTGAGTCCAGTGACTGAGCCGCCGCTGCACGTGACCTCCGGCCATGTGCAGGGGTCGGAAGACGGTGTCCAGTGGTGAAGGGAGGTGGGATCGGACCAGTGTTGCTTGAGTCCGAGAAGAATGGTGCGTTCTTGGGTAGGATTGGGGGTCTGTGAGTTTCCATGGAAGGGTAGGCTGAGAAGAAGGAAGGTGAGGGTATAGAATTGGATAGGGGAGAATGAGTTTTTGGTCATAGTGAGAGGTGGGCAATGGCATGTGCAAGGCCCAGACAGTTGTGGAGATTCAGGAAATTGTTTTTCTTATTTCTTTATGAGAGTTGTAATGTGAAAACTGAAGCAGAGAGGGAAGCTTGTAATAAAGGTTATCAACAGTTGACTTGGAACACATACGTTAGAATGTTCTAAAACTCCTTTGGTCTTTCTTGCAATTACAACTACGTTTCCCTAGTCTTCTGTGTTCATGTTAGCAAATATCCTATGTCACTAGTATAATTTTTAATTATTTTTTAAATAAATAATCTTTCTCTTGTTTTTGAAATAACGTGTATAGTAGTGATGGTAAGGGGTTTGTTTTAACCGTAATAAAAACAGTTTTCTAAGCTGTACAACTTTCATTTTCAAGAAAACTGTCCATTTACATTAATTTTAACACGTTTTATGATATTCTAATGTGTTGTCTTCATTTTAATTAAATTTTAAACTTCTCTATATAAATTTTTAAATGATTATTAATTTAGAGTATTTTAATATATGTGAGACCGCAATAAAGAAAAGAGTAAAAGTATAAATGATTGTCATTTGTCCGTGGTCCAATTGATTGAATTTGGGAATAGATGGCAAGAGCGGATCGGGTTTCCATCTTATCATTACACGACCCTTGACAAAAAAAACTATGCAGCCTATATTCTCTAAATAAACCTATTTTTTATTGTTTTTACTAAACTTTGGACAAATTTATTTTTTTATTAAAAAATAAAAAATAAAACAAAAATAAGAAAATAGTAAGAAGAAGACGAGAACAATTTTTTGTTCCAATCAATCGTCTAGGCTTCTTAAATTCTAGTGTGTTATAATTATTTTTATAAATAATATACATTGGGAAAAGATTTTGTTTAATATATTTGAATTTTATTTATTTTTTTTGCATTTTATTTTAAATCCATATCACGTATGCTCGTATGTATTCCAACCTCATATATTGAACATATCTATTTGTGTTCGGTGGGATTGGCTGAACATATTTGCTTGTGTTTGAAATTTATTTGTCAAACAAGGACGAGCATGTTAACATAAGGTTCATTCGAAATATCCTGCCGAATAACTGAAGTAGTGTTTGGGAACATGTGTTGAACGTTATTTCACTTATTTGGTTGGATATTTCGAACAAGTCTTGGACAAATTCAACAATCAGATTGGACGTATTAAATATAAAAACATTTTAATCATCTTAATAATATTTAATTTTATGTAAAAAATTTAAAATGTATTTAAAAGATTTAAAAATATAAATAAGCGCACCCAAATAAAAGGTGTGCTGATGGAGGATTTTAATACAAGAGTTACAACTAGTTGAAGTATTAGGTGGATTACAAAATATTTAACTCACAAGCAGCTTCTAAAACATTGTAATATATCATCATTTAAGAGTTGTTCAAACAAGTTATATAATAAAAATGAATTTTAAAACCTAGATAGTAAGAATAATAGGTGATCCATAGCACAAAAACTTGGACCATCTTTGGTAAAGAGAAAAAAGAAAGATATCCATTGACCCAAACACTAGTTTACGTCGCGTGCGCTTGCGAGGATATCAAATTCATTTTGCCAAACTAAAATAAAAGATTCAGCACTTTTGTTCAGGGCAAAAGATTCATTTGCCCGCTTCCGGAGTTAGAAATCAAACCAAATTATTTGATATTCGATTAAAATTTATTTAAACTCTATTTAATAATAATATTAAATAAGTTTGAACACACTGTTATATTTAATAAAATTTAAAGCATGACTTGAACTCGAGATCATTAAATAAAACTCGTTAAAACAAGTGTAAAACATAAAATTTACTTGAGCTCAATTCGTGTTTGGCTCAATTAAAACTTGTTCAAGCTCGACTCGATTAATAATCAAATAAATTCAAACAAAATAATAGAAGCTCGATAATATTTCAAACAATTTTGAACATTGGTATATTCAACTCGTCTCAACTCATTTACACCCCTACCCACACAAACAGAACTAATAAAGCACACCGCCTTCTTTATCCATATTACAATTTCTTAATCCTAGACAATTTATAATATACTTATTCATAAAAAAATAAGAATATTTAAATAATATATTTTTAAAAAAAACTAAAGATTGAATTGTCTTATAAACTTTTTATTTTGTAAAAAAATTATTTAATTTATTTTAAAATAAAATTCTAATCCAATAAAAATAGTTCAAAGAAGAATGAATACACAAATAAAATATAAGTTCCATAATTAACAAAAAGAAAAACCTTTTATTTTAAATTTGATATTTCAACTTAATTCATTTAGTATGAATATCAAATGAAAGACTGTGAAAAGATAATTAATTTGGTAGAAAAAAAATATTTTATTTTAGAATATTGGAGAAGATGTTTTAAAAAAAGAAGAGACAAAGAAAATGGTACATAAATTACAACAATTTTTTAGATTATTTAAAGTCTTCCATGCCATTTTTGCAAGTACGTTGTGTTCACCCACTTATTTTCTTTCTTTATCTTTATATATAGCAAATTTCAATATAATCTCCCTATTTCAAAACTAAAAAATGAAGAATTAACTATCTACAACCATGGTGTTATTATATGGTGAAAATGAGGCAAAAGATTTATTTATCGAATGTATTACAATTAAAATAACATAAATTGATTATTATATAGAAATAATTGTCTATTAGAATATTTATTTAATTTTATTTGCAACTCAATCCCCAATACAAATAATCCCAATCATAAATATATGAATCTAATCAAATAATAATAAAAAAACAATTGAATTTTGAATTTAATATCTTATACTAATATATGCAATATATGTATCAAATTAAAGATTATAAAAGAAGAATAATTTAGTATATTACACCTTAAAAACTTCTAAAAAATGTAAAATTTATTTATTTTTTCTTTTTCAAGAAAGAATTGAACAACACAAGCTAATAAATATTTGAAATCTTTCACGATGAATCCATACATTATTTAGCAACCCGAATCAGGCTGTATGTGTCATCTTTCAAAGACAACATAAGTTAAAATCTTTCACATAATTTAATGACACATCAAATTTTTTATCGGTGGATATGTACTGCTTTAAATTTTGTCAAGTTTCTTCTAACACACCCTTATATATAATTTAAAATTTTGTTTTATCCATTGTAAACATAAAATGTGGATAATAAAGAAATATGAATAAAAAATCACTAAACTCTATTATCTAAACATTATTTACTAAAATATATTAGTAAATAAATTAAAAAATAAATTAATGAATAAGTTTCTAGAAGGGGCGGTTTTCCTTTCCTGGTTACGGCAGAAGAAGCTTCCTCTTTATTCTAAATAAGAATCCAATTATAAAGAGTAAAATAGTCGCCGGAAAAGACAAGTCGCCATTGTTGAAGTTAAATCAATATAAGTAATAAGTCAAACCAAATCTAACGGCCAGAGAAGACGGCTTTGAATCAAACACTGCAAAAAGTAATACAAAAGACGACTTTGAATACTACATAGCCGGCCCATATTTCTCTATCATAAACCAAATAAATTTACTCATATCCTATATTCAACCAAAATTTTTAATATTCACATCATACTAAAAATTTTAATATATCAAAATTTTATAAAATATCAATATTTATTGTTATTTTTCTAGTATCAAGATAATATCATTCTATACTGAAATTAAAATAGTAATTTAGCGACTATACAACACTTTTCAAAGAGTTAAAGAGTTTTTGTTGAAAATTTGCGTTGATATATTAAGCATTTGAATATATATATAGAATAATTTTTTCAACTTTGTTTTTCCGCCTGAACTTTTTTAGTTAATGTAGAGTAACTATATTATTATTAAATTAAAATCAAACGTTTTTGTTAAAAAAATTAATTCGATTTCAAAATTTAAATTATTACACAAATTTAGGATGATAAAGATGATATGATATCAATATGAACATACTTTTACATTTAATATATATTTCAAAATCTAAATATTTTATCGAATCAACCAATCAATTAATCAAATCACCAAATTTTGAAATGCAAGAAACATATGAGATCCAATAAATATATAATTTGATTTTCTTGAACCATTTTATCAAACCAAATAAAATCGTACGATCTTATCAAGTCTGCGAAACAATAATTCTGATTTATTCCATAAATTTAAAGAATTCAAAATGAGATGATATGAAATGAATATATTGATGTATTAACTATATAATTCCAAATCTAAACATTTTATCAAATCAGCCAATCGATTAATCGAATCACTAAATATATGATTCAATTTTTCGTTTCAATTTATCAAAACAAAATCCAACTAAAATCGCTCGATGTTATCAAATCTACGAAACACTAATTCTGATTTATTCAAATTTAGGCAATTCAAAATGAGATGAAATCAAGATGAATATACTGATGTATTTAATATATCAAAATCTAAATATATTATCAAATCAACTAATTGATTAATCAAATCACAGAATACTGAAATGCAAGAAATATATGAAATTAAAAAAATATATGATTTGATTTCCTCGATTCAATTTATAGAACATCCATAAATGGACAAAAATCAACTAAAATCGCACGATGTTATCAAATCTGCAAAACACTAATCCTGATTTATTCCAAAAATGTAGAAAATTCAAAATGAGATGATACCATGTGAATATACTAATGCATTAAATATATGATTCAGAATCTAAATATTTTATCAAATCAGCCAATCGATTAATCAAATCACTGAACACTGAAATGCAAGAAATATGTAAAATCCAAAAAATATATGATTCAATTTCCTCGATTCGTTTTATAAACCTTCATAAATATATAAAATCCAAATAAAATCGCATGATGTTATTAAATCTGCGAAACACTAATTATGATTTATTCCACAAATGTTGGAAATTCAAAATGAGATGTTATCAAGATGAATATACTGATGCATTTAATATATGATTCGAAATCTGAATATTCTACCACTATGAAAACCAAAAATTATATGATTCGATTTCCTCGAATCATAATATCAAACCTCAATAAATATACAAAATCCAACTAAAATTGCATGATTTTATCAAATTTGTGATATATGATTTTGATTTATTCCACAAATTTAGAAAATTTGTAATCAACCTAATAAATGTAGCAAAAATTAGTGAAATAATCTATGAGAACAACGAATTTAATGCATTACAAAATTAACCGAATAATTTAGAAAATAATCAGCGAATAAATTTAGCACATCAAGTGAGTCGATTTATCAAACTGATGATATCAAATTATTTCGAATCTGAGTAAACCCTAAACTCAAATCATTACAAATATTAAGCTCAACTTATTTTCATTCTTACCTCACCGCTTTTATTCGACGTTCAATTTTATTGGATTTCACAAACTGATCTCGATATGACACGTCTATTTAACTTGATTAAAGATGTGGAGCCGAAACAACTTTGTGAGCTCTAAAACTTCATCTGGTTAAGGCCTATGACGTTTCTGCATTTAGAAATACGAATAAAATCTCTTCCTATGACTTTGTTTTTTGTGATTGCGTGGTATATGTGTACAGTATATTTTAATAAATGAATTATATAAAAAGTTATTTGTTATCTTTATAGCTATTGCTAATGACTTACGTTAACTTTTTATTACGAAGGGTGACACAATTCTCGGATCTGCTAGATCTCCACATATCAATACTTTCAAACCACTACTTGAGGAAACAAAACTTTATATCATTAGGAATTTTATGGTATCATTAGAGGATATTAAAAAGAAAATTCAGGGTAGCTACTCAGAAGTATAAATTCAATTTTTGGGGTAAGACAAGAGTGGTTGATTTGGTGGATTCATATTTCCCAAAAAACATGTTCCATGTTAAGTCTTTTGAGTGGATTCAAGGTTTAGGCAAAGAGATGAAACTATTCTATTCGGTATGTCCTATGTTATGCACATAATAAAAGTATTTTATCCAATTGTATTCTTATTTTCTGTGTGGCATACGACTATGTTATAAAAGTATTTTATCCAATATATTGATTGTATATTGTTATTGATGAGTTATTTGATTTTGTATGTATAATATTTAGATGTCATTGGTAGAGTTTCTGCAATGCTAACTCCTAAGGATATGCCCACTAGGAAAAAAAATGCAAATTGGTCAGGCCATAACTGATTTTCGGAAAAAGAGGACCAAAACAAATGCCAAACATTCAAATTTGGCCTAAAAAGTAGGCCTAATTGGGGAACCTAGTATCCCAAATCATCAGATATGAATTGTGCTTCCCATGGATATCTTGTAGTCCCCATAGTTCCAATCGAGCTGAAAGTAATGCTCGTTTGAAGGGATAAGTCCTCGTATTACACCCTTTATTTTACGACGTTGCCCTACAATTTATTTTTATCAAGATAATTTTTAAAGTAATTGCCCTTTTGGAATATAATGAGGAAGGTAGCATTCGAAGCACACAAGTTACTGTAGATTATTTTGTTGGGCTAAAAATACATGTGGACCGGGCTCGAACCGATTTTCGAACGTAAAGGATCGAAACATATGCTAAACATAAGAATTTGGGACAAAAATAGGCCCAATTGGGGAACCAATCGTCCAAATCGTCAGCCTTGGAATGTGCTTTGCGTATATATATTGTATTCTTTGTAGTTCCAACTAGGCCAAAAGTTATAGACATTTGAAGGGATAAGTCCTCGTTTTGCACCCCTTATTTTACAACATTGCCCCCACAATTTATTTTATCTTGATATATTTTAAAGTCCCTGCCCTTGTGGAATACACTAAAAAAGCTAGCATTTGGAGCACACAAGTGATTGTAGATTATTTTGTTGAGCAAACAAATGCAATTGAGTCGCATCGAAATCGAGTTTGGACCAAAAGAACCAAAACAGAAGCTAAACATTGGAATTTGGCCTAAAGAATCATGCCCAATCGAGGAATCCAATAGTCTAAATTATTGGTCTTGGAATGTGCTTTGTGTGGATATATTCTAATCCCCGAAGTTCCAATCGAGTCGAAAGTTATGCGCATTTGAAGGGATAAGTCCTTGTATTGCACCCTTTATTTACCACAACTGTTTTATCTATATATTTTTTAAAGTCCCTACTATTTTGGAATACAATGCAAAAGCTAGCCTTTGAAGCATACTACGTACAATAGATTATCTTGTAGGGCAAAAAAATGCAAATTGGCCGGGCTGGAACCAATTGTCGGGCAAAGAGGACCAAAATAGATGCCAAACATTCGAATTTGGCCAAAAAAAATTGGTCTAATTGGGGAACCCAATATCCCAAATCATCAATCATGAAATGTGTTGCGCGTGGACATATTATAGTCCCATAGTTCTAACCGAGCTGAATGTTATGCTCGTTTGAAGGGATATATCCTTGTATTGCACTCTTTTTTTTACGACGTTGCCCCACAATTTTTTTCTAGTTATTTTTAAAGTCCCTGCCCTTTGGGAATACACTAAGAAATCTGGCATTCAGAGCACACAAGTTATTGTATATTATTTTATTGGCAAAAAATGTAATTGGGCGGGCCTGAACCGATTTTCGGAGGAAAAGCACCAAAACAGATGCTAAACCTCAGAATTTGGCCTAAACAATCAGGCCCAATTAGGGATCCCGACAGCCCTAATCATCAGTCTCAAAATGTTCTTCACATGGATATATTGTAGTTCTTCGAATTTGAGCTAAAAGTTACACTTGTTTGAAGGATAATTACTCATATTGTATCCCTTACTTAACAATGTTGCCCCACAATTTTTTATTATCTAGATTTTTTTTGAAGTCTCTGTCCTCTTGGAATACATTGAGAAAGCTATCATTTGGAGCACGCAAGTGATAGTAGATTTTTTTGTTGGGCAAAAAAAGAAAAGGAATTTAATAAAAGTTAAAAGTGTAGTATAACTAGTATTTCACCATTTACCCGATGTTATTCAGCTAAGATTAAAGTTTCAAATTCCTAGAATGTCACCAAACTACACGTAAATGGTGTTTCATTGGAGATTCAACAATTTTGAAAAGGGTTGTTTATACATATATTTTTAATTTTACATATCTTATAAAAACAAAATGACTTTTTTTCAACTTTGTTTTCCCACCTAAACTTCCTTACTTAATGTAGAATAACTATATTATTATTAAATTAAAATCAGACGCTTTTACTCAAGAAATTTTGATTTGATTTCAAAATCTAAATTATTCCACAAATTTAGGATGATATAGATGATATGATATCAAGATTAATATACTGTTGCATTTAATATATATTTTGAAATCTAAATATTTTATCGAATCAACCAATTGAATAGTTAACACTGAATTCTGAAATGCAAGAAATATATGAAATCCATAAATATATGATACGATTTCCTCAAATCATTTTATAAAACTTCCATAAATATACAAAATCCAACTAAAATCGCTAGTTGTTATCAAATATGCGAAACACTAATTCTGATTTATTCCACAAATTTAGGAAACTCAAAATGAAATGATATCAAGATGAATATACTGATGCATTTAAAATATGATTTGAAATCTAACTATTATATCAATTCAGCCAATCAATTAACCAAATCACTGAATTCTGAACTGTAATATATGAAAGCCAAAAATATAGGATTCAATTTCCTTAAATCATACCTTAAGAAAAAAATCCAACTAAAATCGCATGATGTTATAAAATCTGTGATATATGATTCTAATTTATTCCACATTTTTAGGAAATTCAAAATTAACGTGATAAATGTAGCAAAAAATCAGTGACATAATCTATCAAAACGGAGAATTTAATGCTTTACAAAATTAAGCTAATAAATTTAGTAATAATCAATGAACAAATTTAGCAAATCATATGAGCCGATTTATCAAATTGATGGTATCAAATAATTTCGAATCCGAGTAAACCCTAACCTCAAATCATTACAAATATTAAACTCAACTTATTTTCATTCTTACCTTAGAGCTTTTACTTCAATTTTATTGGATTTCACGGACATATCTCAATATGACACAACTATTTAATTGGATTAAAGATGTGGAGCCAAAAGCAATTCTGTGGGCATTGAAACTTTATCTAGTTTGGGCCTATGACGTTTCTGCATTCAGAAATAAGAATATAATATTTAGATGTAACTCTATTTTCATGATTGCAAGGTATATGTGTACAATATTTCAATAAATGAATGAGAAGTTATTTGTTATCTTTATAGCTATTGTTAATGACTTACGTTAACTTTTTATTACGAAGGGTGACACAATTCTCAGATCTGCTCAATCTCCACATATCAATACTTTCAAACCACCACTTGTGGAATGAAAACTTTATATAATTAGAAATTTAGGGTAGCTACTCATAAGTATAAATTCAATTTTTGGGGTAAGACAAAAGTGGTTGATTTGGAGGATTCATCTTTCCCAAAAAAGCATGGTCCATGTTAAGTCTTTTGAGTGGATTCAAGGTTTTTAGGCAAAGAGGATGAAACTATTCTATTTGACATGACCTATGTTATCCACAAAGTAAAAGTATTTTATACAATTATATTATTATTTTCTGTGTGGCATACGATTATGTTATAAAAGTATTTTATCTAATATATTGATTGTATATTGTCATTGATGAGTTATTTGCTTTTGTATGTATAATATTTAGATGTCATTAGAAGAGTTTCTGCTATGCAAACTCCTATGGATATTCTCACTAGAGATGGTCCAACATGGATGATCAAGATAAAGATAGAAGATTTGAAGTAATACATTTTAATATTTATTCTCATATGTTTAATTATTTCACAAAACAGTACTGATGTTTGTTTTGTATTTTATGTAAGTATAATAGGCTAACATTTATACTCTCGAACGAGTTCATTAGTGTGCTCCTCCTCTTTTTGAGTCGGGATACAACTGAACCACTTATTGTTGTACTAATGTTTTGTCGTCCAAAGCTATGTAATGGTATTATTTCATTATTTTGAAAAAGTGACATTCTATTAATTTTTTGCAGCATTTAATTTTAATGCAAGTGAAAAGTGCAATATAGCTAAAGTGTCACCATTTACTCTATGTTATTTAGATAATGTTAAAGTTTCAAATTCCTGAAATGTCACATAACAACACGTAAATGATGATTCATTAGGTTCAACAATTTAGGAAAAGTTTGTTTAAAAAGATATTTTTAATTTTACATATATTATAAAAAATAAATGACATTTTTCCAACTTTGTTTTTCCACATAAACCCCCTTACGTAATGTAGAATAACTATATTATTATTAAATTAAAATCAGACATTTTTATTCAAGAAACTTTGATTCGATTTTGAAATCTAAATTATTCCATAACTTTAGGATGATAAAGATGATATGATATCAAGATGATTAAACTACTGCATTTAATATATTTTTGAAATAATAATATTTTATCAAATAAGAGAATCGATTAATCAAATCATTCAATTTTGAAATGCAAGAAGTATATGAAATCCAATAAATATATGATTCAATTTCCTCGAATCATGTTATGAGACCAACTAAATTCACACGAAGTTATCAAATCTGCGAAACAATAATTCTGATTTATTCCATAAATTTAGGAAATTCAAAATGAGATGATATCAAGATGAATATACTAATGCATTTAATATATGATTCGAAATCTAAATATTTTATCAAATCAGGCAATCGATTAATTAAATCACTGAATTATGAAATTCATGAAATATATGTAATCCAAAAAATATATGATTCAATTTTCTCGATTCAATTTCCTCAAATCATTTTATCAAACGTCCATAAATATACAAAATCCAACTAAAATCGCATGATCTTACCAAATCTGTGAAACACTAATTCTGATATATACCACAAATTTAAGAAATTCAAAATGAGATGATATCTAAATGAATATACCGATGCATTACATATATGATTCAAAATCCAAATATTTCATCAAATCAATCAATCAATTAATCAACTTACTGAATTATTTATAAACATAGGATTTACGTGCATTTTGGGGTTATTATATATAGGTGTTTAGGTAATTAAATGTACTTAAATGATGAGTTCTTCATGATTTTGTTATTTTTGTTACGTGACGTGTTTGTTGAAGTTTTGACAGAAAAACAGATAATTAAGGATGTATAGACTACGTCTCAAGTCACATAGACCGTGCTTATCCTCGTGATATGATCTTAACCATCGTGATTTGGTGTGATTTGGGCATATGTTATAGATTTGATGTGATTCGGGCATATCTTCCCATTCCAATCAGGGATACGACAGCTATCAAAACTCTAGTAATTGTCTACAAAAGGAGGAGCTACATCAGATTATAGGGGAAACATACAACACAATATACAACAAATTTTAGGGTTAGAAACAAGGATACAAAGGAGGATCAATCAACCAAGTCATCAAAGAGAGAGAGAGAGAGAGAAACGAAGATCTTTTGGGCTTCAATATTCTTCTTTTCTTTTGTTCTTTTTATGTTAGCTATGATTATCAATATGTTTCCCATGAATTATGTATTGAATATGTGTGGCTGAACATCTAGTGATTCCAGGGAGTGCATGATTATGGATTCATATGTTTTTCTTTAATGATATTATTTCCCTTCCTATATTTGTTTATGCTTCCTTGATTTGATTGTCGTATGAAATTATGTGGAGACTAATTGCATATGTGTATATAATCCATTACTACTTGGGAAGGAGTAATTGGTTAATATATTAGGAATGCATCACATAACACTTGCAAGATCGAGAGATTGGTAAGTATTATGATGAGAATAAATCCTATGTACGATTGGAAGTTAGATTATATCTTGAGAATGATCAGTGTTATCTAATCTACATTTAGATCTAACTTGGACGAGAGGATCTAGATATATTAGTGATTCTCCTACAAATATAGGAATTAAATATGGTTTGATACATTAAAGGAAATTATATGAACCATATGAATCCATGTTCCTGAAATTCATACAATCTCTAAATATGTTTAGTTGTTTGAATCTAATTTGATATTCATTTCTACTTCTTTATTTGTTTTATTTTGTTTTACCAAACCAATTCCAAATTGATTCTTTAGATAAAATGATAGTATCATAAATGAATACTTAGTTGAATTTACTATATACAGTCCCTGTGGATACAATACCTGTTCTGACCATATTTTACTATAATGTACCTCGTGCACTTGCGAGTCGTACTTTAAGTGAAATTAAATAGTGAACAAGTTTATGGCGCCGTTACCGGGGACTGGAGTAATATACAACTGATATTCGTTTGAGATGTTAGACTTTAATTTAAAGTGTGCATTATAGTTTAGTATATACTTTTTATTTATTTATTTGATTTGAGTCGTGTTTGCAGGTAGTTTATGAACACTCAATCCAAAGGTGAGAGACATTTGCTACCAATTGATATATAGATCGAAGCAACTGCCCGACATAGAAATACTTCAAGAACACAAGTAAATAGAATGTATGAAATATACGCATTGCGTAGAGAGATGGAGGAGTTGCGAGCACTGATGAGACAACAACAACAACAACAACAACCATCAGAGGATGTGAACTATATGCAAGGAGAAGTCTATAATAACAATTACAGACAAAATCATTTTGGACAAAGAGATAGACTCAATTATTCAAATCCGAACAATTTTGAGCAGCCATCACTTAATTTCTTTGTGACGAATAGAGTTATAAATGATGGAAAGAAACTGAATTTGGAGAATATACTTGCATCTTGTATGCAAATCACAAAGCAAAAGCTGGATACAGAGGCATAATAGGTTAACAATTTAGCCATCACGGTGGACAAGCTCACAACTACTACGAGAGCCCAAATTAAATCATTGGAGATGCAAGTGGGCCAACTGGCTAAAGCAATAGAAAGTCAACAACAAAAATGCCAATTTTCTAGCAACATGGAAGTTAACCCAATAAAGCGATGTCAAGCTATTGAGTTGAGAAACATAAATCAATATGCGGGTCCTCCAATGCTTATAAGTAAAGAAGTTGAAGTAGATACTGACAAAGAAAATAAATTGGAAAAACCAAAAGAACTCCAAAAAGATGCAGAAGAGAATGGGGGTGTGAAAACACCCAAATATGTGTTACCGCCTCCATACGTCCCACCACTACCATTCCTAGAAAGGCAAAAGAAGAAAATGGAGGAAATTGTGGTGAAGAAAAGGAGAACTGAAGACCATGAGGTGGTCAATCTAACAGAGGAGTGTAGTGTAATTCTCTAGAAAAAAGCTTCCACAAAAGTTGAAGGATCCGGGAAGCTAAACAATGCCATGTGAAATTGGCAACACTCACTTCAATAAAGTATTGTGCGATTTGGGGGCGATCATAAATCTAATGCCATTATCCATATTCAAGAAGTTGGGCTTGGAACAGTAAAATCATCATCCATCACATTACAACTTGCTAATAGGTTTATAAAGTACCCAAAAGAAATTATAGAAAATGTACTCATGAAAGTATATAAGTTCATATTTTTCGTGAACTTTGTTGTGTTGGATATGGAAGAAGGCCACGAAATGCCATTGATTTTGGGTAAACCATTCTTAACCACCGTGGGAGCCCTCATTGACATGAGAAAAGTAAATTTGACTCTAAGAGTAAATAATGAGAAAGTGGTGTATTCCTTGTATGATGCAAACAAGTTTCAAGGGGATATTGAAGACTGCAATGCTGTGGATATAGTCCAAAACACCATCAATAAAAAAAGTCCAAAAGTTTGCCACCAAAGTCTCTTAAATCTTTCATAAGCCATACTATCCTTCCTTGCATGTCTATTAATTTTGATAGTGTGAATTTAATTGATAACTTTAAAGTTATGCAGGATTCTTCTATAGAACAAAAGACGGAGGCATCTCGTAAGTGAAGCATAAAAAAGGAACTAAAGCGGGATCACCTTGATCCAAGTTTAGAAGTCGATCATGCCTAGGAGGCTGAAACTGAAGGATGACATCCTCATGCGAAAGAGAAGGCATTAAAGTGTTTCCTTGGGCATGCCGAGCTTCACAAGAATTTCATGGATAATTTTTTTAGAATTACACAACTTATGTGTCTATTGTTTACAAAGGAAGCCCCTTTTAATCTTGATGAGTTGTGTTTGCAGAAATAGAGGAACGAGTTCATCCACATGAACTCAACTGTTGAGAGAATTGATGCCAACATAACAATCATGTTGAATACGATGGAACATTGGGGGTTTCAACTCCCATCGGACCCACCTTCTAAATAATACAATGGAGATTAGTGATTTATGATTTTTCTATCTATCTTTTCAAACTTATTCTTCCCAAACAATAAGTTTGGGGGGTGGATGGATGTCGTACCATGAATCTCTGTTCTTACTTGGAATTTTTAGTACATATTTTTTGTTTATTAGTAGTATGTGCCTAGGGATCGTATTCGTTTCCCTATTTCGATGATTGTGGTATTGGCTGATGCTATTGATGATAATGTTTTATTCTATAATGATTATTGATGAATTGAATATATTGTGAAGAAAATGATATTTGTGCATGCAATAAAGGACTTAAATATCTTGAATCGTGATTAGCATGAGAGAATTTGATCCTATTGATTCTTTCTAGTATGTTTAGTTGGATAAATGTTTGAATATCTAGCACTTGCCTATGATTTGCTCAAGTTTAACATAATAATGTGGATTTTGGAAATGAGTTTAGGCCATCTTTGGTAGCCCTGTTATCCTTTCAATTATGACCATTTACAAAATTATACTAGTAAGCCCCTTTGAGCCTTGGGCTGTTCTTTGATAGATAAGTTACACTATTCGTACATGAAAGTAATATAAATAGAGTGGAATTGTCAAATAGAAAAAAATGTTGCATGTTAGAGGTCTTGGTAAATGTGGAGGAATGAATTGAAAGATTGTGAAAAATGGTTATGAATTGGGAGACGAGTCACTTCCCTAATATATATATACATATATATATATATATATAAATGAAAAAAGAATTGGGAGATGAGTTACTTCAAAAATAAAAAATAAAAAATAAAACAACAAAAGTTGTTAAAAATCAAAAGTGGCTTCCCATAGCTAATAAAATTATTGAGTAAAATTTGGAGTTGATTGTATATTAGAAAAGAGTTGATGAAGGAGGAATAAAGCTAGACAAGAATCTAGTTGTGCTCGTTGGCAATGAGTTGAATGTGAAAGCTCGTTAGGACCAACAAATTCGATGAGTCCACTATTGATTAAGTTACTTAGCCATACATTCCTTACCTTGACAAAAAAGCCTACATGACAACCAATATAAAGTCATTTCTGATCCTTAATCCATTTATTGCATGTAAATGCGAGATGAAATCATGGGCAAATATATGGTTAATTCTACATTTATTTTAACTTTGAGTGTCTTTTATATTTCCATATACACTTGAGTGTGAGAGATACACAAACCTGGTGAGGATCAATAATTCAAGATGTTAAATAAGTATTAGTTGCATGGCATGAAGTTGTTTATTTGCAATATGGTTAATTTTGATATAATCATAATGATTTTTGTGTTTGAAGCATCGTGTACTGTCAAAACACCCATTCTTTCTGAAATGAAGACTCGTTATCATTGTTCGAGGACGAACAATAGTTTAAGTTTGGGGTGTTGATAATTGTTATATTTTGTTACGTCACGTGTTTGTTAAAGTTTTGACAAAAACAAAGATGATAAGGATGTATACACTACGTCTCAAGTCACATGGACCGTGCTTATCCTCGTCATATGATCTTAATTGTCACAATCTGGTGTGATTCGGACATATCTTCTTGATTTGATGTGATTCGGACAATCTTCTAGATTTGGTGTGACTCGGGCAAATCTTCCCATTCGAATTAGAGATACAACAGCTATCAAAACCCTAGTAATTGTCTATAAAAGAAGGAGTAACATCAGATTATAGGGAAAACATACAACACAATATACAACAAATTTTAGGGTTAGAAACAAGGACACGTAGGAGGATCAATCAACTAAGTCATCAGAGGGAGAGAGAGAGAGAGAGAAACGATGATCTTTAAGGCTTCAATATTCTTCTTTTCTTTTGTTCTTTTTTATGTTAGTCATGATTATCAATATGTTTTCCATGAATTATGTATTGAATATGTGGCTAAACTTCTAGTGATTCTAGGGAGTGCATGATTATGGATGCATATGTTTTTCTTTAATGATATTATTTCCTTTCCTATATTTGGTTATGCTTCCTTGATTTGAATGTCGTATGAAATTATGTGGAGACCATTACTGCTCGGAAGGGAGTAATTGGTTAACAGATTAGGAATGCATCACATAACACTTGCTAGATCGAGAGATCGGTAAGTATTATAATGAGAATATATCCTAGGTACGATTGGAAGTTAGATTATATCTTGAGAATGATCAATGTTATCTAATCTAAATTTAGATCTAACTCGAAGGAGATGATCTAGATATATTAGTGATACAAATATATGAATTAAATATTGTTTGATACATTAAAGGAACTAATATAAACCATATGAATGCATGTCCCTGGAATCCATACTGTCTTTGAATATCTTTAGTTGTTTGAATATTTTTTGATATTCATTTCTACTTCTTTATTTATTTTATTTTGTTTTACCAAACCAATTCCAAAGTGATTCTTTAGATAAAGGATAGTATCATAAACGAATAATACTTAGTTGAATTTAGTATATACAGTCCTTGTAGATACGAGATCTGTTCTCACCATATTTTACTATAATTTACCTCGTGCACTTGCGAGTCGTATTTTAAGTGAAATAAAATAGCGAACATTCATGAAATGAAATATATATATATGAAAACCAAAATATACATGATTCGATTTAATTGAATCATATTATCAAACCTCAATAAATATACAAAATCCAACAAGAATCGCATAATGGTATGAAATATATCATATATGATTCTGATTTATTCCACAAATTTAAGAAAATCAAAATTAACCTAATAATGTAGCAAAAAAACACTGAAGTAATCTTTCAAAAAGGCAAATCTAATGCATTGCAAAATTAACCTAATAAATTTAGCAAATAAGCGAATAAATTTAGCACATCATGTGAGCCGATTTATCAAACTGATGGTGTCAAAATATTCCAAATCTGAGTAAACCCTAAACTCAAATCATTATGAATATTAAGCTCAACTTATTTTTATTCTTACCCCACAACTTTTATTCTAGGTTCAATTTTATTGGATTTCACAAACATATCTTGATATGACACAACTATTTAACTTGATTAAAGATGTGGAGCCAACAAGAAATATGTGGGCACTGAACCTTCATGTGGTTTGGGCCTATGATGTTTCTACATTTGGATACAACCGCTTTGAGTCGGGATACAACTGAACCACTTATTGTTATACTACAGTTTTATCGTCCAAAACTATTTAATGGTATGAAATTTTATTATTTTGAGATCATGAAATTTCTATTAATTTTATATATACAATGAAAGTGAAAAGTGCAATATAACTAGAGCGTCACCATTTAGTCTATGTTATTCAGATAAGGTTAAAGTGTCAAATTCCTGGAATGTCACCAATATATGTAAATGGCAATTTAGTGGAGGTTCAAAAGTTTAGGAAAATGTTGTTTATAATATATTTTTAATTTGACATATGTTATAAAAACAAAATGATTTTTTTCCAACTTTGTTTTCCTGCCTAAACTTCCTTAAATAATGTAGAATAAATATATTATTATTAAATTAAAATTAAATATTTTTATTCAATAAATTTTGATTATATTTTGAAATAAATGTTTCCACTAATTTAGGATGATAAAGATGATATGATATCAAGATGAATATATGCAATATTTAATATATATTTTGAAATCTAAATATTGTATCGAATCAGCCCATCGATTAATTAAATTACAGAATTATGAAATGCAAGAAATATATGAAATCAAATAAATATATTTTTAATGTGTTAAAATATTTAATTACATAAAAACAACATATGAATTCTTTTTATAATATTTTTTTTATTACAAGTAATATTGAACTTGGATTTTGATAACAAATTTATATTCATATAGATGGGATATTTTCGAGTTTATTGCATTATGACTGAGTTTGAGAATTCAGAGACGTGTTGGTATCTAGTATGTGATAAGTGCTACCATAAGTTGACACCAAATGATGATGGTTTTGATTAGTTTCTATCAAATCAAATATATTTCTTACAATCAACTCATTACTTAAATTTTTTACGGTAATTGTTACTTTTTAAAATATTATATACAGATACAAAGTTGAGCGTTGGGTGGTCGATGCCACTAATAATTCTTTGATTTTTCTTTGGGATGATGTGGCTTTTGAAGTTATAGGATAATCAACACATGAATTGAAGAAGGAACATCTAAGCATAATATACCATTGTTGAAATTCTCATAAGTTTTTTATAAAATTATGGTTATGCTATTTTATATATTTATTATTATTTATTAATTATAGGATTCCAACCCGGGATATGTTACTAGGGAATTTGCGAAATTGAGCGACAAAGATGTACTTTAAAGACATCAAAAAAGGAAGAGCCCTTTAGTAATTCGAGGAATGTGTTATATATGTAGTAAAGATGACTAATGATCCTGATGTTCTAGCTAGGTTCCGTAGCTCTAATGTTGAGAGTCAGGTAATTTATATTTATGAAGATATATTTAAATTTTTGAATTTTTTGTTCATTACGTAACGAAATTAAGTATTTGTATGTCAATTCATTTGTATTTTGAAACATTATTTATTTAAATAGGAATAAATCTTATTTCAAAACTGCATAGAAGATTCATGGATAATAAGAAGGTATGATACTTTTTGTCCACATATACTTGACTGTTTTTCAATAATTTGATAACAACCTAGACAACAAGTTTAACTTGATATGCATATTGCAAGGTTGATTATTCCGAAGATGAAGTATCTACTCCTGAAAAGAAAATTAGAGGAATTGATGCGGTTCATGTGGATGAAGAAACTAATGGAAAGAGTTCTGCTTTATATTATGATGGAATTGAAGAGACAAAAGTGAAGAGGAAGTTGGTGAAGGAGTTTTCAACTACCAATACCGAAAAAGAAAGAGAAGTCAATCATTATAAAATAATAGAAGGCTTGAATCCGTCTACTAGATGACTATATAATACTACTAATTTTATTTACTTTTGTTTTAATGCCCTTGTAATTTTACTCCATACTAGGTCACTTTGGTGGATTTATCTAAGATAGGATTTTCCTGTTTTTATTATTAAAATCTATCTTTATTGATGGTTTGCATAGAATATTGTAGTTATTATTAATGGGTATCAGTAATATTATTATTTTTTGTGAAGATTATTTTTTTCGTTACAAGTGGAATGGGCCTGGGCTTTTTTAGTGGGATATTTTTTGGGGTTTCTCCCTTGTTTGTTGTTCTCCATTCATAAGTTCACCGATAAAATATAAAATATGTATTATCAATAATAATAACAATAGTATTAATATAATAATAATAATAATAATAATAATAATAATAATAATTTGTTTTCTTTTTGTATGTTTTTATAATCACAGTGCAATTATCAAGAAATGTTTGGTACAAGATGCGTCGTTAATATTTCTTAAAGAAACAAAGATATGCATTACTAATTTTTGGTAATACATCCGGCAAAACAACATCCGGCTATTTGAAAAACTTACAAATATTTAGTAGCATCAAGACACCAAATGCACTTGTAAGGTAGTGCAAGTCAAGAAGCTTACTAGAGATTCATATGCATAGAGCATTAATTTTATCATTTATATGTCAGATAAAAACAACCACAATATGCAAGCAAGATTGAATACGTTAATTACCACATTCACTGATTTATAAATATTACACAATAATGATCCATGATGAGAGTAGCTGAGTATTTGGTATATGTAATTTACAATTAAACGAGAGTGGTTACATAACATAAAAGTAAATAAATATAACTTGTGAGAAAAATTCGTTTGTGTTTCGATCAACTAATATGAAATACCTTGATATCTTTTAATTTGCTCTCTAATATCTTCTAGAGTCGGTGGTAATATATAAAAACAGGTGAATACACGTTACATAGCAGTAAATTATATCCTTAAATTAAAAATATTAATTTAACTTTAAAACATAATATCTAATAAATATATGTCTTAGTTATCCTGTATCCGGCTCTATGAAGTAACATGATAAGATATCTTTATAAAGATTGAGATCTGAGAATCAGATACATTATATTAAAATCTTATCCGAAATATGGTTTTGATTACTCTAATCTTAAACTAAATTTAAGCATACACAAAGATTTTGCTGAACTGTCCTACATATTTAACTCTACATTCAAAGGAGTATCTGAATTGTTTATATGGCTTCTGGGTTTGTGCTAATAGTTGCTACTATAATTATTTTATTATTTTATACTGATGAGTTGCATTTTATAATCTTGTGATTCAACATATTTATAACCTGAATATTTATATATGCTAATTCAGTCATTATGATTGAAAAGGCATGTGTCTGAAAGTGTGTATCAATAGAATAGACGAAATGTTGTGCATGATGAGTAGAGAACACTCACCACAACAATCTATATACGAGCAACAATAGCAAAATAAAAAATAAAATTAACTCCAGGATAAATTCTCTCAAGTTATAAATAGCTTGTGAGTGCTGTAAGACGAAACGAACCCACTAATATAAAAGTGAATTACAAAGTGCTGTAAGACGAAACGAACCCACTAATATAAAAGTGAATTACAAAAAGAACGAGAGAAAGAACTAATCTAACTTATTGACTCTTAAGGTTCTTGATTTCAAAGATGAAATTCAAGAACGACTAAACACAAGCTTAGAAAATGGACTTACAAAATATCACTTACTAAAACACTCTAAAAATGCGTACAAACGATATCAGAATAATACGTTGTACAAATTACAAGAATGTTATAGTGGAAGTTATTCTAACATACTCAGCAACAATTCAATCAGACACTAATTTTAATCTCTTGGGTTCGTCTTTTTCTGATTGATTTAAGTCAGTTTTTGTAGCTTGACTTGAGGCTTGGGCTGCAAGACTTGAATCCCACGTTTCCACTCCTGAAAACGGACTTCTCCACTCTTAATATGGTAGAGCATGCTCCATGATCTCTTCCCCACTACTTGGTTGATTTTTCCAACCACATAGCCAGTTCTTTAATCTTAGGATAGAAGACTTGGTCTAATCTCTCTTATTAGTACTCATAACTAATCCTGCAGAGACAAATATATAATTGAGGAGAAAAATGCAAAATAAATATGTGTATAAGTTCGACCACTACGAACTTCAACAATCTCCCCCTTTTGGCCTTTTTTCACAATTCCTCAATACCTGAGAAAAACAAGAGAATAGGATACAAATATATTATATGATATAAATATATGCATATGATTACCTCTAAGAGTCAACCGAAAATTATAAAATGATACTGTAACATTAATGTTGTCCCGAAAGTTCATGTAATCAACAATCAACAATTTCATTATGAGTCCTGCAAAACTCTCCCTAAACACATGATCTTTAAAAAGGCGTTAGTCAAGTCATTCACATAATCATTCAAGACATTCGTTAGTAGTATATAACATCAACAATATTCCAAATCCAAACTTCATCACTCAAAGATAAAAAAACAACCTTTAACCTATCAACCACCAAAAAATCAAATGATATAACCAAAACATCAGAAATACATGTGCTTCTTCTCCTTCTAAACAAGGCAATCACATAAATAGTTCTGCCCCAAACAAAGCAATCACAGAACGGTGGATCAACAACCTAACAAAATAGTTCAACCAAAACAAAATGGTTAAGAAAAAGAAAACGGGGTTCAGTTCTTCACCTAAGCAAAACAATCAGAGACCCAAACAAAAACAATCATGTTTACTATCATGTTTATTCTCCCCCTAATTGTGAAAAAATAACATTATGAACAACTTGGAGCGAAAGAATATGTTTATCTAGACTAGGAATCTGGTGAGATAGCACATAACACATAACTTTTGACCATGGAAAAAATATCAAGGTTAAATCGATGAAAGTTATGTAAATCAATTCTTTGTTTATGAAACACACACGGTTTAAATTGTCAGCATCTCACCTCAAAATATCAGCATTATAAAAATCATAATTACGTAAATCAAATGGTACATAAGATCTCGAATTAAGTGGTGAGAGATGAGTGGTAGAACTTGCTGTGAAGAAGATGTTGGCCGGAATGTTCTGGGAACATCCTGTTTAGAACTGGAGGTGAAGAAGAATATGTATCAAACCAACTCCAGCAATGTGTTGGAGTGGCTTTGAAACTGTGAAAGCAGTCTCCAACAGTGCGCTAGAGCCTACATTATTATGGTGGTTTTCTTTCTTTATTTTTTTTATTTTTTATTATGCGGTAAAAGTGGCGCAAACTTGGTCTGCAACACTTTTTTTTTGGTTTAATGTTTTGTTTATATATTTTGTATTTTATAATATATTTTGTATTATAATTAATTTAATTTAATTAGTTTTAAAATTATTTTAATTAAGTGTGATAGATAATAAAATTATAATAAATGTGTATTTTCAATCATAATAAAAAAATACTATTAAATTTAAAATATTACACATAAAATTATAATTTCAATCAATGTTTTACATTATTATTGGTCAATTCTACATGTATTTTTTGACAAATTATAAGTAAGAATGTTACATATACGTATATTATTTTTAATGGATTACATATCATGTGTTTGACTAAGTTAGAATGTTACATATACATATATTATTTTTACTGGATTACATATTATGTGTTTGACTAAGTTAGAATGTTACATATACATATATTATTTTTAATGGATTACATATAATGTGTTTGACAAATATGAAGTAATTAAAATAAAGATTAAAAATAGTTAAAATATAAGGAATATTATGAAATATTCTTTTTTAGTATAGAAAGTAGTGCAAACTAATAGAGAAGGAATGCAGATTTTGCACTAAAGTAGTGCAAAATCTGCACTAGAGTTGTGCAAACTGCTGGAGATGTCTTAGCAGAAGCATTTCCCTTCTTGCGATTTTGAACCAAATTGCATAACAGAACATTCTCCCCCTCAGATGTTTCAGACCCTTCATCCCTCGAAATTAATCTTGATTACTCTCATCATTATGGAAGCCATCAATGATTTTCTCAATATCATTTTCATTGAAATTTTCATCCGCTAAGATTTAGGTACAGGTAAATGCGAGTTTTTGGCCATGGGGGATATGATGAAAAGGCGGGAGCTTTGGTGAGAAGATTTAGGATTTGTGCTAAGATACAGTGAAGGTCATCAATAATGGTAGATTTGAGAGTGAGAGAGGAAGAATGAGTCTTTGGGGAAAAAGATGGAGAGACTTGGGAACATGAGAAAATGATGGGTGAGTGGATTGAGGTTAGTAGAGTGAATATTTGGTGATAGAAAATACGAAGGTTTAGTGCCAAGAATATCTCGACCAAAATATGTTGCATTTATACACAATAATCCACATTAGACTCACCAAATTTAAATGAAATAAGGTAAATATGAGATATGGGTAGATTTATACTGAAAAATCTGATTGTATTCATTTAAGCTCTCAACTAAAGAAACAAGAATATAGGGAAGATAGAGAATTTAAACATCTAATAAAAGATTAGATGTTTTAAAATTTTAACAATATTTATTGGTTTTATAAATTTTTTTTTTCCATTTTTTTGAATGATAAATTTATACGTCAAATAAGTATTCCAAAATTTGATCATTTTGAAAAGGTATCATCGTCGTAGTGATCGCCATGCACCCCAAAGCTACTTTATGACATAATTTAGTAAGATTAATTTAAAAAAAAACCTTTTTACATAGGTAACATTGTTGTAGCGAGCGTCATACCCTTAGTTACTAAGTCTTATAAAATTACTCAATTTATTAATATTTGACAAGGTAACTTCGTCGTAGTGAGCACCGTGCTCTCGAGTTATTTTATTGATAAATATCCTTATTTAATTTAAATACTCTTCGCTTTATGGACATTTTGACAAGGAAGCATCGTTAGAGTGAGCGCCATGTCCCGACTACTTTGTCAATAAGCATCATCCTTTTTTATTTATTTTTAAATAATGATCAAAACCAAATTTATAGCTAGAAAATTTTTAGAGATAAACCTAGATCAATAATGTCCAACATAAGGACAATAAAAAGAACTATTTACATAATTGAAATGTTGCCTCAATTATCTATTTGGAATTAAGTGCAACATTTCAGTTATCTTTCCCTACATAACACAAAGACCAAGAGATTTCTTAAGGTTGTCGAATCTCTAAAAATCAAGAGCCTGTTTGAATATATTTGCAATCTGATTTTTGTTATTTATGTATTCAAGCTGGATAATCTCTTTTTCTACCAAATCATGAATAAAATGATGGTGCATGTTTGTGTTTTTATTGTGTGAATGGTGAACAAGATACTTCGAGATATTAATTATACTAGAATTATCACAAACACACACAATTTGTTTACCTCGATCGAGTTTTGGCAAACCCTTTTCTACATTGAGCCTAATTAGTTTGTCAATACTTCTAAAATTTGCACATCCCAACTTCAGATGCCATAGAATAGTCTCATAAATTTTTGCCTTATTGTACAGTAGACTGTCTCGAACGAGATAACAATTATTAGTTGATCTTCTTCTCCCTGTCAGCACACAAAAATTGGACTTATCAAATGTAACACCCCATCCCACAAGTAGGTCCCGGACTGCCACTGTGTGAGTTAGAATATACTTGAACCAACTTATTAAATACAACACATTTACAAGCGAGCGGAAGAGTTACAGAAAATATGAGTTTAAAAAAAATAGTTTACAAAAAGAATGTTTACAATAGAAAGAGGTTTTTAAAAGACTCTACTCGCATTTACCCACAGTTTCAAAATCAAACTCCAATTTTATAATATATGGCTCAAAACGAACTTTCTACAAAATGTGTCATAACACGAGGCAATATTTTAACAAAACATAAGTTCATAGGTCTACTTAAGTATTACAAATAATAAGGTATCAAAATGGGACCCAGTTAGTAGTTATTCATCTCTGTCAGTGGTTGGACCTGAAATTTAAAAGTAGCATCATAAGAGAGCTCCCAGAGGGGAAGTTTAGTGGGATAACTAATAAACATACTATAGAAATTAAATAAGTTAATAAAGTAAAGTTGTTCACCTATCCAGATCTGTACGGATTGATACGGTGTTGGCTCATGAGATTATGACCTAATGGGCTCCGCTATGAGATTGTAACCTCAATAATGCTCGTTAGTGAGCATGTAACGTCAGTAATGTTTGCTAGTTTGAGCCGGTAACCTCGTAATAGTAGATGGTATGAGCCTATAACCTTATGCCATCTCTAGAGTTACAATTCGAACCGTACACATAAACTCTGGGTTTTGTGTTATGATTTGACCTGAAGGCATTAACTCTAGATTTAAAGTACAAACTGACACCCCATAGGCATCAACTCTAGTTTCAAAGACAACAGTACCCTGAAGGCATTCAAAGTACTCCAGATTTAAAGTACTAATAGATAAAACTAATGTGTAACATTTAAGAGTTACCCACTTCCTCTCGTTGGTGTGTGAGGATAACTCCGGGACAACACGAACTTGCTTGTATCGCACTCGACACATTTCAATTCACACACCAAACTTATAATGATCTAATTTTAGAACCAAAACACTTAAACTGAGTTGATATGATTTTATCTACTTAAGCATTACTCATATAGAACACCAAAGTCCATTATACAGTAATACAACCACATGCTCCATATTACACATCATATAGTCACATTGGCACATTATAGTAAATAATTTACTAGAAATTCTACAAGGCTTAATTGATTATGAAATTAAGCATGCATGTTGATAATTCATCATATAAAAAAAAATCAAAAACAATTTCTTAAAATAAAAATCATACAATTTTAAACAAATATGTTTCTAGCTTGCGTTTTATAAAATTGGTAACAAGGTTGGTCTAAATTGTAGAATTCATAAAAATTCATACATAATGCCAAGAATTACAAAATATTTTAATCATAAGTTCCTCATACTATTAATAATATCATACTAAAATAGATTGTAAAATGAATCACTCTATACTTTTGTAAGAATAAAAAATAAAGGTTTTGTCCAGCTAGGATTCACCCTGGACATGTTTTCTTCCAAGTATCACAAGATATTCTACAATGTTCTAAATAATCTAATATTTTAACCATAGACTTCTAACATTTCAAACCAACACCCAGTCAAAGTACATCATCAAATTTCAAGAATACAACTTTATACAAAATTTTAAAACTGACATGCAATGTGTGGTTTCTATTTTTCAGGAACTCACAAAGAGAGATTTTGTATAAATCGTAAATGTGGTCCAAAATAATGAAATTCGAAACAAAACATCATGATAAAGTGTATACTTCATACCAATTACAAATTAGGGAAAAAGACACCATAAAATATCAAAATTTGATCACATAGACGATTAAGTGATAATCAACCCCATAATTCATACAAATGGTTTTCTAAACATGAATTTGTATAGAAACTAGCATTTCCAAGCTTAGATATAAGAGTAACATCCTCAATCAACATATCTAATGATAAATTACGTCGTAAACATGCTCCTAATTAAAGAAAAGTCAAGTTTTTTAGCCAATTACCTTGAAAATGGTAGATTGAAGCTCCAAAACTTTCCCTTCCTTCTCCTTTATCTCTTTTTAAAAAAATGTGAGGAAATGATAAAGTTTCTCATAGCGTTTTGTGAGAGTAAAATGTGTTTTGAGGGCTGACTTTGGGTCTATTTATAGAGGGTTTGAGAGATTAAAATGGAAAGAGGCTATCAACAGTGAGATTGAATCCATCATGCAAAATCATATTTGGGAGATTGTTGATCTTCCACCAGGTTGCAAACCTCTATGTTACAAATGGATCCTTAAAAGGAAATACAAAGTGCATGGATCAATCGATAAGTACAAAGCTCTTTTGGTAGCCAAAGGGTTCAAACAAAAGAAAATATATGATTTTTTTGACACGCACTCAACTGTCACAAGAATCACATCAATTAGAGTGCTCATAGCCATTCTAGCACTACATAACCTTGAAATACATCAGATGGATGTAGAAACAACATTTTTGAATGGAGAATTGGAAGAGGGGATATACATGGAACAACCTAGAGGGTTTGTTGCAGCTGGACAAGAACATAAAGTATGTAAACTTGTCAAGTCATTATATGGCCTAAAAAAGCACGAAAACAATGGCATGAGAAGTTTGACAAAACTATGTTTTCAAATGGCTTTAAGATTAGTGAGTGTGACAAATGTGTTAACATTAAGGGCACACCAGATGATTATGCAATTGTCTGTCTATATGTAGATGACATGTTAATCATGGGAAGCAACTATGATATAATAGTGAAAACTAATAAACATATTAAAGAACAATTTTGACATGAAAGATTTGAGTCTAGCGGACGCCATACTAAAAATTAAGATTTTTAGGACGCCTGATGGAATTGTCTTATCACAGTCTCACTACGTTGAGAATGTACTCAAGAAATTCGAGCCTTTGGACTTACCTTCAACTAAGACACCGGTTGACCAAAGTCTACAATTAGCAAAAAACAAAGAAGACCTAGTATCTCAACTGAACTATGCAAGAGTCACTGGCAGTTTGATGAACCTAACTAATTGTACATGCCCTAACATTGCATACTCTGTTAGTAAGCTTAGTAGTTTCATGAGCAATCCAGGGAAAGATCATTGGATAGTATTGACCAGGGTTCTGAGGTACTTGAAACATACAATAAACCAGGTAATAATTTATACTAGATATCCAACTGTATTAGAATGATACAGTGATGCAAACTGGATATTAGATACAAAAGACTCATAGTCGACAAGTGGATATGTATTCACAATAGGTGGAGGAGAGGTATCCTGGAAATTCTTTAAGTAAACATGCATAGCTCGACACATAGTGGAGTTGGAATTTATTGCATTTCATAACGCCAGTAAAGAAGCTGAATGACTTAGATATTTCTTAGAGGATATTCCTTGGTGAATAAAACCTGTGCCTCCGGTTATGATACATTGTGACAGCATGTCAGCAATTGGGAGAGCAGAAAGTAGTATGTACAATGGTAATTCTCGACAGATTCGTAGGAGACATAACACCGTCAGACAATGCACTTGGAGCCCATCCAGTGCCTTATTCTTGCAGCTTCCCAAATGCGAATCTGCAGACGTGTGGTCAGCATAAGTAATTATACTTTGAAAGATTCCTATACCTTTAGGGTGGAGTATTTCAGGATACTCTTTATAGGAGGTCACCTATATAAGTGTGAAGTTTGACCGCTTCAAATAGAAAAAACACATATGAATCTAAGATATGGTACAAGGCCGAATTAGTCACAACGTGAGAATTGAAAGATATTAGAATTGTTATTATGTAAATGTTATTGTCTTGGTTTACACAAAAAGCTGACCAGTTCAAGACATTGCGTTCACTAAGTAGCGAGTAAATCAGATAACATTTTATTAGGAAAGGTTCAAAGCAAAAACCTACCTATCCTGATGTAATAACAGTTCGACGGGACGTTCTTAGGTGTCTGCATTCATACATTCAATAATTTGATTCATGTGGGGGATTGTTGAAAATTGGCTTGGAAAAAGATTTGTGTTGACCATTCTTTGATCAATTTCAATTTGATGTTCCATTGAAGATAAATGAAAATAAGTTACAAAATCATAATCTACGTTCCCAATACATAATTTTAGAGTATTTATTTTCTCAAATCCAATTTCGAATGAATGAGAAATTAATGATGAAATTTGGCAACTAAAATATGAAAATATTGAAGAGAAAAGATTGTGGGGATGCATGACCGGGTGTGTTAGGCTGAACAGGTGTGTGCTTGTGCGAATGGCCATGATAGGCCTAATAGGTTTGAGCCTAGGCCAAGAGATGTGATCCACACCACTTCAGTCCAAAAATGCTCCTATTCACCAAGGGTGCGATTCACACCACTTCGGCCCAAAAAGTCTCTATTCGCGAATGGACACAACATTTATTCACCAAATCTCTTCAAATATTATAAATAGATCCCCAAATCATTCATTCAACACACTCCACTACAATTGCATACAAAACATTCTAGCATTTGTAGTATTCTCTCTCTAAGTCTAAAGAAAGCTCCAAGTATCGAGTAATTCAACGATAACTTTTGGAATCGTTGGGCCGTTGTATCTTAAGGGCGATTGTTGTAGATTGTGAACACTTAATACCGGACAATCTCGTCTTATGGAGAAAGAGTCAAACTCTTGCCTCGATTAAATAATTATAGTTTGTTCAAATACACCTATACCAAAACTCATCCACAGATTTTAAGAAACATATGTTTAGTCATGGTTAGTTATAGGTTTGCTATTTCTAGAGTTACTAATAGAAAATAGTTGAAGATTTTGATTTATAATGATGATAATGAGGGTAGTGATACTAATACCAATATAATGTATAAGGAAGTGTTTCAAGACCTGTAGATACAACTTATTGTTGTTTTGTGATTTTGTAATGTCTTTTAAAGTGTTATATTTATTCTTATAAATCTTTTAAAGTAATACAAATAAAATCAATATTACTTGAATTTCTACCGATAAAAAACAAAATCATTAAATTACAAATACTCAATATAAAAAGATTATAATTTCACATTTTATAACATAAAAAAAAATATTTTTTGTGCATTGCACGAGTCTCACACTAGTATAAGTGAAACCAAAATACCAAAAAATTTGAATTTACATATTGATATTGTACTTAAATACTTATTATATGGTACAAAAAAAATTAATACATTCAACAATGTTCATTATTATAAATACCTTATATCAAATTTTTTGATGTTTTTCCGTTCTTAATTTCAACTACATGAATTCCCTAGTTACATCCATAAATCCTAATATGGTGTTTGACTGGTATGTGCCCATTCTATTTATGAAGCAACATAACCCTGACATCCATCTTAGATGATCTGAAATTCGTACTCCAATATAATGTTAAAACTATCGTTTATAAAGTAGGGTCTGATGTGATTATATCATTTTATATTTTAACTCATATTTCTCTCCGTTTTTGACTAATTATTATATATATTTTTTCTAATTATTAAATATTATTTAGAAAAATATTTAATTGAATTTGGAGAAAAATCAACCAAAAAAGAAATTTTACCAATTATTCGATGCATAATCGAATAAAGCAAATGATAAAGAAGCCCGTCAAAAATATTCCCAATCAGTTTTTTATTGTAATGGACCGACCCATTTTGGATAAGGAATTAATAATTTTTTTCGTCTTTGTTCAGTTTGGCCCATTTAAGGCCCGGGTCTTTCTTTCTTGTAAAAGTAGAAAACAAAATTAATCCCCACTGACTTTTTGATAACTCACAGCAGTTTGGAAGGATTGGGGACACAATTTTTTTTTTTTTCCCTCTTCTATTCTCTCTTTCTTCTCACTTTGGAAATCATGTAAGAATCTTTGCTACTTTATTTTTTTATTTTTTATTTTTTTATTTCTTTAATTCTATCTTTAATTTTTTTTATATTTTTGACTTTTATGATTTGATGATTATGTTTATGCACAGTTTTAATGGAATAATTTAATTTTTAATTCTAAGGGTTTAATTTTAATTATATTTTTGTGAGGCCCAGGTGATTGTTCTTGCTTTATATTCAAGTATTCACAAGTTTATGATTATAAATTCTGTGGGAATTGTTTGTTAATTTGACATGACAAATCACATCAATATTCAATTTTCCACCACAATTCATGAATTTCATAACTCCTAATAGTCATGAATAACTGAAACCTAGTAGCATTATATTAAATAAATTGTGCTATCATTATTTATTTAATCTGATTGAACCTATGGACCAATTTCATTAATTATGACTATGCTAATTATTGATTATTTGGTTCAACTATTTCCAAATGTGGATTATGCTATCAATAATTGACATGGCTATCGTGTCCAATCGATTAATGCTAAGTATTGATTGAATGTTTGATTTGATCAATTGTGTTAGAGAAACAAAAAAGTTGTTATGGATATCCTAATTATACTTAGGTTAAATACTTGAATTGCAAGAGTATATGTGTGGCTTATAATCAAAGCATAATTGAATATCGTACCGTGGAGTCAACCTTCTCTTTATTTGTTGTTAGTTTGCTATGTGTCATTAGTGATTTTGTTTCCTTATTCTTAAAATTCATTGAAATTTGTTAGATTCTTAGATTAATTGATTAATTAACTTCAAAATGATTTTAATACTTGTTTCCTGAGGATCGACCCTACTTGCCACTATTACAATTTTTGAGAGTAGGAAAATTATGTTTGGTGGATTGACACTCCAACCAAATTTTGGTGTTGTTGCAGGGAGCAGTGTAGAATTAATTTCTTTTGAGTTTAGTTATTCCTTTGTTTCTAGTTTGTAATTTGTTCTTCTCGTACAAGTGAATTAGTGTATGATTCTTAGTGGGAAAAGCTGCAAAAGAGATTGGCAAATGAATAAACTACGATCTAAACAAATATCAATGTTATCTCTTGGATTGAATTTGGTATTAGAGTTGATCGAGTCTGAAAGTGAAGTGAGTTTTGACTCAGAAGGAAGTGAGACAAGAGAAACAAAAATGGCAGCTGTAGAACAACAAAGTCTATATCCTCAAATAAGAGTAAATGAGAACCTTCATATGCTACAACTCGTAAGGGGTCTTTGAGACCAACTTTTAAGGTGCTATTTTTGCAACTTTGTTGCTGTCTCGATAGTACAACCCCAAAAGAAAGAGCGGCTGAAGCCATCATTGAGCATAACATGCCCATCAGTTTGCGAATTTTCTCCTTTCAAAACACCATTTAGTTGCATAGTATAAGGTGACATCAACTTTGATAAGATCTCATGATCTTTTAGGTAGTCTTGAAACACTGCTAAGGTATTTGCCACCTTGATCCAATTGAAGTGCTATGACTTTGCATTTCAATTGTTTCTCTAATTCATTCAAAAGCTTCAAGACTTGTACCTTAGGATACACATTCCTATACCGACTGTGGTCGTTAGTAAATCTAGTGAAGTATATCCTCCTCGAGCTTCAACACATAAAGGACCGCATATGTCTTTATGGACCAAGTCCAAAAGACCTTGTGCACGTTCCATTTGGTAGCCAAATGAAAGTTTAGCAATCTTCCCTTTAAGGTAATATTCACAAGTTGGCATCTCATTCAATTTGACTGATAGCTTCCCTGATGAAATCGTTTCTCATACTCTCCCTTATGAGATATGACCTAAATGCGTATGCGACATATATGCGTTATTACAATTTAAGGAGCATTTTCTTGTTGTCATTAGTAGTAATTGTGATTCATTATTCAAGACTTACAAAACATTTGTTGATATTTAAATTTGATAAAAAGAATCATTTTGTGAAATCGAGAGACATCCATCCTTTATTAAAAATGGGTACAAGCATCAATGAATACAAAAATATTCTTGATTCAATTCAAAAGAAATTAAATGTCTTATAATACAATCAAAAAATGACTAGAAAATTATAGTACTACATGTCCTATAGCCATTGCATGTACTCTTTTATCGTTCCTAGCTTCAGAGTCACGTCTCCTCGATGATGATCTATACTTTTCTGCATTACATATTGGTTATTAACTATATGAGCGCCACTATTAGTGTCGAACACCCACAAAGTAGAATCATAAGTAATATTCATAATTTCAACAAGAAAAATACTTGTTGTAAGAGTAGCAAGATACTCTTTGCAATCCTTCTTCCAATGAGCAGGTTGGTTGCAATGGAAGCACAAGCCCTTGTATTGCACATGTTTTTTTTTTTACTACGTTGGCCCCATAATTTTTTTCTATCTAGACAGTTTTTAAAGTCCCCGCCCTTTTGAAATAAACTGAGAAAGCTAGCCTTTAAAGCACACAAGTGATTCTAGATTATCTTGGTGGGCAAAAAATGCAATTCGGCTGGGCCTGAAACAATTTTTAGACGAAAAGGACCAAACCAAATGCTAAACATCATATTGTTGCCTAAACAATCAGGCACAATTAGGGAACCTGATAGCCCAAATTATTAATCTCAGAATGTGGTCTGCATGGATATATTGTGGTTTGCGCCACAATTTTTTTATCTTGATATTTTTAATAGTCCCCACCCTTTTGGAATACAATGAGAAAGCTAACCTTCAGAGAACACAAGTGATTGTGAATTATCTGTTTGGGTAAAAAATGCAATTAGGCCGGACCCGAACCAATTTTTGAACAAAAAGGACCAAAATAGATAGTTAACATCAGAATTTGGCCTAGGAATTCAGACCCAATTGGGGAACCCCGATAGCCCAAATTTTTGGTCTTAGAATGTGCTTTGGATGGATATATTGTAATCCATGTAGTTCGAATTGAGCCGAAAGTTATGCTCATTTGAAGGGATAAGTCCTCATATTGCACCTCTTTTTTCTACGATGTTGCCCCACAATCTAGATATATTTTAAAGTCCCCACCCTTTTGGAATACATTGAGAAAGCTATCTTTAAGAGCACACAAGTGATTGAAGATTATCTCATTGGGCAAAAAATACAATTGGGTCGGGCGTGAGCTAATTTTCGAATAAAAATGATTAAACGATGGCTAACCATTGGAATTTGGAATCAAAATTCAGGCCGAATTGTGGAACATGATAACCCAAATTGTAGTCATAGAATGTGCTCCACGTGAATATACTATAGTCCCTGTTTTTCCTACCGAGTTGAAAGTTATGCTCGTTTGAAGGGATAAGTCCTCGTATTGCATCTATTTTTTTATGATGTTGCCCCAATTTTTTTATCTAGATATATTTTAAAGCTGCTACTATTTTGGAATACACTTACAGAGATAGCCTTCTGAGCACACAAGTGATTGTAGATTATCTTGTAGGGCAAAAACAACACAATTGGGATGATCTCGAATCGATATTCCGATGAAAAGGACATAAATGAATGCTAAGCAATATAATTTAGCCTAAACAATTAGGCCTAATTAGGAAAACTTATAGCCCAAATCACCGATCTCAAAATGTGGTTCATGAGGATATATTGTAGTATCTGTAGTTCCATCCGAGCTGATTGTTACGTGCTTTGATGGGATAAGTACTCTTATTGCACCCCTTATTTTACAATGTTGCCCCACAATTTTGTTTTATCTAGGTATTTTTAAAGTCCTTTCCCTTTAGAAATATGATGGAAAAGATAGCCTTCAAAGCACACAAGTTACTGTAGATCATTTCGTTAGGTAAAAAAATACAATTGGGCCGGGCCGGAACAGATTTTCGGGCGAAAATTACCTAAATAGATGCTAAACAATGGAATTTAGCATACAAAATCAGGCCCAATTAGGGAACCTGATAGCCCAAAATCTTTGGTCTTGGAATGTGCTTCACGTGGTTATATTGTACTCCCCGTAGTCCCAAATGAGCTGACAGTTACGCTCGTTTGAAGGGATAAGTCCTAGTCCTCGTATTGAACCTCTTTTTTACAATGTTACCCCACAATTTTTTTTTATCTAGATATATTGTAAAGTCCTTGTCCTTTTGGAATAAACTGAAAAAGCTAGCTTTCGGACCACACAAGTGCTTTAAGATTATCTCTTTGGGCAAAAACATGCAATTGGGCCAGGCTCGAACCGATTTTAGGATGAAAAGGACCAAAATGGATGCTAAACATTGGAATTTGGCCTAAAAAATAGGACCAATTAGGGAATCTTCTAGCCTAAATTGTCAGTCTCAGAATTTCCTTCGTGTGGATATATTGTGGTCCCCGTAGTTCCAATCGATCCGAAAGTTACGCTCATTTGAAGGGATAAGTCCTCGTATTACACCTCTTTTTTTATGATGTTGCCCCCACTATTTTTTTATCTAGATACTTTTTAAAGTCCTCACCTTTTTGGAATACGTAGAGATAACTAGCCTTCAGAGCCCATAAGTTATTGTAGATTATCTCATTTAGCAAAAAAATGCTTTTGGGTTAAGCTTCAATTGATCTTAAAACAAACAAGACTAGAATGGATGCTAAAAATTTGAATTTGACCTTGAAAATCAGGCTCATTCGGGGGACTTGATAGCCCAAATCGTTGATTTTGGAATGTGGTTTGCTTGTTTATATTGTAGCACCTGCAGTTTCGACCTGTGATAACCCGAATTTTTATTGCATTGTGAAAATTGCTTTTATAAAAATACTAATGATCATAATTCCATGATTTATAATATGAGAGTTTTATAAGATTTCATATGAGAATTTTATAACTTCGTAATGAATATTTTAATTGATATCGTTATGATATTAGGCGTGGAATTGAAGTTAGGCATGATTAATTGATTCAATAGAAATTTTCATTGTCTTATGTACACTTATAAGATCTTTATTTTCATGGTTTATGTATGATTAATTGACTTCAATTAATAGAATGGTAATTGAGATTATGAAATGTTATTATATATTAAATTTTATGAAAATATTGCAATTAAATTATTTTTATGATTGTATAATTTTTATGTGGAATGAATTGAGAAATAAGAATGATTAAGTTATTTGATTACAACTGGGGCCATGATTTGAATTTATTAAAGCTATAATTGGGCTTAATAAAATTAGATTTAATATTATGTAGTCCATCAACTGAGCCCGGAGCCCAATAGGCTGACAAGCCCGAATATATATATATATATATATATGGAATAGGAGGATTAATGATTGATTAATATTCATTTACTAGAGTTTATCAGTTTGGGATCTCTAGTGAGCCGCTATCATGCATTCAATATCCTTCTTCCTTCTTACTTCATTCCTTCCAATTTTCAGGTACTCTTATAATAAAAAATTCATAAGTCTTATTTATGCGTCTCCGAATTCTAAAATTTTAATATGTTGTTCCCTATTATGAGTTGGAACCAAGTTAAAATTTCAAGCAGGTTGGATATGTATTATATTTTATACGAATTTTCTATCACTTGCTATCCAGGTTTACAAATTCCAGTGTTTATGATTATAAAATTCAGATTATATGCTTATACCTATCCAAATCCCTTGAATTGTGAATATTTCATTGATCCCATGAATTCAAGTCATGTTTAATATTTTAGGTCAATTGGGTTTCGATTTTATTTTATATGAATTTTCTATTACTCAAGATTCAGATTTATAAACTGCTACATGTCTGATTTGAAAATTCGAAATAAAGGTTTATAGTTATCAAAATCTCTTAAATTTTTAATATTTTTTTCCTATAAGTGTTATTTATCTTTTATAAAAATTTCAAGTTAATCCAGTCTATAGTTTATGAGTTATGATTTATTTTCTATGGCTGTGCAGGATTTATAGCTTCAACTATTTCGATTTAAAAAATCCAAAATATATAGAAATTCTTCTCAAAATGATTCGAATTTTTTATATGATACTTCCATATTAGTTTAGTTTCTACAGTTCAAAATTCATCATTTTCCTCGATATATTTTGAGATTTAAAAAATATTCATTATTTATTGCTCAGTAGGAATATACATCGAATAGTCATAAAATCTTTGTTTTAAATCCGATTGAACTCAAATCAATGGTAAAATGTCATAAAGGAAGTTTTGAATTTATTTACTATACGTGAACTTCAAGATTAGAATGTGGTTAAGTTTAAAAGAAGCTCGTTCTCACAACCTTTATAAATATTAGTCCCCGTTTCCACTTCCTAAAATGTTTCAAGTCAATTGGTACAGTTTCTAGTCAGTAGCATCTTAGTATTTTATAGATTAAGATTTATTTAATTAAGGGGCTAATATTAAATAATCCATCCCTATTGTAGGAGCTTCAAAGACTTCGGGTTTAGGACAATGCATAACTAAACATACCATCCCTGCTACTTTAAGAGGTGGGTGATACCCTCACACTAATTGTGTGTTATAGTTTGTTTAATCATCCTCTAGAGAAGTATGCATAATTATATGAAAATTATTTATGATATGTTGTCGAAGTTAAATGTGACATAATAATATTTTGATGACATGATTCTATGAAGAGAATGTTTGACATACGTATGTGATGTCATATATGCAAGATTTGCAGTAAAGCTGCACAATGTGTAAGGTATACAGATAATACCATACATACATATGGCTAATATTTGAGGGTATGACCCGTATAAGATTCTGATAGAAAGATCACTTTGGGTAGCTCCCGAACTCATGATGCTCGAGCGGGATAAAGCGGTCCCAAGCAAGATTGATGTGCTTTTATGTGTACTATAATAAGTAAATAGTATACATATTATAGGATTTTCATGATTTATGGTCATGTGTAGGTGCTTCAATGTACAATGTGCTTATAAGTGATGATCATTGTTGTTTTTCATGTGTATGTACTCTTGTGAGTAAAAGAGTTAGCGTACGAAGTGTTTTCCAACACTCACCCCCTAATCTTTTTCAGGTAAAGAGGTCAGGAAGGATGAGCATGGCCATGGTTTTGACTGCGATTGTCTAGGCTGCTCCAATTAATTAAGTGTTTTAAGATTTGATTATTTCATCAAAATTGGTTAAGTGGTCTAATGAAAATTTTGTACGAGCTATATTATGTTTATTTCCATCATATAATTTCTCAATAAAACTTCTTTTTTTTTTAAGTAGCATCTTTTGGAACATTGAAAAAATATTTAAATTAAGTGTCAAGTGGAAATGTTCCAAATGTGAATTTGGGACATTACACAACCGAGCTGAAAGTTATGCATTTTTCAAGGGATAAATCCTCACATTGTACCCCTTATTTTTAGACGTTTCCCTACAATATTTTTTATCTAGATATTTTATAAAGTTTGTGCCCTTCAAGAATACAATGGAAAAGCTAGCCTTGGAGCACACAAGTTACTGTGGATCATCCTCTTGGGTAAAGAAACATAATAGGGCTGGGCCTGAATTAATTTTTGGACTAAAGGGACAAAAACATATGCTAAACATCAGAGCTGATAGCCCAAATTGTCGATCGTGGAATATTTATTGTGTGGATATATTGTAATCTTCGTAGTTCCAATCGAGCTAAAAGTTATGTTCATTTAATGGAATAAGTCCTCGTATTACACCCGGTTTCTTACGATGTTGCTCCACAATTTTTTAACTAGATATTTTAGTTCCAACCAAGCTGAAAGTTATGCTCATTTAAATGCATAAGTCCTTGTATAGCACCCCTTTTTTAATGACGCTGCCCCACAATTGTTTTTAATGATGTTGCCTTTTTGGAATACACTGAGAAAGCTAGCATTTGGAGCACACACGTGATTGTAGATTATTTTGTTGGGCAAAAATCCACAATAGGGCCCGGCCCGAACATATTTTTTTATGAAAATGACCAAAATGGATGCTAAACATTCGAATTTGGCCTCGAAAATCAGGCACAATCGATGAACCTGATAGTACAAACCATTGTGATTGTAGATTATTTTGTTGGGCAAAAACGCACGATAGGGCCCGGCTTGAACCGATTTTTGGATGAAAATGACTAAATGGATGCTAAACATTGGAATTAGGCCTAAAAAATAAAGCACGATGGAGAAACCCGATAGTACAAATCATCGGTTTTGTAATGTGCTTTGCATGGTAATATTATAGTCCTCTTAGTTCCAATTGACCCGAAAGTAATATGTATTTGAAAGGATAAATCCTTAGATTGCACCCCTTATTTATAATGTTTCCCCCCAGTTATTGTATCTACATATATTTTAAAGTCCCTATCCTTTTAGAATACATTGCAAAAGCTAGCCTTTGGAGCATACTAGTTATTGTAGATTATCTCGTTGGGGGAAAAAATGCACTAGGCCGGGGCCGAACTGATTTTTAGATAAATAGGACCAAATTGAATACTTAACATCAGAATTTGGCTTGAAAATCAGGCCCAATTGGGGAATCCGATAGCCTAAATCTTCGGTCTCAGAATGTGCTTTGCGTGGATATATTGTAGTCCACATTGTTCCAACCAAACTGAAAGTTACACACATTTGAATGGATAAGTCGTCGTATTGCACCCCATTTTTATGACATTGTCTGATAATTTTTTTTTATCAAGATATTTTTAAAGTCCCCGTCCTTTTGGAATACACTAAGAAAGATATCATTTGGAGCACATAACTGCCTGTAGATTATTTTATTGGACATAAAAAGACATTTGGGCAATGCCTGAACCGATGTTTGGACGAAAAAGATCAAAACAGATGCTAATCATTGGAATTTGGCCACAAAACTCAAATCCAATTGAGGAACCTGATAGTCCAATTTGTCAGTCTCAGAATGTGCTTCACATGGATATATTGTAGTGTCCATAGTTCCAACTGAGCTAAAAGTTACACTCATTTGAAGGGATATGTCCTAGTATTGCACCCCTTTTTTTACGAAGTTGCCGCACAATTTTTTTTATCTGGATAGTTTTTAAAGTCCCCACCCTTTTGGAATACATTTAGAAAGCTAGAATTCGAAGCACACTAGTGATTGTTGATTATTTTGTTTGGCAAAAAATCCCGATTGGGCCAGGCCCGATCCAATTTTCAAATGAAAAAAGACCAAAAAGGATGCTAAACATTCAAATTTGGCCTAAAATATCAGACCCAATTGAGCAAAACTGATAGTCTACATTGTCAGTCTTGTAATCTGCTTCACGTGTATATATTGTAGTTCACGTAGTTCTAACCGAGTCGAATGTTATGCGCATTTGAAGGGATAAGTCCTTGTATTGCTTCACTTATTTTACAACTTTGCCCCACATTTTTTTTTATCTAGATATTTTTTAACATCCCTGCCCATTTGGAATATCATAAAAAAGCCCAAACTAATTTTTGAACAAAAAGGACCAAAACGAATGCTAAACATCGTAATTTGGCCTTAATAATAAGGCCCAACCTGGGAACCCAATAGCCTAAATTGTCAGTTTCAGAATGTGCTTCACGTGGGTATACTGCAGTCTTTGTAGTTCCAACCGAGTCGAAAGTTACGTTCGTTTGAAGGGTTAATTCCTCGTATTGCACCCTTTTTTTATGAGATTGGCCCACAATTTCTTTTATTGAGTCCCTGTCTTAGAATATACTGAGAAATCTAGCATTCGGAGTACACAAGTGATTGTAGATTATTTTGTTAGGAAAAAAATGCAATTAGGACGAGCGCGGACCTATTTTCGGACTAAAATCACCTAAACGGATTCTAAACATTATAATTTGACCTTGAAAATTAGGCCTAATTGAGGAACCGCCAGTCCAAATTTTCGATCTTGAAATGTGCTTCGTTTGGATATATTGTAGTCCCCGTAGTTCCAACCAAGCTAATAGTTACGTTGTTTGAAGGGAAAAGTCCTCGTATTGCATCCCATTTTCTACGATGTTGCCTCATAATTTTTTATCTAGATATTATTTAAGGTCCCTGGTCTTTTGGAATATAATGAGAAAGCTAGCATTTCAAGCTCACAAGTGATTTTAGATTGTTTTGTTGGGAAAAAATACACAATTGGGCCGGGCCCGAACTAATTTTCAGATGATAAGGACCAAAATGGATGCTAAACTTTGGAATTTGGCCTCGAAAATTAGGTCTAAATGAAAAACCTGATGGTTTAAATTGTTGGTTTCCTAATGTGCTTCACGTGGTTATATTATAGTCCCCGTAGTTCCAACCGAGCTAAAAGTTATACGCATTTGAAGGGACAAGTCCTCGTATTACACCCCTTATTTTAATATGTTTCCCCACAATATTTTTTTATCTAGATAATTTTTAAAGTCCCTTCCCTTTTAGAATATGATGAAAACCTATCCTTCGGAGCAGACAAGTTATCGAGGATTATCTCGTTGGGCAAAAAAATGCAATTTGGTTGGGCTCGAACTGATATTCAGACAGAAAGGGCCAAAACGGATGCTAAAAATTGGAATTTGACCTTGAAAATCAAGCCCAATTGAGTAATCAACAGTCCAAATCGTTGGTCTCAGAATGTGGTTTTCGTGAATATATTATTGTCCCGGTAGTTTCTATCGAGCTCAAAGTCACACTCGTTTGAAGGTATAAGTCCTCGTATTACACCTTTTTTTTTATGATGTTGCCCCACAATTTTATTTTATCTAAATACTTTTTAAGTCCCCGCCCTTTTGGAATACACTAAAAAAGCTAGCATTCAGAGCACACAAATGATTGTACATTATTATGTTGAGCAAAAACATGTAATTGGGCTAGGCCTGGACCGATTTTTGGACAGAAATGACCAAAACAAATGCTAAACTAGGAATTTGGCCTTGAAAATTAGGCCCAATTGAGGAACCCAATAATCTAAATCATTGGTGTTGGAATGTGCTTCATGTGGATATATTGTAGTCTCTGTAATTCCAACCGAGCCAAAAAAAGTTATGCGCATTTGAAGGGATAAGTCCTTTTATTGCACCCCTTATTTTATAACGTTGGCCCTCATTTTTTGTATCTAGATATTTTTTAAAGTCCCTGCTGTTATGAAGAAGCTTGCCTTCGGAGCACACAAGCTACTGTAGCTTACATCATAGGGAAAATACATAATTAGGCCAGGCCCAAATTGATTTTTGAAGAAAAAGGACCAAAATGTTGCTCCGCAATTTTTATTTTTTTATCTAGATATTATTTGAGTCCCCACCCTTTGGGAATTCACTGAGAGTGCTAGCAATCAGAGCATACAAATGAGTGTAAATATTTTGTTGGGAAACAAACGCCATTGAGAAATCTAGTATTCAGACCACCTAAGTGATTTTAGATTTTTTTATTGCGCAAAAAATAATGGAATTGGGGTAGGCTCGAACCAATTTTCGAACAAAAATTACAAAAATAGATACCAACCATTGGATTTTACCCTAAAAAATCAAGCCCAATTGAGGAACCCAATTGGCCAAATCTTCGGTCTCGGAATGTGCTTCGCATGGATATATTGTGGTCCCCATAGATCCAACCGAACCGAAAGTTATTTGCATTTGAAGGGATAATTTCTCGTGCTGCTCCTCTTATTTTACAATGTTGCCCCACATTTTTTTTATCTAGACATTTTTTTCAGTCCCTGCCTTTTTAGAGTATGATGCAAAAGCAAGCCTTTGGAGGACATAAGTTACTATATATTATCTCGTTTGAGAAAAAAATGCAATTGAGATGGACCTTAAATAATTTTCGGACTAAAATGACCAAAACATATGCTAGACATCAGAAGTTTGCCTCGAATATCAGACCCAATTGGGGAACTTCATAGCCCAAATCTCGATCTTGGAATGTACTTTTGATGGATATATTGTGGTCCCCATAATTCTAACCGAGCCGAATGTGAGCTCCTAGAAGGGATAAGTCCTTGTATTTCACCACATTTTTTATGTTGCTGCCCAACAATTTATCTTTATCTGGATAGTTTTTTAAAGTCCCGCCTTTTGGAAATACACTAAAAAAGGTGGCCTTTGAAGTACACAAGTTACATTTAGATTAATTTGTTGGGCTAAAAAACACAATTTGGCCGGTCCAAACCGATTTTTGGACGAAAATGATCGAAACATATGCTAAATAAAAGATTTTGGGCACTAATATAGGACCAGTTGGGGAACCTGGTCGTCCAAATCGTCGGTCTTGGAATGCGCTTTACGTATAAATATTGTATTCCTTGTAGTTCCAAGTAAGCTGAAAGTTATACAAATTTGAACGGATAAGTCATTATATTGCACCCCTTATTTTACAACATTGCCCCATAATTTTTTTTCTTGATATTTTTAAAGTCCCTTGGAATACATAAAGAAAGCTATCATTTGGAGTACACAAGTTATTGTAGATTATTTTGTTGAGCAAAACAAAGGCAATTGAGCCCTACCTAAACCTATTTTTGGATCGAAAGGACCAAACGATACTAAACATTGAAATTTAGCCTCGAAAATCATGTCTGATTGAGGAACCCAAAATTCTAAATCATTGGTCTTGGAATCTGCTTCGTGTTGATATATTGTAGCTTTTGTAGTTCCAACCGAGGCGAATGTTATACGCATTTAAAGGGATTAGTTTGGGGAGGGCCCGAATCAATTTTCGAACAAAAAAGACCAAAATGGATGCTAAACATTAGATTTTTCCTAAAACATTAGGCCCAAACAAAGAAACCAATATGTCAAATCTTTGGTCTCAGAATGTGCTTCACATAAATATATTGTTGTTCCCCTAGTTCCAACTGAGCCGAAAGTTGTGTGCATTTGAAGGGATAATTCCTCCTATTGCACCCCCTATTTTACAATGTTGCCCCATAGTGTTTTTTTCTAGATATTTTTTTAGTCCCTGCCCTTTTGGAATATGATGCAAAAGCTAGCCTTCGAAACACACACATTATTATGGATTATCTCGTTTGGTAATAAAACACAATTGGGAAGGGCCCAAAATGGTTTTTCGATAAAAAGGACCAAAACGGATGCTAAACATCATAATTTTTCCTAAAAGATCAGACCCAACTGGGGAATCCAATAGCCCAAATCTTCGGTCTCAGAATGTGCTTCATGAGGATATATTGTAATCCTCGTAGTTCCAAGTCAACCAAAAGGTAAGCTCGTTAGAAGGGATAAGTCCTCGTATTGCACCCCATATTTTACAACACTACCCCACAATGCGAAAGTCCCTGCCCCTATGGAATACAATGCAAAAGTTAGCTTATGAAGCACACAAGTTATTTTAGATTATCTCGTTTGGCAAAAAAACACAATTGGGCTGGGGCCGAACCGATTTTCAAACAAAATACGACCAAAACAGATGCTAAATACAGAATTTGCCCCACAATTTTATTGCACCCTTTTATTTTACGACATTGCCCCACAATTTTATATACGTGAAAGTCCCCGCGCTTTTGGAATACAGAGAAAGCTAGCACTCGGATCACACAAGTGATTATAGATTATTTTGTTGAGCAAAAAAATGCAATTGAGCCGCACCCAAATCAATTTTTCAACCTAAAGGACCAAAATAGATGCTAAACAATGGAATTTGGCCTCGAAAATCATGCCCAATCAAGGAACCCAACAATCCAAATCATTGGTCTTGGAATGTGCTTCATGTGGATATAGTATAATCCTTGTAGTTCCAATAAAGCCGAAAGTTATGCATATTTGAAGAGATAAGTCCTTATATTGCACTCCTTATTTTACAAAATTTCCCCATAGTTTTTTTATCTATATATTTTTTAAAGTTCCTATTGTTTTGGAATACAATATAAAGCTAGCCTTCGGAACACTCGTTTTGAAGGATAAGTCCTCGTATTACATCCCTTATTTAACAACGGTGCCCCATAATTTTTGTTCATCTAGATATTTTTTAAAGTCATCGTCCTTTGGAATACACTAAGAAACCTATCATTTGGAGCACCCAAGTGATAGTAGATTTTTTTTTTTTTGGAAAAAACAGAATTGGGGCGGGCTCGAACCAATTTTTGAACAAAAAAGATAAAAATAGATGCTAAATATGGGAATTTGGCCTTGAAAATAGGCCAAATTGGAGAACCCAATAGTCCAAATTGTTGGTCTCGGATGGTGCTTCACACAGATATATTGTAGACCTCGTAGTTCCAACCGAGCCAAAAGTTATGCGCATTTGAAGGGATAAGTCCTCGTATTACACCCCTTATTTACAACGTTGCCCCACAAATTCTTTTTAATCTAGATATTTTTTAAAGTCTCTGCCCTTTTGAAATAGAATGAAAAAGCTAGCCTTTGAAGCTGACACATTATTGTAGATTATCTGTATGGGTAATAAAACAGAATTGGTTCGTGCCTGAACCAATTTTTGAACGAAAATGACCAAAACAAATGTTAAATATCGAATCAGGCCTAAAAAATCAGGCCTAATCAGGGAACCCGATAGCCCAAATTGTCAGTCTCAGAATGTTCTTTGCATGGATATATTGTACTTCATATAGTTCCAACAGAGCCGAGAGTTACGCTCGTTTCAAGGGATAAGTTTTCGTATTGCACCCCCTTTATTGATGATGCTGCCCCAAATTTTTTTATCTATATTTTTTTAAAATCCTTACCCTTTTGGAATATAATGACAAAGTGTGCCTTTGGAGCACGCAAGTTACTGTAGATTATCAGGTTGGGAAAAAACACAATTTGGTCGAGCCTAAACCAATTTTTGGATGAAAAAGACCAAAATGGATGCTAAATAATAGAATTTTGCCTTGAAATTCATGCCCAACAAGGGAACACAATAGTGCAAATCGTTGGTCTGAGAATGTGCTTCATTTGGATATATTGTAGACCCTATTGTTCCAACTGAGCTTAAAGTTATGCTAGTTCGAAGGGATAAGTCCTCGGATTACACCCTTTTCTACGGCATTGTCCCACAATTTTTTTATCTAGATATTTTTTAATGTCCCAACTCTTTTGGAATACACTGGGAAAGCTACACTTTGGAGCACACAAGTGATTGTAGATTATTTTGTTAGGCGAAAAAACGCAATTAGGCCAAGCCTAAACCAATTTTTGGACTAATAAACATAGGATTTTTATGCAATTTGGGGTTATTATGTATAGTTTTTAGGTAATTTCTCTTACCTAAGTGACGAGTTTATTATGATTTTGTTATATTTTGTTACGTCATGTGTTTGTTGAAGTTTTGACGGAAAAACAAACAATTAAGAGTATATAGACCACGTCTCAAGTCATGCGGATCGTGCTTATTATCCGGATATGATCTTAACTATCACAATTTGATGTGATTTGTGCATATGTTATCATTCCAAAATAGAGATATGACGGCTATCAAAACTCTAATAATTGTCTATAAAAGGAATAGTTACATCAGATTATATTGAGGAATATACAACATAATATACAACATATTTTAGAGTTACAAACAAGAATACAAAGATTGATCAACCAACGAAGTCATTAGAGATAGAAATGAAGATTGTTTGGCTTCGATAATAATCTTTTTCTCTTTTTTTTTTTCTTATATGTTAGCTATGAATATCAATGTATTTCTCATGGATTATGTATTGAATATGGGTGGCTAAACATCTAGTGATATAGAGCTTGCATCATATGGATTCATCTGTATTTCTTTAATAATATTATTTCACTTCCTATATTTGTTTATGCTTCCTTGATTTCAATGTTGTATGAAATTATGTGATGAATAATTGCATATGTGTAGTTAATTCATTATTGTTCGGAAGTAATTGATTAACTGATTAGGAATGCATAATATGAACTTGCTAGATTGGGAGATTGGTAAGTATTGTGATGAGAATATATAATAGGCATGATTGAGAGTTAGATAATATCTTGAGAAAGATCAGTATTATATAATCTACATTTTGATCTAACTCGCTCTGGAGCACTTACCGTAAGAGTTGACTCCTAAAAGAGGATTTAGATATATTAGTGATTCTCCCACAAATATATAAATTAAATATGGTTTGACACATTAAAGGAATTTGTATGAACCGTATGAATGCATGTCCCTGCAATCCATACAATCTCTGAATATCCTTAGTTGTTTGAATTTGAGTTGATATCTATTTCTACTTCTTTATTTGTTTTATTTTATGTTACCAAACCAATCCCAAATATTTGTTTCTTTAGATGAAGGATAGTATCATAAATGAATATCAAAGAATTATAATTTTTTATTATTCTCATTAACACAATAGCCATATATGAAAGATATGAAGTATAACTGTAGGCATAAAACTAGGCTAATAATTAGGAAACTAATTATTTACATTGACCACTAAATACGTTGTATATTTAACATGTTAATAATTAGGAAATTAATTATTTACATTGACCACTAAATATATACAATATATTTAACACATCCCACAGTAGAAGCGAAGGTTTACGAACGCTAAGATTGTCCAAAGGATCCTCAAACAATACTAGCTGAAGACCTTTGGTGAATATATCCGTAATTTAATATCGTGATGGTACATGACGAACCGGACCTGTCCGCGGGCAACCTTATCTCTAACAAAATGAATATCCATTTCAATATGTTTGGTACATTGATGTTGAACTGGATTTCCTGACAAATAAATAGCACTCACATTGTCACAATAAACAAGAGTAATCTTTTTAATCGGATAATGCAACTCTAAGAGAAGATTTCGAAGCCAACACATCTCAAAGACAACAGTTGCCACAACATGATACTCAGCCTCGGCACTAGAACGAGATAAAGTGGGTTGTCACTTAGACGACCATGAAACCAAGTTGTCTTCCAAAACTACACAATAACCTAACAATCGCCTCGTGTCACGACACCCACCCCAATCTGCATCAATATAAGAAGCAAGTGTAGAGGAACAAGACGGGTATAGATGAAACTTCTGATCCAAAGTAACCTTAACATATCGAATAACCTGCTTAAGAGCAGATATATGATCAACTCTAGAAAGATGCATATGTAGGCAAACCTGTTGAACCGCATAAGAGATATCTGGCCGGGTGAAAGTGAGATATTGTAGAGCTCCTACAAGACTCCGATAAAGAGTGAGGTTGTCAAAGGTAGAACAAGAAGAGTAGCACTAACCTTTTAGTTGGTGTCAACCGGAGTGGGAGACGGTTTACAAGATGACATTCCAGCATGCTCTATTGTTTATACGACATATTGCATTGTGAAAGAAACATACCATATTTATTTCGAGTCACAAAAATATCGAGAAAATAATTCAAGAAACCAAGATCCTTCATAGCAAATTCAGAACAAAGAGGATTCATAATACATCATTGGAGAGTATCAAAAGAGTCAGTAAGAATGATATTATCAACATACAATAAAATGTAAGCCATATATGTCCCCTTGATGTAAATGAACAATGAGTTTTCATATTTGTTGTTAGACACTTTTAACATCCAACTGATGAATTGGCCATTGTTGTGGGAGAGAAAGAGTAAGCACAGTCTGAATCGTTGTCGGTTTCACAATCGGACTAAATGTCTCACCACAATCAATACTAACCTACTGAGTTTTCCCATCACCTGCAAGACGGGCTTTATGCCTTTCAAACACACCATTAGATTTTTCTTTATGAGTAGAACTCCAAAAACACCAAATCACATTCACATAGGTTTGATGGAGCACCAACTCCAACATCTTATTTTTATTAAGAGCATCATATTCATCCTCCATAGCCATTTTCCAATTCAAGGAACAAAGATTCGCCATTGGATTACAAGGCAAAGGTGACCTCGTAACTGTAGCCTGCAAAGCATGATATTTATTATTGGGTTTAAAATACCTTTTTGGCTCTGGGTCACCTTTTGGGGTTGTTGGATGGGACGAATGGTGAATAGAAGTGATTGGGTCAGTTAGTGTTTGGGCCGTGGGTAAGAGGGAAGTAGAAGGAGGAAGATGGCATTTGGTGAGAGAGGTGGGCTGTGAGGAGAAGAGCCAACAGAAGCAGCCAATAGGCTTACTGTGGGCGGCCCAACTAGATCTCATGGGTTAGGAAGATGATGAGATGTAGATTGATTTTGAAAATGATGGATAGTATATGGTGATAAACCATCATCTAGAAAATCATAAGTATGAGAAGACAAAGTATGTAATTTAGCAAACGAAAAAACATGGTCATAAAATAACATGGTGAAAAATGATAGTTCTATTAGAAGATAAAATATAACATTTGTAGTCACGATGATTCAGAGGATATCCAAAAAAGACACAGGGAGTAGACCGAGGTGGAAACTTGTTAATGGTAAGGGAAGGAATAAGGGGATAACACAAGAAACTGAAAACTTGAATGTGAGAGTAAGAGGGACGTCGTTGGTAAAGTATTTGAAGAGGAGAATAATTGCCTAATTTCTTGTTCGGAAGAAGAAGAAAGAGATGTATGAGCAAGAAGAGTACAAGAGATATTATTTATAGTTCGAATTTTTACACGTAGCATGCCCCAATTGGTCAGAATGTGGAGCAGATTCATCAAATTCAGCAGAGGAGACAGCCACCATAGCAGATTCAGATCTAATTCCCGTTTCGTTGGCAATTTCGACCTCTTCCAAGGTGAACATGGAATGAGCTTTGTAGAACTGAGGTAGTGGATATCTTTGATGAATAAGCGTACCCACACTCTTATAAGGACTGGTGAGATCCAAAACTAATTGGATAACAAGCCGGCTATCTGACACCGGTGCACCAACATTCTACAACTGGTCAGAAAGAGACTTAAGCCTCTGACAATAAGCTAATACGTTAGGAATATTCTTCATTTTGAGAGTGGAGAAATAATGTTCAAGAGTAACGACCCGAGAATGTTTGTTGTCTTAGAAATGTCATGCAAACGATTCCAAGCCTCCATTATCGTTGCATCGAATTCAAGAATTGTGTGCAGAAGGTCATTAGAAATTGTGGCATAAATCCATGAAAGGACCATTGTATCAAGGGTCGAACATAGTTCATCATCATTCTTGGTCGATGAAGAAACCTTCTCTTTCCCTTTGGTAGAAGGAATAATATGATGCAACACCTTAAGAGATCGTGCGGTAACCTTGAATAATTCCGCCCATATAGAATATTGAACATTCTCCATTTCAAAGGTAATAGAGATATGATTATTGATGTTAGACACTGCAAGAGCAGGGTGAAAAGAGTTCTTGTAAGCTGACATGATAGGGCTGCCAAAGGAAGGAAGAAAGAAGCAAGAATGAAGAAGAAAGTGGGTGGTCGAGTGGTAAGCTGCAGCGGAAGAAGAAGAACGTTAAACCCTAAAATCGTGATACCATGAAAGAATTATAATCATTGATTATTCTCATGAACACAATGGCCATATATACAAGATATGAAGCCTAACTGTAGGCATAAAACTAGGCTAATAATTAGGAAACTAATTATATACATTGACCACTAAATATATTGTATATATTTAACATGCTAATAATTAGAAAACTAATTATTTACATGACCACTAAATATATACAATATATTTAACATAATTTAGTTGATTTTACAATATACAGTCTCAAAGGATCGATATTTGGTCTCACCATATGTTTACTATAAATTGTCTCGTGCATGTGCGAGTTGTATTTTAAGTGAAAAAATAGTGAACACAGATGAAAAATACCCAAATGGATGCTAAGCATTGGAATTTTGCCAAAAAATGAGGCTTAATCGAAGAAACCAATAGTCCAAATCATCGGTCTCAGAATGTGCTTCGCATGGATATTTAGAAAACTAATTATTTACATGACCACTAAATATATACAATATATTTAACATAATTTAGTTGATTTTACTATATACAGTCTCAAAGGATCAATTTTGGTCTCACCATATGTTTACTATAAATTGCCTCGTGCATGTGCGAGTTGTATTTTAAGTGAAAAAATAGCGAACACGGATGAAAAATACCCAAATGGATGCTAAGCATTGGAATTTTGCCAAAAACTGAGGCTTAATCGAAGAAACCAATAGTCCAAATCATCGGTCTCAGAATGTGCTTCGCATGGATATTGTAATCCTTGTAGGTCCAACCGAGTCGAAAGTTATGCGCATTTGAAGGATAAGTTCTCGTATTGCACCCCTAATTTTACAACGTTGCCCCACAATTTTTTTATCTAGATATTTGGTAAACTCCTTGCACTTTTGGAATACAATACAAAAATCTAGCCTTTAGAGCACACAAGTTACTATAAATTATCTCGTTGGGCCAAAAATTGGGTCGGGCCCAAACCAATTTTTGGATGAAAATGACCAAAATAGATGCAAAACATTGGACTTTGGCCTAAAAAATTAGGCCCAATCAGGGATCCCGTTGCCCTAATCATCTGTCTTGGAATGTGCATCATATGGATATATTGTAGTTCTCGTATTTCCAACTGATCCCAAAGTTACGCTCGTTCGAAGGGATAAATCCTCGTATTGCACACCTTTTTTTTATGACATTGCCCCACAAATTTTTATCTACATATTTTTTAGAGTCCCCACCCTGTTGGTATACACTGAGAAAGCTATCCTTTGGAGCACACAAGTGATTGTAGATTATTTTGTTAGGCAAAAAGACGCAATTAGGCCGAGCCCGAACCAATTTTGAATGTAAAGGACCAAAATGGATGCTGAACATTAGAATTTAGCCTTTAAAATTGGTCCAAATAGGGAATGCAATAGTCCAAATTATTGGCCTTTGAATGGGGTTTGCGTGGATATATTGTAGTCCCCGTAGTTCCAACTGACTCGAAAGTTATGCACATTTGAAAGGATAAATCCTCATATTACACCCCTTATTTTTAAACATTGCTCCACAATTTTTTTTATCTAGATATTTTTTAAAATCCATGCCCTTTTGAATACGATGCAGAAGCTAGCCACACTAATTACTGTAAATTATCTTGTTGGGCAAACAAATGTGGCCCTAGAAATTTTCTGACAAAAATGACCAAAATGGATGCTACACATCAGAATTTGACCTCGAAAATGAGGTACAATCATGGAACACAATAGTCCAAATTGCCAATCTCCGAGTGTGCTTTGCGTGGATATATTGTGGTCTGCATAGTCCAATCGATGTGAAAGTTATGCTCGTTTGAAGGGATTAGTCCTTGTATTGCACCAATGTTTTTACGATGTTGCCCCACAATTTTTTATCTAGATATTTTAAAAAGTCCCTGCCCTTTTGGAATACACTTAGAAAGCAGGACTTCGGAGCACACAAGAAATTTTAGATTATTTTGTTGGGCTATAAAACATAATTGTGTTGGGCGGCTCGAACTGATTTTCGGACAAGAAAAACTAGAATGAAAGTTAAACATTGAAATTTAGCATAAAAAATTAGGCCCAATCAGGGAATCCGGTAGTCCAAATTGTCAGTCTTTGTATCGCACCACTTATTTTATAATGTTGCACCCACAATTTCATCTAAATATTTTTCAGAAGTCCCTGCCCTTTGGGAATACTATGCAAAAGCTAGCCTTTTTAGCACAAAAGTTACTATAGATTAACTCATTGGGCAAAAAAAATGCAATTGGCCAGGCCCAAATCAATTTTCAGATGAAAGTGACTAAAATGGATGCTAAACATTAGAATTCGGCAAGAAAAATCAGGTCCAATTAGGGAAACTCATATCTAAAATTGTGGGCCTCGGAATGTGCTTTGTGTGGATATCATGTGGTCCCGTAGTTCAAACTAAACCAAAATTTACATTCATTTGAAGGGATTAGTCCTCGTATTGCATCCATTTTTTTACGTTTCCCCACAATTTTCGTTTATCTTGATATTTTTCAAAGTCCCCACCATTTTTAATACACTAAGAAAGCTAGCCTTCGTAGCACACAAGTGATTGTAGATTATTTTATTGGGCAAAAAAATGCAATTGGGCCGAGCCCAAACTGATTTTCGGACGAAAAGGACTAAAATGGGTACAAAACATTGGAATTTAGCCTCGAAAATAAGATCCAATTGGGGAACCCAATAGCCCTAATGGTTTGTCTAGGAATGTGCTTCATGTGGATATATTGTAATCCCCGTAGTTCTGATCGAGCTAAAAGTTACACTTGTTTGAAGGGATAAATCCTTGTATTGCACCATTTTTTTACGACATTGCCCCACAATTTTTTTTATTTAGATATTTTTTAAAGTCTCCGCCCTTTTGGAATACACTAAGAAAGCTAACCTTCAGAGCATACAAGTGATTGTAGGTTATTCTTTTTGGCAATAAAATGCAATTGGACGGGGCCTAATTCACATGGACATATTGTAGTCCTCGTAATTCCCATCGAACCAAAAGTTATGCGAATTTGAAGGGATAAGTCATCGTATTGCACACCTTATTTTATAATGTTGTCCCATAATTTTCTTATCTAGATATTATTTAAATTTCTTTCCCTATTGGAATACGATGAAAAAGTTAGCCTTCGGAGCATACAAGTTACTATAGGTTATCTTGTAGGGCCAAAAAACCTCAGCCCGAACCGATTTATGGATAGAAAGGACCAAATGGATTCTAAACATTAGAATTTGGCCTCGAAAATCAGGCCCAATCAAGGAACCCAATAGCCCAAATCGTCAGTCTTGGAATGTGCCTTGCATGGATATATTGTAGTTCCTGTAGTTGCACCGATCCGAAAGTTACATTCATTTTAAAGCATAAGTCTTTGTATTGCACCACTTTTTTTTACGACGCAGCTCCATTATTTTTTTTATCTAGATACTTTTTAAAGTCCCCACTCTTTTGGAATACACTGAGAAAGCTAGCCTTCATATCACACAAAGGATTGTATATTATTTATGTGGGGCAAAAAAATGCAATTAGGTTGGGCCTAAAGCGACTTTTGGATGAAAATGACCAAATTGGATGCTAAACATCAAAATTTTGCCTTGAATATCAGGCCCAATTGGGGAACCCAATTGCCCAAATCGTAAGTCTCTGAATGTGCATTACGTGGATATATTGTAGTCTCTGTAGCTTCGACCAAGCTGAAAGTGATGCTCGTTTGAAGGGATATGTCCTCACATTGCACCCTTTTTTTACGATGTTGCCCCATAATTTTTTTTTATGTAGATATTTTTTAATGTCCTTGGCCTTTTGAAAACACTGAGAAAGCTAGCATTCGTAACACATAAGTTATTGTTGATTATTTTGTTGTCAAACAAATGCAATTGGGTCAGGCCCAAAACGAATTTCGAACGAAAAGAATTAAAATAGATGCTAAACATTGGAACTTGGCCTAAAAAATCAAGCCCAATCAAGGAACTCGATAGTCCAACTTGGCTGCCTCATAATATACTTTGTGTGAATATATTCTAGTCCCTATAGTTCCAACCGAGCCGATAGTTATGCACATTTGAAGGGATAAGACCTCGTATTGCACCCCTTATGTTACAAGATTGCCGCACAATTATTTTATTGTCCACATATTTTTTTAAAGTCCTTGTACTTTTGGAATACGATGCAAAAGCTAGTATTTAGAGCATACAAGTTATTGTAAATTATCTTGTTGGGCAAAAAAATTCAATTCGGCCGGGCTCGAACTGATTTTTGGACAAAAAGAACAAAAAAATGCTAAACATTAGAATTAGGCCTAAAAAATCAGGCCTAATTAGGGAAATAGTCCAAATCTTTGATCTAACAATGTGCTTCACGTGGATATATTGTAGTCTTCTTAGTTCTAAACGAGCTGAAGGTTACGTTCGTTTGAAGGGATAAGTCCTAGTATTGTACCTCTTTTTTTATGACGTTGCCCCACAATTATTGTTTTTTATATCTAGATATTTTTTAAAGTCCTTGCCCTTTTGAATTCACTAAGAAAGCTAGCATTGGGAGCACACAAGTGATTTTATATTATTTTTTCGGGTAAAACACTGCAATAGGGTCGGGCCTGAAATAATTTTTATAAGAAAAGGACCAAAACAGATGATAAACATTGGAAGTTGGCCTTCAAGATCAGATTCAATTAAGAACCCCAATTTGTCTGTCTCATAATGTCCTTCGCGTGGATATATTGTAGTTTCCATAGTTCCAACCGAACCGAAAGTTATGCACGTTTGAAAGGATAAGTCCTCGTATTGCATCGCTTATTTTAAAACATTTCCCTACAATTATTTTTTATATAGATAATTTTTAAAGTTCCTGTCCTTTTGGAATACGATAAAGCTAGCCTTTAGAACACCCCAATTATTGTAGATTATATAGTTTGGCAAAAAAAATGCAATTAGGCAAGGCTCGAACCAATTTTCAAACAAAAACAATCAAACGGATGCTAAACATCAGAATTTGGCCTCAATTATTAGGCCCAATTGCAGAACTAAACAGCCCTAATCGTTGGTCTATGAATGTTCTTCGCATGGATATATTGTAGTCATCGTAGTTCCAACTTAGCAAACAGTTATGCTCATTTGAAGGGTGTCCTTGTATTGTATGCCTTCACTTACGACGTTGCCCCAAACTTTTTTTATCTAGATTTTTTTCAAATTCCCTACCCTTTTGGAATAAACTGAGAAAGCTAGCCTTCAAAGCAACAAGTGATTGTAGATTATTATGTTGGGCAAAAAAACACAATTGGGTTGGGCCCAATCTGATTTTCAGACGAAATGGACCAAAATGGATTCTAAACAGTAGAATTTGGCCTTGAAAATCAGGCCCAATTGGGGAACCCGATAGCCCAAAGCATTGATCTCAGAATGTTCTTCGTGTGGATATAGTGTAGTCGATGTAGTTCCAACGGAGCCGGAAGTTACGCTCGTTTGAACGGGTAAGTCCTTATATTATACCCCTTTTTTTACAACGTTGCCCCACTTTTCTTTTTTATCTAGATATTTTTTAAAGTCCCTGGCCTTTTTTAATACACTAAGAAAGCTAGCATTTAGAGCACACAAATGATTGTAGATTATTTTGTTGGGCAAAATAATGCAATTGGGCCGAGCCCAAAACAATTTCGGACGAAAATGATCAAAATGGATGCTAAACATTAGAATTTGGCCTAAACAATAAGGCCCAGTCGATCTGAAATATGCGCATTTGAAGGGATAAGTCCTCGAATTGCACCATTATTTTACAACGTTGCCCCACAATTTATTTTTTTATCTAGATATTTTTTAATCTAGAATTTTTTAAGTCCCTGGCCCCTTTGGGAATACAATGGAAAAGCTATCCTTCAGACCACCCAAGTTATTGTAGATTATCTCGTTGGGCAAAAATCGCAATTGGGTCCAATCTAAACCAATTTTCGAACAAAAATGACCAAACGGATGCTAAACTTTGGAATTTGGCCTAAACAATAAGGTCCAATTAGGGAACCCGATAGGCCAAATTTTCGGTCTCAGAATGTACTTCTTGTGGATATATTTTAATCCCCATAGTTCCAACTAAGCTGAAAGTCATGCTCGTTTGAAGGGATAAGTCCTTATATTGCACCCCTTTTTTTTATGACGTTTCGCCATAGTTTTTTTATTTAGATATTTTTTAAAGTTCCCGTCTTTTTGGAATAAACTGAGAAAGCTAGCCTTTGGAGCACACAAGTGATTCTGGATTATTTTCTTGGGTAAAAAAGCGCAATTGGGCCGGACCTGAATCGATTTTCGGACGAAAAGGGCAAAAATAGATGCTAAATATCATAATTTGGCCTTGAAAATCAGACTCAATTGAGTAACCTAATGTCCCAAATCTTCGGTCTCAGAATGTGCTTCGCTTGGATATTTGTCATACCCGTAGTTCCAATCGAGCCGAAAATTACGCTCCTTTAAAAGGATAAGTCCTCATATTGCACCCTTATTTTTATGTGGTTGCCAACAATTTTTTTTTTTTTTATCTAAAATTTTTTTAAACTCCCCATCCTTTTGATATAAACTGAGAAAGCTAGCCTTCAGATCACACAATTGAGTTTACATTATTTTGTTGGGCCAAAAGATTGAGCTGGGTTGGGCCCGAACTGATTTTCAGACTAAAATAACCAAAACGGGTGCTAAACATCATAATTTGGCTTAGATTTTCTAGGATTGCTTCTTCTTCTTTTTTTGGGAAAAAAGAAAGACAGAAAAAAAAAATATATATATATATATAATAAAAACTCAAAGTTAACAGTTGTCTGCAACTACGATGATATTTTCCTCAAGAAATTGACAAGGAACACAACAACAGATGTATGCATTTTTAATGTTTTAGAAGCCCCAAAACATAACGTTTAGTCTTAAAGACCAATTTTCTAATTTTCAATTCTCATTTATTTTACAGATTGAATATCCGTTGATACTTTTGATTTATGGTTATAAGTATAAAAAGATTTCAACGGCTAAGGATCCCTTTAATTCAGGTAGAATCAATTTATTAAACTTAGCCCGCTTAGCAGTGGATTTGAACCACTGACACAATAATTTTCTTTACTTGGATCTATCGCTATAGATTCAGTCCAGCCACAGGTTTTCCTACGACTACTTTGTTACGACTTTACCCAATCTAAGATTGTATGGTTCAATAAGCCCACCAAAAGCTTTTGTTTCACTGGTACGAGACTGAAGTCATGGTTGATCATTGTTCGTGTTCTTTGAGCGAAATCTATTCTTAAGGTGCGACGCTTTTAATAGCAATAACAATTAAGCGTTGTTGTTTCGAAGACTAAAGTACGCACAAAACCAAAAAAAAAAAAAAAAAAAAAAAAAAAAAAAAAAGTGGTCGGTAAAATTCCACCAATAAATCATCTTACTTCTGTCGAGAACACAATTTGCACATTATTACTACGGATTGCCAACCGATATTACCAGCAGGTACAAAATATGATGATTCTGTCAGTAATCTCTTGGTGGATATCCACAGGCAATTTCTATTCCTAAATATGTAAGTATACCATGAATTTCTTATTGTGTATATATATCGATGTTTTCAAAATTGGATTGGATCGTTCGATTCAATCAATTGAATTGAGAATCACTATCAAGATCGATATGAAACATCTACAAAATCTGTTTTTAAATTGAATAAAAAAAACGATCAGAACCGATCAAATCGGTCAAAATCGGCCCAAATGAACCTATTTTATTTTTGTTAATCATTATTTTTTAGGAGTTTTAGGTGGAAGCCATGAAATTTTCTACTTTAATTAATTTCCTTCTTCTTCTTCCCTGGTTTCACAAAGTCATTTTTTCTTGAAAATCATAAAATAAAATAAAAGAAATTACAAATTTTTTTTTTTTTTGAGAGAATAACATGTAATAAAGTAAGATTATATAAAAAATAAGGCATTTTTTATTTATAATATTTCAATCTTTTTATTGAAATGACGTAGATCACTTTGAGATAACAATAGCATATTAAATATTTGTTACATATTTTAAATCATTCATATAAACAAATTTCAAATTCATCAAAATTAAATAAATTTTAAATTTACCTAAACAATTTAAAACTAAGAGTGAGTCTCTTGTGCATAGTTCATTATATATAGTATTTTAGGAGTTTTTTTTTTTATATACTTATTTCAAAGCTTCATTACTTTTGTATTTAGTATTGAAATTTGAGACTTGTGGAATATAAACTATGGATTTATATATAAAGTATGGACTATTATGTAAGTTATATGTAGTAAAAGAAAAAAAAAAGGATATTATTGTTTTCCAATTGAACCGCCAGTCCTATCGATCCAACCGATTGAACCTGCACCTGATGGCTCAATCGGTTCGACTTCCGGTCCAGTTATAAAAACACTGATATATATATAAGTTATTTGAATACAAGACGAGTATTCAAAGCCATTGATTTTCCCTAGTATCCAACCGGTTGAACCTGCACTTGATGGCTCGACCGGTTCGACCTCCGGTCCAGTTATAAAATACTGATATATATAAATTATCTGAATACAAGACGGGTATTCAAAGCCATTGATTTTCCCTAGTATACGGATATGAATCGATATTTGTAGACAAATTTGTATAATAAAGAAAAATTAATAATAATAATAATAATAATAATAATAATAATAATAATAATAATAATAATAATAATATATTATTATTATTATTATTATTATTATTATTATTATTATTATTATTATTATTATTATTATTATTATTATTATTATTATTATTATGTTGAATGTAATTTAACTAACTCAGTTCACAAAATTTTAATATCTCATAAATTGGGTCTAAGGGACCGCCCTGGGCGGATTCACCAAGCGCATGAAAAACATGATATTTTTCTTTTAAAAAAAATACTTCCTCCTATTTAAAATAAGTAACGTTTTAGAAGTTCAATTTTTGCACAATAATTTATGTTTTACAATTTTTAAGATAAGTAGTAATATCTTTTAATGGGTTAATTCCAAAAAAAATCATGATAGTTTATGAAATTTTCATTTTAATCATGACTTTTTAATTTTTGTGATATCAACCACCATATTTTTAATTTTACAATTGAAAGCATGAAATAGATTTTCAAATTAATTTAAAGCGATGTTGTACCGACGAAACACACCAATTTTGCTACAAAGGATAATATGTGTTTATAATTTGGTTTAATTAAATTAATATCTCACATTTATAAATAAATTATAACTAAATTATTTTAATCTAATCCTAATCTTGACTCTAATTATTCAAGTAGACAACCTAGATACTTTTATTGAAGAATTCATAGATATTCTATATAAAATTAAAGAAAAAATATGTAAAAAGAATAATATACATGGTATAATTTTTACATATTTTTACTATCATTGCACATGTAATATAAAAAAATATACAAAACATAATATTTTATATGTAATTTTATATAAAGTATTTCAAATAAAATAGTAATAATAATAAATAATAATATTTAAGCTAAATAAATAAAAAAGAAATTTCAACATAAAACTATCACATCCTTGAAATTGTAAAATTTTGAAAGATGGTGTTTGACATTGTAAAAATTAAAAAGCTAATTTTAAAATACAAATTTCATCAAAGATCATGATTTTTTATGCAATTCATTCTTTCTTAATTTACAATATTTTTTCTTGTAAAGGTTTGTTTGCTTGATGGGAAAAAAACTTAATAGATGAAGAATCCCTTTTTATCCTATGTTTGTTTACAATATTAATAATCAATAAAACCATGATGATGGGTTGACTTTGTACTTCTTATCCTTCTCACATATGATTATGGATCTCACTAAGTAGAATCTACTTTTCAATAATTTAATACCATATAAATTAGCTCAAAAATTTTCAAATAGGCCCTTAGTAATTTTAAATTAATAAATAAAAAATATTCACGATTACATTTTATAGTAATCAAATAATACATGAAATTAATTTGCATGCAATACATATCAAAATTTATAAATATTTTAAAACTATATCTTCTTAAATTACAAATAAGAATCCTAAACAGTCTAATACTATGAAAACTTATTAAAAGAATATTAAAAACTTTGATATTATTAAAAAAAATTCTAATAATCTTGAAATTATAAAAAATGAAAATATGGAAATAAAAAAAGGAAATCTAGAAATTAAATTTTGAAATTACAAATAATGTTTTAAAAATTAAAATTTTAGAAACTAAACACTAAAAATTATATACACACACACACAAATTAATATTAATACAAAATAAGAAAATTATATAAAAATTAATTTTAATCAGAAAATTATGAAAAATGAAAATCAAGAAATTACAATTTAATATTATAAATTTAGAAATTTGAAAAAAATTATTTAAAAGATAATATTCATAAAAATCATAATATTATAAGAAAATTGAAAACATGACAATTATAATTTCTAGAATTTTTTCTCTTTTTATAATATATGCATTTATAACTTTCTGAATTTTAGTTTCTGGAAATATGTTTTATAATCTCCTAATTTCTAGTTTTTCTTAATATTTTTGAAAGATTTTATTTTCTTTGATGATGTGTAAATTTTCTCCCATGTTATTCTCCCTTCTTAAAAAATTCTCGATAGTGGCCACATAATTAAATTAACTGCTATGTCAGGAATTTACTACAAGAATTGGAAGCTCTACTGAAATCAGACCAAAACTGCACAAAATTTAAAGTCAGAGAATAAAAATAGAAAATTGTAAAAATAGAAGACACATATTAGATAAAGCACAAGTTACAGAATTAAAAAAATTCCTTAATTAAAACTTTACTAAAATTTAGTACATGCGTGTTAGGTCTCATTGCTTGATGGGATTTTTTATATCAGAGTGAGACATAAAAACCCACAAGAACACAATAATTTTACCCTCATTCATTTCAAGTATTAATTTATTTTCTATATTTATGTTTGTGATATAAAGTTTACTTTGGGGTGTCCTAATGAATTTTAAAATTAGGGACTTCAAGATAAATAAAATTAATATTACAAATTATCAAGTATAAAAATTTGCAAAGAAAATATTGTGATTTATGTTGAGCTTTCTCGATTTTTTAAAATATGATACAAGAAAAAAGTATGTAGAAGCCAATTGGGGCACCAACTTTAATTTTGATAAAAAAGAAGATATGATTGAAGTGTATAAATTATTGAAATAAACTTATATATTTTACATAATTTTAATATATTTAACCAAACACCATATTACATACTAATATGAGATATGATGTTTTGCGATTTTGCATAACAAATATAAGATTCTAGTAATATGTATAGAACATTATTTGAACAAGTAAAGCATACGAGCCCTAAATATAAATATAATGTGTCTTTTTTCCACTACCCATTAATGTCTCTTCGTCATTAATTATGGTATATTAGGTATTTGATTTATTACTGTATGAAATTTGTTTTAAAATGACACTTATTCAAGATAGGATGGAATAATACTTTTGGGGTAAAAAAAATATTTTTAGTTAGATTTTTTTAAAAAATATTACATTTTCATGATAAATATATTATCTTTCACCATAAATTTATATCTTTTATTTTGTTTATTACAAAAAAAAAAAAAAGTTAAGTTAAAACTATAATGTTTTTTCTCAACAAAAAGTAACATCTTTAGTGTAAAATATTAATATTGTTTTAAGAAAAAGTACTATTTAAAAAAAAAAAAAAAAAGTATCAAGTAAAAAACATGCACACACAATAAAAGTGTGCGTACATAACATAGGTTAAATTTGTGTGTTTTTTTCACAGATATGAGTCGGGTTGGATGTGATCCATCCATTTTTCTGTTTTGGAGTAAACTTCGATATGTTGCATGTAAGAAGTTTCACAAATTTGGTGCATATAAGTGAGGTGTTTTTCCTTCTGTTTTTTTTTTTTTTTTTTTTTTTTTCTAGATTCTTTTACAATCCTGTGGGTCAAAACAAAGAATGAGTCTTGCCTAAGGCGCTAACCTCCTGTTGGTTTGCCCTAAGGACCCAGATATGATTTTTTTTTTTTTTTTAGTAAGAAGAAATATATTTAGGTAAAAAGTATTATTATTTTAATTACTAAAAATGTATTGTTTTTAATAATAAAATATATAACATTTATTTAACTACTACAAAAAGATTAGTTAAAACTATAACACTTTTGCAGCAAAAAGTAAACTTTTTTTTTTTTTTTATGAAATTACAATACTATTTGAACATTTTTAAAAACTAATATTTTTTATCTAAAAGTATTACATTTTTGTTAAAAAAAAAATTATCATATTCAAAACGCCTACGCACATAATAAATATTCGCACGCTTCATAAATCAATTTGGGTTAGGATACATATATAGTTTTTGTCATTTTTTATGACATCCCAGCCGTTGCTTTTATCGAATTAATGCATATAGTTTATATAATCTTTTTTTATTTATTTTTTTCTGTTTTGTTTTTTCTAAGTAGAATATTGTTTCTTCATAAACTACTAGACTTTAAATTATGCAAATTTCGAAAGACATGGTCAGATCCTTTTCCCATTAGCGTTGAAACTTTAACGTCCCAAATTTCCTTCATCCGCCGAAAGCAACAAAAAATAAACTGGCATCCACTTAATCAAGAAGCAGAGAATAAAGTTTCAAATTATGTCTGGAATCAATCACAGCCCCAAATTTTTTATTCTCCATCTTTATACAACAATATAGATATATAATTAATTCTCCATAGAGCAAACAGTTGAAAGCAAAGAAAGATGAATTGCTGCAGGCCAAAGAGATCAACAACCTCCTCTCCTCCCAAAACCCTTTCAGAAAACTCAGAAAACAAGAAGGTTCGACATGAGATTCTGCTAAGAATCCCAGAATGCAGGGTTCATCTGATGGACGAAGGGGATGCCGTGGAACTGGCCGCCGGAGATTTGGAGCTTCTCCGGATATGGGATGAGAACATATCGCTGGCCACCACCATTAAAGTTGGCGACGAGCTTCAGTGGCCCCTCACCAAGGACGAGCCTGTTGTCAAACTTGATTCCTCGTGCTATCTCTTTTCGCTGACAATGAAGAAGGATGAAAAGCCTCTCAGCTATGGGGTTGCCTTCTCCGGCAACGACAGCAATGCAAGTTTGAGGTTACTGGATTCATTTCTCAAAGAGAATTCACTGTTCACTACTTCGTCATCAAGGAGAAAGGAAGGTATGATTGATTGGAAGGAATTCGCGCCGGCGGTGGATGATTATAACAATGTTTTGGCCAAGGCAATTGCAGGAGGGACTGGTCACATTGTTAAGGGTATCTTCAAGTGTAGCAATGCTTACACTAATCAGGTACCTATTGTAAACATTTCATTCATTAAAGTCATGTATAGATTAATGATGTAAATTTACAGTTAGTGAGAGCTGGGATAAGAAATCAAACATTATTTCAGTTTATTAGAGGATTCTTAGTGAAGACTTTGGTTCCACTTGGCAAATAAATACTGACAGGTGCAGAAAGGAGGGGAAAGTATTCTGATTCGTGCAGTCGAGGAGAAAAACTCTAAAAAGGGTGACAGAAGCAATAGCAATGGTGCAAATAAAAAGAGAGGCTCTGTCAACAAAAGCTTGAAACGGTATCACTAAATCATTCATCATAATAGTAGAGTCGTGAGCACCTACTCGTTTGACAGTGATATAAGTATGCACACAAGCATGTGCTTACATGAATATGCAGGTTAATTTGATTATATTCTGTCAACTGTAATAGTGTGAGGAAACTGTCCAAAATGACGGAAAAAATGAGTAAGGCGATGCTGGATGTGGTTGGGGTTGCCAGTGGGTCACTGATGGCACCCATCGTTCGATCACAGACAGGAAAGACGCTCCTGTCTACGGTTCCTGGAGAGGTCATCTTGGCTTCCCTTGATGCAGTTAGTGAGTTCATTGCAAATTAATTCTTGCACTACCTATCAATAAGTTTGACATTACTCTATAAATAGTCTTTGTGTGACATGCTGCTAACTTATTATATTGCCAAACGACAGACAAAATTATAGATGCAGCAGAATCTGCCGAAAAGCAAGCAATGACGGCCACCTCCAGAGCAGTCACTAGGATGGTCTCTGACAGGTAAACAATCAAACGTGCAGAGTAGAAAATAAAAAGAACCTAGAAATTGTTTTCATTAATTTATCTTTGCCAATTATGTGATTTTTGGTTGTTCGAGTTAAGCGGAAATGATCTTAGTTTTGATAAGAAAGTTGAGATGAAAGTTGGTGAATAGGTATGGAGAGAGTGCAGGAGAGGCAACAGGAGATGCGCTTGCAACAGCAGGGCATTGTGCTGGAACTGCTTGGAATGTCTTCAAAATACGAAAAGCCATAAACCCGGCTTCATCAGCGCATCTCAACAATGCCGCCAAATTTAACAGGCCTTAATTATATATAGAATCATAATTTGTTCAATAACAATGTACTTTTTTTTTTTTTTTTCACTTGAAAAAAAAATGGTGGGATTAGACATATTTTCACTTTGGATTGAATTATGATACCACTTGATTTTCGAGCTAAATGGTGCGAACAAATTATCAGCACCTTCGTAGTCTAGTGACACTACCTCACCATTAACCTTTGTACCATTTTATTATCTCATACTCCATTTGACTGATTAATGTTCCTTTAGTATTCCCTATCTTTTCTTGCACCTTTGCATACTTGTGGTGTGATTTTTATTTCATATTTATGTTATCAAGAAAATAAGATCAGAAACATTTTTGTTGAAAGTCTTCATAATGAAAATGAAGCTTGCTGAATTTGGAATGCTTTAAAGTGCTTGTAACAATGTGGTGCGTCCAATTATGTTTCATGCTTATAACATAACTGACATTGATGGTTCCCAATCTATCATTCTAACCATTTAACATATTTATGCATGTGGGTCGTTTATAGTTTGTTTTGTTGGTTTAGTTTGGACTTATCTTTTTCTATATCTGAACCAAAAAAAAAAGGGACATTCATGTGGATACTTAATTGGGAGTTTAGATAATTTCGTATCCAATTAAATTGCGGCAATTATAAAAATATGTATTGAGTATCAGTTGTGTATTAACTATTTTAAATTTGGAATTAATCAAATGAAATTCCTAAATTACATAATTTATTTAAATGATATTTTTATATATTTTTACTAGCTAATTTGAAGCTGTCGTGTATCAAAATTTTGCAGATATTATTAAATTAATATAAATAATTTGATAATAATCACAAAGGATTGCTGTGGACCAGTAAAATGACTCCATCACATGTTTACATAAAATAGGACTCTCCATCTTAATGTTGTAAATAGAGGTTTGTCACTAAGTCAAAATCATCCAACAAGATATCAAGAAGTAGAAAATTCATGAATCCAATGACGTTCTCTAGTATTCAAGGGAGATTCAAAAGGCATTCTTGAATATCTAAGGTCCTTCTTTGCAAAGAACATTTAATTTGATATCAAGCCATTTGGCCAACGAATGATCTTGGATTTTCAAATTAATATGTTTTCCTATATGTTTTTCACCTTCATGTCTCCATTATTAATGATTTCTTAAATCAAATAATCGCACCTTAGTATGTGTTGGATCATTTATGAGATGTCGGTTCTTTGGTCCGTGTTATTGCACCGTTGTTGTCACAATAGATTACAAGCAGTTGAGCATTCCTAGGTACCACGCTCAATTCTTGGATGAATTTCTTCATTCAAACGTTTTGGCTACATCCAATGCAACTACATATTTCGCTCTAGTGGTATAGTTTGCGACTGTAACCTGCTTGGTTGATCGCCAACTGATTGCCCCACCATTGAACTAGAATATGGATTTGTAATCATCCATATCAAGCTAGAAACTTGAATTAAACCCTTTAATGACCAACTCATTAGCCCCGTACACTGAGAAAAAGATTGTTTTAGTACTTGAGTGTGGTCTTCAAAGCTTTTTAATGGGCCTCGCCCAGATCGGACTAATAACGACCAGCCACTCCAAGTGCATGTGATACATTCAGCCTAATATAGAGTATTGCATATTTGATGTTTCCCATTGTCGAATCATATAAGACACGCTCCATCTTGGCTCTCTCCTCATTATTTTAGGAGACTATTCTTGGAGTGGTACACCCTATGGCATTTTGGAAGATCATCTCTCTTGGAATTTTCCATCCAAAAGCATTTGGCCCTTGTCAATATATTGGACTTGAGAGACTCCTAGCTATCTCTTTGAGTGGTCCTGAAAGATTTTAATATCTAGGACATAAATCACATCTTCCAAATCCTTCGTGAAACTGGCTTGGTAGGCACTTCTTGCTCGAGTTCATCTCTTCTACATCATTTTTTATCAAAAGAATGTCATCGACATAAAGTGCTAAGATTTGTACGAAACTCCACTAGCCTTCGTGTACACGCACGATTCATGATGGAATATCTAGGCCATAGATCATACACACTATGCAGTGGAAGTAACAATTAAAACATTTCTACAATCTATGTCTAAACTTGCACGGCCCCGTATACGTAATTTTAATTAAAGGTTTTGCAATATACCAAGCGATTTCATGTTCTTAGTAAGAATCCACGGATGACGGGATCACACGTTGATTAAGGACGTTTGAAACCTCCTATCCAAGTTTATCCACACACATCCATGATATGTCTTGATAGCCAACTGTTAGGTTGGCCTAAAAGATATATTTTAATTACAATCTTTATGAATATAATTAAAGGTTTAAGGAATTTTTTCTTTATCATATTCATTTATGTTTATATGTTATATCATATTGAAATCTCATGATCACGATAACTAGGAGACTTTGTCACACATGGTTTAGTGATCATGGAAAAAGTCTTGGTGGTTGAGATCATAAATTTTACAAAACATATAATATACTAGAAAGGGTATCGTAGGATTTAGATAGGCTTGAACAGAGAAGTACACCCTCGATATCGATGCTCAGACACTACATAGACTAGAGGATGTAATGTTCATCCCAAACGATCACATTGAATTGATCCCACATTTGAACGTAAAATCGTGATTGGTATATTGCTAATAATGTTTATTGATACTACATGTGATCCAATCACCCATATATTCTTCCTAAGAATGTGAAATCATGATTGGTATATTGCTAAACTTTTAGGTAGTATTATGTATGCAGGATCATGCAAGTTTAGGCATAAATTGTAGAAATAATTTTAATTATTACTTCCGTTGCATATTTTATATGATCTATGGATAGATATTTCAACAGTGGTATCAGGGCCTACTTTCACATTATATACAAATTGATTATCCATTTATCTTTGATATACAGGTGGATGTTTTACTTTATTGTTGAATAAATTAAATTTTTGGAAATTATTAAATAATTGAATCGATGTTGTTCGTAAAATTTGTTGATTTAATTTCTCCATTTATTACACAATATTTGACAATGAGATAATATGATGATGGATACATATATATGAATGATAATCAGGTGATGGATACATGATCACATGTTGTATATATTATACTTAACTACACGTAGGGTGTGAAATGGGAAACATATGCATTTTTAAACTGGAGAAATGGATTATACTCTGTGAATGCTCAACTAGGTGTGATTGCACAATGCGAACGCTCAGTCCAAATGCTCGACCTGGAGCAATTGCTCTCAGTGGGAACGCTTGATTGAGAATGATATTTCGGTGAGAATGCTCAACCAAGCAAATCGCTCAGTGAGAACGTTGTACCAAGCCCAATAGCTCGATGCAAAAAGGTTTACTAAGTACATTGGTTAGAGCATATACTCGACTGAGCATTTTGTTTGGTTTTGAATGCTTGACTGAGTGTACAGATCAAAATGAATGCACAATCAAGCTTGTTAATTTCTTGAAATGGGTTGGGTCGTCCAATCATGAGTGCTCTACTTTTTTTTATAAGAAAGTGACTGCTATTTTACATTTTGTTTCACATTCATAACCATACTTCTACAACTCTTTTGGTATATTTTCTCCTTTTTCACCAAGGTCTTTCAACATTAAATATTTTTTTCTATTCGACAAGTCCACCTCACTTATATCAATTTCATTCATAGGGCAGTGTGACTTGATTATCAAAGAAAGACTCAAGGCTCAAAGGGGCTTACTATGATATTTTGAAGTAAATGGTCAAAATTTGTATCTAAAGATTCGAAAGATATGCTAATTGAAAAGAATAAAATTAAAGCTAGAAGTAAATAAAAAATTCAGATTCATGCAAGATAAACCTCTAGAGATTTGATGAATTCTAGGGATATATACTCTTATGGATCATATGACTTCTTTTAATGATCAAATCATGTTTCATAGGAGAATCAATAATATATCTAGATCCTCTCTCTCGAGTTGGACCTAAATGTGGATTAGATAACACTGATAATTCTCAAGATATTATCTAACTTCCAATAGTTCCTAGGATTTATTCTCATCATGATAACCTACCAATCTCTCGATCTAGCAGGTTCGTGTTATGCATTCCTAATCCGTTAACAAATGAACCTCTCTTGGGTGATAACTAATTAACTATACATATGTAATTGCTGCCCAAAGAATTCCACAAGACAATCATATCAAGAAAGCATGAACGAATAAAGAAAAGGAATAATATCATAAATCAAAACCATATGAATCCACAATTGTATAAACCCTAGAATCACTAGTTTTTTAGCTACTCATTATCAACTCATAATCCATGGGAAACGATCAGACAATCAGAGCTAACATCTATATTAAAGAGAAAATAATGAAATAATAAAAACTACAAAATTTGATGCCCAATGATCTCTATTCCTCTTCTCTCTGATGACTTGGTTGTTCGTTTCCTCGTCATATATATGTTTCTAACTATGAGAAGTCATGATCAACTATGAAAATGACTTCTTTGTTCCAATGTTTCTCCTTTTATAAGAGTCGTTTAGGATTTCAATCCCCCGAGAACCTTTAGAACAAGAAGATAAGTACAAATTGTGATCCCCAAGAATCTCCCCCAAGACAAGAGGATAAGTACAAATTGTGATTCTCGTGAATCTCCTTTAAAACAATAAGATAAGTACAAATCACAATTGCTGAGAATCTCCTTTAGAATAAGAAGATAAGTACAAATCATGATTCTTGAGAATCTCCTTTAGAACGAGAGGACAAGTAGAAATTGTGATCCGGTGCACGGTTTGTGCGACCTCAAATGTTGGTTTTTCGATCAAGACTTCAACAAACTGTGTCATAACAAAATGTAGAATAATCATTATAAACTCATCATTTTGAATACATGCAATTTCCTAAAACCATGCATAATGACCCTGAATTGCATGTAGATTATATGTTTATCACATGTATTTGGAATCCCCACAAATCTTAGATATATCATTTTGTGATATTTTAGGAAACAAAGATAATCAAAATATATTGTTTTTTATAATTATGCAAATTATATTTCAAGAAGATATGGATCAGATATATGCTATGACTATTCAAATATATGATCTCCCTAATTTAATATATCCATAGATACATTAGATTTTATACAGAAAGATAAATATTGGATATTTATGGAATATTCAATTATATCTAAGATTTCAACATAAGCGTATTTAATTATGATAATTTCATTTATGTGATTTATGTGGATGGGATGTCATGAGCCGAGTTTGGACCATTTATGAATGGTTTAATTTGCTTATGTTATTATTTAATTTTATTGATTAATTTTTTGGCCTACGTGCCTCTCATTTACAACAATTAGGCCTTGCATTTTTGTTTTGGTAAGGGTAAATAAAAACCTTCTTATGCCACAACTCATAATAGGTCTTTCAGACCAACTTTAAGGTGTTATGTTTAGCAGTTTAATTGTCATCTCGAGGGCATAACCCTAAAAGAATGAAGGAAGATGGGTTGAAGACATCATCAAGCATACCATGTCCATTAGCATGTGATTCCTTCTTTCCAAAACACCATTTAGTTGCGGAGTTTTAGACTTGTACCTCAGGAGGTACACGTACCTATACCGACTATGCTCATCAATAAATATAATGACGTAAGAATATTCTCCTTATGCTTCAACACTTAGAGGACCATATATCTGTGTATGGACCAAGTCCAATAGACGTTGTGCATGTTCCATGTAGCTGCCAAATAGAAGTTTAGCTATCTACCCTTTAAAGAAAGATTCAAAAGTTGGCATCTCATTCAGTTTAGCTGAAAGCTTCCCTGATGAGATCAATTCTCGTAATCTCCCTTCAGAGATATGATCTAAATGTGTGTGCCATATATATGGGTTGTTACTACTTAAGTAACCAACTCCGAAACATCAGAATTGTTCATCGTGTTTTGGGCATTCTTGAGCAAGTTTACCAGTTCCCTCAAAGTGTGACTCTTATTTGCCAAGAGATAACTGCTACGAAACTAGTTAAATGAAGAAGGTAGGGAATGCAGGAGCAAGTCCTCCTATAACTCAGCGTCCATGATCTGACCTAGGTCAGCTAAACACTTGATGCCCTTGACCATCTTGAGCCCATGCTCTAAGACATTGCCACCTTCCCTCCATTTCCTGCCATACAGCTCACTAGAGATTGGATAGTGTAGTGATCAATCCAACACTTGTACAACTCTTTAAGATGCAGATGGATCTCACCCGCATGCATCATGGTCCCATGCTAATAATGTATCCGTGGGACCAAGCTCATGAGCATCAAACAACATACTTAGAGATCATCATATTTCCATTCCTGGAGACTCTTAATCTCCTCGGTACTACTGCCTTCATGCACAGCATCATGAGGGATCTTGTCCAAGACATAGGTCATGCGCTCATAATCTATAACGATTTTCAGATTCCTGAGCCCGTCTTTGTGTTTTTTAACATCCAACTTGTTCTGTTCAAGTATGATGCAATACTAGTTCTTACCTATTTTGGTTCTTAGCCAAAAGCACGGAAATAATCTACAATTATGAGCATAATAAAACATAAGCGTCATATTAATTATAAATAAAAAACATGAATAAGGTCTTTAAAGTGATGAGTGCTCCCAGTAATTTTACGAATTCTCTCATCCCAGAGTAGACAAACGAAGACTGTTTTGGAATCTTAAGTGGGCTTAAGGTCCACCAATGCGTTCTTATTTTAATCCTTGTGTGAGCAACCAAAATAAACCATTGAGGTAGTTTTCACAATCATATTCAAAAATACGTCCCTTAATATAATTCGCCTCACTACAACAAAAACTCTGAACACTTAAAAGACAACAGTTTTGCAAAATTTTAGTTGTCTTTTACTCTTTGGCAACATTTTTCACAAAACTCGTTGTAGATTAGCATATACTGGCAATGATAGACAACAATTATATGAAGAAAGACAACAAATTTGTTTCGGTGTTGTATATTATAATAATACCCGCTAATAAACAACACTTTTTACATCGATAAATAAAAATGTTGTCTTTTAACACGTCTAACAACGAATTCCCAATACAAACTTATATTGCCCAAATTCTCAATCTCAAATCCATTTCACTTGGCTTGCTGCTAATTTCTCCACTACAGAAGTCTCAAGACTCTCAACTTGCAGACCAAACTCATCACTTTGATTTACAATAGTAACCCAGTAGAGACAACAATTTCTCCCAATCCTTCACCTCTCTTTTTATTGAAAAAACAGAGCTCAAACTTTGGGCAGCGCAACTGCGAGCAATCAGCAACAAACTCATCGTCATCGTGGTGGAGATTGAAGATGAATCTTGGTGAGGAAAATTATGATGGCAACCGAAGCACTGACGTCCAGTCGCCAATTAGCCTACATCAAGATACTTGATTCCACTTTCTCATCCTTCGAGATTGATCGTGAGTTCGTCAAACAAGCCCTTAGCGTCATTTTTCGTACTTGCTAAAAATGGTACTAAGAAAATATAAAAGAAATGGAAAAGGAAAAACTATTTGTTTCTTTAATTTTCTGGTGAATTTGCTTAATCCATTTGATTGATTTTTTCGATTGTTCTTGTACTGAATTGAGAGCTTAGGGGTTTAGAGGACATGGTGAACGCATGGAAGTATTTTCTTCATAAGTTGTAGAACTAAATTCATAGTTGGGATACCTCTTGTTTAAGTGTAGATGTTCTTAATTTTGACCATAAAATCGAACGTCTGGTTGTAGGAGAAAATTGTAATGAATGTTTTTGCCCTACCAGTTGAGGGTACTAAAACTAGGCTTAATACGCAGGCTGATGCATACGACTATATGGTTGATTATTGGCAAACTAATAAATAGGCTTTATGCTTAATCATACACTTCATTTGTTTAATTTTTTTGGTTGGTTATTTTCCTTTTTTTGAGTTATATTGTGATTAAATTTTGATCAGACTGGTAGATTAAACTACATAGATGTAAAATCTATCTTCATCTAGCTTTATATTGAATTTTCATGTGGTCCCTTTTTACACTCTGATTTTCAACTTGATATTGGCAGCTTTACTAGTTTCTTATATGAACTATTGTTTTACATGCATATATTGTCCTCTTAATTGTTGCGGATTTTCATAGTTATTCTAATTGTATCATATACCCTAATATTAAATATATTAGATTAAACAACCCTTGGTCAATATTTGAGTGAATGTTCATCTTTGCGATTCCTTCTTATTTGAATGACTAAAACTAATTTGCTTTTTACTTTTTTTATATATTTATTAAAAGATTTTCTACAGTTAAATGTAATTATATATCCAGATATGTTTTGATTAGTATTGATCCAAGCAATTACATTTTGTAGCTTTTAACCTTTTTTCATCAATGTTAACAATAATGCATTAATTCAGCTAATTCAAATTTCATTTACTTGTAAGCATTAATGCAAGTAGAAAGTAATCTTGAGAATTACTAAAGATTTGGAATATTCATGTGCATTTCATTACATTCTTTTAACAAGATTTTGCAATTGTTGTGCAACCTGATTCCCTGCTTTCCTTCTCTCGTTGTGTTCTAAAGCTTGCTTGTTCCAATTATTCATCCTTTTGACGTTGCATTTATTGGGGCTAAGATTTTATTCTCTTGTATTTCCCAAGTTATTTTAAATTCATTAGAGAAAAAGTCCTTTCTGACTCCGACTTTTCTAGAGGGGGCATTCTCATATTCAATCGCCTAGTTGTGCTACAAGTCCTTACAAGATCAATGGTGTTCCTCTAAGGTTGACATTTCTGGTGCAAACTTGGAGAATATGATGATAAGTACTTTGTCAAGCAAGCTGACAAGAAAAAAAAAAAAAGAAGGGTGGAAGTAAATTCTTCGAAGTTGAGAAACAGATTTAACTTTATATAACTCTTTGATATGGGATAGTACATTGTTTCGAATTTATAGGAGAAAAACACACTCCCAATAGAGAAGAAATATGATTGGAAAGCAGTTGATGCGACTTTGCTAAAAGACATCGTGTATGGTCTTGGTTTGAAGGCTTATTTGGGTGCAAGATTCTCTCTCATGGCTATAATGAAAAAACATTTGTCTTTAGTTTGTGACTTGACTTTTAGAGTAATTATTGTAACTGTTGGAATGTCAAATATGTTTTTTGATTTTTTTAGAATTATGGTGATGTTTTTTGTGTATTAATGTTTATTAATTTATTTTGTTAAATATATTTATTTTGCTTTAAAAGTTTGGTTATATAATAATTACAATAAAATAAAAAATATCAAACGGTTCCAATATGCAAAAAAAAGAAAAAAAAATTGTAAAAGCAAACGACAACAATTGATTCATATATTGAAACACAACGATAAAAAATTGTTGTTGTAACCATTATCACTAATTGGTAAAAGACAACGGTTGTCTTTACGAGAAAAGACAACGGAAAATAACCGCTGTCTTTTAATGCTATTTTTAACAACACTGGATTTCGACAACACTCATTTTTTTTAAAAGACAATGGAAAATAACCGCTGTCTTTTAATGTTATTTTTAACAACACTGGATTCGACAACACTCATTTTTTTAGAAAGACAACAGAAATAATCCATTGTCTATCAGCATTTTTCTTGTAGTGCCTCTTTTTTCTCTTATGCCCACGTGTTTGTAACACTAAAGTACTTCACGTTTGAGCATACCCATCATTCTAGAGACTTGTACTAGCAATTGACCACATGTTTGTGCAAAAGCATATAGCATACAATCTATTAAAAACAGTTCATATAACCGGGTTGTAACAATTAGGAATTAACCCGCATGCGTGTAGCGTATTCAAGAAAGGCTCCCATGCTTCATATAACCTTTGATGGAAAACATCTCTATTCTCTAATTCATTTCTACTCAAATATTTTTACTTGGATTGAGTCCAAGAGAGACTTTATGAATTCAATATCTCATCAACGTCGTATGTTTGTTTTCGATTATCTATTATCCTAAGCATATATCAACACTCAAGCATAAATAAGATAACATAAAATATATCCATACATTTCCTAGCATGCTTCTAGACCTGGGGTGACCGTGATATGCGATTCAATTCAGAGCCACAATGAATTGGATCCAAATTCAATTGATTATTAATTTTATTTAGGCACATAGATCCTATCTATTACATTTGGGCCTACCCAAACATATACGAGCCTTTAATCGCCTTTGAGTCCAAAGCCCAATTCAATTAGGTGATACAGTTTCCTCCAAAAAATTATATAAATAAAACCTCACACCTAATCTAGCATTCAAAAATGAATTACAAGGCCTGATTTCCAAAATGAGAGGATCACAGTTCCCAACAATTAATCAATCAATTCAAATCATAACATACAAACTTTAAACTATTCAACAATGGTTTAGACTTGGTTCATGACACCCCAACCACATAAATTTCATAAACGGATTATCACAATTAAAAATTATTACATTAAAATCGTAGACATATTATAACCTTCCACAAATAACCAATATTTATCTTGTCATATAAAATCTGATATGTTTTGCAGTCTCCTTAATCATCTAGGGCTCCTTTAGATATGGATATATTCAACCAATAAGATATACCTTTGAAAATTCATGTTTATCCTATTGTCATGATTTTAGGCATCATGAAATCTTCGATAAGTTTGATAGTCAAAGCATATATTTCATCCATATCGTCTTGATATATTATCTGTATTATTTTAGGAACAAGATATTTCAATAATCTTCATCTCCTAAAATATTGCAAAAGATATCTCCATGACTTAGGGATCCCAGGTACGCGATTAACGAACCAATCTATTTCTAGAAAATAGTCAAATTACTCGATCAAGTGTAAATATAGATCATAGAAATAATTTTTAATTATAACTTTTGTCGCGTATATCGTATAATTTATACCTACATATTCCAATGACAGATGATACTATAATATATTCATGGCAATGCCTTGTGTCTTAAGTTTGAGTAAAATAATTCAAATCATGTAACATATATAGTATTTGTCTAATTAAATGTGACATATGACAATTAATTTAACATAATTAAATTATTACCATTAAAAATAAATTAATCACATATGGGTATGTAATTGACCAATAAGATTCTTAGTTATTTACATCTATACACATCATTGAAAAAAAAAAAAAAACTAGTATTTAATGTTAGGAATACAATTCTCTTCGAATCCCACATTCATCATAGGGAACAGTAAGTAAATAATTGAGAAAAATAACAACAAGGCACAACACAAGAATTTACCTAAAAACTCTAAAATTGGAGAAAAGACCACGATCCACAGAGAGAAAATAATTATTGTATAAAAAATCTTACAATCACATAGACCCTCTCTCTCACAACACCAAAACCATCATACTCTTACAAACCTTTGATTACACATTTCTCCCAACTTTCTATAAACTCACTAGAGAATACAAGAAGAATTTAAGAAGAATTAAATAGATTAAGGTGTATTTAATTGATGTACTTAAAACCTACATTAATGGGATCCTTAAATAGCTTTAAGAGGTCTCCAAGGTTTGTTTCATAAGTAATGTGGGACAAAGCATCTTTTACTTTTCCACAAATTCAAAGGTTTGTTTCAAAGCGATGTGGGACAAACCATCTTTTATTTTGGCACAAATTCCAACAAACTCCACCTTAAAAAAAATAAGATAATGTTTTTTGTCTTTACCGACAATCATCATTCTCAAGATAGAGAACAATCCTACTCCACCACATAAGTAGTTCACTTAGAATCACCAATTCTAAGAATTTCATGCGCATGTCAATGAAATCTCGCTAAATATTTATGGTGCTACTCCCATTCTTGTCGATCAGCCATTAACAAAATTCCCACTACACCTGAATCAATGTCAAGTCAATGCCCTGTGTTGACAAGATTTTCACTACACCCTACATCTATGCTAAGCCAATGTCCTATGTAGACAACATTTTCACTACACCCTGCATCCATGTTGAGCCAATGCCCTGTGTAGACATGCTAACATCACCACCTCCTTCCTTATGACAACTATTGACATGCCATAAGGATATGTCATTCCTTCTTGATTATAACTATTGACGTACCATTAGGATACGACGTTTCTTCCTCATGATAATTATGGACATGCCATATGGATACATCGTTCCTCCTCAGAGAAAATCTTCATGAGTCGTGATAATTGCCTTATATTCTAAGCTATTTGCAGTATTAGCTCCACCTGTTTTTGGATAGTCCCACTTTTTATACCTCGGTTCTCCACTCTTCCAACAAACCGTGGTAGAACCTTTGCAACAGAACTATCACTTAAACTTTCAGAACTACTAAACTTGTTGGAATCACTCAAAACTGGCCTTAGCCTTTCTTTTAGATTCTTATGTAACCCGAATTGTATCAACAGACCTCTGACTTGTACATGCCACAAGTCAAAGTTAATCCTTCCATCAAATTTCTTCACCTCAAATGTAAATCACAAGTATTTTGAGGATTTTGACATACTTACTTGATACCCCAACCTATGAATGAATGTCTAAAATAAAAGAAATTGATATGAAAATCAGATTGCGCTTCAACCATAGAGCATTCTCAAAATTCCAAGTGACCCCAATCCGGGCTCTGATACCACTTGTTAGCAATAAAATCCTCCCGGATCCCACATTCATCATAAGAAAAAGTAAGTAAATAATTGAGAAAAATAAGAACAAACCACAACACAAGAACTTATATGTAAACTCTAAAATCAGAGAAAAAACCATGACCTACAAAGAAAAATATACTACTGTATGAAAAGTCATACAATCATATTGACCCTCTCTCGTGAGAGACCAAAACCACCACGTCTTTACAAACCTTTGATTATTTCTCCCAAGTCTCCATACTAGGGTAAACTCGCTAGAGAATACAAGAAAGACTTTAAGAAGAATTACATACAGAGATTGAGGTGTATTTAATTGGTTCACTTGAAATCTATACTAATGGGTTCCTTAAATAGCTTTAAGAAGCTGTTAAAGTTTGTTTCATAAGCGATTTGGAAAAAACCATCTTTTATTTTTGCCACAAATCCAACGGTTTATTCAACAGTGATGTGGGACAAATCATCTCTTATTTTTAACATAAATTTCAACATTTAATTCATGTTCGTGTGTTGCATGATTATTAAATATATACATATATATATATGATATGTATGATAATATAATAGTATCAATATTAAATATTTGTGTATGGGCGAAACGACGTTATATATTTCTATAATTTTGTTAATAATCAACATATATTAAAATTAGTATTATTGACGATGGCAGGTGCAATTATATAGAGTCTTCTATAAATAGGTGTGGTAAATCGTACTATCATATTGTGCGGATTGTATTATTGTGTTTTAGTGATAATTTGTTTGTTTTAAAATTATTATTATGTTGTGTCTGTTGTTTTATCTCTATAACGAGATGTAAAATATGGTGTGTTCATGTCATTGTTGCTTTTAGATGAGGATTGCGATCCGAGCTAATAAATTAATAATCTTATAAAATAGTAATATAAATTTTTTTAAATAAAATGTATAAATTTATATATTTTTTAAATAGGAAAAATTAAGCAACTCCACATGTAGCAACAAAATACAAATTATAAATAAACGGATAAATATTTTAATAAAAACGTAGTTCAACCTACATATATATCCATTTAAAACATAAACAATGTAGTGAATGCCAATAGATTAGCCAAGAAGCACGTTCTATAATCAACAAAATAACACTGAAGAGATGAATAACATAATGTTGGATCATTTGAAAATATGCGTAGGCAATAGTAGGTGGGCCAAAAGTAAGATATTCATAGTAAATATATCATAATCCCCAACAATTATTAAGCTTAAAATGTATGTTATTTAATATACAATTAAAATGAAATATTAGGTTTCATTAATATTAAACCTTTTCAAAGTTGTTAAAAAGAAAAGAAAAAAAAAAAAAAAACCAAGATAATTTTCAAGTCCTCAAATACAATTTCTAAAGAAGGAATGAAAAATCATCCCCAACAAATTATTTGTTTTCATTTAACCCAAAATAAAAAATCATTGAATATTATCCCAACATATCCTTTAACATATGTTGATTCCAACAACTCTTCTCCAACTAAAACCAGATTCATAACAAATTTATTTTTGAAATACTGTAGAAAGAAGAATAAAGCCTAAAATCAATATATATAAATTGGCCCAAAAATTATACTAAATCAAGACATACTATTCCATAAAAAGCTCACAATTATCGATTATATTTACTTGGTCCACAAAACTAATACAAATAATGCTATTACAGTTTCAAATTACTACTTCGACCAAAAATTGGACAGAAAAATGGACTGAGGATAGAGTTGAATTTTTTTTTTTTTGATAGGTGGTGAATGAATAAAAATTATTAATATAATTATTAAAATCATGAAATGTTTTCATATGTTTCTAAATTTGGCCTAATATAATAGAAGCCTAAAAATATCCAATTATTTATAACACTAAAATAATATAGGTTTATCTTTAAAAAAATAAAAATAGCAGTTGCTATATATATATATATAATTAATGAGTGAGTCTCTTGTACATCAAATGCACATGCAACACAATTTAAAGTATTATTTGTTTAACTATAAAATATCACTATTTTGTTAAGGTAACTCAGAACTAATACATTGTAAATAATATGTAATATTTTATAGTTAAACAACATGTGTACCGATGCACATAAGTTTTTGTGATAATTAATACAATTAATTAAACAAAATTACAATGCAATTTATTTTCTAGCCCAAAACATAACATACGTTTTAAAATTGAAATCATAATATGCTTAGTTAAAAAATAGTGATTTTATTAACATGCTTATTTAATAAAATAAAATAATTAAGAAAATAAAAATTATCCCCGCATCTGTTGGGCCTATTTTCTTATTTCATTAAACACTTTTGATCATTAATAATAATTCATTTTGTTATAAAACTATTTTTTTATTTTTTTTGAGGTCAACAACAATTTTTTTATAAACCAATTAATTTATTATCCATCACACAAGCGAAGATACCACACTTAGGTTGTGTTCATTTTCTGATTTAACCGAAACTGAAATTTGACTTACCAATTTCGTGTTTCTCTATCACCTAAATATTACAACTTTGTAACTCTATGAAACTTGTTTTTAATTATAATATCGTCTCTCACAATATATGGATCCAAATCTTCTAACATATTAAGAGATAGTGTAGGCAAATGGTGCCAACTTAATTGTGACATGATAAACACAACCTATTATGTTAATTGGCCTCAAACTACTAAAAATTCTATAACTCCATTAAAAAATAAAAGAAAAAAAATTATTTGTTTTTTTGTCACTACCAAAATTTTATTAATAACTGCAAAATATTACAACTCTCACAGACACAACTCTTAATAGAGAAAGAGACAAAACTAATCAAATGCATATCTAAAATGCCTTTGTTGTAAGACCACATATATAACGAAAACTGTATATAATTATCATATATATGTTATATAAAGGAGGGTATAATTGTAAAATACCATTTTTGGCTTAAAATTTTGTTCTATTCTGTCAAATCTTGATATATTTACAAATATATAGTCTGAAGGATTTGGTTGCTGTTGATATCAATAAAATATATCATTTTTTTCTTTAAAAAGTTAAAATGAAGGATCATAAAATAATTCAACACAAGTCTAAATCCATCACATTCTCCCACCAAAAGAATCTTTGATGTATAATTATGATGTATTAATTACGATAACCATTGTTGTATTATTAGGGATACATGGCACCTCCTGAAGAGGTAAAAAAATCTAATTTTGCAAGCCTTGAGAGTATGAAGTCTACTTTAATGTATAACTAGGATGTTCTCCCGCGCGATGCGCGGATATATTATTAAAATATAATATTATTAAATTTCATAAATACATAAAATTAATATTTTAAAATATATATAATTATGTTCAATAATTTACATATGTACCATGATTATAATAAGGATATAAATATTATATATAAAATCATATGTGAACATTAATTAATTTTATTTATAAAATGCAATCATCAAATTACTAAATATATATTATTTTCTTTTGAAATCATGAAAATTGAATAAAATTTGATAAATCAATGTGAACAATTTTTATTATTATATATTGTATCGAATCTGCTATAATTGATTGGTTAAAATTAAGTAATTATGAAGATATGTGAAAAAATTTCTATTAGTTTTGATAAAATTAGTAACATTACCAATGTTAACAAATAAAAATATAAAAATATAAATGAATGATTATTGGTTAGTAATATAATAATTTTTCCTAAAATTCCGTCATTCCGTTTGTTGAAAGAAAAATGGGCAGGAAAAATGATAATAATAAATATAAAAATAGTTAATTTATTATTATTATATATATAGATTATGACGTATTTAGGATATTCATCTAAGGTAAAAGGCATGATAAGAACATTGAAGGAGAGTACGGGTGTTACCAATGTTTTTCACTTTTTTTTTTTATTTATTATTTATTATTGGTAGGGAGACATAACAGCTTACAAAAAAAGAAAAAATATATGATATAATAAGTCTTGAGAATATGAACTCTATTTTAAATATATAGATTATAGATCTTATCATAAAAAAATAATTTTGCTATAAAAATATGAATATCTTGTAAGTTAGTTATGTACTAATCCTAATGGTATAATCTTCAAAATTTGGCGTGAAAAGAATACAACATGTGAGCGTACTTTATTTAAAATTATTCATATTTTCCAGTTATAAATATATTATATTTTACTTTTTCATTACATTACAATTATTATGATATTGTTATGTTTCTCTCACCAAAAATTTATTTTTATTTTAAAAATGATACGAGTGTCCACATAGAACCCAAGCATTTTTTTTTTCTTGAAATGAGACTAATAATACTTTGAAGTTTTATTTTTCTAACATCAAATCCGAAGATTCATGTCAACTTATTTCTATCCATACTCAATTCTACCATTGTGCAATGAAGAATCATTTTTTTTTCCTTTTGAAGTTATATTAATATATAATTTTAGATAAAGAAGGTTAATATTTTATAGTTACTACACAGTATATCATCATAACATAAGGTGGAATCATAAACAATATTAACTTTCAAATATTTTTAAATTATATATAATTTTACTATGATTAATATAAAGCTTTAAAATATTTATTTCATTAACCGTCTAATACTTATACAACCCGATTCAAATGAGTTCAGAAAAGATTAGGAAAAACCAAAGACAATAATAAGTGTTGCAAAGCATTCTACTGTATTTACATTTGAATGACTCAAATACTTTGTCTCTATCATAGAAAATATGAACATATTCAAGAATAAGTCATGTAAATTAGAATCTAATCAATACACCACACACAAAAAATGAGGAAAATTAATTAAATAAGAAAATATTAAAAGAACTATATAAGAAAATCATTGTGCATTGAATTACTTGTATTGAATTTAGATTGCAAAAAAATATTAATTAATATTTTATTTTTAAAATTAAATATTTTAATTTTTATACAATTATTAATTAATTTATTATAGAACCAAGGTATTTATTTTGGGTAAAGGGAACATATATTTTTATACAAAATTATATCTTTTACATGTTTTTACGGTACAATAATAGTATGCTTTTGAAAATTTTAACGTCTTATTATTTATATTGATTAACTTAAGATTATATTATAAATATATTCTTTTTATTTTTTAAAATATTATCGACTTCTTAAACACTCGCCAATGTCCCGGAGGTTACTTTGTTTGGATATGAATTGCAGATTTATTAACGAAGGACTTGGCTGGATTAATGAATTAATTAATTATATAATATTGTTGAACGAATAAAAAGTTGAATAAAGAATGCAACATATTATTTATCAATATTTTTAATGGTTGAATTTATAATGAATTGAACGTATAAGGCTACAATCTTTTTTTTTTTTTCTTAAATTTACAATTATTTATTAACTGAAATTATGAAAGTTATTATTCATAGATAAAATCAAGTACATATACATGTATATTAATTTACGAAATTGATCATAATATATTTTATGTAATGCAAAAACGTATGTGTATCGGGTACACGTGCAATACAATTTAAACTATTACATGTTTAACTATAAAGTATTACTTGTTTAACTATAAAATATCACTTATTACTCAAAATGTATTACTTTTGATTAGTTACCTTAAAACAATAGTGATACTTTATAGTTAAACAAAAAATATTTTAAACCATGTTGTACGTGCACCTGATGTACAAGAGCTCACTCTTTATTTAATAAAATCTATCAATTAAACTTATATAGTAATCAATAAGATTATGACAACACATATAGGTCCAACAACTATTATTTATATAGTTAAAACAAATATTATTTAGCCCAATAATTAATTCATCCATGATTAATCAATTATTTATATCCATTTTAATTGCACCAGAGTCTGCTTATGCTTGTGACCCCTTAGATTCATCACTTCACTTAGTCTAAGAGCAAGCAATCCAATTGCAAGACTAATTAATCCAATTAATGAAATCTCCTCTAGATAACTTAATTCTTAGGTACTCAAGACATACTTTTGTTCATGTCTAGCAAGCACTATTAGATGGACTCATAAGTAAAAGATGGATTCGAAGTGCGAACCTTTCATCTATAGTTATCGTGCACATACAATCTATTTGCTTGGTTCTATGATTAATGTCTAGGGCTTGGTCATTTCATACGGATCCATTATTGATATTAATAACTATAATAATCCCCACAGACCCTGTTGATCCGTTAGCCCGAAATGAGATCTCATCTCTTATATTTTGGCCGGGTGCCTTGTGCAAGGTCTTCATTAGATACGACGAGTATGACAAACATAGAGAAACAATCTCAATAAATTATTATGTCGGCCAGCAAATTATGTCTTGCCAATATACTGATATTTAACTCAGTTCCACCATAATCAACGAGTCTCCATTTGACCTCACAAGAGAGGTTTAAGGAACCTATCAAATATATAACTTCCTTCAAGCAAGAACACATGCATTCATATAGTCTAAGGATTAATTAAAACACCTTCAGAAATCAAAACCTCGATTTTGCCGTTGCCACTACAGCTACCAAATGATTCGAGTTCTTATACGGGATTAGTTCAATGTGATCGTTTGGTCGAACATCACATTCACTAGCGTACGTGTTGTCTCAACACCGATATCAATGGAACTGGATATCCACTCCTAGAGTGACATATCGCTCAGTGCAAACTTACCTGAATCCTAAGATATCACTTCTTATATATTCTATGATTTGGAACATTTATGATCTCAACCAATGTGACTTACTCCATGATCACTAACTCGTACATAACCAAGTCTCCTAGTTACCAAGATCATGTGATTTTAATATCATATAAAGTCATCTCTAGAGAGAAAAGGCCCATCGGCCGAAAGTGGGGGTGATGAAGAAATACTCATCCTTCTAGTTCTTGTCCAAACTAGGAGGTTTTTCTATGAAGTGGGCATTTTCCATTAGAACGAGAACTAACGTAAAAGAAATTGTTATTATTTTTTAGGTCATCACAGATTTGGAAAAGTTTAGCAGAGGGAGAACCCCCATTCCCCTGAACAATGATGTAGAAGGAAATCATAAGCCAGAAGGCAGAAGGGTTGAACCGATTTAGGGGGACTCAGTACCTCCGGGCTATGTCAAATAGATAATCATTAACAGGAAACCTCATACCTACATCTACCTGAGATCTCCAGAAGGCAAGAGTAGGAGAGGAAGTATAATTGGGACGCTCCTCAAAATTTGGAATTCATACTCGGAAGTCATAGGTGAAAAAGAAATCGGTACGAAGGGAGGCAAGATCATGGACGGTGAGACATGAAGGACCAGAGATGGCATCCCATTGGCCCCTGTCGCTCTCAGGAACCAACCTACAGGGTCAGGGGATGTCAACAAAAAGGAGGAGACAGGAGGTGAAAGGGGGACACCCATGGGAATATCCTTTATGGACATGGGATCGGGGCCTTGATCGAGAGGAGTGGTGGCAGAAGTGATGGGAAGGAAGAAGTAGTGAAGGGAGGCTTGCTCTTCCCCCGTAGCTATGTCTTCAGAGTCAGTCCTGTGACTGTTCTGAGAGCTGGCATGGGTGGAAAGAGAAGGTGTGGATTCATATCGAAGAACAAAAGCATGTCTCATAGTGAAAGAAGAGATAGGTTGAGAAAAATCCAAGGAGCGAGAAGAAGAGTGGTCTAACATTGTTTCCAGAAATAAAACAACAAAGACGAGATGAGCTAAGGAAGGAGAAAAGGTACCTAGTTGGCCGGAACAACAAAGGTTAAGAATGAAGGAGGATAAACGAGAAAGGCAGTTGCCGAGAGTGACCAGAGAACATGATGGAAAAAGCATTCGGAAAAGACTGCTGAAGGATCGACGGTGGAAAAACTAATGGGAATAGATTATTGGAAGGGAGTAAACATCGGTAAAACCTTTTGCCTGAATCCATTCGCAGATTGAAGAATTCAAGTACAGGACAAAAGAGAGGTAAACTGTTAGAGTAACAGTACCCCCTTTATTTGCCAATAGGGAGTTGTAGGAAGATGAACAGTAAAGCATCATTTCGTCTTCTGGCGACACGCGTAGGATCAGGGCTGATTTATGCACAGGAGTCTAACACCTGGAGAGGGGGGGGGGGGAGATTTTGGGCATGAGGGTATGAGTAAATTGGAACGAGAAAAGAGGCGATTGTTGGGGATAAAGCTGCCACTTACAACTCCGATTTGCCTCTATCAGTCAAATCAAAGAGGGGGAGTAGTTGATAGGGGCTGAATAGTAGGTCATAAATTACTCAACCATAACCAGAGCCCCGCCAGTAGAGGATGTGAATAGATCCGAGCAGAGCAGATCATAGCAGACTTCTGGTCTTTGTGTATCAACTTCAAGATCAGAGCAAGCAAGCTCTGTCCCAAACCTTTGTGCGGCACTATAAGGGAAAAGCAGAGCAAAAAGGGATACTCAGAACTCGCCACAGCTGAATTGAGCTATCTTGCTGCTTCTGAGTTTTTCCTAAGATATAGCAGTTCTTCCTAGCTAACCCTATTAATAGCCTTATATGTCAGGAAGAGCATGTTACAATGATTACCTTGGCAAGTAGGTGTCCAATCTACCCAAGCTAGCACACCCTTTTCGATGAAAACACATTCATACCCCTCTCCAAAAGGTATTTAAGCAAGGTATGATTCATTCTTTAACACACGACACTATTACATAAATACATTCAAAGATTCATTCACTAACTTGGGTGTCGGATTTTTTTTGCCAGAACCCCTCCAGCGAGTTTGTGCAAGTCTCAATACGAAGATTTTGGTAGTTCAGAGCCGTCACCCATTGATCAACAACGAATTCTTCTTCCCCATCAAAGTGTATCTTTACTTGTTTTAAGTGAGGAATACATCCTCATCACTTTCGAAATTAAAAAAAAAAAAACACTCTTTACCCTTTTTGTTTATACAAAGCCATCATTTAATGTTATAACCAACCTTATTTACTTAGAATTGAGCGGGAGTAATAAAAATAAAAATTATGTAAACGTCTTACTAGTGGCCAAATGGGAGCCGACCTAACTTAAAATAATTCAACTTCTGACTATTGAATTTAAATAATAATTTTGATAAGAAGCACATGGAGAAACAATACCTTGACTTACATCCACTGCCCACATACATGCATCATATTATCTTCTCCTTTTTCCACTCAATACACAAATTAATATTTATCGAGTTTTTGTGTTTATTAGGAAAAATCATATCCTTCTGATTACATAACTAATACGTAATAATAATATTCAATCGATTGTATTTTATTCAATTTGTAACCACTATGCTTTTTATCTGTCTTAATTGACCGCCTTATAAGATATTACGAAGGTCAACACGCCGATCCAGTTGACCCGCCGGCTGACCCCATATAAATTAAACAGCTGACAGGCACCACCACAATTTCACCCAACTTATTCATACTCTCTCTCTCTCTCTCTGCGCTGCGATGTTGCCGTCTCAGATTGCGATTGCTGAAACGTTCGACCTCGATTTGGCATTGACGATGCCCGACGACGATGCAACCATTAGTAATCGCGAAGCAGATGATGAGTCCACGGCGGCTGCCCGCCAGCTGCTCGACGATATGCCTACGGTGGTTATGGACGAAGGCGGTGAGTGTGCGGTTTGTGTGGAGGGCGGAACGGCCAAGCGAATTCCCTGCGGTCACGTATTCCACGAAAGTTGCCTTTCTCGGTGGCTCTCCATCAATAATTGTTGCCCGTTGTGCCGCCAAAAGTGGCCGCCGCCCGCCAACTTCTTTTCTAATACATAGGTTTTACCACTATCTAAATGCCATTGGACACATGTAGAGCCATTACTCCCACTCAGTATTATGTGGGATGTAGCACTTACACATGTATACCCTCGGTTTGAGTTTTATGTTTGTTTCAACTTCAGAGTACTGCTACTTATTTCTTTCTTATTGCCGACTTACACTGTAACTTCAGAGTACTGCTACTTTCATGGAAATTTATTTTCAATATATGTGTGTTTGTATATATATTAATAGGGTGAGGGAGTAAGCGTGGGACATGGGATACAGTTGTACCCCAAACATCCAGTTTTGTACGTAGTAAAAATATGTTGGTCCTGGTCATACCTGATTACTGTTGATTGTTGTTTTCCATTATTTGTAATGATTGGGTATCTTTCTGTATTTTAAGAGGTTTTTTACTCATCTTAAAAGCTATTAGAAACATAAAATAAGATATTTCCAAATGTTTTGAGGAAAGATCTCATCACATATTACATTTCAAAGTAAGATGCTGCTCTCTACGTTTACAACTAAGTCATATTTTAGATAAATTAATAGGTTGCATATTAAATACCATTTTAGATATAAATCCCTTTTTCTTTCAATTTTACTCCCCATTCTATTCCTAAACAATCTTTTTTTTTTAACTTATTTTAATTCGAGAGAATAATTACATAAAATATAAATATCACAATATATATTTGTTCAATAAAATTTTATTTTAACAATGTTCTTTAAAAATATTATTACTAACATCATATAAGTTTGATGATAGTATTTTTATTTTATTCAAATATTTAAATAATTTATTTTTAAACTAAAATATAACGTCTTATTAACTTAAATAAAGACTTAAAAATGAAAAACACTAAAATAAAACCGCGTTACGGATCCCAATTTGTAAGGACGGGTTTTGTCTGTCTAGTGCTGATGGTATGATTAACTACAATACTAGAGTCATCTTAATTTTTTCATTTATCTGTTTATTGGATTAAAAACATATGGGCTTGATGATGTGATTCTCTTGGACTTAACACGTTCCTGTGATTCTTTTTTTTTTTTCCCCAAGTAAGATGGAGAAAGAAGTTGGTTCATCACGAAAATAAGGTTCTTATGTTAAGATGAAGGCATGGAAGACTATGTCATAACCTGAAAAAATGTAAACTGTATATGAGAGGAAAACAAAAGCTAAAGAGGATAAGAATTAATGAAATTGTTCCGATTGGAATATATAGGTCATATATCATACGAAATACTCAATGGAAGTAACAATTAAAAATATTTCTATGACTTATACCTAAACTTGCACACCTCTCTATAGTTAATTCAAATTAAAGGTTTAGCAATTAGATCAAACAATATCAAGTTCTTAGCGAGAATCCCCAGCTGATCGGATTGCAAATTGATAAAGAACGTTTGAAACATCTTCTCCAAGTTTATCTATGTCCAGCCTTGATGCGTAGGGACATGGTGTAGCTTGATTCCCATATATATGTATTACAACGAGATGATTAATGTAGAACTAAAATAAAAGGAGAGATTGAGAGAGAATGAAAGGAGCAAATCGGCCTTCTTAAGTAGGCATTGATCTGTTCAGACATCAAGACTCGGCCTTAAGTGGTTTTATGGGGCTTAATTAATTCCTAGGATTAATTCCTAAGCTCAAAAGATCACTCCTAATTACTTATTTAATTTTAGCATTATTTGGGCCTAATTACTTATTTTTGCAACAAATAAAATAAGGATAGTGATAAAGTAAGTGTGTTGGCATATATCGGAAATCATAATTTAAATGTGTATATTAATCCATGCAGGTTGCAAAGGAAAAGATTACGAGAGATATTCAGAATCAAGATAGAAGATATGCATAATCTAACATAATCAAGAGAGATATGCATGAAGAGATCTAATCACACAAGGAAAGGATTTGCAAGATCACACAAAATTAAGAATTAATAACTACGGAGATATTCAAGGAGGAAAGATCAACAAATAAGAGATAAACACAGAAGGAAGATCTTGAAGATCTTGAAGGATCGTATGAGGGTTTGAGTCTATAAATATGAGTCATATGTGAAGGTTGGAGATGATCTCTGTTACATTATATTCAGTATCATATGCAGAGAAAGAGACATCTTATTTAAGAGAGACATTTTTATTTGAGAGCTTATTGTTGTACAGTTCTAGTGAAGGGAGAACTGTCAATGAACCACTCGTTGGTTTCCACTGTACTCGGGAGAGTACAACCTACTAGGCTCGAGAGAGTTCAGATTTCTACTGTACGGGAGTCAGCAGCCAAATCCATCTAGGTGACTAGATAGTCAAGTAAGTTGTTAGAAGAGAGTGGTATAAGGGTTGCTAGTATTGGAGGGAGTCTAGTGACATGTAAGTCCAAATTGTACAATTTTGGGAACAAACACTCTTTCTAATAAAGATACTTGAGAGGAGGAAGATCGCAATTGTTGTAATTACTATTTTGCTTCCTCATATTTCAATTATAGTACGAATTAGTACTGAACACAACACACGCGCATGAATTATGATCTAACAATTGGTACCAGAGCAAGTTCCAGTTTTTTGTTTAGACTGGTTGATCTAGGGACAAGGACATGTGATCTCATGAAGGAGCATCATTGTGACCTCCTTGTCTTGATGGACAAAACTATCCATTCTGGAAATCCATGATGACAATCTACCTCAGATCCAAATGATGGGGAGATGTTATTTTGACAAAGTGGACTTGGCCACAAATGATGGATGGAAAAGATACATCAAAAGTTGTTGACAAACCCAAATCCATGTGGACCGAAGATGAAAAGTGCGTAGAAGATGCAATATACGGCACTATATGCAATACTTGCATCGGTAGTTTTGAATCAGTAAGAAAGTCAAAACTACAGAGACTGGCCACACAATTTGATGGAATCCAAATGAACGAAGAAGAAAATATTGAACTTTACTATACTAGATTCAGTGATATTGTGAATCAGTGTTATATCTTGGAGAAGCAATCGAAGAGAAAGTGCAAATCATGAAGATTATGAGAACTCTCACTCCTAGATTTAGTGAAAAATTCATTGTTTTGTAATCATTTATTAAGGTGACTCCTATATCATTGGATGATCTGATGGGAGAACTCAAAACCTTTGAGATGAACAACGGATTTAACAAGGTCAAAATCAAAGGGATTGCGCTAAAAGCTGAGTCGTCCATTAACACTATGGAAAAATATGTGACTGAACTTGCTGACAAGATGGCATTAGTATCAAAAAAATTATGGCAGACTCATGAAGAAATTCAACAATAGACCTTTGTTCAACAAAAGTTCAAACATGAGTGAAACTACCAAAAAGGGAGGAAGTAGAACACAAGCTTCGAAACAAGTCAATATAAAGGATATCAAGCTAAATGTCCAAATTTTCTTAGGAAAAACAAAGCCCTCAAAGCAACCTGGAGTGAATCTGAAACTGAAGCAGATGAAGATAAGATGAAATATTCAAGCAACTTTACTGCTTATATGTCCTCCAAAGATCTGATGTGTCTTACCTCTGTTGTTCGAACTAAGGATGAATTGGAGTCTTCGGAAGAACCAAACTTTGATGATCCAACTATTGAAGACATGGAATAGATGTACAAACAAGTAACTGCCAGATGCACACAGGCAACTGAAGTCATTAGAAAATTATAAAACCAAGTGAAGGAATACAAGAATAATGGGTTCGGCTTCATGGAATTCAAGGATCTTGAATGGTTAAGGTACGAAATCAAAATATCCAGGGAAATCAACGAAAGGCTTAATGACGAATTGACCAATTCCCAAAGAAAAGTCCAAAAACTTGAGTATCAAGTACACACTCATATGTCTCATATCTCAACTCTCGAGACCGACCTCAAAGATACTCAAGAATCCATCCTCAAATATAATTAGGTAATCTCTACACTGAAAGATAAATTAAGTGACATTATGTCTAAGTTACAGGATAAACAAGACGAAGTAGTTCCCCTCCGAGCTGAGTTGGACAAGGATACTCGAACCAAACAGGGACTAAACTGCATCAGAGCAAAATTTGATGAGATAATGGCCTATGGGAAACCACAAGGTAGTAAAACCGGCATTAGATACATTGAAGAAGAACGAAATGGAAAGACCACATTTGTGGCAGCCAGTACTTCCGCTACCCGCACGAACAACTTGATGACATCTACAGAGATTGGTATGGAAAAGTTCAAAGGTATGTACAAATTTGTTTATATTTGTCACTACTGTGTTACCTGAACACATCCAACCAAAATGTTACAGAATGAGATATGATCTACGATCTGGTAACATTACAAAGTGGAATGTGTATGGAGTCCCACTTAAAAATTCTGATACGTCAAAATCAACTCACAGGAATAAGATTGATCTTAATAACAAAGTCCAGAAAAGGAAATGGGTAGTAAAAGAAAAAAACGCATGTCTTACTTCTTCCATTATTTCCCTCGGTGCAAACAGCACTGGAACGTGGTACTTTGACAGTGGTTGTTCTTGACATATGACTGGAAATGCTACCTATTTATCCAACATCACCTAGATTGATGGGGAGTTTTTTTATATTTGGTGATGTTAAGAGTGAACGTGTCATGGGACAAGGCACTCTTAATGTGGATAGTCTTCCTGCTTTAACAAATGTGTTTCTGGTTGAAAATTTTAAGGCTAATCTGTTAAGTATTAGTCAAATATGTGACCAAGGAATGCGAGTTAATTTCACTCATGATAGATGCATGGTTCTTGATAATAATGAATGTTTTATACTTACAGGAACTATATCTACAAATAATTGCTATCTTCTTGACAAAACTCTAAGTTGCCACAAAGCCTCTACCAGAGTTACTGAAGTCTGGCATCAAAAACTTGGACACATTGGATATATGCATCTCATCAATTTATCAAAATCCCAGTGCGTTAGAGAACTACTCAAACTTCCGAACAAGGACCAAGGTATATGTTGTCCCTGTCAATTCGGAAAGCAGATGAAAAGCACCCACAAAGGAACTCAAGAGGTCAGCACTAAAAAAATTTAGATCTACTTCATATGGATTTGATGGGACCAGTGCAAAATAAAAATGTTGGAGGTAAAAGGTACATTTTTGTATGTGTTGATGATTTTTCAAGATACACATGGGTAAGATTTCTTAGGGAAAAATCTGACACATTTGATGCACTTGAAAAATTGATTAAATGACTTGAATATGAGAAAGATAGCAAAATTATTCGAATACGAAGTGACCACGGAAGGGAAATTGAAAACAATGCATTTTTTTATTTTTGTACTTCACATGGTATAGCTCATGAGTTTTCAGCCCCAAAGACTCCTCAACAAAATGGAGTAGTGGAGAGGAAAAATCGCACATTACAGGAGATGGCTAGGGCGATGATGATGGGCGAAAACATTGCCCAAAAATGGAGGGCTGAGGCAATAAATACTGCCTATTATGTGATAAATCGAGTCTACATGAGAAAAGGAATAGGAATGACCTCATACCAAATTTGGAAAGAAAAAACACCAAATCTCAGTCATTTTCACGTGTTTGGCTGTAAGTGCTACATTCACAATTACAGAGAACAATTGGGTAAGTTCGATGCAAAAAGTGATTTTGGTAGGTTTCTTGGTTACTCCACAAACAGTCGAGCATTTTATGTTTTCAATTTGAGAACCCTAACCCTTGTCGAAAGTACTAATATAATATTTGATCATTTATCAAGTAATTCTGATAGTGACTTGGATAGACCTAGTTTACCAAAGGTTTGAACAACTGGAGAAATAGACTATAAAAATAAAGATGAGTCAAATCAGAACCACAATGAGGAAACCTAAGGATCCGTGAACCATCGACCAGAATCCAGAAGGAGCATTCTAAGGAACTTATCATTGGTGAAATTAACAAAGGGATCAAGACTTGTGGGAATCATAAACCATATTACAGAAAGATGGAAGGGCCCGTTCATCATGCTTGTTACACGTCAATGATCGAACCAAAAAATGTCGAAGAAGCACTTAAAGATAACAATTGGATACTAGCCATGCAAGAAGAACTTGAACAGTTAGCCACAAACGATGTTTGGACCCTGGTTCCACGACCTGACAGTTCAAACATCATTGGAACCAAGTGAATCTTCAAAAACAAAACGGATGAGCAAGGAAATATCACAAGGAATAAGGTAAGGTTGGTTGCTCGAGGATACACTCAAGTTGAGGGAATTAATTTTGAAGAAACATTTGCACCAGTCAGAAGACTGGAATCTATAAGAATCCTTCTATTATTTGCATGCATTAAGAAATTTATTTATATAAAAATGGATGTAAAAAGTGCATTCTTGAATGATTTTTTGAAAGATTAAGCATACGTAGAGCAATCGAAAGGATATGAGGATCCTCATTACCCTAATCATGTTTACAAACTGAAAAAGGCTTTGTCTGGTCTAAAGCAAGCTCCTAGAGCATGATACGAACAACTAACAAAGTTCTTACTTGCACAAGAGTACAAGCGAGGGGGAGTGTATTTGACATTGTTCATCAACTGGTCGAACAACTTATATATATATATATATATATATATATATATATATAGAGAGAGAGAGATTTTTAATTATATGATACCAAATATTTATCAATTATTACTAATTACAATCTTATACGATTTAATAATAGGATAATTATATTTAATTACTTAATTATTTGTACTAATAGTTATTATATTTATTTATTATTTTTAGCAGGTTTTTAGTTAGATATTTTAGAATTGTATGATATCTATAATATATTTGGTACTATATGATACCGAATAAGTACGAAAATTAAGGGATTTAAATCTATAATATTATTTATAATTTTTATTTATATATATGTATATATATGAGAGAGAGAGAGTCTTTAATATAAAATTGATGTTTCGGGATAAACCTAATATGTTCTAATATCTTGAAATTTTCAGAATAAGAGGGGATAATGATTTTGTTTCATATATTTTCTATAGCTTAGATGCACACAAGAGGCTAACTTAGGATATGGAATAAGGACAATCGTTACTTGATGATCAACTGTTGAGATGTACTGAATGATTGATAATATTGTATTACTTTGCTAATATGTCCGTGCATCGCACAGGAGAACTTACTAGTATAAATAAAAATTGTACCTACCTTTGGGATTTGATTCAGGTCTTAAACATTTATCTATATATATAATAACAGAACCGTACCTAAAATTAAAAAGTAAGATTTTTCCGCTCAAAATACATTTCTATATTTAGAAAGTCTGGTAACCAATAAGGATTTTTCTCTTTCTTTCTTTTTCACTTTAATTTTCAAAGGCTTATGACTTTTTCCATCTCAACTCCATTTTTTATGAAAAATATATCAAATTAATCATCTTTTCATGATCTTTAATTTCATATCCATATTGTATATATACAATATAATATTAATTTTTAAATATAAAATATATTTTCATAGGTTAATTGTAGTATATTTTAATATTTTTATATTTTTATATTGTGAGATATTTTTATTTTAAGCAAGTTTTTATTAAAAATATATTTTATATAATTATGTATTCTATTTTTAAAAAGTACATCATATTATATTTATCATAATTTATTGTATTATCTTATTATAAATCGTGCAACGCACGGGAGAAATACTAGTTATTGATAGTGGTAGAACCTTCCAACTTTCTCATGTTGATGCCTATGGATGAAATTTTCTTTTGAGAACTTTTATTCTTTGGATATTGATAGATGGTGTATATGTGATGACTATTCTAATTAATCAATCTTCAATTAAGATTAGCATCAAATTTGATTCCGATAATCTCCTAATTCATAAAATTATGGGAATACCTAAAAACCTAATCTTAGGAAATAAACACGTATAGCTAAATGCATACAGTCATCAACTTACCTAATAATTAAATTACTGTAATCCTGTTTGAGGGTAGAAGAGAGAAGAAGGCATCCAATTCAAAGACTTTAATTTGGTAAGTGCTCTTATTGTGCAAGAGTACGATGGAGCAGCAGTACAATCATTAGCCTTTTAATTCTAAAAGAAGGGGTATAAAAGTTGATAGTGATATGATTAGTAATGGGCTTTGTAGACTTTTAATAAAAGTTATCCAAATATTAATACTATTAATTTATGATGATAAGTTTTAATCATTTATTGCTTAATTACTTTAATGATAAACAATGTTTAATCACTAATAGTACTTAATTAATAAATATATTCAGTCATTTAATTAAGATATTATTTTTTGTAGATTGTTTAATTATAATTGTCCGAATTAAAAGTATTATGTTATGATATGTCCGAATTATTATTATTATGTTATGATATGTCCGAATTATTAGTATTATGTTATGACTAATAAAATAAATATATTTCAATTTATATATCTTAAAATAAATATATGCATTAATGGCATATACTATAATGTCTAATGGCGACAATTATTATATGTATAATTAAGAGTTGCTATAATTAATTTATACCTAATGACTAATTAAATTAATTGTTAATGTATTTTAATCATAATATCTAATAGAATAAATTACCCTACGTATACAGTAATAAAGGATCATTACCTTTTTTATAAGAACTAATTACAATTAATATATTCAATTAACAAATATAGTTAAATTATTTTGATAATCAAGTTATTTATTATTTATTAATTATTTATGTTATTTAGCACAATGGGTTCTAATAAAATCAAAACCGAAATTTTCACAATCATAAAAATTGAATTTACCCATTTTTAAAAAATGTTAAGCTTAGAGCTTTCATGATAAGAAAACGTTAATTTATTTAAAGATAATTAAAACATAAAATCCACTTAGATAAAATATAGTTAAATTATTTTGATAATCAAAATATCTAATATTTTTAAAAAAAAATTTATATTTCTTGGTGACTTATATTAAAATGTTATTATAATTAATAGTCTTAAAATGATTAATCATGAAAATATAAACATAAATTTTAAAAAAGATTAATTATATTCAAAGAAAAGAGCATACCATACTTATGTTTAAATTAGAAAATTAATAAAAAATTAAAATTGAATGGGGCATATCGAATAATTAATAGTAGTAGCATCAGATTAGAATTCTTATATTATATTGCTGAATTCATATTTAATGACACTAAGTTTGACTCGACTCTGTCATGCGCAAAAACTAAGACTGAAATTGAAGTATTAAAGTATTAAAATGAGGTAAATAATTAAAATAAATTAAATAGATTCCCTTCAACAACTTGTTTCTCTCTCTCTCTCTCTCTCTCTCACTTTTCTTCCAAAATCACCACAAACCATAAAATTTGTAATATTAATCAATACAAAGCAAAATAAGCATGAAAATAATTTGAAACTGATAATATTTCCTCTTGATATTTTCGTTATTTTTAATCTGGATTACCTAGATTTATTAACATTATAAATTTAGTGATCTAATAATTATCATAATTAATTATGAATTTGTTATGATAATATAATAATTTTTATAGTAATTGTCAATATAAATTAAACAATAAAACCTGATTTTTCAATAATAATTATTTTTGTTCATTTTTTGGTTTGCAAAAATTAGTAATGTATATTTTAAGAATGGAGTATTCTATTATAAAATTTACTACATAATAAAAATTAATATGGTCAATATATGGTTTTTTGTAATGATTAGTACTTTAATAACATTATTTTAGTATAAAAATCTGTAACTATATAATTGTTTTACATGACATTTAACGTTTAAATATAACATTAACATTAAGTCATCACTATCAACTATTTCTATTAACCTATTGTTAATGAAGATCCAACACTTAGATTGTTTTTTTGGAAATAAATCTTGGATTGCAACATACATAAATTTTCAGCTTGGCTTCTCAAATAAACGATCCAGACTTGACTTCCAACCATAAGTTTGGCTATTTTCTTTTTATGGTACTCTTCTGAAATATGATTGCACATATATCTTGTAGGAATTACCTGTGAAGTTCATAAAAATGAAGTATTAAAAAGCACAATAATATATTAATTAAAAATGAAATGATTGAATTGAAATATTTTTTTATGTACCAGCCGTCCTCTTCTAAGATTAGATTGATTCAACTGAATTTAAAAATAATTGTAACTGACATCAAGAAATAAATGTGTAACATTTGAGTTATCAACTGGATTGAATTTGGATTCATTTTTTTTTCTGAGCATTGTGATAAACCTAACAAATAAGAAATAAAGCATAATTAATTTAATAATAAATGTATACAAACTAATACAAAAAAAAAACATTATTATAAATTTAGTTGCAAACATACTCGAGATGGAATGAGCCAAAATCTATCTCTATCACAAAAGTCATCTCCATAAAATGATATATAAAAATTGAATTTCCTACATATGCTACAATAATTATTTCATCCAGTACAATACATGCATAATTCAATATTTCTTCAAAATCATCAGCAAAACCAAGTTGTCCATTAATAATTTGCAATTTAACTGTCCACGATAATGAACATTAAAAAATTTTGAAGTTTGCGATTATTCCACATTGTGCACCTATCTTATCTATAAATTAATTGGGAAAGACCTGTAACAAAAAAAAAACAAAAAAACAAAAAAACAAAAAAAAAAGATAAAAAAAATTATATATCAAAATTATAATCGAAATATAAAAAAAATATTAATAGAATATTGCATATCAGTGATTCAAACGTCACAAATACTAAATTTATGAATGAATCTAGGCTTTAGATGATACTCCATATCTCTCAAATTCTTAAATATAAAATAATAAATATAAACATCATTCAATGCACAAGAGAATAAAGATTCAACATATTTATGTTTATAACATAATAAACATGACAAATCACATAATATAAATGTTTAATTAAAACTTATAACATATTGTAATCAATATCTAGAAATTCTGGATAAGAACTACTAAAATTGTTTTGACAAACACCAAAAGCTAAAATTGAGGCATATCTTTCTTCTTAGTTATGATGAAGATAATTTAAAAGTGAAGTGAAGAAGACATATATATATATATATAATCACTTATCATATAATAAATATTTATTTGATAAGGAAAATGTATATATCATATATAATTTGATACATAAATAGATTATATGATGCAGTATATTCTAGATATATTATTATTTTTTAAAAGTATATATAAAATGTATATATGTATAATGATGGCAAACATGGAAAATTATTCTATACAAGATGATGAATTATTTTGGGCATTGGATCCACAATTAATTATGCTTTAATTTATAAAAGATATCTCACAATTTGTCATAATTAATAATACCATTAATTTCAGTTGTTAATTTAAGTCACATTTTGACTTTTTCATATATATAATAATGATATAATTATGGTTTAATAATTACATTGATTGAATACACAATTAATTACGCTTTAATTCATGAAAGATATCTCAGATTTTGCTATAATTAATAATACCATTAATTTTGGTTGTTAATTTAAGTCACATTTTGACTATTACATATACAATAATGATATAATTATGGTTTAATAATTAAATACACAATTAATTATGCTTTAATTCATGAAGGATATCTCATACTTTGTCATAATTAATAAATGCCATTAATTTTGGTTGCTAATTTAAGTCACATTTTGACTTAATAAAATTAGTTATCTAAATTTATTATCCAGTTAATAGGCATAGGTTATGAAAAATTGTTTAATATTGATGAATTTAAATATGGTATTAAATTGATTAGCTAATCATATTTTATTATTTTTGAAAGAATTATGTATAGAATTTGTAATATTATACATGTAACATATTGACCATGAAATAATAATTCATTGTATATTTCATGGCCAATATGTTAAATGTATAATAAATTTAGATGATATATAATTAAATTTACATAAATATTTTTAATATGAAAACAAATTTTAATAGACAACATTACTTCAAATTTGCAAAAAAAATAAAATAAAAATTAATGCACAACCGAAATCTACCTCTGTAGAAGTCAAAGGGTATTAAATAAGTATCCATGTTTAATTTAATTAGAGACGGAATTTTAGGGCAATAAATATGAAATCTCAATCTTTTGCAAACCGTGATCAATTTAAAAAATAATTCCTAATTAATTGGGGCATCAATGCCCAACCGAAATCAACATCTGTAAAAGTCAAATGTATTAAATAAGTATCCATATTTATTCAATTAATGACAAAATTTTATGGCTATAAATATGAAACTTCAATACTGAATAAATATGGATATAAAGCTATTCAATCATATAACCATAATTCTCACAAATTTTTGTAATCTTCTCAATTGAATCATCATATAATCCACAGATGAAGGTAATTGATCATTTGAATTTATTTTTATTTCCATTTGCTTTAAGTTCATGATTCATGCTTAATTAAAAACTATTATATTTTTCCACCTATAATACATAATTATACCTGGCAACATCTGATTGAACATGTTTAAATAAATAAATAATAAATCATTGGTATCATAGTTAAAAATATTTAGTAATTATACAAAAATTCGGAAGATTTTCAATTATTTTGCTTCATTCAGCAATATCATTTTTGTTTAAATATGGTAAGTCAAACTTTTGCGAATGTACCTGGTAGCGTCGTTTCTCCACCAAAAATAATCCGACCAGCTGTCGATATGCCCACACTGAAACAGGACAGTAGCAAGCAAGATCGTTTCCCAAAGGACCGGCGAGGATTTTCCTAATCTTTTGATATGTCAATAAACACAAGAATCAATAATAAATATTTGTAGTTTCAGAATGTACTTTAATGGCTAAAATAGCGAAAAGAATTTTTATCAGATATGTAAAACATTTCGGTTTTCAATTAATTCCACTCTCGCTAACAATTTCAAACATCGATGCAAAAGTGACTTTAATTCATGCAAATAAATCAGTTATAACTACCAAAGACGCTTCTGACGCGGTCTTATCTCTCCTTAATTTCTTGATAACCAGGAAGACGCTTCGCCAATTATTTTTCTAATCGACTGACAACCCGAGAGACGCTCTACGGATTTAATGAGCTGACAGCATTAATAATTAGAGAGACCCGATTCAAACCAATAAACTCTGACGCATGATTACCGAATTAAGGCTGATCTTCCCTTGATTCAGAAGAATCAATGTACCACTAATTAAATCTAAACCACAATTACATATGATCGATTTAATTGGTTACTAATTAATCCCGGACTAATGAATATTTCGAACTAGCCAATAGACCCAAAGCAATTAACAATACTAAACTCAGAAAATCACATATATTTGCATAACATATAGTTTACAAACAAATTCAATCTCATAAAAATAGATTAGCTAAAGCTTATTTAATTGTCACCGGAATAAAAGGTTTAGCTACAACCCATAATACGAACCAGAAACCAAAATAAAAAGATAGAACCGAGCAGCTACTGTGGAGAGAAGAAAACGGCTGCCTCCCTTGGTTTCTTGGAGTAGGGCTAAATGTGATGATGTTTCTAATCAAACATTAATTAAATTATATACAAATTCAAAACTAAAAAGGTCATGTTTAAATGTTAATGAAGCCCATAATTACAAGTTCAAGCTGATATCCTGCTGTTTAGTCTCGTGGGGAGCCCATATGTGTAGTGAATTTGGGCTTTTAAATTGATATTGGGCCGCTGAATATTTGTTCAGGTCTGACTGGCTGGTATGGTCACACTGTCCGTCCACCAGGTAAATCCCCTGCTCAATTCTTCCAGAAATTATGCTATGTTTCCTCCAAAATTGAGTAATCACCTATAATTATTTACCAACTGCAATTAACTCGAAAACATATGTGGTGAAGGGACATTGATCATCAAAACTACATCAAAACTCTCCCAAAAGGTGTAGCAATTAATCACCAATCAGTACCATTATTTTGTTAGCATTAAGTCATAATGTAGGGTTTTTACTTAATTAAATAATTCTTAAGTCAAACTTTCCAACCATATGAATAACTATATATTTTTTTATGGAAAATATCCAATTAATGTCTAACAAATTTAGAATAATCTATTTAATTTATTAGACGAAATTTGATTTTTTGTTTGCATGCAATATAAGTGGATTTTTTTTAATTTATTAAATAATATTTTATAATCCTGATTATTTGTTCATAATTATATGAAATTTTATGTGAAACAAGCTGATTTCAAAGAATTGTTTTGATTTTAAAAAAATTATCCGTAAATATAAGTTTTATATATTAAAGTTACTTTTAATATATTTATTGAGATAATAATACCACGTTGGTAGAGAACCCAAAGACAAAAAAAAAAAAAAAAAAACATATACCATTCAGATTTGCAATAATGACATATTATTATTGAAATAAATTTCATACAAATCTGTTCAAATCCTACTTTCATATTTTACAATAAACAAATTTGTTTTTTTTTTTTCATTTTTATTCTTTGATTCACATTTTTTCTCATTATTGCAAGTTCTTTTTTTTTTTTTTTTTTTTTTTTTTTGTATCTAAAGGAGTTTCTCATTTTTATATGTGTTCATATTCCTCTATATGTTTTCTAAATTTTGTTCTCACATATTTGTTTATTTCAGTAAAAATTTATTTGTTGTCATTCTCATCGATTAGTTTGGGTTTTATATTGATTTTTGAATTTTATTCCTCCTCATAATCTCCTTCTCCCTCATGCTTTATAATTATTTCTCACATATTATTTGTTTTTTCTATAAAAATTTACCTTTTGTAATTCTTAGTGTGATTAAAATAGGTTCTAAGTTGATTTTTTTCTGACCTTTTTTATTCCTCTGAAATCTTCTTCATTTTTGTATTTTTATTATTTAATTAACTTAGTGTAATTGTCTCCATCATCAGTTCAAGGTATCTTTTTAAATGCCTTTTTATCACATTACTTGATTTTTTAATAAATAATTATCTATCTCCATTCTCACTTAATTATTTGGCTTTATTTATTATTTTCGGTCGTTTTATCTTCATCATAAATCGTCTCCAACTTTTTACGACTATCAAAGGTTCTCGATCAAATTTTACACATGCTACCCCCAATTTATATTTTTAAAAATTCTAACAATTTATTTTTCTTTTTTCAATTATTTTTCATTGAAAATTATTTTATTTGTTATTCTTTATCAAAATTCTTGAAGGATCTTTATCTATATTATTGTTGCATCTAATGTATTTCTCTACAATTTAATCAATTGTTAAAGGTACACATTTAAAACTTTCAATTTATGTTATTCGCTTGATATCATTTTTAAATGATTACGCAGCAATTATGACATTTTATTTGTTCTTATGCACGTATCTTATTATACAACAAAATTGCAACCTATTGAAAATTGATTTGTTTAATAGTGATCTATGTTCATTCTATACAATTGCTATATATTTCTTATATTTTAAAGATAATTTGTTGCATATTGTGTGTGTTTGTTGGATCCTGTAAACTTTTTAAAGAGATTAAATAATCAATCGTTAAATAAAACCCTAAATATATAAATAAAAGATCATCTAGAAATTAAGTTGTATACATTGAGGGAGATAATTATATTTATTTAGTTATAATATTACCATATATATGTTCAACCTATGAATTTATTGCAATATGGTTTACATTCACTTTTATTTTCTTTACCTAAATAAAAAAAGAAATGCTAAAAGTAAAATATAAAAATCAACTGAAATATAGTAACAAATAAAATCAAATACATAATATGTGGAAAATATACCATTAAAAAATTATTAGTAGCTAAGACAAATTATATATACATATATATATATATATTATTCTTAATAGATTAGATAGATTATTAGTACATTACAAACTATACATATTTTATAATATGTATTTCGTGACAATCTCAATGCATAAATAATTGTTCAAATTTTAATTGAAATACGTGTACATATAAATTAATATTTCAATCAAATTAATCATAATAAGAATAAGAATTATTAAATATAATATTAGTATTCAGTAATAAAATACTTTATATAAAAGTTGCATATATTTATATTAAAACCTCAAAGTTTATATGTATTCTAATTGATTATCAAATGTTTTAACTTTTTTTTATGTATTTAGATATTTATTGCAAGACATATCTTTTTTCAGATTTACGTATATCATGATTATAATAATCGTAAATATAACTTAAATTTATGTAGTCATAAAATTAGTGTGTATATTTGATTAATTAAAATATATTGAAAACCTATTGTGATTGTTTAAAGACTTGATGATATTATTTCAATTAAAAATGATGTGGTAAAATATATTGATAGGTTGACAGTATCATGTAAAAGATTTTAAAACTGTTAATTATATGTTTATTATTTAAAATATAAATTCCAATATATGCTTAATTTGTGGAATAGATTTTGATACTATTTAAAGATAGAGTTTGCAAAAGTTTAGTTCATTTAGTTGTTCAATCAAAAGAATTTATTAGTTAGGGCAAAACTTCAAGATTTTATCATTATCAATAAGAAATGTTGAAGATATGAATCATATTCCAAAGATATTTTAAATTTTAAATTCATTTTATTTTTAAAGTTTGGAACATAATTACAATTTTCTTGTAATGTAATATAAAACATTCAAGTTTAAAAACTTCAATGTATGTGCAATCTTTATATTTTCAAAAGCTTATAGTAGATTGTTTTACTAAATTTTTATGTCTATTAATAAGTATATTCAATATGTTACAATAAATATTCAATATTGATATGATGTACATGTTTTCTCTTTAAGAAACATTTTTAGCATTGACACAATTGCTTACAACTACTAAAATGTACTTTTATTTTAATGAATCTCAATCATTAATTACTACAAATAATGTTTATTGTTGAATCAAATTTTATTTATATTTCTTTTAGTTATATTTTTTTGTTATGTTATGGAATATATTAACAAAAGTATAGAATTGTTAATCTATACTTTTTGTCCTCCTTAATATTCATCATTTTAGGTCATAAATTTGTGTGTGTATTAGTTGACACTTTTTTTATACACACATAAATTGCGCCAATATTTTTATTATGTTCAATTATTGGGGTTTCATTATGATTGTGTAAATTATGTATTAAAAATAATTTAGCACAAGAAATATTTTATGAATAATTTGCTCATAAATAGAATTACTGTAAATTTTATTTGTTAATTATTTACAGTTTAGTTGGTTAGGTAATTTCTAAAATTTGTTTTTACTATTAGCAGAATCATTAATATATATGTGTGTGTGTGTGTGTGTGTGTGTGTGTATAAGAATATACACAAATTAATATTAATTGTACTAACATTTTATGTATATTTAATCAATTAATTTTGATAAATATCATTTTTTATATATTATAAATACACATAATGTCAATTCATACATTATTTTAAATAAAAATAAATAGTTTGATTAGGAATAGTAAATATTAATGTTAATAGATCTCAAGATTCGTTAAGTTTTCTAGATAGATTATAAAGTTTAATTTTATGTCTTGCATACAATTATCTAAATCAAGTAACTTATTTGCAACTGTTTAAAGATATTAAATTATAGGATTACTGTTAACTAATCTTTATTTTAAAATCATTTCATACAGAATATAATATTATTAACATTTTCTAAATCATCATTATATGTAAATATTTAAATTACAGACTATACGTATATATATATATATATTTCTTTTTTAAACTTAAAAGATCATAAATAAATTGACCATACTTATGTTTATTATTTAATATGTTTTACAATGGAATTCTAAATTATTAGAATATACATAATTCTTTTTTCATTTACAAAATTGGATAAATTAGAATTAAGAAAAATGATTAAAAGTAAATAATTTTGTTAGAGAATATTGATGAATTATATTTCACCGTTCCTATTAAATTACTATAACAGCTTGATAAAAATAATAGTTAAAAATCACTTGATTTTTTTAATAAAACAAATATTATAATACATATTTCTTATTAGAAAAAATATCTTTAATTAATATAAAATGATATTACATTACATATATTATAGAAAATGATTATTCTGTAAAATTATAAAACGAAAAAAAATCTTACAAGTATACATTTATTTTATGGATATTTATTTTTAATTTTCAATGTGAAAGCATTGAAGATTATTAAAATATTATTAAAAATTATATACCAAAATGATATTATATAAATATCTACCGATTATAGTTATTGGATTAATTATATTTTGAATAGCATAATGTATGATCATTTTTATATTTTTAGGCCATTTAAAATATATTTAATAATATATGTTTTAATGTCTAAACTTTTCAAAACAATATTAAATATATTCCATAATTATACATCATTATACTTTAAAATAGATTCAGTTTATATTTCAAAAATATATAAACATTGATATTATAGTGTAATAAGTTTTCTCCATTTTCTGAATTAGTGTAAATCAAAGTTTTTAACATAATGAATATTTTATATATTCGAACATTCGATTTATCATAAGCACATTACTTAATTAAAAGATATCAATTTAATACCTTTAATACCAATACAATTTATATTTATCAACATATAATTAAGAAATTATTATTGTTATTTTATAAGTAGTGTAATATTATAATTTTTAGTAAATTTGTATAAAGCATTTTGGATTGTCATTTTTAATTATAATTCCTATAAATAACCCAGTTATACATTGACGTCTTATCTTATGTGAATTATAGAGAGAATGATGGATCAATCTTATTGAAGAGTTCAAGGTTACGTGCTAATTATAGTATTCATCATCTCTTTGGAGAATCTTTTGTAAATTGTTTCAACAAATACTTTCAATTTCACCTTTAAGTGACATTACGAATGGTACATTTTAATTATTTTATTATTTGAATATTTATTTTTTTATATTAATTCTTATAACAATTTGTTGACCTCCTTACATTTTTTTTTTTTTTTTTTTTTGCATTTACAATTTATAGCTCAAGTAGGTTTGCTTGGAATTCTGTTTCATTCCAAGAGAACCTACATTCTATATTTTTAAAATATAAATTAGAATATTTGAGTGTGTATATGTAATATATAATTATTATATTATATTGAAATAATAAAATTGTAAGTGTATTCATTTATAAATTAATATAAATATGTTTTTTATATTTAGAATTGAATAAAAAGAATAATTAAAATATATTAATAAATTAATAATATATTTTTTTATTATTTTTATATTATAGACGGTGCCACAGGTGCGTTACTAGTTTAATTAAAAACAATATAGATACTTATTTAATATTTATTTGATTTTATCAAATGCTGATTTAGGTGGTAAATTAGTTTCTAAAAATTGTATATGTTATTATTATTTATGTTAAGAGTTATGAAAATTATGACCCAAAATAAAATGCAATAACAAATTTTGTATTATTATATGTATAGTCTATATTTGAAAATGTTTTATTAATATTTAATTTTCATTATATAGATATGTTATACAAAATAGAGTGAAATTAAAAGATTTGGTGCATTAATATTTTTAGCATTAATTTGGTGCATTATGGTTTAAATTACTTAAATTGAGATATAAGATCTTCAGGAGATTAAAATGAGGTAAATAATTAAAATAAATTCAATAGATTTCCTTCAACAACTTGTTTCTCTTTAGTAACTTTTCTCTCAAAATCACAACAAACCATAAATTTTGAAATATTTATCAATACAAAGCAAAATAAGCAATAAAATAATTTGAGATTAATAATATTCCCTCTTCATATTTTCATTACTTTTAATTTGGATTCCTTAAATTTATTAACAATACAATTTTTGTGATATAATAATTATCATAATTAATTATCACTTAATTATGATATTTATAATATAATTTGATAGTAATGGTCAATATAAATTAAACGATAAAACCGGATTTTTCAATAATAATGATTTTTTGTGCACTTTTTGGCTTGCAAAAATTAGTATTGTATATTTTAAAAATTGAGTATCCTATTATAAAACTTATTACATAAGTCAAATTAATTGGTCAAACAATATATGATTTTTTAAATAGTAAAATAAATAACAACATATAATCAAAAAATAATAACCAAAAATTATATAATCAGTATAAATGTTGAATTTACATATTATAGGAATAAAAACATTAATTTAAAATTTGATACTCAAACAAAATTAAAGAACAAAATTAATAAAAATTACAATACAATAAAAATTCATTTATTTATTTAATTGATATTATTACATTCTTACAAATAATTATCCACATAAGAATATTAAAGTATAACAACATAGCTATTATTTGCACTTATTATAGGAATATGAAAATATGAGAATGATTAAAAGGGACATAAGAGTTTCAAAATACTCAAAATCCAAACAACATCAAAATACATCAAAGGAAGAAACCAATTGTAACTAAACAATCAATAAAAACATCAAAAGTTAAAATTTTATTAATCAATGTGAACTCAAATTTATAATAAGAAAACAAAAGGAAAAAACATTACTCCTTCTCAATTTTAATTGTTGATAACTTCTCTGCTCTTTTCGAGTTAACATTTAAAAGAATAATCTTCAAACAACAACCTCTTAACTGTTGAGTCATCTGAAAGATCAACAACATTTCTTCCACCTAGCGCCATCTTTGTTCGGAGAGTTAACTTCATCATCATTAGAATCAACATTTTAGACATTGATTAATAAGTCAAAATATATAAATTAAGAAAAATAAATTACATAAAATACGATTAATAGTCACCTTTGAACCTTTACACTATCCTCCATATTAATTTTTGATAGATAATCAGATTCCTACACAAATAACAGAAATATATAAAAAATACAGAAAACAATAAAAAATTTGAACGAATAAAATTGTCTTAAATATTACTTGATTTGAGTTCATGATTGCAAAGTATTTAGAGATAATGGTATCATCAGAAATAACAAATGAGAATTTCATATACAAAATAAATGGTTTGATAACTAAAATTAACAAAAAAATACCATCGTATGATGATGTGTCTGTCTTGATAAAAAAATTTAAAACAAAAATTAAAAAACATTAGAGTGATGAAGAAAAAATACTCAAATGTTCTTGCTTAACTATGGTATATGAATTGAAATTTACATGTTCTTATCTCATATCGACATAAGAGCTCATATAAGGAAATAACAATCTATTAATTATTAATTAATTACCCACTTTGCTATAAATTAGGGGCATTGATTATAAATAATTCGGTTCTAATTATAACGTATTAATTATTAATTAATATCCTTGTGTGTAAATTAGGGTGATTGATTAGTAAATTATTATGCAGTAATTAATTTTATTGTGAATCATTGGATATTATAGAAAGCACAAATAATAAATGTGGGGTTCTTAATAATTCAAAATTGATGTAATCTTAATTTTTGGTAGATAATATTTATTAACTTATCCAAAATTTGTGCAATTTAATTTCTAGTGATGTGTTTGTTATATGCAATGGCCGTACTAAATCTTGGAAGATCTTAAAGGTTAAGAGGAATAAGGTATTCAATTGCACCATATTCTTTATGTGCTTAATTACATGATTTGTTAAATATAAATATATTTAATATTTATGATAAAGATAATGAATTGCATAATTTTCAGAATTAGCAATAAATAAATAAATAAAAGAAATTAATGGTTGAATTACTGAAATTGAGATTAAATATATTTTCGGTACTTACTCTTTTTGAACTTTTAAGCATATCATAATATAAATAGGAGTTGGTGTCAGAATTATTCTCAATGCCTTCGTTATTTATTATTATTAACAACCAATTCCGATCCCAAAAATAAATTTTAAAATTAAATCTATTAACACAGTAGTTGCGCCATAACAGTTAGCACACGAAGAAATTTAGTGATTTCTGCGTGATACCATTATTATATAATAAATTATTAAGTCAGCCCACCAATATTTACATCATAATTAGTGTGATTTATCAGAAAATATTTCAACATTAATTTTGATCACTGATATCTTATTGTCATTATGAATATACATTCTTCGATTCTGGTAAAACTATACCTAAAATTTAGGTTATCTCCATTAAAAAATCGAGAGCCTTCACATGCCTCCTGAGCAAACCACTACATGCCACTTGAACATCACAGAAATCGAACATTCAAAGACTAATTTCAGTTTCTCTGTGTTTGGTGCCAAGAAATCGAATGCACAAAAATATGTTTGGTCAGTGAAAATCGAATACTTCACAAAGCATTCGGCGCCCACAAAACAAACATTTTATTTTGCGTTCGGCTTAGCCAAATGCATTGAATTGATATGTTGTCTTTCATCTGCAAATTGGGCAGAGATGAAATAGTTATTCTGCTTCTGCTATCCTTCTCTCATTTTCTTACACATATTAGATCGCCACCCTTGTCTCATATTCTTTATGCTTCAGCTTCATATTTTCTTCAGTTTTTTAAGGATATTTCTATTTATACCACTGGAGTCTCTCTCCACAGTACAATTACTTCATACATCACACATCATTTTTTTAAGAAACATATTTTTCTAAATACACCCCACTATCTACCAATTATACCCCTAAAAACAAAAAATAATAAATCACCTTCTCTCATCTCTTTCACTCGTCACCAGCATTCTATTCTTTTTTTTCTTTTTTTTTATGTCAGTACAAGACAATATATATATATACATATATATATTTTTTTTATTTTATTTTATTTTTAAATTGGAAGACTTTATCTTCCTTCACCTTCTAACAGAGCTTAAGGGTGGATGGGAAACCTTCACAAAACATGACTAATGGAAGAAAACGAGTAACCCAAAAGTCAGAGGGTATGTAAATTATAGTGTGGGACTGAAATGATGCAGAAACAAATTTTGGGAAGAAGGAAGACGCCATAAAATACGATACTGTGCTAATGGGATAAAAATTGAGAAATGAAATTGAAGTGAGTTAACACCCCTTAGATGGTGAAAGTTATTTTATTTAATCCTGATTGGCCACCAACTCGGTGAAATTTCTTTTACTCTCAATTTATAATTCTTATTTGGGCACTAATTGAGATAACACAAACCGATTCAACTTTAGGCCAACAATATAGTCAATTTTCAATTTGTGTATTTTATTTTTCTCTTTCTTATTTATTATGTTAAATGAAAATGTGTTTTTTTCTTTCCAACTGTGTATCAACTAATTCTAGAGGATTCATACTTTGGAGGAGGAGGGAGGAAGATAAATTAAATTTATTTTTAAATCTTATATAAAAATATTTTTGTCATTTTATATAAAAGATTATGTTGTGTGAATACTTGAATTGGAAATTTTTTTATAACCTGTACTTAGATTCAAATAGACATGGCACGGTTTTACGATTTCGGTTTTGGTTCTAAAACTGCCAGTTTTTGGAACCGTGGAAGGCGGGACCGAAACCGAACCGTCATATATACAGTTTCAGTCTCGGTTTTGGAACCGGCGGTTTCCCCGGTTTCGGTTCCGATTCCACGGTTCTTTTCTATTTTTTTTTAATTAACAACTTTCAAAAATAATTTTGGTCTTTTGAATTTGATTATCACAAGAGATTGAATTGAATATTTAGTTAACTTAACTAAAACAATTACATTTTACAAAAAAAAAATTACAACAATCAAAAGTTAACTTTACAACTTATAATAAAATTACAAAAAAAAAAAATTAACTTAGCTAAAAATATTTACTTCTTTTAACAAGAGATTACAACTTTACAAGTTTTCAATTACAACATATTAAAAAACAAAATAGAATAGAGAAAAAAAAAAAAAAAAAAAAGGACTTGAGCTTAACTATAAATTAGAAATTAAAATTTAATTTCTAATTTAGAATTAAGTTGCCTACGTATCCTAATAGTTGAGGAATCAAAGTCGACGTAGTTCTCTTACCTTCTTATAATATTAGTACCTTGATGCTTGAGAAGTGGCATCACTCCGGGATGTGGTCGAATACTTGTTTTCATCTTTATCCTTATCATCTTCATCAAAATTTACTTCTTGTTTTCTTACCTCGGCGTTCGACCAATCATGAAGTAAAACTTAATTTTCTAGATTTTCAACCTTTAAATTGAATCTTCGAAGATCCAAAATGTAACCACCGGTGCTAATTCTTGTTCAACCGAGATGGTGGATGCCGGTCATGCAAATATTTCATTTGTCATTAGTGATAAAATAGGAAAGTTTTTTGCTCTTCGAGACCACCATCTCAAAAGCTCGTTAAGTGTATCAAATCCAAGTTCTTCAAAAGTAGTAGATAGATAATTATCTAATTCTTGATAAAACTATTACTCCTAGTTTTTTTTTTTTTAATTTTCTAATATCATAAAACCTATAATATTGATTAAGGTGTTCAAAGTTCGGATCTTGATGATGATCGGGTTGATCCAAAACCGAACTACCTCCACCAATATCTTCATTTCCGTGTCCGCTTTCACTATTTAAATTATCACCATAATAAATTTTATATTCTTTAAAACAATCATAAAGTAATTGTTTTGTGTTACCTACAATTATATGCGGATTGGGAGTGTCATCATCTTTAACCGGAAATAATGCATCATAATACATTCTTAATAATTCTTCTAAACCATCTTCTCTAATTCTAGGATCTAAAAGTTTCGCAACTAAAAATAAATCCGGAATTTCTTGATAATATTTTAACCATTTACTTCTCATGCTTGCAATGCAATTTTGTAAAGTGTCATGCGAATAATATGATTGTAAAATAAGTGAAATTTTAACACAATGATTTATAACTAAAGGAGAAGTGGGATAGTAACATCCGGATAATTCTTCCGTTGCATCTTTAAAAACTTTCAAAAGAGAAATTAATTCAACACATGTATCTCTTGAACTTGGAAATAAAGGAATGCCTACTTGTTCTTGTGAAAAAAATGTACATAATTCATTTATAACCTCATAAGAAGAATTCAACATTTTATATGTTGAATTCCAACGATTAGGCACATCTTTAGTGATTTTTTTGGGTGCACTCATACCAAATGCTTTACAAAATCTTCTCCATTTTTTGCATAAAGTTGCATGTCTAGCTAAATGTCCAATTGCTAATCTAATAGGACCTATATGTGCTTTAAAATGTTTCATGCCATCTTGTACACACAAATTTAAAACATGACACATGCATCTAATGTAAAAAAATCTACCCTTAAATGATGGTTGACAGATTTGAATTAATAATGGCAAACTAGCAGTATTAGCATTAGCATTATCAAATGAAATTGAATTTTTTTATTAACTAAATTATATTCTTTCAAAATAGTATGAATTTTATGAGAAATATTTGTGGCCGTGTGTGTTTGATCAAATCCTCTATATGCATGTAATCTTTTTTGCATTGTCCATGAATTATTTATCCAATGACAAGTAAGTCATAAAAAACTATGTTCTCTCCAATGATCCGCCCATATATCCGCACAAATTGAAACTTTTTGTTGTAAAGAATTAAACATATCAAATAAAGACAACTTAAATTCACCTACAATTTTTTCAATATCACGAACTATGGTTCTACGTGAAACACCGGACACTTGAGGGTTCATTGATAATGACACAAGATTTTTATACAAATCATTTTCAGCAAAATTAAAAGGTAAAGACATGCCACAAACCATTTTTGATAAATATTTTCTCATTGTTGGTTCGGAATATTTAAATAAAGAAGATGTACCTTGTGATTCATCGGTGAATCCGGAGAATCCTCCACGAGGTATTTGTGTTTGACGCCGATCCTTTTCGACTTTGTCCGGATGGTGACGTTGCAAATATTTTTTGAGCAAACAATAACCTCCTTCTTTTTTAAAAACATATTCCACCCCGCAATAGTTGCAAATTGTTTTATTATTTTGCATACCTCTTTTGAATTGAACGGCAAAGATATCCGATCTTAGTGCCTCATCTCGTCCACTTTGAGTTTGTCGCGTACTTTGACTTTGACTCTCTTGAGTTGGAAGACGTTCTTCTTCGGTAGATTCGTTTTGTGCACCTAAATTGATAATCATAATAAATTATTAACCATAGATAGTTGAGAGAGATATTTAAAATAAAAAAATATAAAATAATATTTAAGAGAGATATTTTATAAAATAAACAAAAACCGAATTGAGCTTCAAAATCTTCTTGACACTCGATCGGAATTTCAATATCTTCACCATCAAGATTGAGATACCTTGGAACCAAAGGAGATGGTGGTGGTAATGCGGTTCCGGCACTTGTACTCGTCAACATAGGTTATTTTCCTTTTGCTTGTCAAGATAAAGAAGATGATCCTCTACCTCCATGTCCTCTTTGGCTTGAGCTTGACATTTTGAGAGAGATTGAGAAAGATAACAAGATAAAGATAATTGAGAGAGATTGAGAAATATGACAAGATAAAGATAATTGAGAGAGATTGAGGGAGATTGAGAAAAATGACAAGATAATCGGAAGAGATTGAGGAAGATTGAGAAAGATAACAAGATAATCAGGAGAGATTGAGGGAGATCAGAAGATAATTGAGAGAGATTGAGAAAGATGTTGGGAAAGATTGAGAGAGATCACAAGATAATTGAGAGAGATTGAGAGAGATTGAGAGAAATTAGATATTGCGAAATAAAATGAGTAGGAAGGGGTATTTATAGGAAAAAATAATCAAAAGAGCTGTTGGGAACTGGCGGTTCCCAGTTCCGGTTCGGAACCGGCGGTTCCCAACGGTTCTTTCATCTCGGCCGTTGAAAATCAACGGCTATTTAATCTCAGCCGTTGATCTCCAACGGCTATTTAATCTCAGCCGTTGATCTCCAACGGCTATAATTTTCAAATTCAATTTGGAATCGAACTGACGGTTCTAACCGCCAATTAGAACCGTCGATTCGGAACCGCCGGTTTCGGTTTAAAAAAATTGAGAACCGAAACCGAACCGGTACTCCGACGGTTTGGTTCCGATTTCGGATCAACGGTTGAACCGAACTGTTGACCGACGATTTCAATTTGGAACCAAAACCGTGCCCATGTCTAGATTCAAACAGCTCAGGGACCAAAAACCAACTTTTGCAAATACACCAAAAAAGATTGGGTGTGATATTCATATTCTTAAAACCTTTAAATATATCCCACCAAAAAAGATTGGGTGTGATATTCATATTCTTAAAACCTTTAAATATATCCCATAATAATTATGATAAAATTATATATAAATAAATTAATTAAAATATTCTTATATATATATATATATTTTATTTTGTTCCGCATTGTCTTCTTCTTCTTCTTCATGTTTCTTCAATACAAAAAACTTGAAAATATTTGTTTAGATTCCGCGAAGGCCAAACTTCATAAGCAACACACACTTAACACTATTCTTTAAATGATTTTTCTCCAAACTTGATTTTGTTAAGAATTTTGTGTACAATAGTTTATATATATATGCTTGCTGTATGTGGGTACGCTTAATGGTCTTAATCAGCAGCAACTCAATGAAGTCCGTCACATTGAAATCTAAGTCACCCACATATAGTGAAATTGTCTGTGATTGGGCTTGCTCCACCAGGGCTGTCATTCCATTGGCACCAAACACCGCCATATTCTGGTGTTGAACCTAAATTTGTGTCATTTTTCAATTTCAGCAAGAATTCTTTTTGTCTCTTCTTGTTGTTATGATATGATAAATAGAGTGGATTTTTATTTTTTTTATTTTTTTTGGGTTCTAGGTATAATGAATAAAATAGGGTATATTTAATAAAAAAAGTTATTAATTTTCAATAAAATATATTTAAATTTTAAAGTATACTTAAAATTTTTGGGAGTATGAATTATCCAAAATATTTTGCCCCTTATTTACTCTAAATAATTTGAAAATGGGGATGATACACATCAATTGAACGATGGAGAGGTCAAACAAGGGAAAGGGTACCGAGGTTCCAGAATCTGCGAAATTCTCAGTACTGAGTTGTATTGATCTTTCAAGTACTGATATTCACTTATCTGTCTCCCTCCTTAAACAGGTGCCAAACTTATGCTGCTTAAGCATCTGTATTAGCATCTGTATTTTGAACTTGATGGATAAGTATCGTACTTACTAAGTTTTTGAGTTGGGTTTCTTCATCTGAAAAATCAAATTTTCAAGCATGTTAATTTGTTGTTCGGATTTATGCTGAAGGTATCATTTTATTTTTTCACATCCCGTCTGGCTGTTTGTGTTTACAAGAGATAAGAATTCTGCTATAATTTTAAGAATACTATGGTTTAAAGGTCTTAGCATACTGACTTGTCAGAATATGAAAAGGATTTGGAACGATAAAAATTGAACAGAAACGTTAAGAAAGAGAGAGAGATGTATCCAAGGGCTTTGAAATTGGACTAGATTAACCCACAGGGTGTACTTAGTTTGTTGTTTATATGTAATTAAGTGATGTATTGAACGCTTGCTTCGATTTCATTGAAGATATTTCATCGTGTTCTTGTCTTTTTGGTTTTATGACAAGGTGGAAGAAGTGAGATTTGTTTCTGTAGCTCTCTAGTTGTAGTCAATTAACTTTGATAGGTCTTACTTTCTTCTCCAATTACTTTCTTTTCTGGTATCTTGTGATAACTTTGTAAACCTGTATTTTTGTTTGGAGCATTTGAACTTTGAATGGCTTCTTTTCTTAACTGTTTGTCTTCTAAATACTCAAACTATACAATGAAATAGGCTTGCTTGGATTCTGGGTTCTTCTATGTAGTCAATCATGGAATGGATGAGGAATTCATGCATGAGGTTTTCTCTCAAAGTAAAAGATTTTTTAATTTGCCCATGGAGGAAAAGATGAAGCTATTAAGGAGCCATAAAAATCGAGGCTATACTCCGCTTTTTGATGAGTATTTGGATCCTGAAAATCAGATACATGGTTTGTGCTGTCATGGTTTATATCTTAGTAACATGGAGCTGAAGAATTCAAGTTTCCTCCAAGTTTTTATGCAATTTTTGCGGGCATGTTTCAGGGGACTATAAGGAGGGCTATACCATAGGAATTGAAGTGCCTGAAGATCACTCCGAAGCACAGAAACCATTCTATGCCCCAAACCTGTGGCCATCTGTAGGTAACTCTTAGAATATCCGATCTTATGAATTATAACTAGTTTGAACCATAAGGTTTTGCATGCCCAAAGAAAATAGTCTCTTTTCGCCTTGTGCTCTGGCGTGAATATTGTGCTCATATAATACCTATGGTCTAAATTGGACCAATTTAGCATAACCAAGTTGATTATTTATTACTGGGTCAAGAAAAAAAAAAAAAAGTTGATTATTTATTATGAATATCTTTTGTACTTATTAAATATTTTGGATTGTGAAAAGATATTTTGCCTGGATGGAAGGAAGCAATGGAGAAATATCACCAGAAGGCACTGTAAGTTTTATCTCTACATTTATATAGTACTATTTTGCTGAGTTTTCTATATATCCATGCATCTTCAATGCTGTGAATTCTTTCCCTCTTCAGCAGATGCCAAGCCATAACCTCTTCTCTTATTTGATTTCTTTTCCTACTTATGTAGCTCAATCTAGTCTCTGGTTGATATTTGTTCAATGGAAAAGCAACACAAAAATGTTGGCTAGTTTATACGGGGATCCTGCCACCTTTTGGAAATTTAAAATGGCTAATGCACGATGACTGCACTTATTTTATTGCTTGTAAAGGAGGATATAATGATTATGATAGGTTATTTCATGTAGTTGCTGCTGCTACATGAAGATAGTACCTGAATAACATTTTAAAAAGTTAACTAATAAATGCAAATGATGAGTAAATTTCATTGTTATGGTTTTTCTTTCCTGAATTCTGTGCTTTCGTTCTAGCAGATCATGTACCCCTTTGGTTGAGTTATCTAGGTGCATTGCCTTGTTCTAGTTTAGTAAAAGTTTTTAATGCAATACAAGAATAAAAAGTATGTTATCTAAACCTGACAGTTTTTTGGTTTCAAAAGAAGTCGAGTAAAGTAAACACCATTAACACAATCGTGCTAGATTTTGATGTTGAACGGAAATTCCTATGATCTTGTCTGTTTCTTTCTGTTACCCATGAACTACCTCAAGTCTCATCATCAGAATGCCTTAGTGTGCATACATTAAATTATTTAAAGAGCCTAAAGGTCCAAAGAGATTATAACGATGAGGCTTTTACTTATATTTGATCTGGTAGAGTACATATAGTGCTGTTGGAGATCTCTCCTTCCAGTGATGTAGTGCCACAAAAGGGTTGCTCAATTTTTCTCATACTTGCATTTTTCACCTGAGTAGCCATGTAAATCATCCCTCAAGCAATTTAAAGGCTATGGTGTTGGTAAGTCTCACAGATTTGACATATGTAAAACTGATATTCTTGTGTGGTTAAGAACCTGGAATAAGGAATGACACTGCAAGTCCTTCAAAAGCTTCTTTAAAGAGTAGAATTTACTGACCAGATACATTGCCATTTGTAATGTCCTTTGTCATCTCTTAAGGTTGAAAAAAATAGGACCCCCCCCCCCTTTCTATTCATTTTTTGTAGGAAGTTAGAAAGTTCATCCATTCTTCCGTCTTTCTTATCACAAGCATATGCCATCAAAAGAATTGAATGTTTGTCTCACATTTTTTTTATTTTTTTTTAATTTTTTTGCATTTCACAGAGAAGTAGGCAGATCAGTTTCAAGGTTGATAGCCCTTGCACTAGGCCTGAACATCAATTTTTTTGATCGACATGAAATGCTTGGAAAACCTATTGCAACCTTGAGGCTACTGCATTATGAAGGTAGGGATCATCAAGATTCAACCTAGGCAGGTAGCATTTAACAATTGATATTCATGAGTGTGATAGTGCTAAACTACAACTTAGATCGAACTTCTGAGCCTGCCAAGGGAATCTATGGAGCTGGTGCACATTCTGATTTTGGTTTAATCACCCTTTTGGCAACAGACGATATCTACGGTCTTCAGGTATTCCTGATTTCAATCTTTAATGCCTATTCCACTCACCATTTTCCCAGTTTAGATATGGACGTTTTCAAATTTTACAGATATGTAAAGATAAGGATGCTAAGCCTCAGATCTGGGAATATGTACCCCCATTGAAAGGGTACGACTCTATATTTTGTGTTTTTATGCTAGGGAGAAACGATACATTGTGAGTAACCCACATTAGTTCTTTTCTTTCTATGTTTCTTTCTTTGAAAAACTAATGTGGGTTAGTTACAATGCACCGTTCCCTCCATGACAGTAGTTAGTGCTACTTGTTTGAAGCTTTTTTTATTCGTATCTGATTATAGGTGCTTAATATGAATTAAATAATTCGTAACATTCAGATTTATGTTTGCTTGAAAACTCATGGTAATGGTGACCCCACTATTGTTGCAAATATGTTTTCTTTCAAACGTAGCCAGTTTTATTATTGACATTTTAAAGAATTCATTGGAGCAGACTGTTATTGTTTTCCAAGTTTTGACAGCAAATTGCAGCTTTTAGAAGGGTCTCTGATCTACTTTTCATTTGATTTTCTCTTATGATTATGTTGGATGCATGTATATCAGAACCTTTAACAGTATGAGTAAATATGGAAGACTGAAAGTCAAATCCATCTTCTTATGTTGCAATTCAAGCGTTATAATCGAGACAGACAATTATCCTTTCTTATTTTATTGTTTATATTTCAGGGCATTCATAGTTAATCTTGGTGATATGCTGGAGCGTTGGAGCAACTGCTTTTTCAGGTAAATATGTCAATTCAGTTACCTGTTTCATGCCCCTTGTAAAATTTAAGCCTAGAATCCAGAATGAGGGGCCTTGTAACAGGTCTTTGCAATTGGATCTTACTATAATGATTTTGGGCCTTGTAACAATGTGTTTCTGATCTGTGCACAGATCAACGCTGCACCGAGTATTGGGAAATGGCCAAGAAAGATATTCTGTAAGATTTTTGTTAAGCTCTTCAAGTCCTTTCAGAGGGTTTCTTCTTATCTTGCAGCATCTTTGTTTAATTTGCTATACATGTTTGGTTCTTTCAATTAGTTGTTAGTCCATGTACAGCAAATAAAGGGTGGGAAGAAGATACATGTACTACAGATAAAAATGAGTAAAGGACATTTATGTTAAGCTTAGTTAAATAGTCATTATCCCATAGATATGGAGAGAGAGAGAGAGAGAGAGATGGATGAGACAAGGGCTGAAGTTGTAGATCTTTTCTTAGTGGAAAAGCTTAGCTATCGAATAGAGACTATGAACAATGATCCTCATTCGCTATTTATTTGTGGGCATGGCTAAAAATAGGTAAACCGAAAAACTTCTTCCCCACCTGTCTCCTAAATGGAACGGAAGATGGTTGGTTGTTCCTGAAGACGCCAAATTTTTTGCTTGGGATAAAAAGGTTTATCATGAGATTATTTATGGCGATATTCTGTACATGTTTTCTATGTCTGTTGTTCTTCTGTATCCTCTTGGGAAGAAACATGATGGATGACTCATGTTGTTTCCTTTGCAGATAGCGTTTTTTATTGAGCCTAATCATGATCAGATTGTTGAATGCCTGCCGACATGCCAATCAGAGAAGAATCCTCCAAAGTGAGTAGGTTGATACTCAATTTCTGTTACATATTCTGTAAAATCTGGTGGTCATTCCATCTCTCAGCAGATGCTAGGGATTTCAGTTTTGCTTTTTGCCAAATAATTAAATAGTTTCCATGCAAAATGCCAATGCTGTTTCTTAATGGAACATTGCATAGAAGGAGAAATTGTCTGAGAAATGATAGGTTATTGGTATGCTTTCCTAGGTTCCCTCCGATCAAATGTCAAGATTACCTTCTTCAGAGGTATAAAGATACTCGTCCTGACCGGGATTCTTACAAGTGACTGAAGAGCATATTGCAGAGACATAGTGAAAAGCTTATGATGTTGAAGGTGATTCCAACTTTCAGGGAACATGGGCTTCGCAAGTGTAGCGTTTTATTTTCCTCGGGTTTATTTTATTAGTACTCGATGAAGTTTGTTGTCTTGAGTGTTGAAAAATATATTCTTCTGCATATTAGATTTAGCGATTTTTCTGTTTAGTACGTACAAGATGCAAGAAGAGAGTGCGCGCGCGAACACACTATCGGTAACAAATCAGTCTTTAAATATGTAGGTGTTGTTTCGCCGGTTTCACATGCAAAGAAAAGATTAATCAAATTAGATTGGGGGGAATTTCTGGTGATATTGATTTAGGAAAAGGTTAGATGAGGGGCCGGTATAAAACTTTGCTGTTACCTATTCCTGATGCTATATCAAGAGAAGGGGGGGGGGGGTGGAGAGACTCTTGGCCACTCGGCCTTCTGCTCCTGCCTACCTGCCTGCCCGCCCTTCTAATTAAAATATTTTATGGGGAGTATTATAATGTGTTTGACAACTAGAAGCATACGGAAAAGAATAAATATCTTATGGTGAATTTGTTTGAAATTATTTGTATTTTAATGTTATGATGTAAATGACTCAAATGTTCAGTTTTATCAACATCACTGGTGTAGAATACGTGAAATTCACAAGTTACTTAAAAAAATTGTAATAAAATAAAAGATTTTTATATTTATAATAATTAAATTAATAAACATATTAACTCATTAGCAACAATTTCACTAATTATATTAGTATATATATTTTAGTTATTATTAGATCTATCACTGATCTAAATTGATAAAAAGAATAATGCAAATATGTGGATTATGAAACCAAAATGAAAAATAAGAATAAACTAAATAACTATGTGGATAAACAAGATAAAAATATATATTTAACTATGAATAATCTACTCTAATGAATTACATATTTTTGTAATTTTGAATACATATTTTCTGTTATTTATATTTTAATTAAATCTTAATAAATTACATGAGAAAGCAATACATATTATTTAATACTCACCAATCTTACAAATAAAAGAGTAAATGCTAAAATGATAGGATCTGCCTTATCATAAATAATATGAATTAATTTTTCATATGTAATATTAAATTAATTAATTTTTATATAAATAATGATATGACATCACGTTATATTTTGGCAAAATTAACATTATATAGTAAATAAAAAAAATTAATAAATTATAGTATATAATAAATATATTAAATAAATAAGTAAAGTCGCCCCGGCCGGAAGCGACTCTAATTAAAGTCGCCCCTGCCAGGGGCGACATTGAATATTTTTTTTTTGTATTGTCGCCATGCAATGGGTGACTTTAAAATAAATATTTTTTTTAATTCACAAAAAAAGGAAGAAGCAGCCACTCGGTTGTGCCACTCAATCGAGTCACTACTCGGCCGGCCGAGTGGTACCTGTAACTCGGCCCAGCCACTCGGCCTCAACAATACTCGGCCGACCGAGTTCGAGGAATGAACTCGGCCATGGCACTCGGTCGGCCAATTAACTCGGCTGGCCGAGTCACGTGAAGGTTTTGGATTTCTGAATCCGTCTGTTTATTTTTATTTTTTATTTTTTTAAAAATAAAATCTACAACACACATTTTCTCTCTCTATCATATCTATTATCCACCCACACCACACATTTCTCTCTTTCTCATTTCTTTCTTCACTTCTTCTTCAATTCTTCTTCAATTCTCCTTCCATTCTCTTTCAATTTTTCTTCAATATTCACGGTTCTTTGTTCTTCGTTTCTGAATAATTTGTTGAGGTAATTTTTTCAAAAATTTTGTGTGTGTGTGTGTGATGTTTTGTATGTGTGTGGTGTTTTGTGTGTGGGTGGTGTGTGTGTGTGTAGTATTTTTTGTGTGTGTATGTGGTGTGTGTGTAGTGTTTTGTGTGTGTGTGTGGTGTTTTGTGTGTGCTGGAGTGTGTGTGTTGTGTGGTTGTTTTGTGTGTTGTGTGTGTGGTGTATGAAATGTATGTGTGTGGTGTGTGATGTGTGTTGTGGTGTGTGTGCTGGTGTGTGTGTGTGTTGTGTGGTTGTATTGTATGTTGTGTGTGTGGTGTATGAAATGTATGTGTGTAATGTGTGTTGTGGTGTGTGTGTGCTTGTGTGTGTGCTGGTGTGTGTGCTTGTGTGTGTGCTTGTGTGTGGTTGTGTGATGTGTGCGTGTGTGCCGTGTTTTGGGTATGTGTATGTCGGTCGGATTAATTTGTATAATTTGTAATAGATTTTGTTGAATTTTTTGCTATATAAATTGTTATAGATTTGCCGTTAATATTTTTTTGTTATACATTATTTGATGTAGGAACTCTAGGAATTGTTGCTGTTGTTGTGCATTTATCGTGATCCTCAAATTGTTGCCGTTGCATTGAGATATTGCTTCATTTCAATATCAGGTTTGAATTTTACTAATTTATTAGTTGAATTTAATTTCATCATACTTTGTAATTATATAGCTTAATAATACCTCTTGCATGCAAAAATATAGTTAACTCCATATTTTAAGATCATTAATACATCTTTATTATTTAAGATATGGAGTCTTCAAACAATGTCAGTATTGTTGTTTATATTGGGGATAATAGCGATGTTCCACCTGTTTGTACAACAAGGGTATCTCGCGACATCGGATATTCTGGCCTGATATCAAAATTCTTTGAACTGACAAGGATCGATAGCAATGAATATAAATTCAACATATCCGCTTCGTTATATGCAAACAACATATATCATCGTATACCAATCAACAACGACGATAATCTATGATTTTTCTTTGCACCGGATGCGGATAACCAATATGTAGAATTTCATATTGATCCGGAGAAACTGCAAGATAATGCTCTTCCAGATATTCTCCCAAGCAATGAGTATTATCAATATGCTTCTTACTTAAGAGGTGATGACATTAATAATTCAGCACTTGTCAGGCAAGAGCGTACTGATGGAACCTCAAGGTCCAATAATGAGAGTATTCCAACTGAAAGAGAAAATGCTCACACAGAGGATCAACCACATGATCCATTGATTGACACTTTTGGAGTGAATGAACTAGAAGACTCTGAACCTGACGAAGACTAGTTGTCCAGTGAATCAGATGAAGATGAGAGTGGATATTGGTGATATTCAAACTATCTATTGCCCAAATCAAGAGAGATCACCATCCAATCAACAACCACCATTTCCATCAAGTGCGCAGAGATATTCCATGCATCCGAATATCCCGTTCTTCAATGCATCGTCACATGAAATGCTTGTGGACTCATTTGATCTTCCGAAAAAATTTAGATATTATGATGCTACTGAAGGAGTGCTCACAAAAGGCATGGTATTCAAAGATAAGAAGAATTTGCAGTCTGCAGTGAATGACTTTTCAATTCGTATAGCGAGGCGTGAATATCGAGTAGAGGAAAGCACACCTCGTATATGGAAAGTCAAATGCAAAAATAATTGTGAGACTACACATTGCAACTGGTGGTTGCGCGCAGGTTACAAACAAAAGATTGATATGTGGGAAATCACTAAGTATGGAGGCCCTCATACGTGCCTAATGAACGCGGTGTCTGTTGACCATCAAAACTTGTGCAAAAACATGATTGCTGTGTTGCTAACTGGAATGGTTCAGACAGATCCCGGGTATGAGATTAAGTGTGTTCAACAACAAATGTATGATAATTTCAATATACAATCTCATATCATAAGGCATGACATGGTTTGAAACGAGCAAGAGAAAATGTGTATGGTACATGGGAGAGCTTAGTTTCAGAACTACCTAGATTTTTGGGAGCTTTACAAAAATGGAATCCAGGCACAGTTGTCGAGTGGCGCCACATGCCCGAAGAGACAAATGGTGTAAAAATGTTGAAATATGTATTTTGGGCGTTCAAGCCATGTATAGATGGGTTCCTGCATTGCCGTAAAATTATTAGTGTTGATGGAACTCATCTTTACACTAGATACAAGCACAAGATGTTAATTGTTGTTTCCATGGATGCAAATCAACATCTTTTACCTTTGGCTTATGCACTTGTGGACGAAGAAAGTTTTGCTTCTTTGACATGGTTTCTTCGTATGATATCGAAATATATTGTTCGCGGTAGAGAAGGAATGTGTCTGATTACAGATAGACACGCCGGTCTTTTGAAAGCAGTGGAAAGAATTCCAAATTTTCAGCCACCTTTTGGAGTCCATCGTTTCTGTTTGAGGCATGTCTGTTCGAATTTCAATAGCAAGGTGAAGAATGTGAAGTTAAAAGACATGTGCTGGCAAGCCGGATCAGCTTTCACAATCAGAGAGTTTGAAAATGTGATGGATCAAATAAAGGCGTTGAATGAGAGGGCATATGATTACTTATCGAAAATTGAAAAGGATCAATGGACTCTTGCACATGACGGAGGCTGGAGAAATAGAATTTTGACAACAAATCTGTCTGAGTACATGAATGGCATGTTGAAAGGTGCACGACGGCTCCCAATCTGTGCGATTGTGCAGGCTACATTTTATCGATCGATAAAATATTTTCTTGACCGATTGACACTGGGCCGTGAAATGCAACAAAGGAACCAACCATGGCCTGATGAGGTGTACAAGAAGTATGATCAACGACAACGGAAGGCAATGGAACATCAAGTCTATAAGGTTGATTTTACTGATCAAACAGCTTCAGTGAAAACATTTGTGCTAGGAACAACGAGATGCTATACCCACATTGTCAAGTTGATGCTAAGAGAGTGTAGCTGTGGAGACTGGAAGCAAAACGGCATACCATGTTCACATGCAATGCAAACTTGTCGATATTTTGGAGTCAATCCAAAAATTTACATGAACTCAATTTTCAATACAAGTACGTATGTGGACACCTATAGTGGTAAGTTTGAGGCATTGCCTGATGAATATTATTGGGATGAGGCTTCCTTCCAACTGTGTCATAATCCGGCATTGCGCGAGAAGAGGCATAAAGGAAGAGGAAAAACGACGAGAATTGAAAATGAAATGAATTGGGCACAAACACGCGCTAGGCAACAATATCGTGCACAAGATCAAGCTGATTCCCAGACAAGAACTTCATATGACCATAGATGAGATTGTATGAATGTTTTCAACACTACCTTTGAATGGAGTCAACACTCCATCGAAGAACAACAAGAGGAGTACCAAAGAATTCTATCCACCATGCCGGATGCCTACGACATACACTTTGCTAATTGGGAGAATGAAAGTCAAAGGTGGTTTGCAGTCCAAAGAAAGAAAATGCGAGCCACTTATTTCGCCGATGTAGAATGCATGAATGAAATGGGTATATATGAGGATTTGAAAAAATTGTGCAAGAATATCGGGTAGAGTAAATTCTTTGCCATGCATGAGAAGACGTATGAGCCCCTAGTCCTCAAATTCTTCTCACAACTTCAGGTAGGATACAATGAAATGGTGCTGGAATCCATGATATTTTATATGGGAAACGAGTGCCACCATCTTTCGGCTGAAGTGCTCAATCAGATTTATGGATTTCCCAAGAAGAAGCACTCGGGTCTACCCGATCACAAGCCACATTTTCCCGAGTTCAACCCAATGACTTTTTGGAAGGAAATAACAGAGCCTTTTCCAGATAAGACGTCTACAACCCTAGTAGATCGAAAGCATCGAGTATTCGAAGCCCGATCATCCGATATTTTCAGAGGTTCGTCTCCAGTACAATTTTGGCTAAACCTGAGCCTGGGGTGGTCACCTTGGATGAGCTGTTCATACTATGGTGCTTGGTGAAATGTAAGAAGTTCAATGTAGCACCAATGCTCTTAAGACAGTTTGTCCGAACAAAAAATCAGGTTGCTAATCATATTGGAGGTTTGATCACTCCAATTGCTTGACACTACGGGGTGAACTTGGAAGGGATGGAAGAGACACCAGGCGAGACCACTATAAACTTCGAATTGCTTTGTAACATGAAGATGTGCCTATTACATCCGGGCACCAGAAAGTTGTATATGATTTTATCAGATAAAAAGAGGTTTGCACTGCCCAATTCTCGCCTCACCAATGTTGCTGGAGGGAAGGTCCATAATATTTTACTGAATGGCTCGGTTCACATAGAAGCAATCGAGGAGAGTGAGAATGAATTGAAGAATGAGGAGGAACGGAGGAAAAGGAGGAGAAGAACTACGGATGCCCGAACAGAGCCTATGGACCTTGATATTGAACAACTACAAGCGGATAAAATGATGGGGGAAGCACAACTGCCCTCATACGATCAAGTCGGAACTTCACAACAACCACACCATCCACCTCAGTATCAAGGAGGGTGGAACGATTGGTCGGATTGGAGAAACGCTTTGGATGCGCGTGTTGCCAACCTAGAAGAGTATGTGCATCGTCAAACATACAATTCTCAAATTGCACTTGACATGCAAAGGCAACAATATGAGTGGCATGTGCAACAAGCCCATTTTCAAGAGAATGAATACCCGGCTTATCGACCATTCAACCCATCCAACACACCGTACCGACCACCTCAGTGAGCACGACCCAATCCAACACCGTACCGACTACTTTTTAAGAATATATTGCTTTGATTTGAACCTCTAACTTTGTTGTTTATTGATGATTTTGAGTAGTATAGAATTTGATTTTAAAATTTTCCTTATAAAACATAATTCTTGTTATTTGTTGGAAAAGCAATTCATCAACACATTTGATCTTTTTAACAATCCCATGGACTTTTTACGAAACTCAATAAATTAATAAATTCGACTATCACATGAGAAAATAAAAATAAGAGAATGTACGAAAACGGGAGAACGAACGAAAAACCGAGAAGATGAACAAATGAAAAAATCCACACGACCAGCCGAGTGGAATTTGGACCGAGTGAGGAGGTTTACACATTCGAGAAAATTTACCTTCGCACTCGGCCAGCCGAGTTAAGTGATCGACCGAGTGCCATGGTCGAGTTCATTCCTCGAACTCGGTCAACCGAGTATTGTTGAGGCCGAGTGGCTGGGCCGAGTTACAGGTACCACTCGGCCAGTCGAGTGGTGACTCGACCGAGTGACACAACCGAGTGACTGCTTCTTCCTTTTTTTGTGAATTAAAAAAAATATTTATTTTAAAGTCGCCCATGCAATGGGCGACAATTAGAAAAAAAAAAATTCAATGTCGCCCCTGGCAGGGGCAACTTTAATTAGAGTCGCCTCCGGCCGGGGCGAATTTACTTATTTATTTAATATATTTATTATATACTATAATTTATTAATTTTTTTTATTTACTATATAATGTTAATTCTGCCTTATATTTTAATATTTTTGATGGAACAGTAAAATTAATGTGCCTCAATTTTGATAGAACTGGGCCTTCTTAGATTAACAACTTTTATTGGCGACTTACACAAATTTATACTTTTGGTCATTGGTTATATGCAGTGTTTGTGGTAGAGAGCCAAATAGACTTGATCACAAGTCATATTGGTTCAGTTGATCACAAGTCATATTGGTTCAGCCAACAGTGTCTAATTGGTAAAAAGAAAACAAAATTTATTTTAAGAATACAAATATTGAGGTTATACTTAGTTTTTGTGATCACGACCTTGAATGCAGAACATACTACAAAGTAAATTTGTGACTTGGCATGAAAGATTTGTTTGTGCAAGGTCCAAGCACTTGTTTAATAACTTCCATACATTTTTCCAGTTTTAAATTTTTATTTCTAAAATAACTGTGACAACAACATGTAATTAATGATATCAGGGTACGCAAGATAATTCATAAAATAAATTATTTTTAAATAATGGAGAAATGAACAATATATAAAAGTATAATTTGTGTATAAATAGAAAGTAATGATTTTTCCATCCAAAATTAGTTGCAAAATCTGCATTTAGTTAATATATGTGAAAATGTATGGAAATAGTCATTTATGTAGTGTTTAGTAAGATTTTTTTAATTTGTAACGTTTCTCATAATTTTAGCTATTTTTATATTTATGTAATTTATTATGTAAAATAGGCCAAATGTTATTTTTTTTTTCTGGAAAATCTACTAGCAGTTTTGCAAATAATTTTGCTTGAAGCCTCATTATCTTGGTAAATCAAATTGATTAAGATAAACATAGTTATCTAGGCAAATAATATTAAGCTGAAAAATAATTTGTGTGTCAATACAAATTGACCCGACATATTGTTTTCATGAAAAGTATATTTATCGAAATATTGTTTTTGTGGCAAAAATCCTTAGACACATATTTTGATGGCAAAGGACAAATAATGGGGAAAAATCTATATATAATATATTTTTTTTTAAAAACATTTTTTCCAATTGTGAATTTGAATATTTTTTTTCTTTTGTTCATAAACTTGTCATGCATACATACTACTGTGTTGTTACAATCCTTTTGGTTTGTCTTTTTCTTTTATTTTAATATTTTTAAATGCAAATAATTTTTTTCTAATATATTTTTAGCGTAGAATATATCAAATTAATCCTCTTTTCATAATCTTTAGTTTGATATCCATAATGCATATATTAAAAAAATAATTTATTAATGTATTATTTAGTTTATAATTGATTATTTATTAATATATTATCTAAAAATACTATTATATTAAAAAATAATTATTTATCAATATATTAGTTAGTTTAGATTTCATTATTTTTAAATACGATCAATTTATTTTATTTTATTTTAAATCTTGTATCTATTCAATAAGTAAATCTATAGCTATACTACCATGAGTATAACCATGATTAATTATATAAAGCTATTCAATTAATTATTTTAATATAAAATGAGGTTATTTAGAAAAATAAAACTAATTTTCTAATAAGATTATTCAATTTTTTCTTTTAGTTGTGTGGTATTCAATTAATTCACATATATTAAAAAAGATACAACTATGGTTGTGTTTGTGTATCATATAAGAATGGATCCATTTAAAAAATAGATAATTTTATTTGTTATAAATTATATTTTATCTTAATTTGATTCTAGTTTATAAAAAATAATTATATCCGTACATCACGAAGGAGAAATACTAATTACATAAATCCTAAATTTCAATGATTTTGTGTTGCAATCCAAATATAATTTTTTAATGAAAAAATTTGCATGCAGACTCCGAAACAAAAATAATGTTTATAGTGAAGAGTAGGTTATTCAAGGGTTTTTTTCAAAATAATGCGAAAAAAAATTTACGAAATAGACATGTTTTAGAACAAATTTTAAAAATAGGTAAAACGTCACAGCCGGTGACGTTTTTCCGAAAAAACGTCACCGGTAGTGACGTTTTTAAAACTCAAAAAAAGAACGTCCGCCAAACTGACGTTCTTAATATTATTATGTGTCATATATATATGTATATATATATAGTATATACACTACATGCATACATCATACATGCATGAATATATATATATATATATTTTTTATTATTTATTTATTATATATTATATATATACACACACACACACTCACACACACACACATATATATATATATATATATATAACCTGTATGATATATATATATATATATATTTTTTAAATATATATTAACCTAAATATATACTTTCAATATGTATATATATTTTATTTATTAATTAAATACTTAAAAATATATATTAAATTATAATTTTAAAAAGTAAAATATTATAATTTTATTTAAGGTAAAAAAATTTTATTTAAATTAAAAAATAATTTGTAATTATTAATTTATATTCTGAAAATAAAATAATATATATAAATATTAATAATATATAAATATGTATATATATTTATAAAATATATATATTTATATTCTAAATATATATTTTGAATATGAATATATATATATATTATTTATTAAGTAAATATATAAAAATATATATTAAATTATATTGTTTTATAAATATATTTGTTATAAATTATATTTCTAAATTATATTTGTTATAAATATATTTGATATAAATTATATTTCTAAATTATATTTGTTATAAATATATTTGTTATAAATTATATTTGTTATAAATATATTGTTTTAAATTTTAAATTTATATTATATATAAAATTACACCATAAATTTTTAAACATTGAATGAGCCTCGGTGGTCAAAAGCTGGCTGGTTGCGACAGAGGTTCCGAGTTCGAATCCTGACAACCCATATTTCTTTTGGGCCAAAAAAAATAATTTTTTTTTATAAAAAAAATCACGTTTCTGGCCCATGTATGTATGTATGGTATGTATGTATATTATATATATATTTCAAATATTTCTGTAATTAAAAGAAAATTATTTTATTTATTTTTTAAGTTTTATTATTTGTATATATATATATTTATTTATATATTATTAATATATATATATATTTTAGAAAATAAAATTACACATAATAATAATTTAAAATTATTCTTTAATTTAAATTTTTTTATTATCTTAAAAAAATTATAACATTTTACTTTTTAAATTTATAATTTAATATATAATTTTATATATTTACTTAATAAATAAAAAAATATATATATATACATATTCAAAATATATATTATTATTTATAAATATATATTTTATAAATATATATATATATATATAATATATATTACAAAACTAAATATAAAAACGTCACCTTAGGTGACGTTTATTGTAATTTTTTTGATATATATATATATATATTTAAATATTATTATTATTATATATATATATATATTTTATTTTTATATTTTCAAAATATGAATTAATAATAAAAATTATTATTTAATTTAATAATTTTTTTTATTATCTTAAATAAAATTATAACATTTTACTCTTTAAAAATTATAATTTAATATATATTTTTATATATTTACTTAATAAATAAAAAAATATATATATACATATTCAAAATATATATTATTATTTATAAATATATATTTCATAAATACATATATATAAAATATATATTATAAAAATAAATTTAAATATTTTTTATTATCTTAAATAAAATTATAATATTTTAATTTTATAAATTATATTTTAATATTTATTTTGATATATTTACTGAATAAATAAAATATAATATATATATATTCAATATGTGAATTTAGAGTATAAATATATATTTTATAAATATATACATATATATTAATAAGAATATATATTTAAAAAATATATATATATATTTATATTACAGGTTATATATATATGTGTGTCAGTGTGTTTATATATATATATAATATATGTATGGATGTATGATATAGTGTATATATATATATATAATATATAACAAAAAGAACATCACCTAAGGTGACGTTCTTTGGTTAATGTTTAAAATCGTCACATCCGGTGACTTTTTTTCGAAATAACGTCACCGGAGGTGACGTTTTACCTATTTTTAAAAACTGTTCCAAAACATGCCTATTTCGTAAATTTTTTTTTTCGCATTATTTTGAAAAAAAAACCCGATTATTTAAGTGATATGATAAAAAACACATCAAGAATTATAACTTACCACCACGCTTCTAACATGATGGCTGGTTGTGTAGTTTTCTATTGGTACTGGTCGTCCCTCCCCCCAACCCCCACCTCCGATATAATCTTTCAATTTTCTTACCATCATACTAGGCAGAGTTGTCAAAATATGTCAGGCCTTCGTCCCGTCCCACAAAATAGGTAGGTTGGGCTAGAAATTTAACAACCCGCCAACTGGTGACGCGCAGGCTGTGGGTTGAAACGGGTTGAGGGTGGATTGGGCTGGGCCAACCCGCATATTTTTAAGTTATTTATTATTTATCCTAGGCCCGACCATGACCTACCCACCTACCCACCTTCCCATAACCCACCTACCCTTCCTATCTTACAAATCACAAAAGTAACGATGGAAAGTCTAAACCCCCAATCAATAATACTTTATTATCTCCCCCAATTCCAAATTTTCTCGGATGCTCAAACCCCCCCAAATTCCAGTCACGAGACTCACGATCATGACACGGCCACAACCCACAACACCCTTCCCCGCCCCCGCCTTCCCCCACCCCCAATTACGATAGCCATTGGCATCACCTGGCACCGCCCCCGCCCCCACCCCCACCCCCACCCCCACCCCCAATTTCGATGGCTCGTGGGTTGGCCCGCCAAGCGCATAACCCGTTGGTGGGTTGGGCTAGGTTGGGGTTGTGACACCCCACCCTTATAAAACATTAACATAATTTACTTTTAACCTGATTAAATTTGTACGTTTTTTTTAACCTGTAAACACATGTAACATATTTATGAGGTACAATCCATATCACAAACCAATACTCATTCACACCCATAAGCAATGACCCATAATAGATGCAAAAGTATCCACCATAATCACACCTATATTTACCCGTCAAAATTCCAATATTATTATACAAGCACAAAAAGTAAAACAAAATAGAGATCAAAAGTATAGTAAGCCCATGGTTTAGCCCCAAAGGTCGTCATCCATGTACACCGATCCTCAAAAGCTTGCTGAAGTACAAACAACATGTCTGGTAAGCCGTGAGCTTACACATCATCATCACGTTCACATACAATGCACAAACTAAGTGAGTTAAAGCTCAGTAAGCAGAAATCATGCATGTACAGTAAGTGAAATGTTCGCAAAAACTTTAATATTTTAGAGAAATTCCACTAAAAATTCTTCTAAGGTATGTGAATATATATATATAGTGCTCGGTGGGGGATGGGTCGGGGTGAGGTGAATAAAGTTATATGCTCGATGGGGGATGGGGCAGGTGAGGTGAATAATATTATATGCTCGGTGGGGGATGGGGCGGGGTGAGGTGAATACAATCATAAAAACTATTATGCAATATTTTTATATGCTTACTGTAAATATAAATATTTATTTTTTGTTGAAAATATTATATTCACTTACTCTTTAAAATATAATAAATTTATATATGTATATGTGGGGGATGGGTCGGGGTAAGCTGAATAAAATTATCGTATCACATTAATAATTATAATAATTTGCACCGCATATATTTGAGCCTAACTATTTAACATATTTTGATTAAAACATAAATAAAAGAGAGAGAAAGAAATATATATGAATTTTATGTAATCCTTAAATTTTATAATATTATATAACTATTAAATTAGAGCAACTATACAAATAATATATTTGATTTAACAATAGGAGAATTATATTTAATTATTTATACTAATAGTTATTATATTTATTAATTATTTTTAGTAGATTTTCAGTTAGATATTTTAGAATTGTATGATATCTATAATATATTTGGTACTATATGATATCAAATAAGTTAGAAAATCAAAAATTTGAATCTATATTATTATTTATAATTTATATATATATATATAGAGAGAGAGAGGTTTATATATATATATACATATATATATATATATAATTATGTGATATCAACTAAATTATCAAATACTATCTAATTAAAATCTTATACGATTTAATAATAGGAGAATACTAATTGTGTTATATTTAATTACTTAATTATTTAATTATTTAAAAGCTGCTTTGAATAATCAGATTATCTTTAACATACTAAAATTTAAAATAGTCAAAGATTGATAGAGATTGTAATTATCTTTCTATAACAGTATCTTTAATTATAAATAAAAAATAATTTAATTATTTAACATAATTATATATATTTAAATATATTTTGCATCATATTTTAAGGTTTTTCATGCAGAAGAAGAATAAACATCTATTTGAGAAAATAAATGAGGAGTCCTGTGGCAAATAGGCAAAATGGTAATTTTTTTTCTTAAATATAAAATTGATATTTCTGGATAGACATAATATGTTCTAATATCTTGAAATTTTCAATATAACAGGGGATGATGATTTTGTTTCATATATTTTTTTATAGTTTAGAGGCTCAAAAGAGACTAACTTAGGATGTGGAATAAGGCCAATCGTTAGTTGACGATTAACTATTGAGATGTGTTGAATGATTGATAATATTTTATGGCTTTGCTCATATGCAACTTTAAAATATCATATAATTTTGCCTATATTGAACTACATATGATTACTTTCTTTCGTCCCAAAATTGCACATTGAAAGACAATAAAGGGTATCATTTTCTTATTTTCTTAACATGAGAATTTTTTAAACTTGGGAAAAACTTAGGTAGATTTATTTTATTTTACCTATTAAATATATTTTAATATTATTCATTTCATAAATTTAATAATATTATACTATAATATATGTCTGTGCATCGCACGATATAACTTACTAGTTGGCGGAAAAAAAGTAGTTTAATGTAAAAAAAAAACTCCTTTTTTTTTAACTATAATTTTAAAATTCAAATAACTTTTTTGTTACAAATCCATTTTTGACATGTGATATATCAAATTAATTGTCCTTTTATGATCTTTAATTTGATATTAATATTGTATATATTAAAATAAAATATTATATTTAAAATATGAAATAATCTTTTTATGAGTTAAATTATTTAATTTTATTTGAAATATGTGTTAAGTTTGAATAAAAAAAGCGTTAAATTATTATATGAATTTAAGAAAAATAAAAAATAAAAAATATATTTTTAATATTATTATAGAATAATAATAATAATAAATATTTTCATAAATTAAAAATATAATATTATTCAAATATATATTTAGTTGTTTCACTTTTTTTTTTCTAATTTTAAATATTTGTATTCCCTTTGAGAATTATTGTAGGCCGGATTGAATTTGAATTATAATATTCACTGCGTTATATATTTTTTTATAAAGTTAGAGAAGTTTTTTGAGAATGATAATGCATTATACATATGAAACTATATTTAAATTGATTTGAGTGAAAATTTAAGATTTGAGTGAAAATTTAAGATTTTTAATTTCTTATATTTATTGAATATAGCGAATACTATTAAATATCTGACTTTATAAACAGGAAAAACTTAAATTATAAAGAAAAATAAATACACATAATTTTTTTTTTTGAAAATGCATTATTTTAATTTCTTTTTGTATCATGTTAAAAAATTATATACAAATATATGTAAGTAAATAATATGTTTAATTTTTTTCATATCACTTATATATTTTATATTCTTATATATCAATAATACAATTTTATAATATATTATTAATATAATAAAATATATCATATCCCATGCATCGCATGAGCGGGCATCTAGTTGATTAATAAAGCCACAATATTCAATGTTGAGATTAAACTTATTATTTTCAAGATATACTAAAATTATGTTGTATTATTATTATTTATCAAAATATATTTATTTGATTATCTCTTTTATTATTGTTTTTATTTTTCACTAAAAACTTTAAAAGCTTATAATTTTTTTTTGTTTCGACTCTATTTTTATGAAAAATATATATAATTAACTCTATTTTAACAATCTTTAAGTAGACATCCATATTGCATGTATACATATATATCAATAAAAATTTAATAATTTAATATAAAATACCTTTTCTTAAGCTAATTTTTTTTTTCATTTAACTAAAATAACTAAGTAGATGTTGAACAAATCATTCTCTGAATATCGAACCAAAAAATCAATCTTATAAGATTATGTATATCTTTTGATATTTGTCTATCTAAAGACATAAAAAATTACAAAAAATAATATCATATGGTGATGAATTTTTTGTTCTTTACTAATAATTTTAATTAAAAAAATTGACATTTACGTATTTAATAAAATTAAAGAATATAATTAAAAAATATTGACATTTGCGTTTACGAAAAATTATATTTTTGAAGAAGTATGTTATAAGAAGAAAGATTTTTTTTTTGTTTTTTTTAATGTACAATTATAGTATAATTCATTTTGTATAATATTTAACAAGGGTGCAGGCGGGGACAAAATGCTAGTTCTATTAACTTAGCTTTGTTTGGTTTGTCAATTATGTGGCCGAACACTTTTAGGATATGTGTGGACTGAGTTGGACATGATCGGTTATGGGTTGTGCCACAATTCAACCCATGTTTGTTTATAAGGTTGTGGGTTGTGATTGTTCCATCCACAACCCTACCCACTCTACACCTCTTTTCCTCCCTATTCTCTCATCATTTTCAAGAAAACTATTAAATATATATTTTTTTACCCAAAATTTTTAAATACTTATAACTTTTTTTTTTATTTCAAATCTATTTTTTATAAAAATTATATTATATTAATTCTCTCCTTAAGATCTTTATTTTGACATCCATTTAGCATATATATAATCATCTATCACCAATTATTAAATCCACAAATCTTTATCTCTCATAATATAATAGTATAAACAAAACTCTATTAAACTTATTGATTTGACATGTCAATATCAATTCACCTTATCACAACCAAAAACAAATACCGCATTTTATTATGCATTTGATTATGACACAACCTTACAATTTACAATCAATTGTACTATGAAGGCCTCCAACTTAATTCAAACATCCCCATGACTACCAATAGAAAGGAGCATTTAGAAGGAAGCAGCTTCAACACTATGGTCCTAGAAACAACACTTTATTCCTTAATTATTAATTAAATAGAATAATATGTATATGTGTTTTGTTTCTCATGACACGCGTCAAGTCCCAGTGGCATGTCATCGCCCATTTTCCTCCATTTTTATATATTTATATTTATATTAATATTAAATTTCCCAAGGTTACCAATTTCTAAATACAATCTTATTTTATTTTTTTGATATAAACTTTCACACTCTTCCTCTCTCGTCTTTTATATAAACCTCCACCTAAATGTGTGTTGTAAGTTTAACCAAGGAGGCCGCACACTTTGCTACTTGTTCGATCAAACACCGCTAAACATCTTACCACAATATTCATATGTTTAATGTTCAGCACTACTTTCAGTAAAGTTAGTAAATATGTATACTATTTTTAAAATCTTTGGTAAAAATCTGAAAATTTGAAAATAAAACCCTTGAAAATTTGAAAACTAGAAAAGGAAATGAGAACTCAAAAATATTAAAATTTTCTTTTTTCTAAAAAAAATTAAAGAAAGAAAAAATAAAGGGTGCGGCTATCTAGACTCCCAAATCTTTTAAATATACGTGATATAAAATTAATTTTTAGTTTTTATATAATAATTTATGTTAGATCAGAATTTGTGGAAGCTAAAAAAGACATTTATGATTTATGCGAGAAAGAATAACTTCTTCCTCTGAAGTACTTTTATTAGAAGAACATTTTGTTCCCACAAATGTTACAAATACAACTTACACTATTAGGCTCCCCCTAAATATTAGTCTACTCTTGTAACTACTTCTTCTAATACCTTACTTGACCATCTAATCCCCTAGATGGATTTTGATGCAAACTCCCGTTTGCAATTCGCTGAACTCAAATATTAGTCTACTCTTGTAACTACTTCTTCTAATACCTTACTTGACCATCTAATCCCCTAGATGGATTTTGATGCAAACTCCCATTTGCAATTCGCTGAACTCTCTCGAGTCCAGACAACAGTGGGTCGATGATATTGAATGGTCTCTGCATGGTTCACTGTCAGTTCGCCTTTGAGTACTTCTTAAGCTATCGTATTTTCCCGAATCTGATAGCTTTTCCACCAGCCTCTCCACAATTCTCTGCTTTTATAAAGTTAATAGAATGTAACAGAGATAATCTTCTTCTCTTTCCCGTAGTCTTCTTATATTTGCATATCATGAATATCAAGATATCTCCACAATATCAACCTTGATTCTCTATCAAATATCTTTTTTGCAGATCAGATTCTTTCCTTCCATCTTTCCAGCCGTATGACCTTTCTTCCTTGAATATCTCTTGGTAGTTAATAATTGGATCATTTATTCCTTGCATGTATCTTTAAGTATCTCTTGGTTTGTTGACTTTCCTTACTTTACATATCTTGTAATATATCCTGCACATAGATTTAGATATGTTTAGATTTTCGAATAAGTGACAATATATTACCTTATCAATCTCCCCATTTGGCAATTGGTTCAAAAATCTCAGGACCAGGAACATTCTGCACCCTGCAAGAAGAAAAAGTATAACATAGAGAGACTAACACAATATGAATTACAGATTGGCTTAGTCAATACCAACATTCAACATGTCTGTCTGAATTAATCCAAGGAAAAAGAAAACAGAGTCTTAACAAAACAAACTAAAAGAACCATCAACATCAGTCATCAATTGTTTAACAAATATTTATTATCATAACAGGCCAATTGTTTATCAAATTTCCTCTTTATCATTCAGACTGGCCTCACTCCCCCAGTCATCATTTCCTTCTTCTTCTGCATCCTCAGAATCTTCTGGCTCCGTCTCCTCCGCCCTTTTCCTTTTTCACTTGTCTGTCTCCTTTTCTTCTTTCCTTTGTCAGTAGCTGATCTTCTGGCAGTAGTACCTATTGTCCCCCCTTTTTCGATCCGGTTGCCAAAGGATTGGATGTCCGAGATGGCCCGGCCTGTAAGGGAACATCTAAAGATTTAAAAATGTTAGTCAGGTACAGTTTCTAAGCTGCCACCTCTGCAGCAAGAGTATCCAGAATTTCCAATTGCTGTTGGAGAAACAAAGGTAGACTTTGGGCCACTTTAGAGGGCTTGAGAGTAGGTTCAATAGCTCTAGGCCTAGTGTGTACATTTGCTTCTTTGGACGCCATTTTCAGAGGAGGTGCGGACTTGAGGAGGACATCAAATGAGTGAGCCTGAATCCCCTGATAGAGAGCAAGCCCCAGATAAGGGTTGGGAAAGGAAGTTTTTTGCAAGGATTAGGTCGTTCAGCAAATCCCATTATGACCTCGAACGCTATCCTCCCGAAGTCAATGGGAATGGTTATCAGTACTTTGTAGAGGAACACATACTGGGCAGCATTCAAGTGAGACTTATTGGACGTGGGGGTCCAATTGTGCCTTTCTATCTCATGAAGCCAATTACCATCATGAGTCAGAATCGATGGGGAGACTCCTGGCTTCGTCTAGTGTGTGAGTCTACCTTTGCTCAAGCATTCAACGACCTCTTCTAGGTCTACATCATTCTCATCATCATCATCAATCCCATTTAGTTCAAGGAAGTCATTAATGGTAGAAATATTGAAATTAACAATCTTGTTACGGACAAAAATCTTACCAAATTGAGGGGAGTCAGGGTCTTGGATTCCAATGACAAGATTAGCATAAAACTCATGCACAGTTGACCCATAGAACCTTCCTAAATTAGTCACAGTCACTTCTAGACCAGAATTTCTAATGCACAACATTATAGGAGTCTTATCAAACTGTTTCAAATCTAGGTTCTTCTTGGGCCAAAAAATCCATAGCAGAAAAAAGTTAAATCTATCAGAAGTAGCATTCGAGTATAAGGACTTGGAGAAAGCTTTACCTCGCACCATTGTATCATTTTCATCCGTGGTTCGACCCTGAGATGAGGAAGTGTGAACAGCAGGGGATGGTCCTCTGTTTTTGTGTGTCCGCTGTGGAAGGAATTTTGGCACTTCTTTCTTAGAGGTCGTGTCTACTATTAAATGCCGTTATTTTGCCTGTGGAGTGGAGGCTTTGGCTGAGGATTTAATTTTTTGGTTTGGGGATGCGGTCGATGGTGAAGGTTCAGTATAGGGTTTTTCAGAGGGCTTCGTTTGAGTGGTGGTTGAGGAGACATTTGCCTATGGTTTGCCCATTCGAGGAGAACTGGGTGGAGGCGGATCTTTATGTGTAGGCGAGGTGGGATCTGAGACTGGTGTAGGTTGTTCATCATTTTGTTCGGCTGAAGGGTGTCCTTGGGGTTCCATTTTAGGGAATAATGGAGGCAGGGTTTCCAAGGGTTCTGGATCGTTAAATGGGACTATCGCCCTGCTTTGTCGTCTTCCGTTCAACTCGTAACCGAAATCTACCATGAGTGTTCTGCGAGGAAGAGAAAAACAAGAGAAAATGCTATGGTTGATGACCAAAGAACTGTTAGTGACAATTTTTCAAAAGAAAAATAAATAAAAGACCAACGCTTCAACTTCCTAAGCGAATGCATGAAGTTCTGGGTAGGCCTACTTCCTTATATTATTACCCCATTTAGCAACCGTCCTGATTAAACTTACACATGAGACCACGTTCAGGAAGTGGTGAAAATGGAAAGTCACGTTTTCTTTTTCCCACGTTCCATTTTCGTATATACTACCATAGGATAGAAATCACCAAAGGTCCTATTCATCTGAAATAATCATATTTTTTCAGGAGAAACATATCGAGAGGCTATTGAATTTTTATTTCTTTTTTTACTTGAAAGGTGTAAATAAAAATATAAACCATCTTTGGGGTTAATCTCTATCAGGCAATTCAGTTTGAAGATATACTAAGAAAAATCCTGATTCCTTCTCTCACGTATATGTTCACTGTTCGATACTAATGTAATTAGATATTTTATTGATCCTTATAACTCCTTTTGTCGATCCCTTGTGTAGTAGCTCGCAAACTACACAATAAAAGACCACATTGGAAAAACCATGTATGACGAGCTCATGACTTTGTAACCCCTACTTTTGTGCGACTCGGAAGTGAACATGAGTAGGTAGCTTTCACAGATCTGTCATTTTCTATGCTTGGTGCTCAATCATACGGCTGACAGCTTACCACAACATCATTTCAAGATTGTAGTTCTTTCCTTATACAAGAGAGAAGTATACATGGATTCAAAGTTCAAAACAAACTAAATTTAAAACCTGTGCGAGATTGCTGTTTGTAAGAGAGTTTAGTAATCAACACCTTCCATTTTTTTTTGTTCAGATAGCACAATAGATCCTTAAAGACTTTCTCAGGGATATGAATTTTTGAGAGTCTAGGGCCTTCATGAAAATATTCGCGAGTTGACTTACGGTGGGAACATTTTCAAGAGTGATGACCCCATCCTCAACCAACTCCCTGATGTAGTGGTGTCTAATGTCTATATGCTTAGTTCAGGAGTGTTGCACGGGATTTTTAGACATACTGATAGCACTCAGATTATCACAAAATAAAGTCATGGAAGTCAAGTTCATACCGTAGTTGCACAGCATGTGCATCATCCATACTAGTTGAGAGCATGAGCTCCCAGCAGCTATGTATAATGCTTCTGTTGTTGATAAAGAAATATTGTTTTGTTTCTTGCTGAGCCATGAGACTAGATTGTTCCCGATGAAGAAACACCCTCCTGATGTGATTTTTCTATCATCCACATCACCTTCCCAATCAGCATCACAATACCCTGCAAGAAAAGGCTTAGAGTCAAAAGAGTATTTTAGTCCATAGTCAGTGGTACCTGCCACATAGCATATGATTCTCTTTACTGCCTTGAGATGTGATTCCTTTGCGTTAGACTGGTATCTAGCACATAATCTCATACTGAAACTTATGTTGGGTCTACTTACAGTGAGGTACAAGAGACTTTCTATCATGCTTCTGTACAAAGTAGGGTTAACGCTTGTTCCACTTTCGTCTTTTGACAATTTGGTATTTGTTCCCATGGGCGTGTATACAATTTTGCACCCTTCAAGTCCAAATTTCTTCACCAAGTTTCTGGCGTATTTTTCTTTATGTATCATGATTCCATTTTTGCTTTGTTTAACCTATAGACTAAGAAAGTAGGATAGTTCACCAACCATGCTCATTCCAAATTCTTGTGGCATTACCTTGACAAAGTCATTAACTTTGTGTTTGGATGTGAATCCAAACACAATGTTATCCACATAAATTTGTTCAATGATAATGTCATTGTTCAACCACTGGATGAACAGGGTCTAGCCTACCCCCTCCCCGTTTGTATCCTTGGGCAACTAGAAATTTTGTTAGTCTCTCATACTAAGCTCTTGGAGCTTGCTTCAGTCTGTACAATACCTTCTTTAGTTTGTAGACATGATTTGGGTAATGTGGATTTTTGAACCCTTTGGGTTGTTCAACATACGCTTCATCTTTTAAGAAACCATTTAAAAATGCACTTTTCACATCCATTTGATAAAGTATAAAGTTCTTAAGACATGCAAAAGAAAGAAGGATTCTTACAGACTCCAATTGTCCAACTGGAGCAAACATTTCTTCGAAGTCAATTCCATCTGCCTGTGTGAATCCCTGGGCCACCAATCAGGCTTTATTTCTGGTGATGTTTCCTTGTTCATCAGTTTTGTTTTTAAAAATTCATTTGGTTCTAATGATGTTCGCACTATCAGGTCATGATACAAGTGCCCATACATCATTTCTAGCAAATTGTTTCAATTCTTCTTGCATGGCCAGGATCCTGTTGTCATCCCTGAGAGCCTTCTTAACATTCTTAGGTTCGATCATAGAGGTATAGCAGGCATGATGGACGAATCCCTCCATCTTCCGGTAATCTGGTTTAGGCTTACAGCGTGTCTTTATTCCTTACTGAGATCTCCAATGATAAGTTCTTTGGGGTGTTCTTTCTAAATTCTGGTGGAAGGTTCACCTTTGTCAGAGTCGTCCCTTACTGTTCTTGATTAGTTTTTGCGATGTCTTCACATTTCAGGTTGCCTGTAAGGCGTATAGCAGATGAACCTTTTTCCTCTAAGTATGTGTCCTGTCTTACCAAGGAGTCATCAAATATAACATTACTACTTCAATAAGTGTTTGAGTTCTTAGATTGAAAACACGAAAGCCTCTACTATTAGTCGAATATCCCAAAAACATACCAGTATCACTTTTGCATCAAATTTACCTAACTATTGTTTACCATTGTATACATAACACTTGCAACCGAATACATGAAAATGACATAGATTCGGAGTTTTGCCTTTCCAGATTTGGTAAGAGGTCATTCCCACTCCTTTCCTCAGGTACACCCTGTTTGAAACATAGCATACAGTGTTTATTGCTTCAACCCACTATTTTTGAGCTACATCCTTGCCAATCATCATGGCCCTAGCCATTTCTTGTAAAGTACGATTTTTTTCTTCTACTACTCTATTTTGTTGTGGTGTTTTAGGCGCTGAAAATTCATGAGCAATACCACGTGAGGTGCAAAATCAGTAAAAGCAGTATTTTCAAATTCCCTTCCATGGTCACTTCGTATTCAAACAATGGAATCCTGTTTTTTGTTTTCAAGTAATCGTATCAATTTTTCAAATTCATCAAATGTTACTGATTTTTGTTGAAGGAATCTTACCCAAGTATATCTTGAGAAATCGTCAACACACACAAAAATATATCTCTTACCTCTAATACTTTCAGTTTGAACTGGTCCCATCAAGTCTATGTGTAATAAGGCCATAATTTGTTTCGTACATATGTCTTGTGGTACCTTGTGTGAGCTTTTTATCTGTTTGCTGAGTTGACAAGGTCCACAGATTCCTTGATTTTTGTTCGGAAGTTTAGGCAGCCCCCGAACACATTGTGACTTTGACAAGACAATGAGGTGGTTGTATCATATGTGTCTTAATTTTTATGTCATACTTCGTTGTCCCTGCATTTGCATTATGACACACATGATTCCTGTCAAGAAGATAACAATTGTTAGTATATCTATTTCCATTAAGTATGCATTGTTCATTCATATCAATAACCATGCATTTGTCATGAGTGTAGTTCACTTGTAGTCATTGATCACGTATTTGACTAATACTCAATAGATTTGCCTTAAGATTTTCAACAAGATATTAGTTAGATATTTGACAATTTAGGTAGGCCATGTATATTAAGAGTTTCTTGTCCAATGACTTGTTCACTCTTACCATCACCGAAAGTCACAGATTCCCCATTTATTGAAATGATATTAGTTAGATATGTTGCATTACCTGTCATGTGACGGAAGCATCCGCTGTTAAAAAACCACGTTCTGGTGTTGTTCGCACCAAGTGAGACTATTGATGATGTAAGACACACGTTGTTCTTAGCAACCCATATTTTTTTAGATGTGACATTCTGTTTCTGACATTTCTTACTTTTATAGTTTTTATGGTGTAGAACTTTTCACAGGAACACCGAATATATTCCAATTAGAGATGTTACCTAATTGGATGTCATGTTTCATTCTGTAGCACTTTGGTCAAATGCGTCAAGGTACTTCACAATAGTGACATATAGGAATGAATTTTTTTGTACATTTGATGTCCTGTTTTCCTAACTCACTTGTAGTATTTGAACCTTCTTGTTCGACCGCTTAGAAGTTGGCTGGTATAAAGGTTGTTGTTCCACATGGTCTTTCTTCAGTGTATCCAATTCCAGCTTTGTTACTTTGTGATCTTCCGTACGCCAAAATCTCATCAAATTTAGCCTTTTCCTTTTTTCAATCCTTGTATAGTTCGCACTGCTTTGTCTAGCTCAGTCCGTAGTTCCGTCATCTCATAATCCTTATCCTACAATTTGGACACAGTTTCTGTTAGTTTATTAGTTAATGATGCACTCACTTGGTGGTTGTTGTGAACAGATTTCTATGCTTTTTCTAGATTGATTTTGAGTGACTCAATTTCCATTTCTTGAAATTGAACATGATGTTCCAGATTTCTCACATTCCTTTGGGATGCAATCAGTTCGTCACTCAATCTTTCATTGATCTCTCTTGTGATTTGCAGTTCATGTTTCACCTGACTTAGTTCTTGATGCTCCATGGCAACAACACCTCTACTTTTATATTCTTTTACTTGATTCTACAGTCTTTGAATAACCTCAATAGCTGCGGTACATCTGGCTATTACGTCCAGGTACATCCTTTCCAGATCCTCTAGAGTTGGATCATCAAAGTCTGGTTCTTCAGTGTTTTTCAGTTTCTCTTCAGTTCGTACAACAGAAGTGAGACATACCAGATCTTTCGATGATGTATATGTAGCAAAGTTACTGGGATATGTTGTTTCTTTTTCGTCAGGTTCTTCTTCTCTTTCTGACTCAGATTCACTCCAAGTGGCTTTCAGTACTTTGTTCTTTCTTAGAAAATTCGGGCATTCAGCTTTATAGTGTCTATATCCTCTGCATTGTCTGCATTGGTCAAAATCTTTTCTATTACCTTTTTTGTAGTTCGGTGTTCTAGTTCCTCATTTTCTAATATTTTCACCAATGTTCGAACTTTTGGTGAACTGCTGCCTCTGGTTATATTTTTTGACGAACTTGCTGTAATTCTTTGTTAGTAGTGCCATTTTGTCAGCAATTTCTGTAACATCATTCTCGATCAGTTCCGTAGTTGACTCCGACTTCAGTGCCATCCCTTTAGATTTTGGTGCATTCATTCTATTATTTATCTCAAAGGTCCTTAGTTCTCCCATCAAGTCATCCAACGACATTGGTGTGACTCTCATGAAAGATTCTAGGACTGTAATTTTTTCTCTGAATCTAGGGGCTAAGGTTCTCATGATTTTCATGATTTAAACATATTCTTTAATTGCGTCCCCAAGAGTGTAGCATTGATTCACTATATCACTGAACCTAGCAAAGTACATTTCAATGTTCTCTTCTTCAGTCATTTGAATTCTGTCGAATAGCATGGCCAATCCCTGCAGTTTTGATTTTCTCACGGATTCATTCCCTTCGAATTATTTTTGTAGTGCATCCCATGCGTCTTTAGCCGTTTGACAATGTATGATCAATTTGTGCCTCATTGCTTCAGCAGATTTTTCATCCTCCGTCCATAGAGTTCTTGGTTTGTCAACAATCTTTGTAATGTCTTTACCATCCTGCATTTTTTGCCATGTCCACTTCGTTTGAATTGCCTCTCCACACCGTTTCGATCTTAAATAGATGATCATCATAGATTTCCAGAATGGATAGTTTTGTCCATCAAGCGATGGTGGTTGTAGTGACGTTCCTTCATATGATCCCATATGTCCGTCCCAGGATCCACCTGTTTAATGGAACCTGCTTTGGTGCCAAATTGTTAGATCAAAATTTGTGCGCGTGTGAATTAGTTTAGCAATAGTTCGAACTGTAATTGAATTTGCGGAAGCTAAAAAAGACCTTTATGATTTATACGAGGAAGAATCCTTCTTACTCTCAAATACTTTTATTAGAAGAACATTTTTTTCCCAAAAATTTTACAAATAGAACGTACACGTATTAGGTTCCCCATAAATACTAGTCTACTTTTGTAACTACTTCTTCTAATACCTTACTTGACCATCTAGTCCCTGAGATGGATTTTGATGCAAACTCCCGTTTGCAATTCGCTGAACTCTCTCGAGTCCAGACAACGGTAGGTCGATGATATTGAATGGTCTCTGCATGGTTCACTGTCAGTTCACTTTTGACTACTTCTTGAGCTATCGTATTCTCCCGAATCTGATAGCTTTTCCACTAGCCTTTTTACAGCTCTCTGCTTGTATAAAGTTAATAGAATGTAACTGAGATAATCTTCTTCTCCTGCCCGTAGTCTTCTTATATTTGCATATCATGAATATCAAGATATTTCCACAATATCAACTTTGATTCTCTATCAAATATCTTCTTTGCAGATCAAATTCTTTCCTTCCATCTTTCCAGCCGTATGAGTTTTCTTTCTTAAATATCTCTTGGTAGTTAATAATTGGAGTATCTTTGAGTATCTCTTGATTTGTTGACTTTCTTTGCTTTCCATATCTTATACTATATCCTGCACATATAGTTAGATATGTTTAGATTTTCGAATAAGTGACAATATCTATACCTTATCAATTTATTTTAGACAAATATACCTTTTTAATTACAAAAATGAAATTGTCTTTCTCCCTCAAGTTTTTCAAATCTGTCATTTCTGAATCTGAGATCCCTCAACCCTTCTTTTCGAATGTAACTGTGATTGTTTTATTATATTTATACATGAATTAATCAGTGAAATGCAAATTTGAGAAAGCAGACAATCATCAATTTTTGGATGAAATTTTTTATTGCAGCCATGATTGTTTTGATATTAAGCAATCATCAATTCTTAGACCAAATTTTTTTATTGTAGACATGTCTGTTTTTGTGCATGAATTGTTTATGAAGATATTAAAATATAAATTTTGCTTTATTTTATTTTATTTAATTAGAAAGATATATTTGTTCAAAATATAATATTTAATGAAAAAATTAAAAATTAAATTTATATGACACATATTTAGAGAATTCGGGCTTACAAAGAGCTGCATCCAAAAATAAATTCTGATCGCATGCAATTTTTTACCTCAACCTCATTCTGTACAGTTTTATAACCAAAAAAATCTATGCTTCACCCAATTATATGCCAAAGAACCTCAATCTTCGGAACAGGTTAATAGAATCAAGCAGCATAATATTAGTATTGAAAAGGGAACGAAATTTTACATATAAACAAAGGGACAATGGACAAATCAAGCCGAGAGAAGGGTGAAGAGGTTCCAGGATCTGGGAAAATCTCACTACTGAATTGTATTGATCTTTCAAGTCCTGATATTCAGTCATCTGTCTCCCTCCTTAAACAGGCACGTGCTCCTCTCCTCCTTCGAGTTCTTCCGTTTAAGCGTGTCGTTATCTGCGTTTTTTTTACATTTATGAATATTCAGATATGTTATTGAAAAAGTACTTTGTAAGAATACTATGGCTTGAAGGTCTAATTATATTTATATCTGTTCATAATCAGTTTGAAGATGAAATTATGTTTGAACTATAAAAATATTGATAACCAACATTTAATCCATAGAGGTGTACTTTATTTTATATTTGTATTTAATTAAGTTATGTATCTCACACTTGGCTAGATATCAACGGAACCTTTCATGGTATTCTTCTCATTTTTTGGTTCTATGACAAGGTTGAGGAAGTGCTGTGCTAACTGAGAAAGGTTTATTGTTTGTAGCTTTCTAGCTGTGCGCAATTAATCTTTACATTTGGTTGCATTCGGGATATTTTTTAATTTTTTTTTTTCCTTTTATCTTTCTTGGTGTGTTTAGTAACAACTTTACTGAAACCTGTGTTTGTGACGTTGTGCTTGCGGACGTTGAATTTTGAAGGATGCTAAAAAACTGCTTGTCTTCTAAATCCTCAACATACACCTTGAAAATAGGCTTGCTTAGATTCTGGGTTCTTCTATGTAATCAACCATGGATTGGATGAGGAATTCATGGATGAAGTTTTCTCTCAAAGTAAAAGATTTTTCAATTTGCCCATGGAGGAAAAGATGAAGCTTTTAAGGAACAAGAAAAATCGAGGCTACACTCCGACTCTTGATGAGTATTTGGATCCTGTCAATCAGAAGCATGGTTTGTGCAGTTTTATATCATCCACTTGATGCAGCTAATGAATTTTGCATTTCCTATGAGTTGATTTTGTTTTTGACATGTTTCAGGGGATTATAAGGAGGGATATTATATAGGTATTGAAGTACATGAAGATCATTCTGATGCACAGAAGCCATTCTATGGTCCGAACATGTGGCCGTCTGAAGGTAATTTATCTGGAGACTATTAGTTATTAGCAAAAGAATGTAGCATACAAAGTCTATCTTGTAACAGGTATTCACATAACCATACTGCTTGTATTTGATATATATGAGTCGAAGTTATTACAAACAAGATACTAGATTCATAAAATATTACTTGAGCGTGCTTTAATTGTTATCTGCACCGATAGAAAGGTACAAAGCTCAAGAAAGCAAAAACCTCGTTCAAGACTGACTTCACAAAAAGGGAAAAAGAGTAAGAAGAAAAAAATCCGCTTGCCCATAGTCCTTGTGTCTTGTGCCTAGGCATGCTTATTGTGCTGAGTTAACATCTATTATTTAAATTAGACAAAGTTTAGCTTATACAAGTTGACTATTTTGAACATGTCTTGATTGAACTTACAAATGTTTTGGATTGCATAAAGATATTTTGCCTGGATGGAGGGAGACAATGGAGAAATATCATCAGAAGGCACTGTAAGTTATCATCTCATCATTTATGAATGACCATTTTTTTTTTTTTTTTTTTTTTTTTTTGCTGAGAGAGAAATATATCCATGCAATTTCAATGCTGTGAACTTTTTCATCAGTTTTATTCTTACATAGTCATCCGGTATAATAAGTTTACTGAAATTATAGAGTTAATATCGGACCGTTAGTTCTATATTTTACAAGCTAGCTCAAAACCTTCTAGCAGACCCTCTCATAAAGCCAACAAGTCAAATATTGTCAAGCTTGAGTTTGGTTCATTTATATTAACAAGCCTCATAAATGAGCTTCTGTCAAGTAGAGCTCCTAATAACCCACAGGAGACTTGATTTGTTTACAGCCCTAGTTTGTTTCAAATCTTTCTTATCCAATTTTGGATATCACAGGGAGGTAGCAAGAAGAGTTTCACAGTTGATAGCCCTTGCACTAGGCCTAAACTTCAACTACTTTGATCAGCCTGAAATGCTTGGAAAACCAATTGCGACCCTGCGGCTGCTGCATTATGAAGGTGAGAATTATCAAATTTCAATCAGAGCTAGTAACATCTCATAATTGATATAATTAGAGTTCTTTAGTGCTTGACTACAATTTAGATCGAACGTCTGAGCCTGCTAGGGGGATTTTTGGAGCTGGTGCACATTCTGATTTTGGTTTAATTACCCTTTTGGCAACAGATGATATCTATGGTCTTCAGGTGTGTTATCACAGTCCTTAATTTCTTGTCTGTTCACCATTTTCCCAAGTTAGAGCTGAAACTTTTCATTATGTGCAGATATGTAAAGACAAGGACGCTAAGCCTCAGATTTGGGAATACGTACGCCCAATAAAAGGGTGCGTCTTTCAAATATATCTTTAAATCTTCCCTGGCAGAATTGCATGCTGCTTTGACTGAAGTTGTCTTTCATCCCTGATTATTAATGCATAACAAGAAGCACGAAGCCTTGTGGGGAAATATTGTTCCCGCAGTATGCTAGTCAAATTGGCTTTAGAGAACTAAGATAATTTTTTAAAATGTTAGCAAGTCTTTAGAAGATATTTGGGGCTGGATCAAATATATAGTTGCTTTTTGGTCATCAAGCCATAGGAAATTTAGAGCTTTTCATGTAATGGATCTAGTTAGAGTTTGGAGTATTGTTTTGTAATTGATGATTGTAATTGAGTGTAAGGAATTTCTCATCCCTGAAATTTCTGCTTTGAACATCAATAAACTTTTGTTTCTTATCCCCCCCCCCCCCCCAAAAAAAAAGAAATATAATAAGAATTATTGCATAATATTAATTATACGGTTGGGAAAGTATATATTTGCATGAAAACTCAATACTAATGCTCAAGCCAATTATTGGTTCAAATATGTTTTCCCCTCTAAATGTAGCTTGTTAGTTTGTTTCAAGCTTAGAGTCTTACACAACAAATTTACTATCAGTGATGTCCTTTTCGCTTCAATTTAGCTTAAGTTGCATTATGAGTAAACATGGATGGCAGAAATTCTGTTGATACTTCTTATGTTGTCAATTCAACATACAAATTATCCCTTCTTACTTAGTTGTAAATATTTCAGGGCATTTATAGTTAATCTTGGTGATATGCTGGAGCGTTGGAGCAATTGCCTTTTCAGGTAGTTATATAACTATCATGTTTTACCAGTATTTACAGTAGGATTTTAATGCAATGATTTATGCCTCACTTTCCCCTTTGTATGAAATGTTGCACTTGTGCCATTGCATTTGACTGCAACATTAATGAAACTTATGAACATTGACAATCTAAATACTCATATACAAATGTAATGTGTTTCTGATATCAATACAGATCTACGCTTCACCGAGTACTGTGTAATGGCCAAGAAAGATATTCTGTAAGACTTCTCAATTCCAGTCCTTTCAGAGGGTTCCTTCTTTTCTTGCAGTATCTGTTTGTTTAATTTAGCAATTCCTTTTCATTTCGTTCAATAAGTCACCAATTATCTGTATAAGCAAGCAAAGGGTTGGAAATATCATGATCCCTTAAACGTGGCTAATTAGTAATTTCAGCATCTATTGTTACCATCATACTAAAAGCTATAGCTAATAGTCGAGTGGCAGCTTTATTTCCTTAGGTGCAGTAGAATACCATTCTTTGATCACCAAGCCTGGAGTAACCTTGGCCCCAGTGTATTTGTTAGAACAATCTTCCTTGATCATCAAGCTTGGCCTCGTATGGATTCAGGATTTTGTCATAAGGTGGTCATTTTTATTTTTATTTTAAAATTCCGTCTTCCAATGTACTGCACAGGTGTTACAAGATTGGAAACACTACAGTGTATAACAATGAACCTTGCATTGAGGACCACCGTTAGATGTCCTTGGAAATTTATATCTAGGGTTTATCCAGATTTCGTGAATTTGGTGTCCAGATTGGGTTGGGCAATACTGTGAGGTTTTGGGAAGACATTTGGTTGGGGGAGCAAACTCTTTGTGATCGATTCCCCTCTCTGTTTCGCATATCACATCTACATTATAAAACCATATCCTCCTTTATTTCCGTGAATTCCATTCTGTCGGATTCATCTTCCATATCTTGGGATTTATACTTTTCACCATCCGCCTTTTCTCTACTAAATCTGTTTGGAAAGTTTCCTTGCCTAAAAGTTTCAGTTATTTTCATGGCTGATTGTATTGGGCAGAGAATTTATTTGTGACATAGTGCAAAAACGTTTTTCAAATGTATTATCCCCCAACTGGTGCGTGCTTTGCAAAAGAGATTCTGAAATCAGGATCATACTTTCCTGCATTGTCCCTTTTCTCTTTCATTATGGAGCAGGGTGTTACTGGAACTGAACTTGTCCTGAGTTGACTCTCAGTCTATTAAGGAATGTTGGGTAGTTTCATTAGTAAAAAAACTAAGGCACTTTTGGGTGTCATTTTACAAGCTTTATGTTGGTCTCTTTGGTTGGAAAGGAATAAGAGTGTTTTTTGAAAAAGTGGAAGATTCTCCAGACAAAGTGTGGGAAAAACTCAAGCATAGGGTTACATGGTACATTTCAGCCCATTAGAGCTTTAGGGGCTTTCATGTATCTGATGTTTTTCAAGACTTTAATATTGTCGTTGTAGATTTTTCTCTCATTTGGGGATTTCTTATCCCTTTGTAATTTTCCTTATTATTAATAAAAATAAGTAAAATTGTTTCTTTATTAAAAAAACAACAACAAAAGAACAGGACTAATATGCATTTTATTGTAAGTAGGGATGAAACATGGGAAGTAGTTCTGTCTGGATCTATTCTTTTGGAAAAAGCTTAGCTATTGAGTATAGATTTTGATCAATGAGCATGTTTCCTCAGTTACTATCCATTCAGATGCAGAGTGAAAAATGTGACCAAGGTTTTTATTCTTCTGCTTGCCACTCCAGTAATAGAATATAGGGCTTGAACCAAAAACTGCCTTGTTTTATGGAATAAAAAGGGCCAAGGTTTTTTGTAGGACAATAAGGACTACATCATGCAATTTCGTATGGTGATAATGTATATACCTGGTTTCTACATCCCTGTATCCTGGGAAGACATAGAAGGGTGATTCTCATTGCTTTTTTGGCAGATAGCGTTTTTTGTTGAGCCTAGTCATGACTGCATGGTTGAATGCCTGCCGACATGCCAATCAGAGAACAACCCTCCAAAGTGAGTATATTGATAATTAATTACACTTGTAATTCTTTACAGGTTGCTAGCAGGTCCATCTCACAGCGAGCAAATTTTGGATTATGTTGCACTTCTAGCCAAGAACGAAAATTGTCTTAAAGAAAAATGCAATTGCTCTAATGGAACATTTGGTGCATTTATAAATTATATGGGACATGATAGCATAGTTTTGCTTTCATATTGGGTGTGCAATATGATGCTTTCGCAGGTACCTTCCAATCAAGTGTGAAGACTACCTTCTTCAGAGGTATAAATATACTCATGCCGACTTGGATTCTTATAAATGATTGAAGAGGATATGCTTATGCACGTGCAGGTGGTGTCAAGCAAAAGCGCCTGATGTTGGAGGTATGAAACTCAGGGAATATAGGCATAGGAAGTTGTCTCTTGTTTATCATAAAATAGGAGCATATCTTGATATCATAAAGTTTATTATGTGTGTGCTTAAAACATTCTGCTTCAAGTTTATTTTACTACGGAGTTCCATTTCATATCAGAGAGTGATGCTTGTCTGATGGAATTATCATTTCTATAGAGAATCTAGGATGAAATCTGAAAGAATGATTGAATGAGTGGATGTAAATGTGTGAAATATGTGTTCATTGATTCGGTGTAACTTTTATCTTTTCACTACGATAAGATGTGATAATAAAGAGAGTATGTTCAGATAATTGTGGTGGAACCAGATGACGTGATTTTTTTGCCCATAAGAACAAAATCAAGATTGGTATGAATTTGATTTTTCATTTTATTTTAAACTATTTTTTCAGGGATTTCAATTTATTTGGAAATTTAACTCAGATTAAAGTGGATTTTAAATTCATTTTGGATCCTTCATTTCAAAACTCTCCATCTTAACACAACCAAGGATTAACTATTTATGGATAATTTCAATTATAACTTTTCGAATACTTCCGACTTTTATATAGAAATAAATAAATGTTCATCAAGTTCGAGTCGCAGCTTCCCAATTGTATACCATTATCATATATATATAGAATTTATTAACATAGAATTTTAATCATTTTATTCAAACAACCTTAACGTTATGACGATATAAGCACCATATTAAAAAAAAAAAAAAAAACCTTACTTACTGTACTACAAATAGTATTTGAACAAAAAAGTGGCATAAATAAAAAAGAAACATATCAAATGTAAGGTGAATTATTTTTAAGGAAATAAATAATGAACAACGTAAATCTAAAGAAATCGACAATGTAAAGTTAATAATAATCATTAACCAATTCATTTCATATTTTATTTACTGTTTTTGTGCAATACATGTGCTTTTATAATTTTTTATATGTTGTTAGACAAGCTAATATAATCACCTATGGTTAAATACGCAAGCTGTCATTTTGTGTACTTAATGCTGATAAGCTCTGCTCATTATGACCTTCATTTCTGCTTAGTAAGACAAGTGTCACAATCTTGAAGTTGTGAAGTACCATGTTTGATTCCTTTATGGATCAGAATAGAGCATTAGAATTCCTTTATGGAAACGGCATGATCAGATCTTAGCCTCCTGGATGTTATCTACTCTTTCTGAAAGCATTTTGGTGTTAATGGTTGGATTAAATTCGTCTAAAGAGATTTGGGACGCCATAGAAGTAAATTTTGTCAGTCAAAGTAAAGCAAATTATCTGCAGTACAAGATGCAACTACATAATTTGGAAATGGGCAGTATGAATATGAGGGATTACCTGAATAAAGTGAAACATTATTGTGATTTGATTATCTCAACTGGAAAAGATTTTGATGAGGATGATCAAATACCTCAAATCTTAGCTGGACTCGGGCCGGAATATGACTCTGTGATGGTTACAATAACCTCCAAAGTAGAACCTTATTTTCTACAAGATGTTCAAGCTTTATTACTCAGTTTTGAATCGAGTCTACACTTCTTTAGTCTTCCTTTTGTTTAATACTGACGGAGATCAACCAAATTTGAACATTGTCACCACAAATGCTCAAAGGAAATTCCAAATTCCAATATCAAAGCAACTCAAGCTTCAGTCCCAATTATGGAAACTCTAATTCAGGATTTGGAAATCAAAGTTACAGTGGTAGGGGCACTTCAGGATTTAGAGGAGGAAGGAGTTTCGGTAGAGGAAATTAAAAACGTCAAGGTGGAAGATTAATATTTCAGTCCTCAAAGCCTCAGTGCCAAGTCTGTCATATCCTTGGACATACAACAAATTGGTGTTGGTACCGTTTTGACCCTAACTTCAGTGGAGGAAACAACACTATCAACTCACAACAGAACAATGTTAATCCTGGGCATAATCAACTAGGAGTTGGAAGAAATCCCAACCTCAATGTTGCACAAATCTCACATTCTTCTGCTAATGCAAAATCCATGATGGAAAATTGGTGGTTCCCTGATTTAGGAACATCACATCATGTGACAAATGACCTAACCAACTTGAGCATCGCAAGTGTAACAGTAAGCTGCATCTTGGTAATGGATCAGGTGAGCAAATTACACACATTAGTAGAACTATTATGCATTCTCCTCATTATTCTAAACCTATTTTTCTTAAAAATTTGTTACATCTTGTGTCACTAAACTTTGCTTATTGTTTCTAAATTTGCTAGAGATAATATAGTGATTTTTTAATTTCATCCATTCTTTTGTCTTGTTAAGGACCAAGTAACACAGGAATTTATACTCCACGGGAAACTTAGAGATGGTCTGTATCAATTCCAGCTCAACCAACACAAGTCAGCCACACCTCATATCCAGTCTCCACTACAACCTTCATCCCAGCCACTTCAAAATCAGCTTCATTCTGTAAATAACCCTTCAGTTTATGCTGCTCAACCAGGAAAGAAAACTGATCTTGCCCTATGGCATCATAGACTAGGCCCCTCTAACTATGATGTAATAGAGAAGATTTTAGGGACTTGTAATCTCAATTTTCAATCAAGGGACTCTTCAATTTTATGTTCATCACGTGTGAGCAAAGTAGATGTTTCCAAAGATATGTTTTGGACACACCCAATTAGTGTGAAGTTGTTGTGATTATTTTTGCGTGTCTTATCGATGGACTTACATACAAGATGAATCACTATAATTACCGTTGTTGGAGATAGTTGGGGCAACTTCAAGCAACATAACATTTTCGATCGCATGTGCCTATATAGAGTGTGAGAAGACGGATAATTATATAAGGGCTTCCGTTGTTCTTAAAGTTTTGATTGATCAAACTATCTTACCCATTGTATTTATAATTGACCCAAGAACTTGCATTGATGAATGTAACTAAGAGAACTTTCCCTTAAAAATGACCAAGTCTCCTAGTTACCGATTATGGGATTTCAATATCATATGAACACAAATAAATATGATAAAGAAAAAATACCTTAAACTTTTATTTATATTTATAAAGAATGTATTTGGAATGTGTCTTTTAGGCTAGCCTAACAGTTGGCTACCAAGACACATATTCCTACAATGCACACAATAGTGCTCCATCATCCATACTTATCGCTGAGGAATGTTTCCTGTCATCCATGCCTGTCCAAAGAATGTGTTTCTTATGTTTAATCTAGTTGTGGTGTTATTTTTTATTCTATTAAATAGCAGGACAAATTGGAACATTTAAGACAAGAAATGATGACTAGGTTAGCTAGAGAAGGCCTTCCAGGACATCTCACTAATGTCAAAATAGGAATTGAATAACCATAGAGGTCAACCTTCCTATATGTGAACCTTGTCTGGCGGGAAAAGCCTATGACAAATCTTTTGGAAAGGCAAAGTGGGTTGCTCATCCTCTAGAGTTAGTCCAGTCAAATATGTGCAGACCCCTGAATGTGAGGTTAGGACATGGTGCATTCTATTTTCTTACTTCCATTAATGATTATTCATGCTACGGGTCAGTATATCTCTTATCTCATTGATCTGAAGCACTTAATTATTTTAAGTGGTTCTTAGCCAAGGTTGAGAACAAAAAATATAGGAACCTCAAGATTGAGAGTACTAACAAAGTGCGAGAATACTTCTCTGATGAATGTAGACAAATGTGTGCGGAAAACAGAATCATAAATTTATACACTTGGCAACAAAATGGTGTTACAGAGAGAAGGAACTTGATTGTTTCAACTGGTTCTTAGAGGTTGAGAACCAAAATGAGATGAACCTCGAAGTTCTGCGTACTGACATAGGGTGAGAATACTTGTCTGATGAACTTAGAAAAATGTGTGAGGAAAAGAGAATCATAAGATAATTTACAATTTATAAGCTCCGCAACAAAATGGTGTTATAGAGAGGAGGAATCACACACTTCTGGAAATGGCCAGATCATTGATGGCGCAAACAAATTTTCCCATATCATTTTAGGGAAATGCAATTTTGACTGTTGCCTACATACTTAATTGTGTGTCTTCTAAGTCCATTCCTTTAACACCATATGAATTATGGCATAAGGTTTGCACCCTCAGGGATTATAAAAATATGTTCACAATGTTTCTCATAAGCATGAAAGCTTGGCCCAAGAGCAATCAAACATACTTTTAGATGATATTGTGATCACTCAAAGGGTTAAAGTAATGTATGGTGAGCACTCTAGTGGAGAAATAACAGAAATTGAGTGCTGAAATGAAAATTTTTTAGTCGAGAATTTTCTAACCATTGAAAAAGTCAAAGAAGATCTTGAACTTTATGAGTTACAATGTAAATAAGGAACGTCTTTAACTAACATAACCAATTATTAATCACAGTCTTTACACAATAAATACTCCTACTAGACCCAAAACATTTACATTGACTGCAAAGCTCTTTAGAAAATTCAAAATCATTTATGAAGGGCCAGAATGAAATTGTTCTACACATGAAAGAAAAAACAAACATAAAAAACAAAACTCTGCAAATTTCAGTAAGCCAATATCAGATCTGACCTGAACCTGGACAAGAAAGGCAATGGCCCAAAGCCCACTATTTTGTGGCCCAAAATTCTTGAACACCCTATAGTATATGTATAGCCCAAAATTAAAATAGCCCACTAAATAAAGTCCACCATTCACAACCTATCTAAACTAATTTAAGCATTTACACCCAAACAACAGTCTACCCAACACAAACCCATCTACATTAAATAAAATATTACCCAAGCTCGCAAGCCCAACCCCTCCCAATGGGAAAAACCAAGTCTCATTGGTAAGTACCCAAATCCCTTTACACCCCAACCCCACCCTCAGGATCTCAATTCCTCATTTTGTCTCATCATTGTCATGAATTCATGTTCCGGTGAGGCAGACTAACAGTGAGCCAGTGACTCGACGAATTGGCGCTAATAAACATAGGATTTACATGCAATTTGTGGTTATTATGCATAGTTTTTAGGCAATTACATGTATCTAAGTGATGATTTTATAATGATTCTATTATATTTTGTTACATCAAGTGTTTGTTGATTTTTTTGACAGAAAAATGGACAGTTAAGGTTGCGTAGACCACGCCAAAAGTCACACAAACCATGCACATAAATCGAGAACAAACCCAGGAGGCACGACCTAGGAGATTGTTTCTAACCATACAAGGACTTCTTAGCAAACATATGTGATCAGGTTTTTGAGGACCAATAAAACCATCAGGTTGACTCATGTAAATTCTTTTTGTCAAGTTCACCAGACAAGAATGCGGTTCTAACATCAAATTATTTTAATTCCCAATTAAAATGAGCAACTAATGCAAGCATTATGTGCATAGTGACAAATATAAGAACAGAAGCAAAGATTTATGTATAATCTATCCCCTCCCTTTTGAGTAAAACCTTTCGCTACAAGTCTAGCTTTAAACCTAACTTTGTTGTCTTCCTCTTTTACCTTATAAAGACATTTGCATGCAACAACTGAACAAGTATTAGGCTTAGGTACTATATAACAAGTTTGATTAACATGCAGAGAATTCATTTCATCATTCATAGCATTTAACCAATCGATAGAGTTTCTAAAGCTTATAGCTTCCTTATAGAACATTGGTTCACATTCAGTAGGGGTTACATATACATTCAAAGCATACATATTCATGTGATAATCATTAAATCTAGATGGCTGCTTAATATTTCTTCTAGGTCTATCCTTAACAAGTTGATAGTCATCATTTTCAATATTTTCAACATCACTTAAATTATCAGTATTATCATGCAAGCTTTCAAAATCAGAATCAGGTAAAATAGGAAAATTAGGTGTATGCTCCACCTCAGTTGGAGTCATATTAGGAGCAAGAGTATGCATAGAAACAAGCAAGCAAGGGAATTTCAGTTTCATTGAAAATGACGTCCCTACTAATAGTTACTTTACACCTTCAGGATAACCAAGGAAAGCACATTTTTTAGACCTTGGTTCTAATTTGTCAAGTTTTTTATGCACAAAGGCAGCATAGCCAAAGATTCTCAGGTTTGAAAAAATACACTTTTACAAATTTTAGATATTTTCCATTCAAAGGTACAGATGGGGACCTATTAATCAGATAGGCAGTAGTAATAAGTGCTTCACCCCAAAACTTCTTAGACAGTCTAAAGTAACCAATATGTTTCTTACTTTCTCAAGCAAGGTTCTATTCATCCATTCTGCTGCCATTTTGTTGTGGTGTGTAAGGAGCGATTCAGTGTCTTTGAATGCCAGACTCAACACATAGATTATCAAGCAAATTATTATAGAACTCAAGTCCATTATCAATTCTTAATTTCTTGATTTTCTTACCATTGGTTTTGAATAAAGATTTCCAATTTTTAAAGGTTTCAAAAACATTAGATTTATTCTTTAATAGCAAAACCCAAACTTTGCGGGAAAAATGATCAATAATTGACATAAACCATTTTTACGGCCATGTGTGGGGGTACTAGCATGTTCTCACACATTGGCATGCAAAAATCAAGTATGCCAGTGCTTTTACAGATTAGGGGCAGGGGAAGTAAGAAATTTTATCCTATGTTGCTTACCTTTACCACAAAATTCAAAAAAATGCATGCAGGAAAGCTTATCACTACCAAATGATCTTACTTTATGCAACAGCTCAAGACCCTTACTGCTCATGTGTCCAAGTCTACAATGCCATTGTGCAGTTTTATCTTCCTTAACTAGATTAGCATGAAAGATAGGTTTAGTAAAGCACATATAGAGGTTATTATATTTTTTTAGCTTCATGATAGACATATCACTCTTTCCCCATTTTTCCTCATAACCCTCATCTTCTAATGCATCATAGGATATGAGATTACTACTTAAAGCAATCTCATATCTAACATTTTTCAGGTTAAGAGAAAAAACGAATTTACACACAAGTGAAATATCACCTATGCCTAAGATTGGGCATTTTTTATCGTTAGCCATGTATACAAAACCTCTAGATGTTTCTTTAAAAGATCAAAAAATGATTTTTAAAATCTGTCAAGTGAAAAGTGCAGCCAAAATCAATAAGTCATTCATTTTCACATAAGAAAGAAGAATGAACAGAGTTAGCCACAGAAGTTTCACATAAATTAGTCACCATAAAGACATCTTCATGCATTTCGGATAGGATATATGTTATCTATATTTATTTATATTATATCCCTTGTTTTTGGTATATATTCATACTTAGTTCTTGGATTTTGATTAAAGATTGTGATTTGTAGGGCAATTGAATGGATTGATGCATCTTGGGCATAAAACAACAAGAAAGCAATATATAAAACAACAGATTACAGCAAAATATTGTACATAATCCTACCCGATTCGACCAGTATCTAACAGAAAGCAAACCAAAGGCTACCCGATACAATTGGTATCTAACAACAAGAAAAAGAATAGGGTTACCATATCAAGGTATATGGAAAAAACCTCAGAAAATTGACCTCTGTTTGAGAATTGGCGCGCATCGGACAAAGGCACGACGGGCGAGCGATGAAGAGCAGATAGCCCACTAGCCTCTGTTCAAGAACTGATGGTTAGATCTACCATCACCAACATGAACTCTAGAGTATAGTAAAAAATGATAGAGGAGCAGTCGTCGCACAAGGGTGACGAAAAAAGGCGTTGCTAAGTCGCGCACGTGACAACGACAATAGTAAGAGAACACTATGGTGCAACTGTAGCTCTGATACCACTGTTGGGTATCACGACTGTTGTTTACAATAGTTAGGGCTCAAAGATGCCTAGGCTCACCCCGATTCTGATCACAAAAGACAATCGAATTGAATGGAGGTCACACAAGACCTTCTTCCCCACAACGTACCCAAAACCTCTCCTCGTAGCACTTCACACTTACTTATTTACCCTCTCGTAAGCCTAAATCCTATACATGGTAAATCCCACACAAGAGATGACACACTCAGTATAGAAGAGGAAGAAAGTGGAAGGAAAGCTTGGAAAGAAATGCAAGACTGTAATGCTCCTTCATCAGAGCGAACATGATCACGCATATAAGATAGGAAGTCACCGAAGAACCCTGAAGGGTCACTTAGGTTTGACTCCATCAATGAAGGAAAAGATTGCCTTGGGAAACAAATGATGCTCTTATAGAAGAGACGTTGAGAGAAAGAGACGAGAAGGGAGGAGGTTGCGCAGGAGGAAATGAGGAACTGAAGTAGGGATCATTAAGGGAAATAGGCTAGAGCACAAAGTTATGTCGAGAGGGCTAAGCCCATTGGCCTTTAGCCTGGGCCCGAATAAATGAGCCACATTCATTTGGGCCAATACCCACAAAAAATAACAGCAGCTGCAAACAAGTTTTAATATCACACAAGTTTCCAAAGATGAAATAGAAAAAAACTCGAGTCTAGAATTACTAATTCATTATTTAGAAATTTTAGCACATAATCATTAAACAACTACTCAAAAAACCAGATGTATGAGATACACCATAACAATGCCATATGTAAAACCAAGTTCAAATTTCCTCCACCTCTACCTTAGATTGCCCCAAAGAGCAAAATACTAACAACATATGCAAGCTTAGGTTTAGCACAAACCATAGCCTACATCAAGCTTTCTACTACAATGGTTATGAGAATTGAATGAATTTTATTATCTACCAAAGGCAAATATATACACAAGTACAAAGTCTTAGGGGACAAGACTCAAAGAATTAAATACAAGAATAAATAGGTATTCTAAATATTATTTTCTTAATAAATGGATATTCTAAATATTTTTCTCCTAATACATGGATATTCTAAATATTTCTTCCTAATAGGCCTCCTCAAGATGGTGGACCATCAACACCAATCTTGACCATTAAAATACGAAGGTGTTGCCCTGAAAGTGACTTTGTGAGTGCATCGACAAGTTGATCAGCAGAAGAAACAAGAATAACACAAAGTAGATTATTCTGAACAAGATCAAGAACGAAGTGGTAATAAATTATGATATGCTTCATCCGAGAATGGAAATTTAAATTAGCACAAAGATAGATGGCACCGATAATGTCATTATAGATCACCGGCATTGGAATAGTCAAGATTTGCATCTCAGAGAGAAGAGAAGAAACGCACTGAACTTCAGCAATAGCAGAGGCAATGGCGCGATACTCAACTTATGTTGAGCAGTGAGCAACAGACCGTTGCTTCTTGAAACTCCAAGAGATTGGGTTCAGACCCAAGAAAAGAACATAAGCATATGTCGAGGTCCGATCATCATAGTTGTCTCTCCAATCAGCATCACAAAAACAATGCAAGTTGAGAGAGAGATGGCGACAAAGGGTAAGCCCACGATCATGTGTACCATTTAAATATTGAAGAAGATGTTTGGCCGCAGTCTAATGAATGTCTGATGGAAAGTGCATGACCTAGGAGAGCTTATTGACAACAAAAACAGTATATGGATGAGTCAGTAGTAGATACTACAAGGCCCCCATGACATGAAGGTAGATCAGACAATTGGCTGGTGGTGCAGAGTCATGAGCCAAGAGAAAAGTACCAACGACAAAGAGAGTGGAGACCGGCTTGCAGTCGAGCATTCGATGATAATTTAAGAGATCAATGATGTACTTCCTCTACGATAGAAAATAAGAGTCACCATGCATGAATGCTTCAACACCCAAAACGTAGGACAAATTGCTGAGATCCTTGATAGAGAATCAAGCCCCCAAGATCGAAATCACACGCGAGACAAAAGTAGAGACTGCCAGTAACAACTAGATCATCAACATAAACGAGGCAATATGCTGTGATACCATCCCGAGAATATACAAAGAGGGAGATGTTGGACTTGGTAACCTGAAAGCCAAAATCAATTAGAAAACCACAAAGAGTTACGTACCAAGCGTGGGATGCTTGCTTGGTCCCATAGACTGGTTTCTTCAATTGACATATATGAGATGGGTAATTCGGATCAACAAAACTAGGTGGTTGAGACATAAAAACCTCTTTAACAAGATGCCCCTAGAGAAAGGCATTATTGACATCAAGTCGATGAAGAGGCCAACCACAGGAGACAGCCAAACTTAAAATAAATAGAATAGTTGCTGGATTAACCATAAGACTAAATATATCAAAGAAATCTACACGAGGGTATTGATGAAACCCTTTAGCCACAGTTGAGCCTTATATTTCTCCACAGAACCATTGGGATGACACTTAATTCGAAACACCCACTTGTAACCTACCATATTACGACCAGAAGTAGTAGGAACAAGGTCCCAAGTGCTATTCTGAAGTAAAGTATCAAGTATGTCGGACATAGCAGACCATAATGGGCATTAGGAAGAGCTTGAGTCACATATGTAGGTTCAACATCTGCAAAAGAAGTGAAGGATATTAAACAATATTTGTTGTTAGGTTTCCAATATTGTTTTTACCACAAGTCTGCATGGGGTGAGTGTTGGTTGGAGGCGTGGGTGCTGATAGTGCAACAGGGGGGTCTAGCAGCTATTGTGGGACAACAAGAGGCTCCAGAGGAGGCAAAGGTGGCAACTTAAGAAGAGATGGAGACCTATGTTCCATGTGAGAAAAATCAGGTGGTTTTGAGGCAAACAAAAAGATAGACACAAGAAACTCAACGTGATGAGAGTGAAAAAGTTTAGAAGTAGAGGGATCGTAGCAGACATATGTACTTTATGATAAAGAGTAACCAAGGAAGACACAAGGACAAGATCGGGGTTCAAGTTTGAGTTTGTTGTAGGGTCATAACCAGGGGTAGCACTGACATCTAAAGACTCGTAGTTTTGATAAATTAGGGGGTTTGCCAAATAATTTTTAGAAAGAGGAAAGGTTGGAGAGATTCATTTTGGACATTCTATTTATAACATATGTTGTTGTAGCAAAGGCGAATGGCCAAAATGAGAATGGTATAGAGGTTTGGTGAAGGAGCTTAAGGCCAGTCTCAACAATATAATGATGACAACATTCATAATAACTGTTATGCTTCGAGTTTGAGAGCGAGTGGTGAGATAGGTGATGTCATGGAAGGAGAGAAAAGGGCGAAGCACAATATATTCAAGTGAGAGTCGGTTGATTACAATATTTTTCGACCAGGGATTTGAAGTGAATAAAAATACATCACGAACCTTAGATTTGTGGTGTAAGGGGTAAAACCAAATATATTTTGTAAAATGGTCAATGAATATAACATAATGCTTATCTCATGTGGTGGAAACAATAGGAGAAGTCCAAACATTAGAAAACAATAATTGAAAATTCAAAATTTATGTGGGGGACAACTGAATACCATGAGAAACTACTAAATGACTTAGAACTTTACTTGATGGATGACATAACCAAGAATGCCACAACGAAACACTTGACTTAGAAACAGAAAGACATGAGAGGGCCAGATGCAGATGCCATTTTTATGTAGGCCATGAAGTAGACATGCCCCGTTTGACAGTCCTTCACCTAAAAATCAACCATAGAAAAAATAATATCAACATCATTATGTAGACACAATTGGGAGATAAAAATCAAGTTCTTCAAGGTAGGTACACATAAAGCATTGATGAAAAGTAACAAATTAACAGCAGATAATCTAAGATGACCAGTGTGAGAAATGTGTAAACCATTACCATTACATATGACCAGAGCATCAACTCCAGCATAAGGGGAATGAAGCGAAAAGTTGGCAAGATCATGGTCACATGATGGGATGCCCCCAAATCCAACATCCACTTGTCTGGAGAGGGAGAGTAGTTGGCCATATGCACGGCTGGAGAAGTATATGCTAGACGTATATTAGAAGCTTATGGGGGCTGTCATGGAATGGATTGAAACGACGGGCATCAATTGGTAGTGTAGCATATTTCACAACATAATTGACACTTGCCAAGATAAATTTTGTGGCCACCAGGGGAGGCGTTGCCGTTGGGTGTGATTGAGAGAAAGTGGAAGTGGGGCATGGTGGGTTGTACGGTGCTGGGAATGAAAATTAGTAGGTGCGAAGGCAAAACCGGAGGATGATCAACCAGAGGTGTTAACGTAGAATGAAGTGGTTGGCATGGGAAGCTGCTTGGCATGGACATCTGTTTGGTAGATGTTTGTAATTGAATATGAGCTTCACAATTGAGAAGTTTTTCGTGGAGCTCATCAAGCGAGATTGGATTTTCTCAAACTTGGATCACGTTTGATAATTCACGATAATTATCATCAAGGCCATTCAGTATGTGAAGGGCAAAGTCGTCGGAGTCTGTAGTTATGCCCATGAGGGCAAGTTCGTCAATAGTCGATTTGACAACCTATATAAATTTTGTGATGGATGTGCCTTTTTTAGGGTTTGAAGGCAGTTCTTGAGGATGCTAATATGGCTGCGAGTTGCCCGCCAAAATTTTTTTTGCATCCGCCCAAGTCTTGGAGGAAGCAATGAAAGGAATCATATTTGGCGAAGGAGTGCCAATAATACCACTCAAGATTAGTTTATCTTGACGGACCCAGAAAGCAAAAACTGGATTAGTTGTGGTGGTATCATAGGAGACGATGGTTTCGGCTGGGCATGATGTAGAGCCATCAATAAAACCAAGAAGGTTATACCCAATTAATAAGTTCTCAAACTAGAATCTCCATGTGGTATAGTTGTTGGTGGTAAGTTTCAGTGGCTCTTGAACAACGATGTTAAGGACGATGGGAGACGCAATAACGATGGGGTGGCAGTTGCCATTGAGAAAGGCTTTGAGTGGGGTGGGAGATGGGGTTAGCTTTTGGATCATTATAAAGAGAGACTAAATCTCTTAAGGCTTGATATCTTATAATGGTTATAAGAATTGAATGAATTATATTATGCACCAAAGGTAAATATATATACAAGTACAAAGTTTTGGAGGACAAGACTCAAAGAATTAAATACAAAATATTCAAAGAATAAATAAATATTCTAAATATTTATTTCCTAATAGATAGATATTCTAAATATTTCTTTCCTAATAAGTAGATATTCTACATAATTTTCTCCTAATAGATGGATCTGAATATTTTTTTCCTAATAGATGGATATTCTAAATATGTCTTCTTAATACCTACTACACCAGTATAGGGAACTTTTGACATGTACTACTTCCCTTCAGTGACAAGCAATTTTTTTTTTTCTGATTAATGTCCCTATAGATCTCCATTCCCAGGATCTTCTTTGCAACACCCAAATCTTTCATCTCAAACTCAACACTTAGGAGACGCTTCTTAATCTTTTGAATATCCAACTTATTCTCAGCAGCTATAAACATATCATCTACAAAAAAGGCCAGATAAACGTATGAATCATTTGGAAACTTGTTTTGATACACACAACTAACATAGGGATCCTGTTGTAGCCAATCTCTATCATAAAGCCATAAAGTCTCTTGTACCGTTTCCTAGGAGCCTGCTTTAATCCATACAAAGATTTCTTCAACTTGCCCACATAGTCCTCTTTCCCAGGAACTTGGAATCCATCTGGATGAGTCATATAAATATCTTCCACCAACTCTCCATATAGGAAATGTGTCTTCACATTTACTTGTTCGAGCTCTAGATTCTAAAATGCAACCATTGCTAGAAGTACCCTGATAGAAGTGTGCCTGGCCACTAGTGAGAAAATCTCATTGTAGTCCTCCCTCCTTATGATGGAACCCTTTTACAACTACCCATGCCTTATACTTCATACCCTCAGCAAGTGACATTCCTTCCTTCTTATTGAAGATTCATTTGGAAGTGATGACCTTTCGCCCTATAGGTTGTTGTACAAGATCCTGAGTTTTATTCTTATTAAGTGACTCCATTTCGTCTCCCGTTGCAGCAAGTTATAAGACAAAATCAATACATGTAATTGCTTCTCTATAGAAGGATGGCTCATAGGAATTAACCTTCTTGGCAACCTGTAGTGCAGGCTACCATATCATCATATCCATACATGTTGGGAGGCTTACCAAAGTTTGACCTTATAGATCGACCTCAAGCCAAACTCCACTGATGAACTGGCAATGATGCTGAAGGTTCTGGCAATGTAGTTTTGAATGTAAGTGTTGATCTTCTTCTTCCTAATGTGGTTCATCACTCTCATCTTAAGTGATTTGCTACTCCTCATGTTTCTCAATACTAATATTTTGACAATAGATCCTATAGGTTGTTGTACAAGATCCTAAGTCTTATTCTTATTAAGTGACTCCATTTCGTCTCCCGTTGCAGCAAGTTATAAGACAAAATCAATACATGTAATTGCTTCTCTATAGAACTATGGCTCATAGGAATTAACCTTCTTGGCAACCTGTAGTGCAGGCTACCATATCATCATATCCATACATGTTGGGAGGCTTACCAAAGTTTGACCTTATAGATCGACCTCAAGCCAAACTCCACTGATGAACTGGAAATGATGCTGAAGGTTCTGGCTATGTAGTTTTGAATGTAAGTGTTGATCTTCTTCTTCCTAATGTGGTTCATCACTCTCATCTTAAGTGATTTGCTACTCCTCATGTTTCTCAATACTAATATTTTGACAATAGACTTTACAGTGGGGTTAAACATAGAGTTCTCACCATATACAATATTTTTATTAAGTATAACTTTGTTCTCGGATGAAAACCAGATTCTATACCCATTAACCCTAGCCCCGTAGCCTACAAATACACCCTTTTGCGCTCTTGGCTCTAATTTACCCTCACTCATATGATAATAAATAGTACAATCAAAACTTCTCAACTTGGAGTAATCAATAGACTTACTAGACTATAGCTCATAAGGTGCTTTTAAATTGATACATGTGTGAGGTCTACGGTTGATCAAGTAACATGTTCTATTGACGTTTCTGCCCAGAACCTTCTGGTTAACTAGCATAGAGCATGCATCTAGATGTCTCCAGAAGTGTTTGAATCATACGTTCCGCTACACCATTCTGTTGTGATGGATCCATAACTGTAAGATGCCTAACAATCCCTTCATTCTTGCAAAATTAAAATCAGTTTAACAAAATTCCATATCATTATCAATTTGCAACCTTTTGATATTCTTCCCAGTTTGATTCTCCACTAATACCTTCCATTGCTTAAAATTTTTGAAGGCTTCATTTTTATGCTTCATCATGAATATCCAAGTCATTCTTGAATAGTCATCAATCATAGATGCAAAATACATGTTACCTCCTAAGGATTCAACACGGGAAGGACCCCAACAATCAAAATGGACATAATCAAGAGCATCTTTTGTTCTACAAGTTGTTTTAGGAAACTTGGTGCGACGAAATTTTCCTCAAACAAAATGCTCACAAAACCCAAGATCCTTGACTTTGTAGCCTGCAAGAAGACCTTCTTTTGACAGAATTCGCATCCCCCTTTCTCTCATTTGACCAAGACTCATATCTCATATTTTATTCATATTCTCCTCGTAAACATCCGATGATACAACAACAGCAAAACCAAGCAACATAAAACCTTGCAGCAAATATAAAGTACCCCACTTAACACCTTTCAGCACTACACTAGAACCCTTGCAGACATATAACACTCCATCTTTACATTTGAAACTGAATCCCAAGTTGTTTAGAAGATTTAATGAAATCAGATTATTTATCATGTGTGGAACATGCCAAACAGCTTTCAATGTGGAAAATTTACCATCATGAGTTCATATTTTAATCAAGCCTATACCAATCGCCTTGTAGACAACATTGTTTGTCATAGAAATATCACCTCCATCTATGTGCTCATATGTTGTAAAACACTCTATGTGCGGACATATATGGTAAACTGCCCCTAAAATCAACAATCAATACATCGTTTTAATGTGTTTGTTCATCATAACAAAACTAATATCATCTTCAAAATTGGTGTTTTCTTAAGCTACAGCAATATAACCAGATTTATCTTCTTACTTCTTCCTTAGACAATCATTTTTCAATGTTCTATCTCTTTACAATAGTTACAGACATCACGAGGTTTAGGACCCTTAGAAATTGACTTCTTGAGTATCTTCTTCCCAAGTTCTGTAGTCTCTTACCTCCTGTGACTACTAGCCCAACAGTCTAATTATATGTACCTACATTAGTCACTTTAAGGCACAACTCTACAGTATAGAGAGATGATCTAACCTCCTCCAAAGTAACAACATATTTCCCAACATAGAGTTGAGATGGACTGTGAAGGGAATTGCATATGTTGTACATCGGCCACATCTCAATTATCAATTATCAATTGAATGAATATGAAGACATTGAAGGGTATTTTAGTCCTTTTAATCTTACTAAAATAGAAACAATATTGTAATTTCACAGCTAGGGTGCGTGGACAACAAATATTTTATCTTAGGCGAAATTGGGGATTTCATGCTTACTTTAATAACACGCAAGAGGTCTAATAAATTTTTAAAAAATGAAAGAATTTTACACATAATTTCCAAAACACGCAGGGTTTTGGTGCAATTTAACCATGAAACTAATGAAATATTTTTGGAATGAAGAACTTCAATTTGAAAACACTTCGTACCCCCAATTATTTCAACCTAGATCCCACAAAACCTACAAAAAGAAACTGCAACAATAAAAAGACTAAAGTTCATGGGAAGAAATTCCTCAAACAAAAATTCCAAACCCAAATATAACAAATATATACTAAAAAAAGTACAAAAGTTTAATGAAAACTTAGTCAAAACTGTAATCATATGAGAGAGAGCAACGAACGATGAATAGTGAAAGTATAGTAGAAGACAATGGTAGACCAGCGGACAACGAACGATAGTTGTAGATAAGTGGAGGCAGGTGCACATGGGAAAAACATGTTTGTAGTGTGTATGTGTTTGAGAGAGAGAGAGAGGTGATGAATGAGGTTGAACATTAAATATGGACTTTAAGGTTAAACACAAACATAATGTTATTAATTACTAACAGAACATTATACCAATAGTAAATACTGATGGATTCATTATGTCATTAAATTTCTTATTGTAGTAGGTATTTTTTCATCCTCATGGTTTATTGACGTAAATTCTGACAATAAATATTAATGGATTTATTCTATCACTAAATACCAATAGAACTATTCCATCACTAATTTCTTATCTTAACAGGTATATTTTGATGTTTCTCATTTACAAAATAAATTTTTTTTAAGTGGTAATACAAACATAGAGACGACATACTGTTGGCAATTGGTGATGGATACCTCCTGTTGAAAATTACCATCACAAAAATTATCACTATAACTAGTGATGGTTACCAAATGAATATCCTCCATCACTATTGCCCATCACTATTCTATCGTAATCTAGTGGAAAAAGTTTATTTTGGTTAAAAACATTTGTTAAACAAGTTATGTCGGTAATGCATCGGTAATTGGTAGGTAAATAGCGATGAAACAATTTTTTCAGTATATCCCATCATTAATTTGTGATTTTTTTTGCAGTGATATTTTGGTGAGCCTCAAGAATATGAGGAACATGTGTATGTGCATCAATAAAATGAGGCATTTGTTGATGAGCCTAAAGAACATAATGCATATGTTGATGACTCGCAAGAACAAGATGTAAAATATGGTGCAAGACAGGAGAGAAATGATGAGGTCCTTAGGGGCCCATTTTCGAGTGGTCCTCTTGATATGTCCTTACTATGGAGCTTTAAGCACATGTAGTTGTCAAGGTTTGGAATAGTATTGAGAGAGGAATTTTAAAGTGTCCCTACCATACTTCTAAGCTTCTCATATAGGCATATCCCGAAGATTAGTAAACATGAGTTTGAAGGACATATGTAAAATGATCCGATCTCACATTTGAGATCAATTTCGTACAACACTCCCAACTGAAAACTTTATTTATACATTTGGAGAGCAATGGCAATTGAAGACCAACATGTTCCATTTACCATTTTGTGAGATGACGATCACTTTAGAAGATGTGTCGTGCCTACTTGGTCAACCAGTGATTAGGGTAGCTAGAACAAGTTGAATACGAGATTGTAGAGTTATTGCCTGAGCTAATTCATCGATTGTTGGGTATGACGGGTAGGGAGCCTGCGACGGCAATTAATGATAAGAGAGGTCAATCAATGAAACAGGATTGGCTACATAACACCTTCTTGGACAAATGCCATATTTCTAATAGAGTAATTTTAAAAAAAGGCAATGAGAGAAATTGCATTAAAGCCAGTGAGAGCATACATACTCTATATTCTCGGGTGCACAATATATTCTGACAAAGTGGTTGAAATTTCAGCTAGTTATTTGAAGCTACTAGGGGATACCCGTGTTGTTTGATAATATGCATGGGGTGTTACAACTCGTACATATCTTTAAATGCAACTTGGATCTGCATCAAGGAAGGTGTGAGGCAAATAGTTAGGTGTCTCACATTATTAGAGATTAGTCATTGTTTGAAAATCATTTTTATCATTATTTTGTAGTTTCTAATGTGAGATCCTTATGAATCTCAAGATCTCCAAGCTTAATGTGATGACTAGGATGAGATATATAATTTCCAAGCATATATATACATAAAAGATGTTGTGAATTGATGACAACTTAAGAGTTAGGACTAATCGCTATGCTACAGTCTCAATCTTTTCTAAAATTTCAAAAAATTTGATGAATCTTGATTTCTATTTCCCCCTTTGTTTTAAGCGTATCAATCTATTTATAGGTGTTATCTTCAAAAACACCTTTTCCCTTAATTCAACTATCATTCTTTCTTCCTCATATTTTTTATTTTATACCTCCTACCTATTAATTTGTCATATTTTATATATAAAATCAGTTATGTATATTATAAAATAAAATAATGATATAACCCCTATGAATTCTGGTCTTTTTCCTATATGTAATGACTAGAATGGAAATAGGATACAAGGTATAGATATACACATTTATATTTATCTATATATTCAAGTAAGGAGATCAATATTTTACAAATGGTCATGTCCAATATTGATTGTGCAATTTCATAATATTCATCCTTTCTTGTTGCATGGTATTAGAGTATCCGTAGGGTTTGAAAGATAGTTCTGAACACTGATATGCTCTTCAGACTGATTCAATAACGTTAGATTTTATACATATTATATGTCCTATAATTATTTATTAATTTTTTTTTTTTTGGCAAGGTCACTCTATCACGATAGCATAAAAAAGACTTTACAAGCTTGCGGCACTTCAGAAGAAGGTCTTGGAATACGCACTATCTTGTAAGGCTACAATCTCTCTCTTACGCATGTCCTAATTCTTTTTAGTCCCTATTTTTTACTTCTCTCTTTGAATGTTGTAAAAAATATTAACTATTATAAAATAGTCCCATCAGTCGAGAGAATTGTGTACATCACATGTTCAATACTATTTTTAGTTATTGCAGCTATAGTTTCCTAGCAAATTTTGTAATGGACATACAGTGGATGTTAATGGATAGACTATCAGATGAATACAAAGCTGGAGTATAGTCTTTCATGCATTTTGCAATGCAAAATTCAGATGATATCAATTCAATGTCCTATCCATGTTCAGTTTGTGGTAATATTAGAAAATGGAAAGTTGTTATTGTTAGGTTGCATTTGTTATCAAAAGGGTTTGATAGAACATATCATACGTGGATATGGCATGGAGAAATATCTAAGTTTGGTAGCTCAGTGAATGTCAGTGATCAGGTCGGGAAAGGTGAACATAATTCTTTTGCAGAAGAACCTATAGATATGGTACATGCTGCATATGAGTACACTGATCAAAATCCAAATGAATTTGGTAAATTGCTTGAGGATACAGAGAAACGTCTATATCCTGGATGTACTGATTTCACTAAGTTATCAGCTGTTGTGAAGTTCTATAACTTGAAGGCAAAATATGGTTGGAGTGATAAAAGTTTTAATGAACTGCTTGATTTGGTTGGACAAATGCTTCCTCCTCATAATGAATTGCCTTCTTCCTGATATGATGCAAAGAAAACCTTAGTAGCGTTGGGAATGAATTATGAGAAAATTCATGCTTGCCCCAATGATTGTGTTCTCTATCGAAAGGAGTACATGGAGCTTACTAGTTTTCCTACTTGTGGTGCCTCAAGATGGAAGGTGGGAAAAGATTCCAAGATATGTGAAAGAATTCCTACAAAGGTCCGTTGGTACTTTCCACCTATCCCAAGGTTTCCACAAATCTTTCGAAATAAGAAGGTGTCTAAGTAGTTAACTTGGCATGCTGAGAATAGAATTTGTGATGGTTACCTGCGACACCCAGCTGATGCACCTTCTTGGAAACTAGTGGACAATAATTAGCCAAAATTTGCTTCCGAGCCACGAAATCTTAGATTGGCCTTATCAGCAGATGGAATCAACCCTCATAGTATGATGACTTCTAAATATAGTTGTTGGCCGGTGTTATTGATCACATATAATCTGCCTCCATGGTTTTGTATGAAAAGAAAATTTATGATGCTCACTATGTTAATTTTTGGTCCCAAGAAGCCGAGGAATGATATTGATGTGTACTTGTCACCCTTGATTGAGGACTTAAAATGCTTATGGGAAGTAGGCATTGAAACATATGATAGTTATCGAGATGAAAGTTTCCTACTTAAAGTTGTACTACTCTAGACCATCAATGACTTTCCAGCCTATGTAAACCTATCAGGTTGCACAACAAAAGGATATAATGCGTGTCCAATTTGTGGTGAGAAAACATATGCCAAAAGGTTGAAACTGGGCAAAAAAATGTCTTATATGGGCCATAGAAGGTTCCTTCATGCAAGTCATCCTTATCGAAAGCAAAAGAAGGCATTTGATGGGAACCCAGAGTTTGCCCCTGCACCAAAACCATTAACTAACCATGATGTTCTAAGAAGAGTAGCTGGGATTCAATGTAATTGGGGAAAAATGAGTCATACTAATTGGTCAAAGCTCAATGAAGATAAACCATGTTGGAAAAAGAAATCAATATTCTTTGAACTTAGATATTGGGAACATCTACACGTACGACATGTTCTTGATGTGATGCATATTGAGAAAAATGTGTGTGAAAGTCTCATTGGCACACTATTAAACATTCTAGGAAAAATAAAAGATGGGATAGCAGCAAGACTTGACCTTGTGGAGATGAACCTTAGGACTGAACTAGCACCACAAATGGGCAACCAAAAAAACATTTTTACCACCAGCTTGTTATACATTAAATAAAGAAGAGAAAAGAAAAGTTTGTAGCTCTTTGATTGGAATGAAGGTCCCTACAGCTTACTATCCAATGTTAAAAATTTGGTGCCAATGAAGGAGTTGAAACTTGTAGGCCTCAAGTCACATGATTGTCACACTTTAATGCAACAATTGCTTCATGTGGCTATACGTGGTGTTTTGCCTAATAATGTCAGGTATACTGTCACTCGGTTATGTTTCTTTTTAATGTGATATGCAGTAAAGTGATAGATGTCTCAAAGTTGGATGCAATACAAATAGAGATTGTGACAACATTGTGTTTACTTGAAAAATATTTTCCTCCTTCATTTTTCGATATCATGATTCATCTAGTTGTTCATCTTGTGCGGGAGGTCAAATTGTGTGGACCAGTTTGGCTTAGATGGAAGTACCCATTTGAGAGATACATGAGTGTCTTGAAAGGTTATGTGCGAAATAGGAATCGGCCTGAGGGGTGCATAGCTGAATGTTAAATTGCTAAGGAGACTGTAGATTTTTGTTCAGACTACCTGTCTAGTGTGCACACAATTGGAATCCCATTAAGGCATCAACAAGTAGATCTTACTAGACCTTTATCAGTTGCAAAAGTACACACTGCTAACCATGATGAGTGGACACAAGCGCATCGCCATGTTTTGGCAAATGACATGGAGATTGATCCTTATATCAAGTAAGATCATGAACACATTAAATTCCTTATGTTGTTTCTCAATGTTGACCATAAATTGGTTTTAACATTTCGATAGAGAACACATTGCTCATCTGAAGACGATATTAGGGAAAAAAATCAAGTCAGAGAAACAACTGCAGGATGAGCAAAACAAAATGTTTATTACTTTGTTGCAGGAACGAGTAAGTATTTATACCCTTTAAATTATTATATTTTTATCAAGAAGCCTTCAATTTAAAAAATGCTAATTCTAACAATTGTGAATAATAGGTTGCAAATGAAATTAAACATTCAACGCGTCATATATCAAAAAAGTTGAAGTGGATCGCGAATGGACCCAACAAACAAGTGTTGAAGTATTCTAGTTACATGATTAATGGGGTCACATATTACACAAGGGAGCGTGATAGTGTACGAGTTGTTCAAAACTCCGGAGTAAGTTTAGTTGTAAAGATTCTGCAAATATCGAGTGCAAAGGATAAAAATCCAATTGTGAGTGACATGGTGTTCTATGGAGTTATTGACGAAATATGGGAACTAGATTACCAATATTTTCGAATTCCATTGTTCAAATGTAACTGGGTAGAGAATAATAGTGGTATTAAAGTAGATTATCTTGGTTTCACTTTGGTAAATCTTAGTAGAATTGGATTCAAATCGGATCAGTTCATATTGGGTAGTCAAGCAAAACAAGTTTTCTACATTGAAGACCCTTTGGATCCTACATGGCATGTTGTACTTGCAACTCCGAGTAGGGAGTACTTTGAAGAAATTAATGGCGATGAATCAAAAGAATCTAGCATCCACCACAAAAGTTTTACCAAAGGGATACCCTCACTTGATGTTGATGGAATAGATGACATTGAACCACCGTGCAATCGTGAAGATTGTGATGGGATTTGGATTGATAATTCTAACTCTTAATCAGGTATATAATTGTGCACTCCTTTTCTTTTTATAAATATGTAATTGCCTATATGTCTTAGTGTATTGGTAAATGACTTGTGATTCTATAGTTATTCTAACTTGAGCTTATTGTGTTGTGCAGAGAAGAAGCCATGGTGTCTCGTAAACGTATACCGAAGGAAGATGATGAGACAATTGAGAAAGCTTATGATACTAGCAATAAAAATAAAGAGGATATCTCAAAAAGTACTCAAACAAGTCGAATGTCTAGAGGTCCTACACATATGCATGCTCTATCAATACAAAGAGCTCAAGGCTTCAAAAAGGATGTGATGTTCAATGACAAAGGTCAGCCTATTGGACCTTATTGTTTTGAGATGCAAAGTTATATTGGAGTGTTGGCTCGGAAAAAAGTCAAAATAACCTTTGACACTTGGAAGACAGTGCCAAATGATGTGAAGGAATCAATATGGGAATCCGTTAATGTAAGTTATACATCTTTTCATGCAAATTTAATAATGTTAATTTTATGGTACACTCTAATTAACTTTTATTGCTCTACTTTTATTGTAGTTTTAATTTAATGTTCCACCAGCATGGCATAAAGAATGTTTGACATCAGCGAACAACAAGTGGCGTCAATACATGACCTCTCTCACAAACAAATATGTTTTTGAAAGAATCAATGACCCTGCAGCATTAAATACACCACCTCTTGCATCTGCTATTGATCAACATGATTGGAGTAATTTTGTGATTAGTCATTTGTTCGAAGATTTTAAGGTAATCAGCACCTCTTCTTACTTATTATATAACCTCAAATGATAGATTTTACAACTATGTTAATACTCGATATCTTTATTTGATGTAGAAAATGCTCAAGGAACAAAGAGATCGAAGGAAAAAACATAAATACCCCCATAATATTTCTCGTAAAGGTTATGCATGCTTGGCTGAAGAAATCGTAAGTGGGTTTTATATTATTAATTTATAATGCTCACTTAAAATCACTTTAATGAATTTTTTTCTATTTCATGTAGGCTGATGAACTGTGCGAGGATGAAGAAATAAATTGAGCTATTCTTTGGATAAGTGCTCGATGCACTAAAGAAGGGGAACCTAAAACAGATGAGTTGAAAGAACAATTGTCAAAATTGTGAGTATGATAAATGTACATATGTTTTCAATCTACATAGTGCCATAATATAATATCATGAATTGATAAAAATTTTATTTTATAATTGATGTGTACTACAGGATGAGTATATACAACAAAAAAAAAATGGTAAATTTAAAGTCGACCAAGGAAGAAAAAATGGTATTCTTGCAAAAGTACTTCAGTCTGAAGAACATGTTGGTCGTCTAAGAGGTGTTGGAGGTCATGTCACTCCGTCAACGTACTTTAATGTTCCGAAAGTGAGGAGTAATTTTGTGGATAAAGAACTTTTCATGGAAGCACAGAGGCAATTGATGGAGCAAAGACAAAAAAAATTCAAAACTTGATGAACGTGTAAAAAAAATTAGAAGCAACATTTTACAAGAAGGGCAATATTGACACCGACGAGAAGGGTAGTTGCTCGGTACAAATTCATAGTCCTTCACTGGATGAGTGTGGAACACAAAATCAATGCAACCTCTCACATGAAAAATTAGATGATGATGTTCTGTTTTTGTACAATGGTGCTCCTGAACAGGTATATGGCTAATATTCTGGTTTGAATCTCTTTCAAGTGCATTTATGTTTGAAAATCTTGTTTTAAACATGAGTGATATTAGCCTTTGTATCTATTGTATTTTGTAGGGTGAATCAGTCACTTTAACATTGGAATCATGCACAAATATTGCTGCATATGGTACAATTATAAAAGTCAGTGGAACCAATCAAATTGTTCACGGTAAACCACTACCTGAAAATTGCATTTGTGTCTCCATTGATCAAGCATTAGATCACGATGCCCCTTTGCCGATTCCTGGAGAGTGTGATAGTATCGGTGCAGCAGTAGGGTCTCATGTCGCTTGGCCTAGGCACTTGATAAAGTTGAAAGATAAGGTACTTTTTATTTATTTTGCTTTATGTTTATAAGATAAGGTTACTAATTCATCACTTTATGTTTTTAGAAGCCAAAAGAGAAGAAAATTGGGAACAACAGAAAAATGCCTACAATTGATCCATTAAGTGTGCCAAAGCCATTATATATATGTTGCATTGCTATGTTATGATAGCTCTTCAGCATAGAGGCAATGTTAGAGTAGATTTCAGTCATGGTGTATTTGGCAGTGAATTCCAAATCTTTGTTAACATTGAAGATATCACCCCGTTTTGTCAGTTGGAGCCAATTTTGTACACATGTATTGTTGTCTACATATGGTAAGTGTTTTAGCTACACTAAATTTTATTTGTAGTTCATGCATTTTTATCTAACATTCTTTATGTATTGAATATTATTTTAAATTGTGGTTAGGTATCTCTACAAAAGGTTAAAGAGAGAAAACAAGCATGAAAATTTCAAATTTGTGAATCCATATGACATTGGACATTTTCCATCAACAAAAGAAGATGCAAACTTTCTAGACAATGAAACGAAAAGGAGGGCACGTGCATTGGCAAGTAGGCTAAATGGTACATTGGCTAATCAATTAGTTTTGGCACCATGTAATATAGGGTAAGTTGATATTCCTTTTAAATTGTATATTTTGTTAACTTGATTTGTATGCTCTAATTACTTGTTTTTTGTAGTGCCCATTGGATTCCTACTGTCATTAACCCCCATAAGGAGATGGTCTATTTGTTGGATCCCCTTTATCAGCGCTTGCATGATCAAACTTGGAAAAATGTTGTGGATTTGTAAGTTTTACTTTTTTTTAAATCTTTTATTTCCTTACATGATTGTCAACTTTTATGAATGACATAAAAATGTTCAATACAGAAATTCAAAAGAAATGAAGAAAACAAGCAACATAGGAAGTACTCAAAGAGGTATAAAACCTTGTGACTAATAAGTATTCCAACTTTTTTCTATTAACCATTAATTTCTATGTCTCCAATGTAGATCCCAATGCAACCTGATTCCAAACAATGTGGTTTTTATGTAATGTGGTACATAAGACAATTACTTGATGAAGATGCAAATGCAGATATGATTTCGCTCCGGCCAATTGTAATAATTTTCTATCTATTTACAAATTTAGATATTTCAGAATTAGTCATCAGTTTACTTATAATTAATATCTTTTGTCAAACAGTTCGCACAAACGAAAATGTACTCTCTAATTGATATTGATGAAGTCTGTACGGAATGGGCAGAATGTGTTCAAGAACATATATATGAGTAGTTAAAGGTATCACTTTACATGGATCATTTGTTGTTATTTAGTAATTTACTTATAATTAATATATGATTTGTTTTATACATTTGACAGGTTGTGATGTGGTGGCAGCTATATGGAGTAGTAGATCATAATTTGCAGTGACATTTATCTTTAATTAGTTTGTCTTTTAGAAATGACTATTGTAACCGTTAATTGGATACTTTGTTTTTATTTTTTAGGATTATGTTGATATTTATTGTGGGCTAAGTACATTTTGTAGCGATGTTTATTAGTTTATAAATTTGGATATATTCGTTTTGTTTTAAAATTTTGGATATATAATAATTATAATAAAAAATATTCAAAATAAAAAAACTGTAAAAAAAAAAAAAAAAAAGCAAACAACAACAGTTTTGAAAGACAACAGTAAAAAAACTGTTGTTGTAACATTTTTGCATAAATTTGTAAAAGACAACAGTTATGAATCGTTGTGTTTTAAGTGTTGTCTTAATGGGCATAATTGTAAAAGACAACGGTTATAAACCGTTGTCTTTATAGCGTTGTCATTTTAAAAAAATACAACGCTATAAAGACAATGGTTTATAACCGTTGTCTTTTTAAAAAAAGACAACGCTAAAAAGACAACGGTTATAAACCGTTGTCTTTTATACAAAAAGACAACGGAAAAAATCCATTGTCTTTTAGCGCCACCTTTAACAACGTTGGATTCAACAACAGTCATAAGTTTTAAAAGACAATGGAAAAAATCCTGTCTATTAGCATTTTTGGTGTACTGGTTGTCCAAACTTCTTATTTGTGAAATATGTTGAAAGCTGACAAATCCACATAATTCAAGAGTTTTATTTTTTGAATGAAAAATTCTTGAAACTTATTTTTTGTTTCATCTTTTTTTAGATTGTATTCTTTTGATCGTTCATCATGACAATATTTTGCTCTACTCCCATTTTTTGTCAATGATATTTTACTTGTTTATCTATTGTCCCCTTGAACTAAAGGATAATGCATGTAATGTATTGTATTTAATTTCTTGATTTTTGCTACATTTTTATGTTGGAAAATTTTAGTAGTTGGTGTAATATAATGGCTAGAAATCAAAACGGCGAGACATTAATGTAAATCAATTATTATCAAAATAGGATAGAGTGGAGGTGTTTGTTAAACACTCTTTCCGTAAGACGATATTGCCCCGTCTTGGTGCTTAAGGTTCTACAACAATTGTGCTCAAGATATAACCACTCAACATCTTGTAATTACAGTAGAACAAAACATAAGAAACAATAAACCAAATAGTACCCTGAATGAAGAAATAAAAATGAATTTTTGAATAATACAGTTTTCCAATTATTTTCAATGTTATTCTGTTATATGAAATGTGGTATACAAATGTCTATTTATAAATGTTTAGGTGTCATTTCGTGAACAGGAGCATCCTAAAGAATGGATCAATCACAACCTTTAGATTGCTCCATTTCATTAAGTGTTAAGATCTTTTGGTTAGATTGCATCATTTATGAATGTTAGTGACCTTTCATTCACACCAATTCCACTTGAATATGTGTAACTTTTCATAGATAACTTTTTACCTATCAGGCACTTCTCCAGTCACACCAAAATTCAAACAATCCGCCACATGAATGGAAGAATTCATTATAGATAAGGAATATAATAAAAAAAGTGATTCAAAAGGAAACAGAGAGTTTGGACAGAAAGTTATTGCATCAAGATGGACAGTTTTCGGCTTTGAAGCCTTCCTAGTAGAGTACCATCAAATATATCTGCATTTTAGTGGATGTGATACCTTGAACTACCCCACTATTTGTGTATACCAAGACAATAGTACTTACACAATAATTTTCCTAATAATTTTGTTTTCTCATGGTTGTGTCCATTTTGCTCTGGACCATTCTTGGATCCATAAGCACTTTTGTTGAGGCGACTGGTCCTCACACTTATATAAGTGACCTCCTATTAGGATTCAACCTAGGAGTAACTTGCAGTACCCCACCCCATTAGCTATAGGAGTCGCTAAAAGCTTTAGAAGCTTACACTCACCACACGTCAATAGGATTTGCACTTAGTTGTCTCTAGGAATGAGTTGAATGAGTTGCAAGTGTTTAAGCAGAAATTCATGACTTAGTTATCTCATTGAATTAAGTTCGTGGAATCCTCACTCATCATAGTTGGGTTACCACTACAAACATTCTTTCATACATGTATTTTTAACTTCATTCCCTTAAGACAAGCATCATACTTGATCTCTATTCAATTTTCAAGTTAACGAATCATTTTAGCTTGAGAAAAAGTTAGAGATCAGCTACCTTGGGCCTGCGTTTAAGCTTTAGGTACTTTTACATAAACACCCTCACATTTGAACACTTCAGTGGAAAACTTTATTCCCCACATTTTGGCATTTATATGGAATCTTGTTTCTTCTATATTGTGGTGTCAAGGCCATATCATTTTAAATTAATCAATCAATAGATTGAAATATCAAAATTGTAGCCTTATATTTCTTACTCTTCAAACAAAGTCATCTTTAGGCCATCAAGTTTGTGGGGTAGAATCATATAACCCGGTCAACTCAGGCCCAAATATAGCCCATTTGACCTGCATTCATTTTCGTTAGGCTAAAATCCTTTTAAAGGAAAATGTCATGGTTGGACTCCTCAAGCCGATGTGGACAACCTGACCAATCATTATGATATAATCCGCTTTGAGCTCCCTTAGCTTGCTCGGTTTTCTTTTGGGCTCACCTAAAAGTCTTCTACCAATGGAGATTTGTTCACATCTGTAAACCCACAGTTATCCCCATCTCTAACCGATGTAGGACTTTGGTTGTTCATCTCAACCAACATTTTTCCCTTAAATAAAGTTCCACCGAAACTTCCAACTCTTTGGATTCACTCAAGACTTTATTTAGGCGATAAATACCACTATACAAATAATTCTGGGCATATTTCCATTCCAATACATTCGTATTTTATTGTATAAAAATCCAACATAATAAGTCTTAAAATGTACTTATGATAGAATTTATTTTAGACCCTCAAAACTAAATTAAACCAAATTTTATCATATGACTTTAGTTGAACGAGGCATTCTTTCTTTTAGAGTTCTTTAAACTTCTATATGCCCCTCACAGCTAGGGACATGTCCGAACAATTTGTTCCACTGTGGACCATTTTGGTCGATGAGAGAGCTCAATATTTTGAGTTCAACCCTCTTTATCAAGTAAAATATCCGCTTGAATTTAATATTAATTCATTGGTCCAATAACAAGAACTTCTGCACATTTATGCGTTTAAGTATGCAAAAGTCTATTGGCCATAAAAAATGTTGTTGGTTAAGCATTGATATCTAAATAAAACATCCCCATCGGCTTTATTAGGTGGGCTATAATCCTAGTTACTACACATTGGCCCAATGGTTTTAAAAAATTGGGCCGAAATAAAAATATCACTTAGACTCAATTAAGTTAAATTAAAACTAAGGGTGCAGTTAACGTTCCCCGGTTCTCTAAATATATCTTAAATTTGATTGAATAAAATTAAACACTATTAAAATAATTAAAATATCCTTATCTTCAATTTGTCCAAGACTAATTTAGAACATCCAGTCGAACAAGTAAAGTAGTATTTGGCAGATATTGTTGAACACTACTTCAGTTGTTCGATAAAATGTTCCGAACAAGCCTGAGACCAACATACTCGTCTTTTTTTGTTTTTAATTAAAAAAATATAATTATCCAAAATAAAATATTTACTAAAAGAAAAAAATAAATTTTAAATAAAATATATTTAGAGAATGTAAGGGTGCGAATAGCGCATCCTCAAACTAACACTCATTACCTTTTGCCATTTATTTCCTCCCACCACCACCTAAAACTACACTCATTACCTTTTGCCATTTATTTCCTTCTACCACCACTACCATACAACTAACCACTTTTCAGTTATTGCAATATTAGTAATTTCTTTGTGCGATGTTCGACTATTTATTTTTATTAGTTATTTATTTAATTTTTATGACTTTAATAATTTATACAATTTTGAGTTTTTAAATTTAAAATTAAAAAGTATTAAACAAATAGGATTAAAAGTCTCAACATGAGACTCTTGGTCCCAATCCAGATATTTCTTTATGGTTTAAGTTGAGAAATTATATTCTTTTTTTAAATTATGAAGTGCTAAATTTGTTGAAAAAATAGAATTTTATTTTAAAGACATATTTTGTTTTGACATATTAATTAATGACGCGCTCAATGATAGACATGATTTGACTTATAAATAAAATAAAAATAAAAACCACTAAGATATTAAATAAATTTATCAAAGTATGATGGATATTTGAACATTACTATTTTCTCGAACTTGTTTTTTTATTCTTTCTTGATTTTGCTAGTATTTATTTTTATTCTTTTTCTTTAAGTGACAATAATTCTAAGTGAACGACGATGAAACTTTTTTAAGAGTTACAATATAACTTATATCTAACTTAAACAAATTATAATTATTTATAGTGATTCATAATGAATTATAAAAATGAAAATTGTTATATGTCATAAACAATATATAATGCAAAGTATAGAAACTAACATCATAAGACGAAACCATATAAATTATGTATATAAATATTAGTCAAATAAATATTTAATGGTAAAAAAGAGTGTTAAGGCCTACTTTTATATTATTGATCAACACAAAAAACTTCACAGTTTCATAGTCTAATATAATATGATTTTCATAATTTACATTTTTTACCCCAATTAATCTATTTTATTTAATAATGTTAATTGGAAGAATTTGCATTAGTAGGAAAGATAATTGGATGATTTTTTGGGATTATTAACAAAATCAAAATCTAGATTAGTTGTTGTATTTGCTATCAAATTGGATACTCCACAATATAATTGGTGATGCGTTATTTATTAAATGTTGACTAAGCACAATATCTCCTTAATTTTTGAATACATCTATGTGTTATTTTAAAAATAATATTTATTATAAATAAGTTATGGAGAAACTAAAAAAAATTAATTAGTGATATCTACAGCCAGCCTAAGATCCGATCAAACACATTTCATAGTTACAATATTATAGTAGGTAACAAAAATATTATATATATATATATGTATATATATATATAGGAATAATAAGTTTCAAGTTTAGAGAAAATAATGAAGGTAAAGAAAAAATATAGATTTTCCAAAATTTGTGTTAATCTACTTAATTTTTTTACTTATCAACTTGTTGTAAATGAAGAGAATGGTGTGATTTTTTTTAATTTTGTTTTTAGTAGAAGATAAGAGAAGAACTTCTGTTTTTTTATTTTATTTTGATATATTACTATAATATATTCTTGTTGGAGGAAATTAAAAAAAAATTCAGAATAATCGAGACATCAGCTTTTAATATATTTCATAATTAATTTTAATCAGCTTCATAATCTTGAAAGTTATGTTAATTAGTTACATAATTCCAAAATTAATGATAATTAGCTTCATAATTCCAAAATCATTTCCCAAATTTAAGCGTAAGATTAATTTTATTAATTTACGGTGGAGCAGTTATTTATTACTAACAATAATATTATTATTATTTAGTAATTAAAAATATATTATATATGATTTTAAAAGAGATATATTCAAATTTAGAAAGCTAATTTGAGCAGAAAAATTGTTAGCTTCTAAAATTAGCATATACTTCTCTCTCTCTATATATATATACACCACATACATTTAGATATACATGTTAAATATTATCCCAAAAGACTTGCATTCTTCTTTTTGTGACAATTTTTTGTCAAAAAAGAATCTTAATTTTTGCGATCGTTTAAAATTTTAAAAGTGAAGTATTAAAATTATTTATTTTTTAAACATTAAATTTGATGAAAGTAAAATTATACAGATTAATCTAACTCAATTATGTAAATATTAATTATTTGTGTGTTTATATCAAAAACTGATTTATTGTAACATAACTTATATATATAGAAATATGGTTATCTATATCTCAAAATTTGCAAAATTATAGGATCTAAATTGAACTATTATTTATATTTACATAATATTTGGACGTTTGTTTTGATATACACTCATAATAAAATAATTAAAATTAAAATAAATAATAATACAATAATTTTTTATTGCAATTTTTAGTAACCATTAAATCATTTCTCTGTCAACCAAATTATTTTATTATATCTTACATATATATAGATATTGATATGGATTTGTAAAAAAAAATAGATATCATAATTAAAAGTAATTTCGGCAGAAAATTTGATTTTTTTCTATTTAAGACGATACTTCTCTTTATATATATATATATATATATATCACAATTAACTTAAGAAAAATTATTTTATAGTTAAAAGTTAAATTTAATGTATGTGTGTGCAATATGGATGTTAATTTAAAGATCGTGAAAAAATAATTAATTAGATTTTTTTTAAATGAAGTTGTAACAAAAAAGTTTCAAGTTTTTCTAATTTTTAATGAAAAATAAAAAATAATTAAAAAGATAATCAAATAAACATATTTTAATAGATAATAATTTGAAAATTAATAAATGTCAGTAATTTTATCAATCAAATATATATAGAGAGATATTGATATAAATTTGAATAAAAGAATAGATATCATAATATTATATAGATAAATATTTATACAGATTTACATAGCAAATTAGATATTAAATTAGAAAGTAATTTAGACGAAAAAATTTAATGTTTTATATTTAAAACGATAATTTACTTTATATATATATACTAGTATAAGATCTCGTGCGATGCACGAAAGTTTTTTTGTATGTTTTCATTATTAAAAAATATGTTATTTAGCACTAAAAATATTAGCAAAGAATAATATTTATACTATAATACATTACTTAATATTATTTTTTTCTTGCTATTAGATTAAAACTTAATTAATTACTTAATTATATAATTTTCACATATCTGATAACTTAGAAAATTTTATGTTTTCAATATTTTAGGAAACATTAATCAAGTCAATGGTATTTAATAATAGAACGCATTTCATTTCTAGAAATTGTTCAATTTTTCCGCTCAAAACATCCTTTTAAATTCGATAATACATGTTAAATCTCAACCACATATAAAATATTTTCATGTTATATAAATAAGTAAAAGATCAATTATGTTTAAATTTCAATATATTTACCAAAATATAAATCATGATTAATGGTAGATATACTATCTGATTTTATTGCCTTAATCATGGAGCGAGGTCCTCAAAATCAAATCAAAATGAAGTCTATTTAATTCCTACAGCAATGTTTTTCCATATTCTGGGTCTTTCCATATTCTTATCAGTGAATGAAAAGATTATCTTCTCCCTTTCATTTTCAGGGCTTTTGACATTTTGTAGTGTTTTTAAAAAAAAATTCACAAAATATAGAATTTATGAAATTATTAATTTTGTAAGTAAAGTCGCCCCCGGTGGAGACGACTTCCAAATTCAATGTCGCCCCTCCGAAGGGCGACAAACAAAATAATTTTTTTTTTCTTTAAAGTCGCCCCTCCGAAGGGCGACAAACAAAATAATTTTGTTTACCTTCTTTTTTTTTTTTTTTTAGAAATTTTCTCTCTCTCTTTGTTATTATTGTTGTTGTTATTATTATTATTATTATTATTATTATTATTATTATTATATTATTATTATTATTATTATCATTGTTTTATTATTATTATTAATTAATAAACAACAATGAAATTGAGCTCTAATCGTGTGTACATGTCTTCTACGGATCGTCTAAAGGGTTTCTTAAGATACAATTGATCGAAATAATGAGTTGATTCAATTTTTACATAATTAAAAAAATAAGTGTAGATTTGATAAACTATTGAAAGAATTATTGAAAATTTTCAATCTACTCGTCATTGACGAGCAACTGTATCTTATGGAGCCTTTTAAATGATCCGTAGAAGACACACGCAGGTTAAAATTTATTTTCATGGCTGTTTATTAATTATTATTATTATTATTATTATTATTATTATTATTACTACTACACATGCACACACACGCACACACTAACACACACAAGCACAAACACAAACACACAATACACAACACACACAAGCATATAATTAAACATAATTGAAAAAAAAATTATTTTTTTGTCGCCGTTTGGAGGGGCGACTTTAAGCAAAAAAGAGGAAAAAAAAGAAGAATTGTAGGTCGCCCCTCGTAGGGGCGACATTAAAATTTGAGAGTCACCCCTCCCGAGAGCGACTTTACTTATAATTTTAAAAATCCGAAAAATCTTATATTTAATTAAAAAAAATTTAAAAGTGCTATATTACATCAAAACTGCCTTCATTTTCTTTCTACCTTATTATTCTCATTATGCAGGAAAAAAATACCTTCTCCTGTATTAATTTTTTCCACTATTTCGCCTTCATCCATTTATCTATTTTTTCAATTGCTACCTGATTCAAACTGGAATTAGTTGCTTTTGATTGTTGTCTGTGTGTGTGTGTGTTTTTTCTTTTTCTTTTTCTTTTTTTTTTTTTTTTTTTTTTTTGAAGTCAACGACTTGGATAAATGGAAGGAAATAGAGGCAGGTGGTTTGATGGAAGCTATGGTTTCAGAACTGGATTGATTAGTCACTCACTGTTGGAAGACAAATATAAGCGTGAAATGGCGACGGATGGTTGCAGCAGCTGGACGAGAGTGGTGCCATGTGGTGGCAGTGGGTTCTGATATACGGGCGATGGTGACTATTGCTGAGGTCGGCTGGTACGATAATTTTTGTGTTTACTCTCTCAATTGTTTTAGTTAGGATGACATAATCTGCTTAAATTAATCAAATTAAAAATTAATGCTCTGTATATTAGATTAGTTTGAATCGTGAGCATTATGAACGGTTAATAACCAATTTAATTTTATGTTTAGGTTTTATTGGCCCTCTTTTAAATGGCAAAGCATTATACAAGTTCATACCAGATTTTATTTTCAGCAGGAAAACCTACAATTATTTTAGCATATCTTTTAATTTTGTTATATTTGTTGTAGGGTAGCAAATCAAGATTCTATTTTTCGTCAATTTCGATTACCGAAGCTATCAATTGCTACCTGTAGGTTAGTTTAGGTGATGACTAGCAGCATCCCTGCCTTTAATCCAAAATTCTCTTATTGCATTTTTAAGTTTGTATTTTGTTCCTGCTTTAATTTGCAGTATACATTACCAAATGTTTTCATTTGCATTTTTAAAAATATTCATTATTTTAATGATTTACTTCCTGGCTTTTGATTGATCAATTTTTATTCACTCTTTTTTTTTTTCTAAACTAAATCTCAATATGAATTGTGAACTGTTGAACAAGAATGACAACAAACAAATAGACATAGTTTATACTAGCATAGACTTTCATTTTTTTTTAGTTTTATTCAGTTGGAAATATATATATATATATATATATATCAAATAATTTGTGTGCTTCAATATATTTGTGGAGTTTTTTTTTCCCTTCTGAGTTTAGGAAAACAGGTCTTTTAGCTAAGCCAATCTTCAATGGTAAAATTGTACTAGAATTGAAGCACATGAAAACAAAGTCATTATTAAAAAAATGTATTAATAGATTATAGATTTGACAAAAGTTTGCAGTTTGCTTCTTTATTATTTTTTCATTTATTTTTGATGTGGGTTAATCAATTGACGATATGGGTTTTTATGATGCTTAAGATGTGGATTAATCAATTGACGATATGATGGAAGGTGTTCAAAGTTATCACAGAGCATTTAGGTATTTCTAAATTCTTACCCATCTTACATTGTTTTATAAATTCGTAAGGATGTATTCTTCTTACTTATATTATGTGATTACTGCCATTTTGATTGAGTTTATTGGATACTCTCGGGGCTACTTTGAATTGAATTGAGATAGAACAATTTTTTTTCAATTTTATGTTTGTGTGAGTTTGGTGTTTGGTTCATGGGTTTGGTGGTGTTTGTATTGTTATCCATTTTTTCAAAGTATATATTTACAACATTATGGAATGATTTCAATTTGCTCTTATCATGCAATGATCTAAAGTTATGATTTCCTTTGATGTTCTTCCACACACTGGTGATTAGGAAATGAAAGTATTTAGAAGTTCAATTCAATTGGGTAGAAACTGATACAAATAGTATTCTTTTTATTGTTATATTTATTTATGCCTTCTTCTCTATCGAACTAATGGGTTTTTGACGCAACATTCAACAATCTTAAAATATTGAAATTTTTTGTCTACTAATAAATTTAGATTGTTTTTTTACTAATTTGTTTGGAGATTATGTGTGGGTTTCCCGTCAATTTTATATAGATTTCATAATTTTGATTGGATTCTCTAATATACGCTAACAAATTATATACTATAATTTTTCAATCAGATCCCCTTATTCGCAACATCATCGCTTAATGTCATGGCGAGATCTCCTTTACGGTAATATCTTCCTCCTACTTCTTTTCAATTCATGCTGCTTGGAGAGATGATGTTAAATTGGCAATTCGGATTTTCATTCATTTTGTGTGTGTACCATTCACATTCATCCTCCAGTTGTGGTTGTTCATTTTGTGTCAAAAGTCATCATTCAAATCATCTTAAGTTCAATGCCCAATTGTTCAATCGTCAAGGCATGTTAGGTTGGTTTCCCTTCATTGACTTCAAGTTTTGCATGCTTGGTTTCGAAACTTGGCATAGGTTTGCATTTGGGTTGTAGATAAAAACTTGTGTAATTAGTGGTCTCACTAAAATGGTGCACAAAATTATTTGCAGAGAGTGGTATCCATCAACTTGAAGCAGATTTGCTTGCCAATCACATAAATGATGCCCATATTTTTTCTTGCCCCTTATTGCTTAGCCCACCCAAACTCCACTATGTGTTCGTGTATGTTTCCTGATTAGCAAAAATGGTGTTGAATCACGTTCTTCTTTAAGAGAGTCAAAATGGTTTCAATTCTTGAACCCTCTAAATATGTAACCATCTCTCTCTCTCTCTCTCTCTCTCTCTCTCTCTCTCTATCTATTTATATATATTGTAAAATTTCTTTTCAAAAATGACAAAGATAGTGGGATGTTGGGCTTAAAATCTCTGGCAGTTGAGGCGATTTTCTAGTGCCTTTAGGTTGGAATGTTTGGTTGGTTTCATAAAAACATTAAAAACTTTGCTATCAGTTAGATTAAAAGAAAAAAGATTTTTCTTCAATCGTGTGTTCTTTAGCCATTTGCTCATCCAATTAAGTCTTTCATCATATGAGTTATAGTCTATAGATGGAGAACAAGTTATTCTATTTGCAATTTAATTTTCTATTGACAACTTCTAAGAAGAGAGATTAGTGACTTTTGACCACTGAAAAAGTTTAGCCTTTATTATGATCTTGTGAGTGTAGTTCTTTATGGAGGCGAAGCAATATTAGTTATAGCGTTGAGACCTGAGACCTGAGACCTGAGACCTGATACCTGAGAAAGAATCTCCCCTACCTTCTTTGAAGCTAACTATGCGGTCCAGCAAGTCTTGCTTGGGTCTAATCCATGGGTGTTTTTTTTAATAGGGAATACGCTAAGTAGGAAAGTTGTCTGCCTCGGAGGATTGAAGAATTCGGCAAATACATTTTGGAGAAAGCCATCTTGAAGGAGTGCATTCCGGTGGTGTAGCCATCTTGATTTTGTAGGAGATAAAGCTATCTTAGGAGATGTTAGCAGCAACCCAATCTTTCATGTAATGGAGTATACATATGAAGGGATAGTTTAGGTTAATTGATACTTTCTTTGTAATTTGAACCAATCTTTCCTCATAGCCTGTTAAATGGAGCTTTAAAACTTAGTCATGACTTTGTTTTGATGTTTTGAGTACTGCATATATAATTGTGTAATATATGTATACAAGAAGAAAAAAATCTTTTTAAAATGAGAAATGTTGCCTTGCAATGAGAATGAAGAGTTTGAAGTTGGATTTGATTTTAAATATATTTCCATGTTTTTGTTTATGTTGTGGCAATACAAAGTTTTCAATCATATATTGATAGAATCAAGATGGACCAAACTGGTTCAGTTATACCAGTACTATTGATTACAATACCATAGTGTGATTAGTTTTTTTTTTTTTTTAATATAATGCTAATTTATATCTATAATTGAACATTATCACACCGATTTATTTCAATAATTGATTGTGATGTGGTCAATTCTAACTACCGAAATAATGTATCTTTCATAATCTCCTATTATGTAATAAATTTAATATGGAATCAAAACTATATATCATCCAAAACGTGATCTGGATGTCTACTTTTTTTTTTTCCTCTTTAAATATTTTGTATTATTTCAAAATTAAAAATTCAAACCACTATCTAATGTTTAAACTTTATTGAAACACTAACGGAAGGATATGGTGATGGTGTGGCTTATCCATATCCCAACTATTTCTAAAGAAACCCCAATTACTAAAAACATACACTCAACGTAAATTTGGTTCTATTATTACTCTACACATCCCATAACATTTCAAGTATACCTCTAAATCATTCACTAAGACATGTTAGATTGTTTGCATTATCCTGAAGAAGATATTAAAAAATATATGTACATACTACGTACATATACATATACATACACACACATAATATATATGTATACATATATATAAGTATTACTCTTATTTTTTTAAAGGTGTGCACATTATTATTTCTAATATACCTACTCATATGACAATTAAATACGTATGCTACATCATTGTCACATTAATAAGTGTTCACGAGGTGCTCACCGTAGATGTGCATATTATCATTTTTCTCTTTTTATATACATATATGTATATATTTTATATATTAAATAATCGTGCAACGAGGCAAAAATACTTACCCTAATTGAGATCGACAAAATATTGCTTACTCTTGGTAAAGCCATATATACTAATAATGGTACGCACATTCCTTATTTTGAATTTAATATGGCTACATAGAAGCGTATGATTTTTTACCGAGTTGGGTTACAATGTATCAAAAGTAAAAATGGAACACGACAAGTTCATTACAAAATTAAATAATAATCAGCGTTGTATTTATGTTGCAATAATCATTTTTAATTAATCTAATAAAGGCGGTGTAGTGTATTTTTTGTTTATAGATATAAAAGCACTAGCAAAATATTTGTGGAAGACACTTTCTGCAATATTTTGGTCAAAGGGTGATATTGTTTCAAATGTTGCTTTGAGTTGAATATTATCTCTCCTCCTACGTGGTGAAAGAATTCTTCATTCACGTTTTGCTAATTCAATCAACATAAATGATGACTCAAGATGGAACATCAAACAAGAAAGTCTACTATGAGAACTTTCAGTTAAGTGCAAATTGATCATTTGATGAAGCTCCAACGGTTCACAAAACTCACTCTGAAATATTGAATAAGACATTAAAGGGCATCATGTAATTGACTAAATCAACATGTCGTGACTTGCCCTTTGGTGGTAAAACTATTATCTTTGATGGTGTTTCATGAAGTTTTCCAAAATTTATAATCTTTTTTATCATTTTTTTTGTTTTTTTGTTTTTAAATAAACTCAATATTAACATAAAACTATCATTTTATCTCTTCTATAATTTGCATATTTAATTTTGAGAATATATTTGTACATATATTTTTTTTAATTTATGTAAGCTCAGCCTATCAGAAAAATTGTTCCTAAATTTTACATATTTTTAAATATATTTAAGTGTAAATTTGAAATGAAACATATGTTATTTGTAGATGTTATAAATCATAAGGATTGATGATTTTCATGTTTTTTCTTATTTTCACATATTATAAAAAATATTAAATTTTATCTATTTTTAAAATTTCATATTAAATTATTTGAATTTATATATATATATAAATATTAATTGACTATATTATATTATATTAAATAATAAATTAATAAGTTTAATATAAATATATTGTTTGTATTTAAATTAAACACCAATAATTATATAATATTAAATTAAAAAATATAATTTTTAAATATTTATACATTACAAATTGTGCAACGCACGAGTGCAATACTAATATATATAATAACAGAACCGCAACTCAAAATAGAAAGTAGGATTTTTCCGCCCAAAATATATTTCTATATTTAGAAAGTCAGTAAGATTTTTCTCTTTCTTTCTTTTTTCACTTCAATTTTTAAAGGTTTATAATATTTTCATCTCAACTCCAATTTTTATGAAAAGTATATCAACTTAATCATTTTTTCATGATCTTTAATTTGATATCCATATTGCATATATAAAAATATAATGTTAGTTTCTAAATATAAAATATATTTTCATAGGTTAATTGTTGTATATTTAAATATTTTATATATTTTTATATTGTGAGATATTTTTATTTTAAACAAGTTTTTATTAAAAATATATTTTATATAATTATGTATTTTATTTAAAAAATATTATTATATTTATAATAACTTGTTATAATATTTTATTATAAATCGTGCATCGCACGGGAGAAACACTAGTCAATATAATGATCCTGCACATAATTCAGATTTACAATAGATATTAAAGAAAAAAATTGATTGTAAATAAGTTTCATAAACAAATAAAAAATAATTTTATTTATATATAAACTGTTCATAAAAAACAGTTATTATAAGTTTTTTGAACCAGAACATCAATTAGTATTATAACAAAAATTACTAAACATAAAATTGAATAAGATATGCATATTTAAAATGAACAAATTGTTTATATATATATATATATATGCGTCCAATAGATGAAGAATTTAAAATTCAGATAAAAGTATACAATTTATGTATATTCTATATATATACATATATATATATATTATAGTTTTATTTATGATTTTTTAATTAGACCAAAAATCGTAATTCATAACAAACTGATGTTCTAATAACAATAATAACAACAATAATAAGAATAATAATAATAATAATAATAATAATAATAATAATAATAATAATAATAATTTCAAAATAGTATTTTAAGTGAATTAATCAGTTAATACTTAAAATATTATAATATTTCTGATATTAAATTTATAGAATATATATTAATATTATAATTAAAATTAAAATGATATATAATTATGGAAATGTTTGAATTCTTTTCAATAAATGTTTACATTAAATCATAATAATATTTGATTATTGTAGTAATATCTAAGTGTTACAAAATTCAAATATAAATCATTGTAAAAGAACAGATTAACTAAAAAAAAAAATATTATGAATTGTTTTGTTATAAATTAAGATACAATTGTTGTATATATTCATTGGTTATTTACACACAATACACACCACAAATAATATGATTGTAGCTATAAATCAACTAATGTATATATTTATATATTTTTTATGTATACACAGCTCCATAAATTAAGATATTATAACATGTGTACTTAATAATTATTTGAAATTTTTAGTTAGATCATAACTTTATTATATATAATGTTATTTACATATTTATTGATTATTGATATTTTTATTGATGAAAATAATTGATGTATGCACAAATTTAATAGGAAATAGTATTGTTTTGAGATTCTATTAAGAAAAAATTGATTTCTTAATCAACCTAATTCTAAAAACAAACACATAGTTTATGAACAAAAATCAAACATTATAAATCATAAAAATTAATTGTAAAAAAATATATAAACGAATAACAAATTATTGAATTCATAAATGAAGTGTTCATAGATAAAACAGTTGTGCTACTTGATTATAAATTAAAAAATAAGGGAATACAATTCATTAAATGTATGAATACGGATCCACAATTATATATTATATAGAGTAAATATTTTTTGGTAACAAACAACTAAATTTAAAAAATATACATATTATAATGATTTTGTACCAAAACCAAATTATTTTAAAAAAATCACATGTAGTAACACGTTTGCATGTAATAGTAAAATCTAGTTGTAATGCATGTTTATTTACTTTTATTATAATGATTTGCTATCTTAGTATACATATTCAATATTCATTAACTGTAATAATTTAGTTAAAACATATATAGGTAACCAAAATAAATTAAGGATTTCTACTGATTAATTTAAACGTGTGAAGTTTTATACACATCCACAATAATATATTATATATAAGGGACCAATATTTAGTAACAAACAAGTGGCTTTGTGACTAAAATAGTTACTTATTCAAACAAAAATGAAGCAAGCCTAATAATTACAATATCTTTAATAAATTGATTATTATATAATACACAATAGTAAAAAAATGTTGCAATTCTCTAAAAAAAATCTAAGAAAATATATTGCCCAAATAAAATAAAATTTATATTTACGTGTAAATAATAAATTTATATCATAAATGATTCATCCTAAAAATTGGTGAGATTCTCACACATAATTCGTTTGTTGTGGAATGAATGTCATACATATTTAACTTAACTTCAATAATTAATTCATATTAAAAAATTACCTTAATTAACTACATTTTCTATTTAATATGTTAATACTTAAGGTAGTACTATTAATTACCTACTTGCGGTTACAAAACAATCACATAGATGATATCATTTAAAATTAACATATTATATTATGTAAGATTTAATTAATGCAGTTTAATTAACTTAAAAGTAGAGAAAAATTAATAATATAATCATCACAATATATAAATAATGACTTAATATACATTAATTTTTTAAATGCAGACGCAATTAATTAAATCAATAAAATATATTGATTAAAATAACTTATTTTAAAATAATATTATATAAGTATTATTATGCTGTAAGAATATAACGTCAGTTTAGTTGGTATGTGATATATTACCTTGTTCAATTTGATTTAAACTAAATTAGAAAAATCAATTGAGATTAGATTTTCAAAAATTAATTGTGAAGAAATTTTTTTATGGTATATTGCCTAAAATAAACTAATCCTATTCTAATTAAGTAACATGTAATATATGAAATGTATAATATAATATTTAATCTATTTACAATATAAATCTTAATTATTTTAATAAAAATTTCAAAAAAAAAAAAAAAAAAACATAACATAACAAAGAAAGGAAAAAACAACATACACAGCATCATAAATGCTATATGAAAAAATGGATTTATAAATAAAAAATAAAATTGTACATTAAAATAAAACAAATAATAATTGAAAAGCAACAACAATTTTATGTAACTGACGGGGAGGAAAAACTACATCATTATTACAAAAAAAATACTATAAAAACTACAACAATAAACTTAAAAAAGAAAAAAGTAAAGGATTCAAGGGACAAAATAGATTGAGTGCTTAAATGAAAAAAAAAAGTTTATATATATAACATACCCCTTCAATATAATAGGAAGAAAAGAGGTAGCAACCCAAATATTGTATTAAAAAAAATATATATATACATATTACTATAATATAGATACAACCTTTTATCAACCCATACCATATAAATGAGTGGAAAAAAATTGGAAGAACATGGATGAAAGATTTCGGTAGAATCACCTTGGGAAAAATATGAGTGACATTAAAATTCATTTGTTGATGTAGTGGTTTGATTGTTGAGAGGAATATTTAAATACAATAATTAATGATGCAAGGAAATAATTCCAAAAGGACAAAAAAAAAAAAAAAAATCTACCTTTCTAAGAATGAAATTGCTGCATCAAATAAAGAAAAGTAAACCTAAATGAGTGATATTCTAAAATAATTTCTGACAATTAATTCAAATATAGATAAAATTGAGCATTACCCATCTCTTTGACACTCGATTGACATATAAATATAAGTTCAAAATGGTGAGCCCAAACTTTACATAAAAGTTTAGACGAAGGTATCAACACTGTATATGAATTATATAAATACATTAAGCATGAACCATGAATTTAAAGCAAATGAAAATATAAAGATAAATCTAAATGATCATAAATGAGAAGATTAAGAAAATTTGTGGATTATATGTAAATACACTCGATGGTGCCTGTGGATTATATGATGATTCAAATGAGAAGATTACGAAAATTTGTGAATATTATGATGATATGATTGAATAGCTTTACATCCATATAAAACATCATATAAGGCCCCCCCATTTAGGGTTTATTTTCAAGATTGATGATGGTTTGCATAAGATTGATATTGCATATTTATTGGTCTAAAATTTTGTCTTTTAACTAAATTAAATATGATCACTTATTTAATATATTTTGACTTTTGCAGAGGTTGATTTCGGTTGGGCTGTAATTTGTGTTTGCAAATTTTAATTTATGTTGTCCATTAAAATTGGTTTGCATATTAAAATTACTTTTGTAAATTTGGTTATATATTATCTAAATTTATTATACATTTAAATTATTGACCATAAAATATACAATCAATTATTATTATCATCATCATCATCATCATCATCATCATTATTATTATTATTATTATTATCATCATCATCATCATCATCATCATCATCATTATTATTATTATTATTATTATTATTATAACAAAAAAATATAAAAACAACATATAATCTATGCTTCAATAATTAGGGATTTTAGGAATTTTTGAAGTTAATGTATATATGGTTAATTTTAAGCAATTTAACTACCTCAAAATAAATACAATAATTTGAATTTATAATAATTAAACTGTCTACATAAAATAATATTTACATTATACATATGATATACTGATGAATTAATGATTAATTAATAATTTTAACGTTAAACTAATATAATATTAATTAGTTATTATTTTATTATCTATACTTAACTAATATTAAAATTTGATGTCATCTAGGGAAAAATTCAAACATATCATATATATATACACACACACACATTATAAATATAAGTTCAAAAAGTGAGCCCGAGCTTGATACAAAGGTTTAGATGAAAGAATAAACATCTGTAAATGGATTATATGAATCATGAATAATTGAGCAAATGAAAATATAAATATAAAATTCAAATGATCAATTACATTCGTAGGGCAAGGTTGTGTGGATTATAGGATAATTCTTATGACTCGTAAATGAAAATTTATGAGGATTATGAGGACATAACGGAATAGATTTTATCCATAGAAGATATCATACAAGCCGGCCCAATTAATTAGGGTTGATTTTCAAAATAGATCATGAATTGCAAGAGATTTAAGTTTCATAATTATTGCCCTAAAATCTCGTTTTCAATTAAATTAAATTAAATATGGATACTTATTTAATTCAAATTTCGAATGTTGATTTCGGTGGACATAATTACTACAACTAATGAATTTGTTAAATTGATCACTTCTGCATATGAAAATTTATTTAACCCGCATTTTGACTTTTGCAGAGATATTTTTAGGTAAGGCAATTTTTTTTGTTGTGATTTATTTTTAGGTGAAAAAATAAGAAGATTACTATTATATATATATATATATATTCCTTCCTCATTTGGTTAAGTTGTTGACCATACTTTTTCTATTATTGACCATACTTTTCTATTATAAATGACACCCCTGCTAAACGGGGTCTTACATCATAATCACTAAATTCTCTTTCTTATTTGGACCGAGTGTCATGCGATTCATGCTACACGTAATATCGTCTTATGTTGTTGCAAAACATTAGTAGCTAGTGTAATATAATAGCAAAAAAATTAAAATGGTGAGACATAAATGTAATCGAATTATTATCGAAATAGAATAAAGCAAGGATGAGTGTTAAATAATTTTTTTGTAAGATGATATTACCTCGACTTTGTGCTTACGATTCTACGACAGTCATTCCTAGATACAATCACTCACTATTATGTAATTGTAACATAAGAAAACACCAAAAAAAGGCGAACCAAATAGTATTTCGAACTCTCTTTCCAAACGGACAAAGAAATAAAAATGAATTTTGGAAGCATGCAATTTTCCAACTGTTTTCAATGTTCTTCTAGGATATGGAATGTGGAATACAAATGTCTATGTATAGATTTTTCGTGGACGAATGCGCCCTAAAAGATAGATCAATCACAAGTTCTGTGTCATATATTTTTATTAAAAAAAAAATTACGATTGGAACTAAAAATCACAAGTGAAAAATCATATTTGCACTAAAAAATAAGTTAAGAGTTCAATTTATAGTTGAGGAACTAAGTGATAGACTAATTTGTACTTTTTCCTTAACTTATTTTGAAAATGCAAGCATCAAATCTAATAAAAATATAAAAAAGCAAAATCTACCCCACCAGCAACAAAGGAACTCATGGAAGTAATGTGGTTTAAAATGCAGTTTTTTTAAACCTTCTAAAGGAAGTTTCATGAAACATTTTTAATCCATCATCTTTCTTATTTATTCTTGAATTTTATAATATAGTTAGTATGTTAGTTTCATTTTTATTGTTTCATATTAATAGTTTTTAGTGAGTTCAATTATATATATTGAGTTTGAGAAATTATATTAGGTCTGAGCTTTAACATTCACTTTAAAATATCAGGTCATTTATTATTTGTAGAGAAATTTTTTAAGAAAATAACAATATAATATAACACAAATAAACTATATTTCAAATTAAATAATATTTATATAAGTTATAACTTATTTAGAATTTTATAGCAACAATAATATAATAAGTATAGCTATTCGCATTTCTAAATTATTTAAATACACCCTGGTGGTTAAATACATCCCACTTAAAATTATAATAATTTTTCACTAAATATCTATATCTATATCTATATTTAATATAAAAGGAGAATAGTCTTTTACCACTTGTTCTTTTACCACTTGTCACTCTACAAAATTTTATATAATTATTTAATTAAATAAATTAAAAAAATAAACTATAATCCTTCTTCATATAAAAGAACAATTATATTATCCATTGACACGTGTATACCCCATTTCTTTTCTATTTTTTATTTTTACTAAAAATCAAACCTTAAATAGAATTTTTATTTTAAATTTGTTTTTGAGGTATCATATATCAAATTTATCCTATTTTCATGATCTTTAATTTGACCCTAATATTGTATATTTAAAATATGATATTTAATTTTTTATGGAAAGAATATATTTTTGTATGGATTAAATTATTTATTTTTATTTTGATATGTGGTGGATTTGAATAAATAATATATGAATTTGATTTTAAAATATAAATATTTTTTGTATAAAAATTATAAAATTAATTGATATAATATTATAATATATTTTCAACCTTAATAGATTTTTGTGAGTTGAAAATTTTGTATTCAGTTGAAAATATTTTACAATTGAATTTAAAAAAACGTGCAATTTATTATTTAATAAAGATACACTTTAAAAGAATAGCAATATAATATAACATAATAGAAAAATTAAATTACATCATATTTATATAAATATAACTGACAAATAATATAATTTTTATAAGAATAAAAATAATATAATTTTATTATATTTTATTAATATAAAAATATATATTATGTTTTGTGTATTGCACAAGTTGACGGAGAATTTTATCTTTTAATACCATGACATATATTGCCACCTCCAAGAAAAAAAAAAGTGAAATTGCATGGATGGAGGTATCCTCCTCTATTAATTAACAGTCAATTTTGTTTGCATTCCATTATAGACTGAGAAGCGGGAAATTTCATGAGAGGCCCCGCCACTTTACTTTGCCAGTAAGCAACCCCTGTCCATCTCCAACAGTCCTCCAATCACCCTCTCACTCTCTCAAAAACTCGATACAAAAAACAGAAAACCCAAATTCAGACAAAAACAAGAAATAGGGAATACAATAAAAAAGGAAGAAGAAGATGAATGGTTCCCCTCACCAAGATGATGTTATTTTACCAGAATCAGTTGAACAATCCATCAAAAGAATTTGCCTGGACAAGAACCAGCCACCACTGAAGATATATTGCAGAAAAATGCTGGCTAAGATTGGGGAGCCGGCGGCAGTTAAGATCCTCAACACTATCATATCCTGTAATAATCCCATTGAGAGCTTCGGTGGTTTCGTCAAATTTTTGGTGCAAAAAAACCACCCAATCGAGGCCGCCTCTGTGCTTAGAGCTTATGGTTCACCTCTGTCCTCCACGAGGATGGGGTGTCTTCACAATCCCAGTGAGCAGAATTTTTAAGTTTATCGCTTCTTTAATTTTCATGCCTTTAATCTTTAGGGAAATTTATGCGAAAAGCATATTTTGTGTCTCCAGTAGTCCAACTTACATATTTTGTTCTTGGTCTTTTCTGGGTAAGTTCAGAAGGTTTAAATATTTGCATGATGTAATGATGTACTTTGTCTGTTTAATTTTTATTTCGTCTGCCATGTTGCAATATTTCATGATTTACTTGCTCGTGATTTTTCCGTTTGAGTAATTGCTAATGTAGTTGATTTATTTGTCCTTTTTTTTTTTTTTGTTTTTTTTTTTGTGCCTTCTTGTGGTGCTACCAGCATGTGGATGATGAACTGCGCTGGCCCAGCTTATCTTGCAAACTTGACATTATTTTTCTCAACTGTCGTCTTAGATCTGAATGAACAAAGGCTGAATGGATGAACAATGATTTCTTGGACCTTTTTGAACAAAAAAATCTCTAAGCTGTATCGACTTATTTAAGTTCCCATTTCTCTACTAATTCAATTTTCTGTTTTTTGATTAGTGGCCAAATTTATTCAAGATATTGTTTCTTTTCTTCTTGTTGCCATTGTTCGACACAAATTGCTGGGTCCTTTATTCTCTATTCATTGATCTATGTGGCTATTATGGTCAGGTGGTGGTAGTTTGCAGCCCCCCTTATCAAGTTCTCTAGGAAACAGTTCATCAATTGTAAAAAGGAAAATCTCTCAAAATGTCAGTTGCCAACTATCTTTTGAAGACGAAACTCATGGAAAGAGGAACTCTAGTGTTGGAGACAAATTATCAGATGCCGGAAAACTTGGAGAGGTGGCAGGATGGATGACAATCAGTGAGCAGATGATGATCCTGAACAAACTCGAGTTCAGGAAATTATTTTTGGTTTTGAGTTACGTTGGGAGGTTGGTTGCACTATTAGTTCTTTTCTCTTAAATTCATATATTCATGGTGATTGATCACATTTCAAAATATGCACTTGACAGGGAAAAGTTAGAAGCTGTTGTAACCCTAGATGGGGCTACTCAAGTTTATAGTATGAAAGATCTTCCCATGAGAGTGTTTGAGACAGAAATGTGGAATAGATATGGACACAAATATTGTAATAAATCCAATCGTAGCCAGGTCTGTTATTCATCTTAATAAATGCTCCTTTTATTTCATTTAATTTTATATATGCATTCTGTTGTTGAGCCCCCCGATCCCCATGAGATGAAGTTTTTGTTTCACCTTTTAATTTGGCATGGGTATTTTCTGAAATGGCTAAAAGGTAATTTACTGGGTGAATGTCTTGTCCAATGGCTGTAAACATCATCTTTAGCTCTTAATAAAATATTTTGTTTCTCATAAAAAACACATAGTAATGTTGTAGATTTGTTATATCTTTTCGAATATATTTGCAGTCAGTTCTTAATTGTATTTAGAAGTCTACTACTTCAGGAAAAGAGCTTACTGCATATAAACACCTCAAAGTAGCAGAAATAATTATTTGTAAACTATTGTCATTTTATTTTTAAAATGGAAGTGAGTATCACTAAATCGCAATGGTAATTTACTAATTTGCATTCATGATTTTCTGTCCTTGGTAATCATTTTTTTCTTTTATTTTTCTGCAAATGATTTCTCAAGTAATCACTATGCTATTAACTTATTGGGTTTTAAGTTCCTTGACTGAGCCTGAGTTTTGTATTCTAGATTTTCCAAATTCCGATTTTCACAACTTCCTTTTTGCAGTTTCTTGATTGGGATTCAGGGAAAACCCATATCTACTACTCTCATGTTTGCCAGGATGGAAGTTATTATTTCACGGTCAGTCCTAACCTTCACGTTTTTTATCCATTGGCTTTCTATTATGTGGGGAAGTTTATATATAAAGAAGCATGCTTCATTGACATCACATTCACAATACTGGAAGGTTATTAACATACACCAAAAATGCTGTAAAGAAACAATAGAAATAGAAGTACTAGAAAACATGAGACAGATATGGATCTAAGACATCCATGAATCTTATCCTTATCCTTTTGTGAAGAGTCCTTTTTTTTTTTTTTTTTTCTGTAAATAAATTGAACATTCAAATACTTGCCTTGAAGTTGTTGCAAAGATATTAATTACTCCCAACTTGCTAGGTCAGACACATTGTCAAGATATTTGTTGTTTATTGCTTGGAATGAATGAATGTAATATAAATCACTCTCCACTTTCAAGTGTCTCTTAGTCTTTGATGAATTGCGTATCAACATCCATGTGTTTCGTGTAGTCATGCTGAACACGATTGTTTCCAATGCTTATAGCTGCTTTGTTGTCATATAATAGTTTCATAGCTTTAGTTCTTCTAGAATTCTCTTCACTCAAGCTATATCACACACTCCATTAGCCATAACTTGAGACTTAGTTGCAGTACTACTTCTGGCATCACACCCTGTGTCTTATTTCTTCTGTTATTCGAGCAACCATTTACTACATAAGTATGTACATATCCATATATTCACCTTCTACAGGGAATAGATCTTGGCCATTTGGCATCCATTAAAATTTTAATATCACTGTAACTTTTTTTTTTGTTTTTTTAAACATCAAATCCGGAACTTGGTGCACCCTCAAGATATCACAAAATTGACAAATGACATCAATTTGTCTTTAGATGGTATGCATAAATAGACTAACATACGAATAACATAGGAAATATCAAGTATTGTATGGGAAAGATTGATTAGATTCCTATCCCGATGTTACTATCTACCATGTTCAGTTTTAGCTATTCAAGTCCATTGGGAATCACTAGGTCTACTTCTAGTCTCTTGTTCAAAATATAACGAATGTATTTTGTTGTGAAATCATATTACCTTTATTTGGTTTTACGTCATTCATCCTTGAAAATATAAAAAATCCCCAAAACTTTTATTTCAAAATTCAGACTCTTTAGCTTAAGCATCCTTTTAGTCTGGTAATCACCTCCTCATTGTTGGTAAAAAAAAATGTCATCAACACAAGTTATTACAATTGCAACTTTATCTCCTACTTAATGTTGTACTAAAGTAGTATGATCTACTGAAAATCATTGTTTTTATATTAAACCTGTAAACCCTATGACCAAGCTCGAGGGCTTCACTCCATACAGGACTTCTTAAATAAAACAACTGTCTGTAGATAGTATCTTCAAAATGAAGTGGGGCTTCCATAGAAACCTCTTGTTCAAGGTTTTTTTATTTTTTTATTTAGTAGAAATGCCCTTTTGACATTGGAAAAATACGGTAGCCAATCAAGATTACTGCAATAGATGAGAAAACTCTATCTACTAATAGGAGCTAATGTTTCTTGATGACAATCCTATAGGTTTGTGTTGAACATTGTTAGCCCCTAATTCGACTTATATTGCTCCAAGGCCCATGTAACTCATTTAAGTAGTTATTTACATCTAACAAGAATCTTTCCTCTTGGTATATAAAACCTTCTCCACTGCTGCATTCTTCCCATGTACACACATCTCTTCCAACCGCAAAAAAAAAAAAAAAAAAAAAAAAAAAAAAAAAAAAAAAGGAATAAAGAAAAAGAAAAGAAAGGTTCTCCAGGGAAACTTTGGCATCAATTATATTTTTAGATAAATCAACACTAGACAATCTTAAGATAAAGGGCGCAACAAATGAAGATAAATTTTCACAAAAAACATATCATGCTTTCGTACATGATCTAACACCTTTTCAAAGAGCTACTTGAATCTCTATGGACTAATGAAGTAAAGAATAACCAGACTTAATATCTAGGCTCTTCATTTGAATGAAGTCAGCCAGGTGTAGGATGTTACTTCAATACCTTGTTTTTTACTTCTCCTTTTCCTAATCAATAGATGTTCGCCCATGAGATATAATACATTTATTATATTAATAATATATTATAAAATTATATTATTGTTATATAAAATTATAAAATATATAAGTGATATAAAAAAATTAAAGCGAGAGATCATGACACAGACAAAATACTTATGAAACATAAAATATAAAGAAAAAGATTAATAAATTTATTTACACATATTTGTACATAATTTTTTAACATGATACAAAAAGAAATTCACAAAAAAAAAAAATTCTCTAACTTTAATAAAAAAATATATAACGAAGTGAATTTTATAATTTAAATTGAATCCAACCTACAATAATTCTCAAAGACATACAAATATTTAAAATAAAAAAAACAACTAAATTTATACTTGAATAATGTAATATTCTTAATAGATGAAAATATTTATTATTATTATTATTATTCTATAAAAATCTTTATAACATATTTATTATTTTTTATTTGTCTTGAATTCATATAAGAATTTAACCCATTTTTATTCAAACTTAACACATAGTCAAATAAAATTAAATAATTTAACTCATAAAAAGATTATTTCATATTTTAAATATAATAATTTATTTTAAAATATACAATATTGATATCAGATTAAAGATCATAAAAAAATAATTAATTTGATATATCACATGTCAAATACGGATTTGTAACAAAAAAGATTATTTGAATTTTAAACTAATATTTTTTCATAAACTACTTTTTTTTGTCCACCAAATTGCAGATAAATACTGAGAAGGATTACTGAAGTGACACGTGGCAAAAACTAACTTTTCAGTATCCTTTAATATAGAGAAGAATATGCTCATTACCTTAGGCTCCATTTGGATGGAGGGATTTGACAATGAATTTGGAGGATGGACTTGAATTCACAATCAAATCAATTCAACTTGTTTGGCAGAAAAATCAAATCAATGGTTTTGAAATCCCCTCTAATTTTTAGTTAATTTTTGATGAATTTGAAATTCTTTTTACAATTAAGTCATTTTGAAAATCATCCTCAAATCTTTTATGTGTATATATAATGATGTAATCACACACACACACACATACATTACACTCATTGCGCACGCTCACTAACATGCACACACAGTGCTCATTGTGCGCGCACACACACACACACACACTACTACACACAATGTAAACACAACATACACTGATAGAGAGCAGTAGGTTGTGGGGCTTGAGGAGCCTGGGTTGGAGAAGGAAGGGACTGAGCCGAGGCCCTTGTTGGTTTTCCCGACGTCGGGGGTGGGCTTAGGCCTGTGGTCGTGGGCCTGGAATAATTTGGAGTATTATTATGTAGTTTCTATTTCTGATTCATAGTGTTAATCTTTTCTATTTTTGGTAGGATTGCTGTTAGTATACAATCTTGTTTAATTAGGGTTTGAGGGGATAAGTAAGAAATTAATTAGCTTTTGAGCCCAAGGCTAGCAAGCGGGAGTTTTCCGTTTGATATGTGATCTGTGTTCCTATCAATTTGGTTCGACTTGTCGGATCCTGTTCCTAACACCATGACGAACACACGATCCAACAGTGAGAGATTCGACAAAATTGAGGCATAACAGGCTGAGATGAGCGCCCAATTGGCGAAAATCAGGACTACCCTGGAAGTTTTGACCCACACCATTGCCAAACTGCAACCTCTACCGTTGGCGATCAACGATAAGTCTGCGGCGAGGGAGGCCGCCTCTGAGGCGTCGGGAAGTGCGCCTCCTTCTGTGGAACCGACGAATCCCATTGGGTGGTTGACGTGTGTTAATCAGCAATTTGAACAGCAGTGCACTGGGCCAGAATTGAAGGTAGCGGTAGCAGTGGTGGCTATGGGAGGGCCGACACTATACTGGGCGACGTGGTTTCGTGCCCGCCGGCCGGGCCTAACTTGGGAGGAGTTTTCACAGGCCATAATCTCCCGATTTGATTCTAGGTTTAGGAGAAGCAGATTTGAACGTTTATTCGGGGTGAGACAGATGGGCTCGGTGGACGAGTTTGTGACGCTTCTTGTGTAGTTGGCTAGTTAAGTTCACGGTCTATCCGATGCACATTATCTTGGGTACTTCATGCAAGGGTTGAAGGAATCAGTACGGAGTTTGTTGAGGCTGTTGTGACTGGGGGATTAGGAAACCGCAATGGAATTGGCCCGGGATGTGGACGATAATTTGGTTGTTCAATCCGGGGGAAGGCTGTGTCAGATCTGGCAGCCGGGTGTTTCCTACCATCGCTAGTTCAGGCTCAACGAGTAGCAGCAACACAGTTCCTGGGGGTGGAGTGTTGAGGGGGACCGAACGCCAATCTTGGGGACGAAGTTATTCTGAACGGCGGAGGAATTGATAAAGAGCAGGAGGTTGTGGGGGCTGAGGAGCTTGGGTTGGAGGAGGGAGGGGCTGAGCCGAGGCCCTTGTTGGTTTACCGGCATCAGTGGTGGGCGTAGGCCTGTGGTCATGGGCCTGGAATAATTTGGAGTATTATTATTTAGTTTCTATTTCTGATTCATAGTGTTAATCTTTTCTATTTTTGGTAGAATTGTTCTTAGAATATAATCTTGTTTAATTAGGGTTTGAGAGGAATAATAATAAAATAATCAGCTTTTAAGCCCAATTTTCCATTTGATCTGTGATCTGCATTCCTATCATACACACACACGTTACATATTGCACATACACCACATACTGAATACACAGACTACACATATTGCACGCATTACTCACACACACACATACACCACACGCTTTTACCAAGACAAAAATCAAACAATTAAAATTCAAACATCCAAAAAAGAGATTTGAAACTAGTGGATTTCCAAATACAAAGGATTTAAAATCAATTCATTTGAAATCACCTTGATTTCCAAATCCATCAATCCAAATGTACCCTTAGGTTATTTTCAATTCCCAATTGATGTTGATCTAGACTCGAAACTTGAGAAGTAGAGCAACAAAATAAGAAGTTCCCATCCTTCGATATCACTCAATAGAATGGATATACATGTAATAGACACTTGCTTCATTGGTTAGTGCACTTGCAACAACAAAGAGTTTTTATATATCTAGAAAGTGTAGAAACAAAGATATATAAATCTCTTTCTTATTCTAGATCGTCACAAAAGAAGAGAACTAGAAAACAAGATATTGATATGGGTCCTAGACAATCATATATTATACTATAATGATGCACTTTTCAAATAGCTAAACCTCATTCAATGCAGTTCAAATTTGCTAGCTGTTTATAAAAAAATCCATGTGCAAGCTATAATTCAAAGTAGTTCACCTGCACGCGAGAGGGCATGTTGAAGATATTGACATACTAAACAATACACTTCTTTAACATGTTTATAGCTTTTAGGTCATTCTACATTTTTTGATAAGTCAACTATCTTAGCTATAAATTATTTTATGTTTCTCATAAAATAAACTATAAGTAAAAAACAAAACACGCATACATCATATTTCCCAACCTTGTATATATATATATATATATATTTGAAACAATTAGTAGCATCACACAACCACAATGTTATAAATCCCATGTGATAAAAGTTCAGAATTTAAGTACTTATTTTAGTTGTGGGATTTTGCTTGCTCTGATGTGTGGAGTGTTTCGTAGTGCATGGACTTGCACCTAGTAATTTGAACAGTGCTCGAATGTTTTATTATTTTGATTTATTAGTGCTATATTGTCCTCGCTGTCCTTATTGTCACATATATCTTTTGGACAATACAGGGTCCTTATCTGAACAGTTTGAGAACTCACCTACAAAGGTCTCTAGGTGATGATAACATACTTATAGTCAAGTTTGAGGATGGGGAGTACGACACAAGCAATATCGCTAAAGAAGGAATTGTTGTTGGTTTGAGGCGCTATCGATTTTTTGGTAACTATGCGTATTTTATGTAACTTTGAATATCTTTGTGTTATTATGTTCTCTATTCTCTTATGTAAAAACTGGTTGAGGATACATTACTCTCTCATTTCGGTCACTTGCTGCATTCATAAGTCCTTTAAGAAAAGGACTTCTGGAGGCTATAAAGCATCAATAACTTATGGCTTGACAACCAAAGAGCTACTCAATAACTTGATTAATGCTACTAACCAAATTGTAAATAATGTGCCTTCTTTAACACGTAGAACTATTTCCTTTCCTTTTGGGTTGGAGATGTTGGTGTTTGATATCTCTCCTGCTTAAGATACTTATCTCTTTATTAAAATTAGCATATGCTGAATTTACCAGCTAAAGCATGTCAAGTTTTCTAATGAGCTTGTATCTTAATTCTGGAAGCCTCAGGAACTACTCCTTAAACTTCGGCGAGTTTCGAGAAGCTGTTAATCTTTATGATTCTTTCTTTTGGTATCTTAGTTAGTAATGGGTCAGAATTACTAATTTAGGATTTCTGTCTCTTTGCAATTGCTTTCTGTTCTTATTTGTGAAATTTGAATTATGATAGAAAAAATCTTTTCGTTTCAGTTTCCATTTTGCAGTCCATGTAATTCTTTTGGTTTTTAATGCCTAGTTCTTAAAGTGTTTTAATAGGTTTTGTTGCAGTAACTGATGGATTTTTCATGCATGCGACACAACAAAAGTTTAAAATTTATACAATAATCCATACGTTGTGTAACATAATATCTGACAAATTATACGGTCAGATTGCTTATATGGATTTTAAATACGGTTCTGGAATATAGGTGTCTGAACCTTATGGACTAACAGGAAGACCGGGACAGAAAGGTTGTTCGACGCTTGAACATTTGTTGATGTACATGTGCAAGTGTGCATGAAGTTTTGTAAAGACTTCCTACTCATTTAGACATGTAAAATGACTCATGTCACATCAATCATATTGTCAAGTATGTTCTAAACCTTTTGGTTGCAACTTGATTCACTTGGAGGACCCAAGTTATCCCATAAGCTTGTGGAAATCTTAACTGTCCACTAATGATGAAGTAGGATTCCTAGTATTATTGCTGAGGATAGGAACTGGTGTACATATTGATTGTGTTTTTCATGTTATGATTTAATTGTTAATTATGCACCTGAATCGAAGATTTAAGATGGATGACAGCTGGAGAATTAGTAGATAGCTTTAGGAAGTGATTGTTGGATGAAAACAACTTTTGTTTAATACTTAATATAGCTTGGAGATGGTTCTCTCAGTGGGACTTCGTTCTCTTCCTTATGCTGTTTTACCCACTTTTATATGGATAGAGTTTTGATTTCATGAGAACTCTTTGTCCATAGAGGCATTTTTCCTTCCTTTCCATTTTTAGATCAATTTGGGAAAGTTCCTGTACCTAAGGAGTATGGAGGTTCAATTGTTCTCATTGTTGCTTGTGTTGGGTAAGTTGAACACTTAGGATGTCTTACAACGTTTGTTTTCTTATTTGTCTCCAATATGGTGTCTCTTGTGTATGATCTTGGGACTTATTAGTGAAAGTGGCAGGTTTTATGTGGTGTGATTGTTCTAGATGTATGCTGGCCCTTATCGTTTGAAAAGAATAATAAGATGTTTGAGGATCTAGACTTTCTCTAAGGGGAGTTGTGGGATAGTGTTAAATTTAGAATCGCTTGGTGGGATTTTTTTTTTTGGTTTGTTTTCCTTGTTTATTGTATCTAATTTGATTGGAAATTGAAGTTCGGCCTTGTAGTCTCCTTGCATTACTTGAGGGATAACTCATCCCTTTGTATAATATTTTTGTTGATAATACTTTTTTGGTTTCTTATTAATCTTTTTTGAATATTTGCTAATATCAATCAATTGTTCCAGTTAATTGCTCTCGTCGTAACATCCTATGAAACCCAAGTGAATCATTCCAATTATGAAACCCTAGTGCACTTTTACAATAAATCTAATAAACCTTTGAATTTCTATATATAAGATATACAGGACCCTCCTAAATATTAACATAACTAATAAAATTTTTAACTTTTTTTCCTAAATCTAAAAATTAACTAATTAAATAGAAATATGTTTAAATAAATAAATAAAAAGGTTGGAGAAAAAGAATATCCAAGTTAATTAACTAAACCATGATATTTCAAAATTTTTGTTCCCTAATGTCCATGCAATGTTGTTTGCGTATTTGTAGAGTTGACTGCATAAATGTTCTTTTTTTGGCCACTCATTATTGACCTTCATAAACGGTGACATTGCATTTAATATATGCCTTTTGTAATGTCATGCAATCAAGAAGTAATTCAAAGTACACTATATTGTTCACTGGGTTATAATGGTGCCTCTTGTAGTCTTGTCTAAGGACTAATTATTGTATGATCAAATGGAATAGTTCCATTTGCTGATATTTTATTTTCAAATATGAATGCCATGAGGTTGTTCAATGTGCGTGCACTTTAACAAGTACTTACATGGAGACACAAGTGTATATACCATTTTCCACTAAATGAGAAATCCTCATGACTGCTGCCCACATCTTATATCTCGTATATGCAAGTCTTATTGATAACGAACTCAATGATTCTCAATTTGGAACATCTTATGACCAATGCCATAGAGGAAGTTCATGATTTTCATCTTACCTTGAGCATGTACAAGGTATTCCGTGATTGTCATCTCAACTAGCATGCACCATTGCTTTGTATCGTCTAAGAATATATTATACAAAACACCACTTTAAACAAAAACAATCTTGGTCCAATGTTCTTTTGCAAGCCCTGGTACCTCTAGTCTTTATTATCTTTTGGTCGTTATCCACTATCAACAAATGTGTGATAGCATGTGAATTGTATCTTAAATTGTCTAGTAAATTTAATAACTGCGATTTCCATGCTTGCTGTTGTTGTACAGTGTTTAAAGATGAGCGGAAAAAAGCGAAGAAAAACCAAAATGATGATGACAAAAAGGCTACAAGCTCCGGTGTTAAGTGCTACTTTGTTCGTATTGACTCCATCTCCCCTCATGTTCATGATGAAAATTACGTTTTGTCTGGAAAGTCAGTTAGTGAAGCAAGGCGCATGTTCATGCATATACAGACTTTGGTGACCATAGAAAAATACATGGCCAGGTTGATTGTAGTGTATTTTCCCTCTTTAGTTATCTTTTAATTTCTTGTTTTAAATTTGATTTTTTTTGCTCCATTTTTTTGTGTTTTTGTCACTCAGATTTTCCTTGATCCTTTCAAAGACGAGAAAGCTTGAACTTGATTTTTCTGCTGTTATAGTCGATATAATCGAAGACATCTGTTTCCAAGTATGAATATGGTGTTTCAGTTTAATTTTTGTAAATTCTGCTCACCGCTTCCATTCAAGTTCTCTTATCCTATTATATTTAGGAAGCAAATTATATATTCATCTTTCATGTTCCATGCTTTTAGGATGAGAATGGCTCTACTATTCATGATGAGGATGGAAATCCTATTTTACACACTGATGGAACTGGATACATATCTGAGGACTTGGCAATGAAGTGCCCAAAAGATCTATATGCGGCAAAGTATACAAGAGAGGGTAGTTCTGAGGTCAGAAATTTATTTTAATGAAAATCTTTCTAGTTCTTTCTTTATAATAAAGTGTGAATGGTTATTTTTGGGTTTTGAGCTGTCTTTAACTTTTGATGATTGGAACTTTCTTTGTAAATCAGTACATTGAAATCCAACAGGTCTTAGGAAAAAGAACATGTTATAAAAGCCACTTTTATCATTGTTTCCAATATGACCATTCATCTTTCTGACTTCCATCCATTATTATTTTAATGTGGATAAACTGTTCATCATAATATTTTGGTGTCGGAACTTTTCCTTTTTCCTTTGCTTGGATCATATGATCTATGATGGAACAAATAAACATAGGAAAATGTTTGGTTCATCTTAGTCAATTTTATGGAAAGCCCTTGCAACCTTTTTCTTCTTTTTATTTTTCCCCTTGTCTTAGCAAGGTGAGTTTGGTCGGTAATCTATTTCAACTGTATGTTTTCATCTTTCTCTGGCCTGATATCACCTGGCTAATTTCTGCTTGTTACATTGCCGATGGTTTCCGAGTTGTTGAACCTGATATTTACTAGCAGAAGGTCTCCAGGACAAAACCTTGTCAATAAAGTCAAAACTAGGTCCTATTGCGTGTTGTTTATCCACATCATTTGGTCCATATGGTTAGAAAGAAATACGGAAATCTTCGATGACACTGAGGAATCAGTTCTGGAATGTTATTGTAAAATGTACTTTAGGGTGACATCCTGGATTTATAATTTGAAGGCACAATGAGTTTAGGGAAAAAGAAATCCCCCTTGATATGGTTAGGGATTTGAATTTGGCTTTTTAACTTGTTTGGCCAGTATGGTTCTGGGTGGATGTTTTGCCCACTAGATGTAAATATTGTTTCCTAGCTGTTCATAGTTTATTTTTTATTTCTTAAAAATTCAGAACTAAGAGTGTTTGTGTCTGTATGTGTGTGTGTTTTCCCCTCCCTGATTTTAATGAGGTCACTTTCAACTGACAGAATCACCTAGTGATTATGAATACTTTCTGTGTACATATCTCATAAAAGGGATTATATGGATATCTGTAGGAGAATCAGATTAGGAACTAAGATGGACAACTTCATTGTAATTAGTCATTTTAGAAATAAAAAATCTGCTTGTCAGGTCAAAAGTAACTTAACTTGTTTTTTGTCATACTTTTGAGTGGCAAATATATTTCCCTTTCTATAAAGTGCATTCTCTAACATTACATGGTGAAAATTAGTAGCAGTCGCATGTATAAAGTGTGTGCATTACTTGGTAATTCATAACAAATACGATTTTATAAGATAGTCTTTTTGTACATGCATAGGCAATGATATGATATATAAGATATGCCCTGCAATGTTAAAGGAACATTTTTTCAACATTCATTCTACATTCATTGTTTTTTCTGTGGAGTATGAATCTGATATATAAGATACAGTGGTTAAAAAGGCGCGCCTAAGCGCTAGGCGCCAATAATTCGGCGACGGCGCCTTATGGGGTGAGGCGAAGCGAGCTTCGGCGAGGCGCTCGCCTCAGGCGCCTCACGGTGAGGCGCAGGCGGCGCCTCGCCCCATCTGTTTTTTTTTTAATTTAATATGCTTACTAACCCTAACACACCAAAGTGACCAAAAGACAGCCGCCCAGTCCCCCCAACACCCATTCTTTTCCTACACCCATTCTTCCTATTTTTCCTCACCGGCGACCCTCCCACCAATCCACTTGCTTTGAATGAAATTGATGCAAGTAATGAATGGCTAGTTGGAATCCCGGAAGAAGAACTAGTGTTTGAGGAAGATAGTTTAAGATGGGATGATGTTGCAGCAGCTGCAGGAGTTGAGGAGCCTACTAGGACCACTAGAACATATACTAGAAGGGCAACAACTTTAAAGACTTCTAAAACATCATCATCTAGATCTAGTTCTTTTGGACTTGTGGATGAGGAAGATGAATGGGAAGATATGGGAGGGGATTCAGATGAGGTAGAAGAAGAAGATGTGGATGGATACAAATCCGATGATAATCCACAATTTGACATGAACTATAATGATGATGATTAGTGTCTTGCCTTAGTGATTATGCTTAATTATTATGTCTTGAACTTCAATATTTAGTGTTTTGGATCATGTTTTGATGAATGTATTATGTTTTTATTATGGTTAAATGTGTTCATATATCTACATGTTTTTTTTTTTTTTTACTTTGGGCGCCTTGCTTGAGTGAGGCGAGCGCTTTGCCTCACGCCTCGCGCCTAGGCAGTGAAAGGGGTTTGGTGCCTCGGGGTGCCTTACGCCTTTTCAAGCACTGATAAGATATGCCTTGCAAATTTTCAAACTTTGCTTCAGAGTTCATAAAATCTTAAGTTCTGAAACTAAGAGGTGTAAGAATGTACATTTTGTTGAGACTATGTGACAATTTATATCTTTTTTACTGATTCTCTTTCTATCTTCAGATGTATAACCAGTTTCCCAACTTTGAGGACATTGCTTGTCAAGTAAGAACTGGAGCCAGGAATATGGAGCTGGTATTGGTTAAGTTATTGCCTTTCAATTTTAACCTCTGATAGCATCGATAAATTTTCACATGTTCTGTATTCTTAAGTTCATAGCTGTTTGTTCCACTTTTTCAGCCTTTACTGATGCAATGCCGTTTGTTTCATGATGGATATGCCGTGAAGGGAACTCTTCTTGTAAATAGAAAGGTATAATCATACTTTGATTAAGGAAAAAAAAAAAAAAGAAAAAAAGAGAGAAAGGTATAATCATACTTAATTAGCTTTTATTTTTTTCTATGTGAAGTTTATGAATTTAATATATATAGATTACTAGTATAATCAAAGCAGAGACTGCAGAAATGTAAATATCCTTGAGTTTCGCTTCCAGAATAACATCTCCTTGTCAAGACCTTGATTTCCTGCACATCTATCTAAAAAACAATTAGGCCTTAGTGCCTTGGAATTTTCTTTGATGATCTTGCTAATGTCAGTTTATAAAACACTCAAAATATCTTCATGTTAGAAAGTCAATCAAATCTTATGTGCTGATTTTCAACATCCTGGTTTTGTTTTGGCAGAAGCATGCCCTCATTCATGGCTCTCAAAAGTTCTCAATTGGATTGAGTTAGTCTCTCATAAAATCAATACTTAAGAGATGACAGTTGACTTGCTGTTGAATCTGCTAATTGACACTCATATCTTACTAAGTAGTCCCCTTTAGAAAATTCAGCTATCAATTATGCGTTAGGTGACCCTTAACATTTCAATATATGAATCTCTCAGATCTATTTATATTATAAATTATTTTAATCTAATTATTGTTTCAGTATCTTTATTTGTTGTGGATTTAGTCATCCCCCACTCAAAGACTCTTCTTGAACTCGTGAAATGGAGAATGATCTAAAAATACTTTCTCATTTTTGCTTAAGATATCTTGAAAACAAGAAGAATCATGTGTTTTAAGTGACGTTGTTAATATCTAAAAGTTGTTAATATTTTAAAATTTTAAATGGGTCTGGCCCAACATGTCGGGTTGGGTATGTGTGCTGCTCTTATCAATCCTTTCACGCCAGGTGACAGATTTAGGCTTGCCTAATTAACTGTACCAATACTACCCATGACCATCCTTAAGCTTGACAACTTCTAATATGATTGTCTTTTTCAAGAAATGAAAACATTCTCTTCTAACAAAAATAGCGCTAGTTTTGTTAGGTCTCTCGTACTTACAGACAATACTCATGCATAACAGAATTATTGCACATAAGAGCTTGTCCATGTAGTGTCTTACTCTCAATTGGTTTCTCCATTGCCTCTTAATTCCTGATATACTTATGCTAGTACTATGAGTAGCAGGATTACCATATAATGTTTTTAGAAAAGCTGAGTTATGACTGTAAGAACTTTAGCTTTTTTCCTTTTTACGGATTTCCTGACACACGTCTTCTGTAGCTTGAACCGGGAACAATTCAGATAAGACAATCCATGATTAAGGTTGCAAAGGACGAATCCCAGACCCTGAAAATGAATGAAACTTTTAACTCGCTGGAGATTGTCAGTACTAGGTATCTTCCATAATATTTTTTTTTTCTCTCTATTTTACTTGCATTTCTGAAAACAAGTTTAACTAAGTTAACGCAAATGATGCATGGATGCATGATATCCCATGAATCAATCAGGGGAATGATGGGTTAATGCTTTAAATTTCTTCAAAGTCTATTTTGGAAATATAGAAATTACTTTTGAAGCTACTTTATGGATTTGGTTAATGAAAGGAACGTGAATGAATTGTATGATGTTCAGACATATGCTTCTCGAGCATTCAGATGTATATCGGCTGTAAATCACTTACATCTGTTGCCAAGAATATTCTGGTGACTCATGGTTTGATGTCTTAATTTAGGGGTTACCGTGTTACTAGCATATTCAATGCTGTTGGAGGTAGTTATGAAAGCACATTTTCCTTCTTTTTAAATTCAATCCTTACAATAAATGGTGCATCAAATGCTAGCCACAGAGTTTTCGGATGTACTAATTGACGAGTTGCCTTGCAGGATTGTGGTAATGTTGCACTTGGCCTAGCGGTTTAATGGTTAATTCTTGAACATAATACAAGCTCCAACCGTGACAATGCTGCATTAGGATATCTTGGAATGACATAGGAAACGAGAAACCTACACTACTTCTATATGTCTCCTCATTTTCTTTCTTTATATACTGTCATGGAAGGTAAACATCCAAGCAGGTTTGTTCACTTGGCGGGTCCAAGTTGTCTTGCAATTCTGTCTTTTCAATATTAATCTGGACAGAATTTATAATCGAAGTCTCTAACCATCATGATATGTGACATTTCCAAGTAGTTATTGACAAAGTTGAAAGTTGGAAGATAAGAACTCTATATGACCAAGTATCTGATTTTAGTCAAAGAAATTTAGTGAGTCAAGTCTGGGGTGATTGATGGAGTAAGATGGGGGAATAATTAATTAGCAAGATATTAGCTTATTAATAGCAAATCTAGGGCCTACGTAGCTAGCAAAATATCAGCATCTTAGGAGCAAATATAGTGGCTGAAATTAGGGATATTGTTATACAAATAAGGGTGTTGGGATGAGCATCAGGACAGAGAATATACAGACTTGAATTTGGCCTTTAGGCTGGGCAGCTTAGGCTGATGGGATTCATCCGGTGTACCCCTTTTTCATCCAAATAAATCAACTATCTTCTTATTTATTTATTTATTTATTTCGCGCTCTTTACTCTATCAAATTGGTCCGACCTTCCAGCTTCCAAGTCCCACTAGGAAAGGGTTCATGACACCCTCATGAATGGAGAGCCTTGTGGAAGCAATAAAGAAGTGTCAACTTATTATAGGAAAAAATGACACGACGAAGGAAACACAACAAATTGGATAAGTTCGAGGAAATGTTGGTGGCACTTAAGGTAAAGGCAGGCGATGAGACCAGTGGTGTCATACAAGTTTCTGTTCATGATGAAGAAATCAGCAATTCTCCAGTACACAACCAAACACTTCACAACACTACTCTTGAATATATATATATATGCAAAAGAGTTTGAACTTCCAAATTTCAATGGGAGTGACCCCGTTGCATGGATCGCATGGGATGAACAGTATTTTTGGGTCTACCATACAATGGAAGAATCGAAGTGGAACTGGTCTTGGTGTGTGTGGAGGGAGCTGCCATGCTTTGGGTTCCTTGCTGTTATAACAAGCCTCAAATATGCCATTTAAGCAATTGGTGCATGAGCTTATAATGAGACGATATGGGATAAAACCCATGGTAAATCCCTTAGAAGCTCTTGAGCTTACCAATCAAAAGCTCTTGAGCTACCAATCAAACCTGGATGGTGGACAAATATGTTGAGGAAATTGTGATACAAATGCCTCAAGTTCCACGGATATCCCAATCTCAATGCTTGGGGTTATACTTAAATGGATTAGGTTAAGAGATTCTAGTCTGGAACAAATCCAAGGAAGCTGTTGAAAACTTCAGCACCATGCATCTAGCAAGTGAAATTGAGATGGAGGCAGTGATGCTCCTAGGGAGGGTTCCAATCTGCACATCGCTAATAAGAGTCGGATTGAGGGGTTAGGGCTCAGCCCAAACATGATCAAATCCTTAAGAATACTGATCGAAGTTGAGGAAGAAAGCAAGTTCAACAATTATGAAATTGATTACAACGGTCATGGATGAATGTTCTTAAGGACAACTACTTGATTGCAGCCTTAAAGACCAGAATGTTTTTCAAACTTGGAAGAAATCGATAGAGTCGAATCTGGGGTGATTGATAAAATAAAATTGGGGCTGAAAATTATTATACAAATAATGGTGCTTAGGATGAGCATTAAGACTGGCAGAAAAATATACTTGAATTTAGCCTTTAGCTGGGCAGCTTTGGCCGATGGGATTCATCCTGGTGTACCCCTCTTTTTCATCCAAATAAATCTATAATCTCATTTTTTTGTTCTCATTTTTTTTTTTTCAATTTTTTATTTCTTGCTCTTTGCTCTTATCAGAAATAAAGTTCAATTTCCCTTTGGCTTTGGGCAATATTTGTTAATTCTTGACTCATCTTTCAGTAAGAAACCAGGAAGAAACTATCTTTCAAAATATTTGATTGCTCTTCTGAGCTATGGAGGAGTTCCTCGAGAATTCTTTCTTAATTTGCTGACCAAATCTTTAGAAGAGGCTCGAAATGTGTATTCCCATAAGCGGGCAGCCATGAGAGGTATTTTTCTGATCAACTTTTTTATTTTTTTAGAATTATTGTTGTTATGATCACTTATCAGGTCCCTTACTTCAGCCATGATTTTACAAAATGAGATAATGCATCCCTAATATTATACTTTAAATTTTCTTACCAGTAATATTTGATCTTATCAATTTTGAGGTCCTCTTGCTTCTTTTCATAGCATCACTGTACCTTTATTTGTACCTAGAAATGCATGACTGTTAACTTATTTTTCATAAAAACATATTTCTTCTTGCAGTTGCTTCCAACAATGCTGGACTAGATTTTTCGTTTCTAGCCCAAAGAATGATTGCTTCTGGTATACCTCTTAATGAACCATATCTCCAACTTTGCCTGTCAAATCTGGAGAGTGGCGAGAAAACTAAACTCAAAGAAGGCAAGATACCAGTCGACGAAAGCTTTTACCTGATGGGGACAGCTGATCCTACTGGTGTTTTGAATAATGATGAAGTCTGTGTTATCCTGTAAGTAGAAGTGCTTCCCTTGTCAAAGTTGCTTCTCAATCATTAATCCAGGGGATGCTATATTTACCTTTACTGTGCAGCATCACATGTTTTTTGTTTAAATCAATGTTTTTTTGGCAGTTTTACTTAAGTCATCCCGCAGGTTACTTTTATCAGATTCTTGTAGGCATAAAAATGAGTGCTGAGAAAACTAAAACGGATATTTTGTTTTAAAAAAAAATTCATGTGGTCTTGCACCTCCGTATTAACATGTTGCACCTATCGGCGTGTGTGTCCTGCATGATGTATGTGCACCATTTCTTTTTTTTTTTTTTATATTCCCTACATGATATTTTTTATTTCCTTGTTGTCTCCTGCCCCCTCCCCCCATCAAGAAAATTTGATTGTAAACTATCTTGCTGATGACTTCTTGGTGGGTGTGCAGTGACAGCGGACAAATTTCAGGGAAAGTATTAGTGTACCGGAATCCTGGAATGCACTTTGGAGATATTCACATTATGGAGGCTGTGTATGTGAAGGAATTGGAAGAGGTTGTTGGCAATGCCAAGTATGGCATCTTCTTTTCAACTAAAGGCCATCGGTCAGCAGCTTATGAAATGGCAGCTGGCGATTTTGATGGAGACCGATACTGGGTTTCACGAAATCCTGAGGTTAGCATCTGTATCATTTTGCTTTCAGTCTGTCATTGGCAGATAGAATTACGGCTTAGCTTTGGAAACTGTTGCGTAAGTGCTAATGAAATATGTGTTAACATTGAGTTCTTTTTCCTTTTTTTTTTTTTTTTTTTTTTTTTTTTTTTTTCCTTCTGAAGCATCTGTATGCTTGGTAGACAATGTGGTGCCTTAAATTTCATCTGTGATAGAAATCGGGTATAAGCATTCCTTGTGTCCAAAGAAAAGGAAGAAGAAGAGGAATCTTAAAAAATTGTGAGTCCGCAGAGGTTTCAGTTCATAAACAATTAAATCTTTTCATTGTATCTAATATTTAAAACTGATTGGAGTATAGCATTTTGCATTGTACAGCATTTAGAAATCACTCATCCCCTTGTACCTAATCGTGGTATATTGTGAAGTCCATGATGGAGGTGGGGAAGGGTAAAACTTCGGGTTGCTTGGCAGGCTTCAGTTTATAAAGAATTTAAAATTTTCATTGTAGCTGGTATTCAAAACTGATTGGAGTAGTGTTCTTGATTGTACAGCTTTTAGAAATCACCCATCCCTTTGTACCTACCTTTCGTTGTTTTTAACCACAAGACAGTATCAATACAATTACAATCATGTTGGCTATTTTATGCAATCCACATGGCCAATTGAGTGGTATGAGCCCTAGGTATTGCAATATAGATGGATTTTTACAATCCTCTTGGCTATTTTATTTTGATATCAAGTATGTATTGTTGCTTGGTATAGTTATCCATAAAGTGCTGGTGATTGTCCTCTCTTCGCCAATCATTTGGCTATGTGGGAGAGATTGCATTGTGGATAAATGTGGATCACTTTAATGATGTGGATGGAATTGTGAATCAGTGATGCTTAAATAAAGCCTGATTGAAGAACTTGAGGTCAAGGAGTTGAGGAGGTTAGATTACTTTCTTTGGGCACAATCTAGGCATGGATTTTGTCATAATTCAACATGGGTATGTCCCTTGACTGGTTAATTGGTATATGGTCAGTTGAGAAGTATTGCTGTAGATACATTGATATAGGTAAAATCATCAACTTAGGGATGCTTTAGAAGATGCGAAAGTGGATATATGTTCCTATACGCCATAAATGTGAATGAAGAATGCGATACATAGGGTTTTGCTATAATTGAATGAAACACGTTTGTGGAAATAATACCATATAAAAGAAAAACTTGGTTGAAAATCTCACACTTACTGTTCAACTTGTGAAAATATTACAATAGATCAAATTATTCTTAATTCCTGCATATTAGTCAATGGAAAAACATCAGTGGGGAAATAATAGAAAATAATTTACAACTTCATTTGAGTTGTATTTTTCTCATGCATTTCAGCTATTGAAATGTTTTAAAGCAAGTGAACCATGGAGCCGTGCCTACTCAGTGCCAAATTCAGAGAAGAAAAATCCACAGGAACTTTCAGATGTTGAGTTAGAACGTGAGCTTTTTCAACTATACCTGGAAGCTAGGACACCAAGGTAATCAGATTTGGTTATGAACTGCTGTCTCTTTTTGATGTATGCCTGTTAGTAAATAATAAGTATTACAGTATCGCAGAATTTGTCTTCTATTGGAGTGATCGATAAACTGTCTACTTGGCGCTTGTTCATTTGCTCTTGCTTTTTCAAAGAGTTATCTGCCTCTACTTTCTGATCTGAATGTACTAACTGAATATATTTTTGTCTGTCTTGCCTAACTCACGTCCCTTGACCGGAAATAAATTGTCCTTTTTATGCCCTTGCACAAAAATACCTTATTTAAATCATTTCCTTATCTCTCTCTCTCTCTCTCTTTAATTATTATTACACACACACACACACACATATATTAATGTTCTGAGTATTTGAGTACAAATTTTATGTGAATAAAGGGAAAAGATCGTGTAAGGAGACAATACTGTTGGAACTTGGTGACATCTCAAGGGCGCCATAAATAGGGTATTCATCCTTGCAAAACTTGTAGTAAGATTATGCCCTGATATAGTCACGACAGTTACCATAGCCAAACCAAGTTGTCTACTACCATAAATAGGTTGTAAGAATTTTTAACAACTTTTGATTACCATCAGAACAGTCTAAATACATATATGACTGTAGCTTTTTCCACAAAATCAAGTTGATGGGTTGGAATTATCTGTTTGCATGAAAAGAATTCAATTGGTCACTGACCATGCTAAAAATGACCGATATTGTTGAAGAATATCTGATGAGATGCACTTAAATTGTGCTCATTTCTCCAGTATGCACTTACCCAAACGCCAACTACTGGTTGTCCCTGTGGTCCCTCCCACACCCACACCCTCACAAATAACACACTCACACACAGGCGGAGGAGATGGAGAGAGAGAGAAATACTTGCAAGTAAATGTCTTGCTTTTATGGTACTGTCTATGTCTGCAAGGAGGCATATCTGGTCAAGGCCAACTCAAGGTCATTGCTATGCTGTCTCTCACCTACATGGTATTATCTTAAATAAAACTCAAAATTTGTCTACTTTTATGTCCTCTCTCTATCGTTCTCTATGTCGCTCGTATGAATCTGTGTGTCTCCATGTTCAGCATTAGTAAATATTTCATTTTGGTTGTTGTTTTCTTTCATTTGTATAAACTTGTTCTGACAATAGTTGTTCTTTTTCTGGCATTTTCACTCTTGTCAGCTTCAGCATGGGCATAACAGCAGATAGCTGGCTTGCATATATGGATCGGCTGTTGTCACTAAGTGATGATTGTGCCTCTGAGAAGAGGTCTGTAAAGAAAAAAATGCTTAAGTTGGTCGACATCTATTATGATGCAATAGATGCACCTAAAAGCGGGAAAAAGGTGAATTGTGTTTGCTTTCCATTGTTCTATGTGATACATTTCTTTTGAATAGCAGCTGTTCTGCATTCAATAAGGTATTGTTTTGTTTACCACTGGTGTTAACTGATTTAAAATTTTCCCCTCTTTTATGCTTAGTCCAATACTAATCATTTTCCCTGGTCGTCGTTCTATCAGATTGAATCTCTTAAAATGCATCTACAGACTAAACTGTGTCAGCCAGGTCATTAGTGTAAGGAGAGGGTCCTTAGTTTTTTGTTACAATTTGAATAATTTTGTTGATTCAATCTAGTCCGTCTCATTTGCATGGTTTCTTTCTGCAGGAGTTTGATGAACATAAGTAAATTTTTTTAACTAAATCTGAATAACCATTTTAGTTAGTTCTGTGATTCATTTCGTATGTGCTTTTATTATTGTGATGAATCAAAATAGCGGCATTCTCTTATTAATCACTTGGACATTTTTGTCAGCATGCACCAATTACATGTTAAAACTTGATGAAAAACAGGTGAACGTTCCTGATGAGAAAACAGATATGTTTCCGCATCACATGGAAAAAGGGCCTTATGTTACCTACCACTCATCATCGATATTGGGACAAATATATGATAGAGTGTTGGAATTTAAAAATGAAGCTGTTCTTAAAAAAGGTAAATGATTTTTTGAATCGCAATCATTGAATTAAGGTTGAGTATGTTAATTTTCTAGTCATTGCCTCAATTTTAGGGTCTTGTTAATTGTTTTTTAACTGTGCAGAAGTTTGGAAATTGCCAATCTTTAACGATGCAATCCCTGAGGCATATGTGAGCATGTGGAGGGCTAGGTACAAGGACTACCGCAGAGAGATGATGGAAGCACTAAAATCGAGTGATGAATCAAAGAATGAAGCTGCTGATGATGTTATAAAAAAGTACAAGCAGGTAATTCATTTCATCAGTGAATTTATTTTGTCGATCAAGAGAAGAAGTAATAACATTCACAAAACAGAGTTGTTTTTTTATTTTTTTATTTCTTGGACTGAGCTTGAGCAAATGCAGATGCTGTATGAGGCTCCTGACATGGAAGAAACTGTAAAGAATACTCAAGTTATCTATCAGGAAGCAAGTGCCATATATCATGTGACATATGAGTATGCAATGAGCAATGGTGTGGAGAAATGCAGTTTTGCTTGGAGAGTAGCAGGCTCTGCACTCTGCAATCTGCATGCCCGGAAATCAGCTGCTCCAAACGAGATTCCATTCATCTTCTTACCATCTGTTATGCGTGAGTTATTGAGCTAGGCCATCTGTGCATATAGAGAAATGCTGCGGCCATTAAATGAGTGTTACTTGGAACAAAAAGAGTTCTGTCTATGTATATACACATATAAATGCATATGTATCCTCTTTGTAACATAGCAATGCATGTTCCTATTTAAGCTAGATTTAAGGTTTTGAAAGCACACATTTCTTGTCTAAATTCATTCAAGTCTATATGAAGATGTGCTGATTATTTGTTGAAATTACTTAATAATAACTATTGCCATCCATACTGAAAATGTCATAGACGTGCATGTTTCTTTTCTTTCACATGAAGAAGTTGTTCATTACTGAATTGGCCATAAATTCAGTAAAAAAACTTCTCCATTTAATTATTCAGACTATAGCACTGGTTTTTCTGCAACACTTTCTCTTATTTTTCAAAATATTATAGTCTTTTCAGGCTTCCTACTAGGTTTTTTTCATTTACATTATTTCTATCACGGATTAAAGGGTGGCTGTGTACTAGGTTTTTAGGTATTGCTACTACTGACAGCGACCGCAATGCACTTAGTGCATCAAGGACATACTTTTTGTACATCGTGGAATGCTATATTTGTCTAATAGCACCAGCAACTAAACAAGTTCCATAAAATTGTTGGAGAATTGTTAGTAAACCGAATTTGATTGTTTATACTCGGTGTGCCAAAAAAGAAATTTTCATTTTTTTCTTAAGTTGAATAAGTTAATTTAATTATTTATTTTATTTTTAGTCTAGATTGTTAAAGCTCGTAGGCTTGGTTAGTTCTAGTATTTAATTATGTTGGATCAAGATTTAGGATATTGAATTTTATTAATTATTTTTTTTAGCCATGGGTTTGGGCATATTGCATCTCACAATTCTGTGAACTTTACCGCAACTAATAGATTATTTTAGAGTTAACTTTTCCTTACTCTTACTTCCATCAATATGGTCCAACTTGCTACGCTTTGAACCGTGGTCCATTCCCATGCTAAACAATTGGAAATGGTGGAGAAAGTCTTGTATGATTTGCGTACGGATCATAAATTGCAATTTCCTCATCTCGAAAAACTCATAAAGCAATTGTTTAAAAAGGTGAACTAGGTTGCGGTGCCGCCGGTTGAGGAGCCACATTCCCTGTTGCTGGGAAATTCTGCTTCTGCTATGTAGCTAACAATGGCCTCATCTGCTGCACATGCTGCATCTATTCGTCGGGACTGAAGGAGCTAAAGGCTCAATTGCAAGAGTTGTTGGATAAAAATTTTATCTGATCAAGTGTCTCTCCATGGGAGTGCTTGTTCTATTTGAAAAAAAGATGGAAATTTAAGAATGTGCATTAATTATCGTGAGTTGAATGAGTTAACAATCTAGAACAAATATCCTTTACCCAAGATTAAGGATCCGTTTGATCAATTAAATACCACTGGAGTATTTTCCAAAGTTGACCTTAGATCTGCTTATTCCCAGTTGAAGCTCAAGAAGAGCAACATTCCAATTCTGAATTTACGGTCATGCCTTTTGGAGTAACCAATGTACCAGTAGTATTCCACGAGTATTTCGATAAGTTCTAAAATCGTATTCACATGATATTCTAATTTATTCAAGAGATAAGGAGTAACAAGAGAATTATCTTTGAATAGTATTGGAGATGTTACAGTGTGAAAAACTTTTCGCAAAGTTTAGCAAATGCAAATTTTGGTTAGAAAGAGAAACATTCCTTGGACATGTTATCATAGTGCAATGAATTGAGGTTGATCCTTCAAAGGTGGAAACAATATTAGAATGGAAAGTTTTGACCAATGTAAATGAAGTACGTAGTTTTCTGTGTCTAGCAGGATACTATAGGAGATTCATCAAGGATTTCTCGCATGTTTCAAGGCTATTTACACAACTCGCAAAGAAAAGTGAGAAATTCAAATGAACCCCAGAATGTGATGCTAGTTTCTAAGACTTGAAGCAAAGGTAAATAACAACACATGTTTTAACTTTACCTGATGGAACTGAAGGATTTGGCATTTACATAGATGCTTCTAAATCTGGAATAGAACGGGTTTTGATGCAACGTGGAAAGGTGATAGTTTATGTATCTCGACAACTAAGGTTCATGAGCTTATTTATCCAACTAAGGATTTAGAGTTACCCGCAATTGTTTACACACTAAAATTCTACAGACATTATCTGTAAGGTGGGAAATGCCATATATACATAGATCATAAAATCTGAAATAATTCTTTACCTGTAAGGAACTTAATATGCGCCATAGGAGAAGGTTGAAAATTGGTTAAAGATTATTATTGCACAATCTGTATCATCTTGACAAGGCAAATGTCATGGCTGATGCTCTTAGCAGAAACAAAAAAAGGAAAAATAAGGCTACTACTACTCAACAAGAAATGGTAATTGAAGTGTTTGATAGAATGAAATTGACTTTTGTGCAACCGCAAAAATAGCTACACTAATAATCCTGCCATCATTGAGAGAGCATGCTAGATAAGCCCAGAAGAATGACAAATTTCTCAAGATAATGAGAGACAAGGCTGGTAAAGATAAGGCTGAATGCTTTGAAATAATCCTCAGACAACACCCTAATGTATCGAGGAAGACTCTGTATACCCAAGAATGGGTCATTACAGGATGAAACTATGAGAAAAGCTCATAACACTCCTCATACAACACACCCTAGATTAATTAAGATGTATACAAATTTGGAACTATACTTTTGGTGGAGAGGTGTGAAACAAACAATAACTTAGTTTATAAGCAAATGTATAACATACTAGCAGATCAAGCCTAATCACCAATGACCATTTGGATTGTTAAATCCTTTGGAAATTTTAGAGTGGAAATGGGAGCACATTATGATGGATTTTGTGACAGGATTTCAAAAACAATCAAGAAGCATGACACGATTTGGGTTATCCTAGATCGTTTAACAAAAGTAGCTCACTGCATCCTAGTTCATATGACTAACTAAATGAATCAGTTGACAAAGTTATATGTCAATGTGATAGTAAGCTACACATGGAGTGCCTGTTTTAATAGTATTTGATCACGATCCTTGATTCACGTTGAATTTCTGGAAGAGTTTGCAGAACATAATGGGGATAAAGTTAAACTTTAGTACTACATATCACCCACAAACAGATGGTCAAGCAAAAAGAACTAGTCGAATGTTGACTTGTTTACTGGATTTTGGTGGTAGTTGGGAAGAACATTTACCTTTGATAGAGTTTGCATAAACCATTATCAAAATTGCACCTTTTGAAACCTTGCATGGAAAGAAATGTAGATCACTTATACATTGGGATGAAGTTGGCATGAAAAAATAGTTTTAGGGCTAGAAGTCATGGAAAGATCCATGGAAGCAATCTCTAAGATTAAAGAAAGAGTCAAGAGTGCACGAGATCGACAAAAATCTAATGTTGATACTCGAAGAAAAGACATACAACCGAGAGGCATGCGGTTAATTTGTGTGGCATCTCAAGACCAATCAATTCAGCTCTGACCACTCAACATGCCTTTCGACAATTTTAGGACACCTTCTCATACAACACACAATCAAGAACTTAGATGGGAAGAATAGATACAACATCTTCTCATACTCATCATGCCTTTCGACAATAAAGACTTATTGTTTATTTACTTCTGTTACTGAAAGCACGATATTGTTATGCATAGGCGCCAAGATTAAGTGCCCACTACCCTCAATAACTAATTTTAGCTGCTGCATTGGAAGTGCCAAAATCCAATTAATGCTTAGTCAAATTTAGCTGCTGCATTGGAAGTGCCTAAATCTAATTAGTGCCTAATTCATCTCTCTCTCTCTCTCTCACACACACACACACACACATTCACACACTCACTCACAGACACACAAACAGACTATTGCTTAGCTTCCCTTGGATTGAGGGGGTATGTTGGAATAGTAAACCAATCATGCAAGCTTAAACATGCCATGTCATCACTCAATTAAAAGTTGGATGAGTTGAACTTGCTGCTCTACTCTTGGACGTATTCTATTCATTGAAATTGTGACAGATACAAGAAAATCAATGAAACAGTTCCTTAGTATGGTTTCTCTTAGCACAGGTATTGTTTCGCATTTTAGCTTGTTTTACTTTATGCTTTTATATTGTTTCCTTCACTATGATCACCAACTCTAACAGCAGTGTGATTTTCACTTGTAGTTTCTTTATACATAAATTCACTTTGCTGTTGGAATTGCTGTATAATAAGAGATGCAGAAGCAATTCTTGCTAAAGGAATTTATCCTTTATTGAATTTATTACATGTAATCTTGATTTAAAGTACTGCTGTACAACATTATATGAATTTGCACAAATCTGACTACATATCTACCGTAGATTTGTAGATAATAGCACAATTTAAAGTTTAATTAACCAAGCTTAATTAACAAAGCTGACTGAATTTAAAGTTTTGCAGCCCGAAGTAAATAATAGCATAATTTCAATTCAAATTTCCCGAGTCGGCATACCATAGTAAACCCTCCACCCAAGATATAAAAGCAATTGTTCAAATCAAAACACAAAGATTCGTTGGAAAAAATACTCGGTCGGCACTGCAGCAGGACGGAAGCTCTAGAATCACGACTTATGAACTCAACTAGGTAAATAAGTAGAGCGACATTAGAAATAGCTATAGATTCAGAAAACAAAGTAGAGAAGGCGGAAGAAGAAATACGAAGTAATCATCAATGATTAACACGAAGGAGATGAACTGAGGTGAGAGAGATTTTACCTGAGAAAGACAAGAGTGAACTACGATTTAGAGAGAGAGAGTGCGGTGCGGAAGTACCTACAGTGTTCTTCGGCACAAAGACAAACTGGTGCGGGCTCTGTTTGGTGGGAGGCTCTGTTTTGGGCTCATCAGTTTATTAGCATTACCCCGCATCTCCAGATTTTAATATTTTTAAACAATTGTTTTTGGGCCTCAAATGTTTTGGGCTTCAAATTTGTGAAGTTATGCTACTTTTAAACTTTTTTTTTTTTTTTTTTTTTTTTCTGATTTTCAAGAAATAATAATAGGTGGGAAATATTTTTAATGTAATAACTTGTCCTAAAAATATATAATATCTAAACGAATGTTCATATTAATTATTTGGGTAACTCAAGTCTGGACTCAATTAATATTTTTGTTATAAAATCCAAATTTATTTGTTTTGTCCAATTTCAGTAGAGATGTGCCATTTCACCTTTCTAATTTTTTTTTTCTTTAGAAAATTAAATACCAACCCTAGCTTAAAGTGGATGGTGTTAGATTTAAATTTAAATAATAATGTAAAAAAATATGCTAATTTAGTACAAAACTTGCTACCGAAAATATTTGCTAATTTATAAATTTTATTATAATTGGGAAATTCTTTAATCAAGTAAGTTTGTTTTAATTGAAGTTTATAAAATACTAAAATAAAAATATTATTAAATGTATAATATTTAATAAATTATATAAATTAATAAATTTTTTTTATTAAAAAACAACAACGGTTTACAAAAGTGTTGTAAAAATCGTTGTCTTTTCATTACATAAAAAGTGAAAGACAACACTACCAAAAAGTATTGTCCAAAAGTGTTGTCTTTTAGCGCTTCTCACTCTGATAGACAACGCATGAAACATTACTGTTGTAAAAAAAATGTTGTCGTTGTGCGAAAAATGCATAAAGACGACATGCAAATAAAAGTGTTGTCTTTAAGGGATAAACCGTTGTCGTTGTGCATATACTTAAGCAAAAAGACAACACTTTTATGAAAAAGTGTTGTAAAACATTAAACGACAACACAAATTACTAAAAACCGTTGTCATTATAGCATTGTCTATTAGCATTTTTCTTGTAGTGAACCTTATGAGACATGCTATTAAATGTCGAAGAAAAAGCACAAAAGAGGCACTTTTATACCCATGTAGACTAATATATGCACCCTCTTTTGGTAGTCTCTCTGGGACCAAATTTCTTAATGAAGTTTTCAACAACTACAACTTTGTCTTTTATTTTTATTTTTATGTATATTCATACTGGATTTTAGCACATCTAAGCTTACTGTTAATGAATAATTTTTTTTCACTTAATTATATGAAAGAGAAAGGAGATTAGACATCACTTATTTCCTAGATATAATGTCATTTTTCGAAAATCTGCTTATTTGTTTTATTTTTTTATCTTGCAATAATATTTTTGCTGCAGATTCACTTTTGTAAATGATGAGATAATAATTGTCATATATTCGAAGAATCTAATCATATTTGAAATGCATGCAGGATATGAGGTAGATACTCAAATCAAGGAAAAGAAGTCAGCGGTTGGAGAAAATGAAGGAAGGAGGATCATCATCCAAGGAAAGACAAATCAAGAAGAGATACACTAGAAAGAGGAGACCGGCTGACTTGAAGAAAGAAGGAAACAAATCAGCAAGATACCAAGAAAACTAATTTGCTAAAATCCTGGAAATAAGTGGGCATAAAATCAGACACAAAAGATACTCTTCAACTGGATATCCAAGCGGAGTACGGCTTTAAATAAGAGGACACAAGAAAGAAAAGTGTATCTCTGTTACATTTAACTAACTCCAGAATAGTAGAGAGCGGTGAAGTGGTTGGTGGAAAAACTATCATATTCGAGAGAATACGATAGCACAAGAAGTACTCAAAGGCAAACCGATAGTGAACTACATAGAGACCAAACCATATCATAGTCCCACCACTGACTGGACTCGGGAGAGTTCAACAATTTGTAAACAGGAGTTTGCAACAAAATTTATCTAGGGGACTAGATGGTCAAGTAAGGTATTAGAAGATGTGGTTACATGAGTAGACTAGTTTTTAGGGGAGTCTAGTACGAGTAAGTTATATCTGTAACATTTGTGGGAACAAATTTGTCTTCTAATAAAAATACTTGAGAGGAAGAAGAAATTCTTCCTCGTTAAAAACTATAAGGTTTTTCATTTAGCTTCCGCAAGTTCAATTACTGCTCGAACTACTACTGAACTAATACACATGTGCACAAATTCTGCTATAAGAATTGGTACCAGAGCAGGTTCCAATTTTTTTTTAAACAGGTAGATCCAGGGACAGATACATGGGATCCTATGAAGGAACGTCACTATGACCACCATCGCTTGATGGACAAAACTATCCATTCTGGAAATCCATGATGATCATCTACTTGAGATCTAAACGGTGTGGAGAGGCAATCCAAACTAAGTGGACATGGCCGAAAATGCAGGATGGTAAAGACATAACAAAGATCGTTGAGAAACCAAGAACTCTATGGCCTGAGGAAGAGAAGTGTGTTGAAGATGCAAACTATATAACACTATATGCAATACTGGCCTCTGTTGACGTAATGAGACACAAATTGATCATACACTGCAAAACAGCTAAGGATGCACGAGATGCACTACAAAAATAATTTGAAGGAAATGAATCGGTGAGAAAATCAAAGCTGTAGAGATTGGCCACGTAATTTGATGGGATCCAGATGATTGAAGAAGAAAACATTGAATTGTATTTTGCTAGGTTCAGTGATATAGTAAATCAATGTTACACTCTTGGGGATGCAATTCAAGAAGATGTTCAAATCATGAAAATTATGAGTACCCTAACCCCTAGATTCAGAGAAAAGATTAATGTCCTAAAATCCTTCATGAGAGTCACTCCAATATCATTGGATGACATGATGGGGGAGCTAAGAACCTTTGAGAGCAACAATAGAATGGATTCACCAAAGAACAAAGGGATTGCACTGAAGTTAGAGTCAAGTACTGAACATATCGAGAATGAAGTGATAGAGATTGCCGACAAAATGGCACTACTGGCAAAAAATTACAGTAAGTTCATCAAAAAGTACAACTAGAAACAGCAGTGCACCAAAAGTGTGAACTATGGTGACAATATCATAAAAGGAGGATCCAAAACTCAGAACTACAAACAAGGCAATCGAAAAGATTCTGACCAATGCAGAGAATGCAGAGGATACCGACACTATTAAGCTGAATGCCCAAATTTTCTAAGAAAAAACAAAGCATTAAAGGCCACCTGGAGTGAATCTGAGTCAGAAGAAGAAGAACCTGACGTACCAGAAATGACATATTGTTGGCTGTCGAGACCAACAAATAATAAAACACTTGTTTTTAAAGATTTGTGATAGTGATGAACAAGGATCGTATCCACATAGATTGATAGTTTTTATTCTTTTGTTGTAACTAAAATGGGGGGGGGGAAGGGTTTGAGATTTGGTGAATGACAATATTCAATTGAACGAGAACAATGTGTCATGTGAGTACAATTCAGTTTAAGTAAATTCAACCAAGGGTTAACTTCAGAATATGTTCGTATAATCGATCATGGATACAAAAATGGTTCTTTCATTCAATCATTAAATTGGTTATAGTTGCTAGTACGACCAAAACAATCTATCTCTCCTTAGTTGTTCGATAATCAAGGTACGACCTCTAATTATTTCCCTTATCAATAAACAATTCTAGATACGATCATGGAATTTAGTTTACCAATAGCATTAGGTAGAGAGAGACCACCAATTCTAGCTAACAAACGCACATGTAGGTTTACTTAAACTAGATCATATATCTCTGTAATAGATTGGTTCAAATAATCATGTTATTGTACCACAAATATTAGAATGGTTAAACAATTATTTAAAAATCTAATTGGTAACATATTGTTTCAACAGTCGAAAGATTGGCCACCTCATTCAATCATCAAAACAATAAGATTTATCGGTCACAGAAGATATATGAATAACGAAGAAAGAAAGAACAAATAAAAACTAATTAGATCTCATAATTCGGACAAACATAGTCTTCTGTAATTCCATTGGATGAAAAGATGAAGCTTAGCCTTCCATGGAAAATTGCAGCAAATTTCAAAATCAAAAGAGTGTTTCCAAAATTCTAGGTGTCCCTCCTCTCTATAACTCTCCAAAGTATAAAGTCTCTCCTCCTCCCCCCTAATTCTAACAATAATTATAATTATAAATCAGAAGTAACTGCCATCACTTAGTGGAGAAAGAAGAATGGGCGGTTATGTTTATTTTCGTTGGTGGCGTTTCGAGCTAAGGCGTGCCCACGCCTTATGCGATTTTTCTTTAACTACTTCGTCCGAAGGTAAGGCGTGCCCACGCCTTGTGTAAAAACTTTGGCTGGTCCTTGCACATCTTCAAATCCATCATTTTATATCCAAGATGCATCAATCCATCCAATTTCCCTACAAAACACAATCTTTAATCAAAATTCAAGAACTAAGCATGATTATAAACTAAAACCAAGGGATATAAGATAAAGAAATATAGATTAAATATATCTTATCAAATTCTCTCACACCTAAACAATGCTTGTCCTCAAGCATATATCTAAGCTAATGTTCATGATCCCATGCAATCAAACATCCACTCCCTCATTTGCTCATCTACATTAAGAGTGTCTCTCCTTTTTTTTTATTATTTTTATTTTTTTATAAGTAAAATCACTCTTAACAACACATAGTTAATCACATCAACAATTGAATTTAATCCAAAATGCATAAGATCATACACCCTCACAAATGGTTCACTTATGTAACTCAAAAGTATATAAGGTGTAAACATATATAAGTGAACTCTTGTGTCAATGAAAAGAAGACTTTTACCATAGGCTTGCAAAAATATCATATCTCTATTATCAATGAATGAAATTGAATGTAAAGAACACGGGAGGGTGTGTAATGGAGAATATGTAGTCGACTAAGGTAAGGTATGATAAAAATTATATATTGGTTAATAGACTCAACGAAATCATACTTTCTTTTTCACACAAATATGTACAAAAGCTTGTATTCCTTACCCTTTTTTCGTTTTTGTTTTTTTTTTTTGTTCGGAAAGAGGAGGAATACAATGCACAAGCTTTACAAAAGTTCAAATTTAGACAATCTATTCCAATGAGATGAATAAGTGCTAAGTGTGACAAGTTTACATGATCTTTGACTCAAAATTCAATGGAGTATATCAACGAGCATGGCTTATAGTGTGGCAAAAATTTTCAATGAAAAGGCCATGGCACAAAGATGGCTCACTAAGGGTATAAGATAAAGGGTAGGCTTGAAGCAGATAATTAATGATGACAAAGAAAATGGCTTAAACCTAAATACCCATATTTCAATTCAAAACATCCAATCCATCAATGGTTTAATAGAGACACGAAGAACAATGCAAGTTCTAGAAAAATCAACTATACATGACAATCACACCAAGAAAGAAATGGAGCATACTATAGGAATGCCCATCAGCTCAAAAGCTCACAACATAAGGTTGTATGTGTGTAAAATCCATGCATTTTTTTCCAATCAATCGCCAACGATAACTAAACAAAGTGCATCAAAAGTGATTTTTTTTCAAAACACAATAGAACATAGATAACAGTAGAAGAATTAGAACTCAGATAATAAGAATCACAAAAATGAACTAGATATCAGAATAAGCCAAAACCAAAATAGCAAATCAACAAACATAACAATCAATTCCTCTCCCTCACACCTAGACTAATATTGTCCTCAATGTAAAGTAAGTATAGGCAAAGTGAAGGACTTCCTTGGATAGTTTAGGTCGTGCAAATGTCATGTCCTCTATTATGGAGGGGAAAATGGCGGATCAAAGCTATGGTGCTTGTGAAGATATGTATCGGTAGATTTCTTTGGATCATAAAAAATAAGATTATTAGACATGGACTCATAAGCACTAATTGGACTAAATTGTGTAGCATAATCACAGACATTTTGTAGATACTCATCAGTTTTCGTATACTCTTCTGTTACAAAACCAAATGTAATATTAAATTGAGTAAGTGAAAGCTTGAACTCTTTCCCCATTAACCTAAAGATAATCACTTTTGGACCATTCAAACTTAAATCTATAGACTTTTAAAATTCAAAAGTAGTGTAAAATTCCCGAACAAGCTCAATATAGGCAGGATAATTAATCAAAAAATAAGTTTGTTATCCTATATTTTCAGTTAACTACATCACTTCATCTTTTATATGCAAGAACTCCATAGTAGGGGAATCAAGACACTTACAAGGAATGATATTCCGTTTGCAGACGTCCCGGTATCATTCCTTATCTTTTTTCTTAATGAATGTTAGTCTGCCATTCAAATTGGACTCAAAAGGTGGAAGAATGTGCAATTTCTTCCAAACTCGTGCTCTCTTCCAAATGGGGGTTGTATCCGAATCAATATCGGATGAATCAAAGTTTGGGATTGGACTTGGTGGACCGCTAGCTATGGCCTTACCCTTCTAGGCTCGGGATGCTCGACTCATTGCAGCCAATTGTTGATGGTATTGTAGCTATAGGCGATGTGGAGATAGAGAATATGGACGATGGTGAAGTAGACGACAGTGGCTGAGCGGTAGAGCTTCGGACGGCAGCGACTGGACAACAGAACTTTGGATGGCAATGCTGCTAGAATAGTGGCGTTGGATGAACTAAAATTTTTTTTTTTACCTACACTAGAAAACAAAAAATTTGGGCTGCTCCCAAAAGCACCTTTCTTTACTGTCTTTGGCTAGACATCACTATTCATCAACTGCGATAAACTGGAATTTCCATGTCAATATCGTTAATGTTTTGATCTAAAAAAATTTCATGAAAGATCTTTAAACGATGACCATTGACCTTGAAAATTCGGCCAATATCTGGATTCTGTATCTCAACTGCGCCATAAGGAAATAAATCATTTACAATAAAAGGCCCAATCCATTTGGAACACAATTTAATAGGAGATAATTTCAATTTAGAATGAAAAAGTAAGACTTTTTGACCAACAAAAAATTCTTTCCTAGAAATCATACGATCATGGAATACTTTCGTTTTTTCTTTGTAATCCTTGAGCTCTCATAAGCTTCATGACGAGTTTCCTCTAGCTCTTGCAACTGTAATTTTCTCTCTTTACCCGCTTCATTCATTTTCATATTGCATTGTTTGATAGTCCAATATGCACGATGTTCTAGCTCTACCGGCAAGTGACAAGGTTTACCATATACCAAATGGTAAAGGGACATACCAATAGGAGTCTTATACGCCGTTTGGTAAGCCCAAAGCACATCATCAAGTCTATACTCCAATCATTTCGGTTTGGATTAACAGTCTTCTGAAGTATATACTTGACTTCTCTATTGGATATTTCGACTTGCCCGCTCGTTTGCGGATGATATGCAGTAGAAACTCGATGGGTAACATTATGCTTTTTCAATAAAGCTTCAAACACTTTTTTGTAGAAATGAGTGACACGATCACTCACTATTGCCCTGGGATTCCTGTACCTAGCAATAATTTAAGATTTGACAAAATCTACAACAACCTTAGCATCGTTAGTATGAGTAGCCTTAGCTTCCACCCATTTTGACACATAATCCACAATAAGAAGAATGTAAACATTACCGAAAGCCCATAAAGTCAATCCCCCATACATCAAATATTTCACAAATAAGAATGGGGTTAAGCGGCATTTGATCTCTATGTCCTAAGCTTCAGTTTTTTGGCATTGCTCACAAGTCTTACAAAACAAATATGAATCATGAAACAAAGTAGGCCAAAACAATCCACTTTCTAGCACCTTACGATCTGTTCTTTTTGGCATCACTTTTGATTTTATTTCTTTGAGCCCTAGATAAATTACTTGGTAAAGTCCTAGTTACTATATAATTAGCAATGTCAGCATACCAAGGACTACTATTTTGAATAGAAAAGAGATACTCATCTGGAAACTCATCTTTCAGTGCGATGCACTTTCACTCATGATCAAACTGCTGAGATGATCTGCAACCAAATTTTCTGTGCCCTTTTTATCATGTATCTCCAAATCAAACTCTTGCAACAAAAGTATCCAACAAATATGTCTCAGCTTGGACTCTTTTTTCTTGAGTAAGTACTTTAAAGCTGCAAGATCAGAAAAAACAATTACTTTAGCTCCAAGTAAATACGAACAAAATTTCTCTAAAGAAAATACAATGGCTAGAAGTTCTTTTTCAGTTGTAGAGTAATTGCTCTGTTCACTATTAAGTGTTCTCGACACGTAATAAATGACATGTGGAGATCTATTAATTCTTTGCCCCAGAAAAGCTCCAACCGCATAATTACTCGCATCACACATGATTTCAAAAGAAAATTTCCAATTTGGAGGTTGGATAATTGGTGTTGATGTTAGCTTTTTCTTCAAACAATCGAATGCATCCTTGCATGCATCTTGAATTCAAAATTCATACCCTTCTGTAATAGTATAGTTAGGGGATGGGTAATCTTGGAGAAATCCTTGATAAAGCGACGATAAAAACCTGCGTGACCAAGAAAGGAATGAACATCCCGCACACTTGTGGGGTAAGGAAAAGATTTTATAACATCTATCTTAACTTTATCAACTTCAATTCCCTTAGCTGAAACAACATGTCCTAAAATAATACCTTGATCAACCATGAAATGACATTTTTCATAGTTCAAAATTAGATTTTTTTCTATGCATCATTGAAGGACTTTTGAAAGGTTAGCAAAACATGAGTCAAAAGAATCACCATAGACTGTAAAGTCATCCATAAATAACTTTATGATGTTCTCTACATAATCTGATTAAACACTAATCATACATCTCTGAAATGTGGACAGAGCATTACAAAGTCCGAAAGGTATACATAGGTATGCAAATGTGCCAAAAGAACATGTGAACGTTGTTTTCTCCTGATCCTCTAATGCAATTGGAATTTGGTGGAAACTTGAATAACCATCATGACAACAATAATGAGTTCAAACGGCTGAATGTTCAAGCATTTGATCAATAAAAGGAAGTGGAAAATGATCTTTTCTAGTTAAAGCATTCAACTTCCTATAATCGATACATACTCTCCATCCATTTTGAACTCTAGTAGCCACCAACTCATCTTCACCGTTTTCTACTACAGTAATACCTATTTTCTTTGGAACGACTTGGACCGGACTTACCCATTTGCTATAGGAAATCGGATAGATCATACCTGCATCAAGGAGTTTCAAGATTTCTTTCTTCACTACTTCCACTATAGGTGGATTCAATCTACGTTGAGTTTCTCTAGAAGGCTTGTATCCTTCTTCCAACAATATGCGATGCATGCATATATGAGGGCTCAATCCCTTTATGTCCGCAATTGTCTACCCTATGGCTTCTTTGAATTCTTTGAGCACTCGAATTAACTTCTCCTCTTCCCAAGTGGAGAGTTTGCTAAATTTCCGGTAGAGTTTCTCCTTCTCCCAAGAAAATATACACTAAATGATTAAGAAAAAGTTTTAACTCCAACTTAGATGCCTGAACAAGAGAATGAAGAAGTTTAGTGTTGAGAAACTAGTAATTCAACATAAGAAATATTAAACCTCCAAGGTGTTAATGATTCTAGCTCACATATTGCATCATACAAATTAGAGTCAACATTAAATTTCTTCATGTACTCGTGTGAACTTTCAAGAGTTAAGTTCCTACTAAGTACAACTTTCAACTTATCATTATCACTCATATCAAAGATATTCTGTGCTAGAGAATCAATGACATCCACAACAAAAATAGAAGACACATCACTTGGATATCTCATGGTCTCATAGATATTAAACTTAATAATCTCACCATAAAATTCCATAGTAAGTGAACCATTAAACACATCAATTTTTGTTCTAGATGTTTTCAAAAAAGGTCTCCCTAACAAAATCAAAGAATGAGATGATTCATCCTCTTCCATATTTAGAACATAAAATCAATAGGAAATATTAATTCATTCACTTAAACTAACACATCCTCTATTACACCTTCAGGATAAACATTAGACCTACCAGCCAATTGAATAATCACACTAGTTTCTTTTAAAGGACCAATATTCAAAGATGAATAAATACATAACGCCATGACATTAATTGAAGCTCCGATATCTAACATTGCTCTTTCAACTCTCACATTACCAACTTTACAAGAAATGGAAAACATATCGGGATCCTTTCATTTATGAGGTAACTTTTTCTGGAGAACATCCAAAATATTTTCACCCATACTTACAAACTCAGTACCTTTCAGCTTTCTCTTGTTTGTGCACAATTCTTTCAGAAATGGCATACCGTGGTACCTGTTTTATTGCATCGAGTAAAGGAATGTTACCTCGACCTTACTAAAGGTATCCAAGATTTCTTTTTCCTCTTCCTCCTTCTTGGATTTTAAGAATCTAGCAGGTAAATGAGGTCTCGGTGTGACAACCTTTGGTAGTGGCTCCAAATTAAGTTCTTTAGGTTGATCATTTTGAGTTCTAGTAACTTCAACTTCCTTTTCCGCTTTTTCCACCAAGTTCCTTCCACAAGATGACTCAGGAACATCCTCTAGTCTTTTTTCACTTCTCAAAGTGATTTTATTTGCATTTTGCTTTGGATTCACAATCGTTTGAGATGATAATTTACCTTGAGACTCCATTTGGCTCATAGATGAAGCCAGTTGGCCGACTTGGTCTTCTAGCTTCTTCATAATTGTCCTTAGTTCCTGTTGAAATTGTTGTGTGTTAAGTGCAAGATTTTTAACAATTTCTTCAAGAGACATACCTGAATTTGAGGAAGACTGTTGTTGATGAGGAAGAAGTTGCTTAGGCTGAAAGTTTTGGAATTGGGGCCTTGAACCATAATTGAAGTTTGGATGATCTCTTCAACTGGGATTGTAGGTGTTGGAGTATGGATCATACTTTCTTTGGGTTGGTCCTAAAAATCCCCAACTGCATTAGCTTGCTCATGGGGCTTATCTTGAAGCGTGGGGCATATGTCAGTTGGATGATCCATTGATGCACAAATCTCACATGCCTTAACTTGTTGGACATTTCCTGCAACCATTTTCTAAACAAGTGCAGTTAGATTAGCAATTTGACTTTCAATAGAAGAAGAACTTACCTCGTTCACTTTTCTGTAAGATGTATCATGCCTAACTCCAAACTCTTGAGAATCAGCAGCTATGGTGGTAATTAAGTCTCTAGCCTCGGTAGGCATTTTGTTCACTATAGCATCTCCACTGGCGGCATCCATCATCTTTCTCTCTATGGGGAACAATCCTTCATAAAAATATTGTAGAAGAAGCTGCTATGATATTCCATGTTGAGGGAAACTTGCACTAAGTTGTTTAAACCTCTCCCAATACTCGTGAAGCCCTTCTGAATCTTTTTTCTTAGTTCCAAAAATTTCCCTTCTAATACTTGCAGCTTTCGAAGCGGGGAAAAATTTGTCAAGAAACAACAAAACCATTCCCGTCCATGTAGTCACATAACCAGATGGCAAATAAAATAACCAATCCTTTGCTTTATCGGCTAGAGAAAATGGAAAAGCACGTAGCTTGATTTGTTCCTTCGTGACACCCTGTGGTTTCATGCTCTACGTGGAACTCTTTTAAATGTTTGTGGGGGTCTTCATTTTCTAATCCATGGAATCTTGGAAGAAGATGGATTAATCCAGACTTCAACTCAAAGTCACCCTCCACAGCTGAGAATTGAATGCAAAGTGGTTGTTGATTTCATTTGGTGGTGGAACCAATTCCCTCAACGTCCTTTCTGCATTATCCATGGTTGTCTCTATTTCTGTTTCAGAAATACTTGAAGAGTCAGCCAACGATACTGCTAAATTTAATCTGGGAGAGGGTGATGATAATGCTTCCTTTCTCAATTTCATATCTCTCCTCAATCTTCTAGTAGTCTTTTAAATTTTAGGATCAAAGTGAAGTTCACCTGTATAAGAAGAACGGGGCATATAAAAGAACAAATAACAAAATAAAAATAAAGTAAAAGAATAAATCAACTTGACACCAATCCTCGATAACGGCGCTAAAAATTTGTTGGCTATCAAGACCAACAAATAATAAAACACTTGTTCTTAAAGATTTGTGATAGTGATGAACAAGGATCGTATCCACAGAGATTGGTAGTTTTTATTCTTTTGTTGTAACTAAAATTAGGGGGGTTTGAGATTTGGTGAATGACAATATTCAATTGAACGAGAACAATGTGTAATGTGAGTGCAATTCAGGTTAAGTAAATTCAACCTAGAGTTAACTTCAAAATATGTTCGTAGAATTGATCATGAATATAAAAATGGTTCTTTCATTCAATTATTTAATTGGTTATATTTGCTGGTATGACCAAAACAACCTATCTCTCTTTAGTTGTTCGATAATCAGTGTACGACCTCTAATTATTTCCCTTATCAATAAATAATTCTAGATACGATCATATAATTTAATTTACTAATAGATTTGGTAGAGAGAGAACACTAATTCTAGCCAACAAACGCACATGTAGATTGGTTTAAGCTAGATCATATATCTCCGTCACAGATTGTTCAAATAATCATGTTATTGTACCATAAATATATGGTTAAACAATTATGGATTTAACAATCTAATTGACAACATATTGTTTCAATAGTCGAAAGATTGGCCACCTCATTCAATCATCAAAACAATAAGATTTATTGGTCACCGAAGATATATGAATAAGAAAGAATGAAAGAACAAATAAAAACTAATTAGATCTCACAAGTTGGATGAACATAGTCTTCGGTAATTCCCTTGGATGAAAATATGAAGCTTAGCCTTCCATGAGGAATTGTAGCAAATTCCAAAATCAAAAGAGTGTTTCCAAAATTCTAGGTGTCCCTCCTCTCTATAACACTCCAAAATATAAAGTCTCTCCTCCTCCCCCCTAATTCTAACAATAATTATCATTATAAATCAGAAGTAAATGCCATCACTTAGTGGAGAAAGAAGAATGGGCGGTTATGTTTATTTCCGTTGGTGGGCATTTTAAGCTAAGGCGTGCCCACGCCTTACGCGATTTTTCTTTGACTGCTTTGTCCGAAGGTAAGGTGTGCCCACACCTTATGTAAAAACTTTTGCTGGTCCTTGCACATCTTCAAATCCACCATTTTATATCCAAGATGCATCAATCCATCCAATTGCCCTACAAAACATAATCTTTAATAAAAATTCAAGAACTAAGCATGATTATAAACTAAAACCAAGGGAAATAAGATAATGAAATATAGATAAAATATATCCTATCACATACCCTAGTAACTTTGCTGCCTATACATCATCAAAAGGTCTGCTGTGTCTCACATCCTCAGTACAAAGTGTGGGAGAACTGGAAAATACTGAAGAACCAGATATTTATGATCCAACTCTCGAGGATCTGGAGAGAATGTACCTGGACATAACAGCCAGATATACATCAGCTACTGAGGTCATTCAAAGATTGGAGAATCAAGTAAAATAATATAAAAGTAAAGGAGCCATTTCCATGGAACATCAAGATCTAAGCCGGGTGAAACATGAACTACAAATCACAAGGGAGATCAATGAACGACTGAGCGATGAATTGACTGCATCTCAAAGAAATGTGAGAAATCTGGAACATCAGGTCCAACTTCAATAAATGAAAATTGAGTACCTCAAAGTCAATCTAGAAACAACACAGAAATATAGTCACAACAACCATAAGGTAAGTACATCATTAACTGATAAACTAACTGAAACTGTATCCAAATTGTTGGATAAGGATTATGAGATGGCGGAACTGCAGTCTGAGCTAGATAAAACAGTGTGAACTATTCAAGGACTGAACAAAGGAAAGACCAAATTTGATGAGATCCTGGAGTATGGAAGATCACAAAGTAATAAAGCAGTTATTGGATACACTGAAGAAAGATTATCTGGAACAACAATCTTTGTACCAGCCAACCCCTCAACTGTCCAACAAGGAGGTCCAAACACCACAAGTGAGTAAGGAAAATAGGACATCTAAGGTACGAAAAACAATCATTCCTATATGTCAATACTGTGAAGCACCTGGACACATTCGACCTAAGTGATACAGAATGAAACATGACCTGCGATCAGGTAACATCTCTAACTGGAATATGTTCAGTGTTCCTATAAAAAGTCCTACATTACAAAAAACCATGAAAGTAAAAAATAACAATCATAAAATACCACAAAAAAATATGGGTTGTTAAAAATAGCATGTGTCTTAAATCATCAATAGTCTCTCTTCGTGCGAACAACACCGGAACTTGGTTCTTTGACAGCGGATGTTCACGTCACATGACTGGTGATCCCACTTATCTAACTGATATCACTTCAATAAATGGAGAATCTATGATTTTTGGTGATGGTAAGAGTGAATGTGTCATTGGATAAGAAATTCTTAATATACGTGGTTTACCCAAACTATCGAATGTGTTTCTTATTGAAAATCTTAAAGCAAATCTATTGAGTATTGGTCAAATATGTGATCAAGGACTTCAAGTAAATTTCACTCATGACAAATGTATGGTTATTGACATTAGTGATCAATGCATACTCACCGGCACTCGATCTACTAATAACTGCTATCTTCTTGACAGGAACCATGTGTGTCATAATGCAAACACCGGAGCAACAGAAATATAGCATAGAAAATTGGGACACATCGGATACAACCACCTCATTGCCCTATCTAAATCCCAATGTGTTTGTGGGTTACCTAAACTCTCGAACAGGAATCAAGGAATCTGTGGACCATGTCAACTTGGCAAACAAGTGAAAAGCTCATACAAGGTAACACAAGACATATGCACTAAACAGATTATGGCCCTATTGCACATGGATTTCATGGGACCAGTCCAAACTGAGAGTCCTGGAGATAAAAGATATATTCTTGTATGTGTTGATGATTTCTCAAGATATACATGGTAAGATTTCTTCGAGAGAAATTAGAAACATTTGAAGAATTTGAAAAACTAATAAGATTACTTGAAAACGAAAAATAGGATTCCATTGTTCGAATAAGAAGTGACAATGAGAGAGAACTTGAAAATAATTCTTTTACTATTTTTACACCTCACGAGGTATTGTTCATGAATTTTCAGCTCCTAAAACACCTCAACAAAATGGGATAGTAGAAAGAAAAAATCGTATTGTACAGGAAATGGCCAGGGCCATGATGATTGGCAAGGACGTAGCTCAAAAATGGTGGGCTGAAGCAATAAATGATGCATACTATGTTTCAAACCGTGTCTACCTAAGGAAAGGAGTAGGAATGACCTCGTATCAAATCTGAAAAGGCAAAACTCTGAATCTGAGTCACTTTCATGTATTCGTGTGCAAGTGCTATATCTACAATGACCGACAACAGTTATGTAAATTTGATGCCAAAAGCGATACTGGTATATTTTTGGGATATTCTACAAACAGTAGAGCCTTTTGTATATTTAATCTAAGAACTGAAACACTTGTTGAAAGTACTAACGTTATCTTTGTTGACTCATTGGAAAGACTGGACATTTATGTGGATGAAGGAGGTTCATCTGCTGTACGACCTACATGTGACCTAGATTATGAACACATAGGAGAGAATGCTCAAACTCCAAAGAGTGAAGAATCTGAAAACCATGAACCTTCCACCAGAGTTCAAAAGGAACATCCTAAAGAACTTATCATTGGAGACCTCGGTGAAGGTGTAAAGATATGTGGAAAACCAAAACCTAAGTACAGCAAAATGGAGGGGTTAGTACATCATGCATGTTATACCTCTATGATAGAACCCAAGAACATTAAAGAAGCTCTCAAAGATGACAAATGGATATTGGTCATGCAAGAGGAGTTAGAACAATTTGCTAGAAACGATGTATGGACACTTGTATCATGATTGAATAATACAGACATCATTGGAACTAAATGGAAACATTACAAGGAATAAAGCCAGATTGGTAGCTCAAGCATACATGTAAATTGAAGGAATTGACTTCGAAGAAACCTTTGCCCCAGTCGCACGACTGGAGTTTGTGAGAATTCTTCTATCCTTTGCTTGTATTAAAAAATTCATATTTTATCAAATGGATGTGAAAAATGCTTTTTTAAATTGTTTTTTTAAAGATGAAGCGTATGTAGAGCAACCAAAGGCTTTAAAGACCCACATTACCCATATCATGTGTACAAACTAAAGAAAACATTGTATGGACTAAAAAAAGCTCCAAGAGCTTGGTATGAGAGACTGACGAAGTTCCTACTAGTGCAATGAAATAAGTGAGGAGGGGTAGACCAGACCTTGTTCACCCAGTGGTCGAACAATGACATTATCATTGTACATATTTATGTAGATGACATTGTGTTCGGTTCTACATCCAAAAACAAAGTGAACGACTTTGTCAAGGTAATGTCACAAGAATTTGAAATGAGTATGGTTGGTGAGCTATCCTATTTTCTTGGATTGCAGGTTAAACAAAGAAAAAAATGGGATCATGATACATCAAGGGAAATATACTACAAATTTGGGTGAAGAAATTTGAACTTGAAGGGTGTAAAATTACACACACGTCAATGGGAACAAACATCAAATTATCCAAAGATGAAAGTGGAACAAACGTTGATCCAACCCTATACAGAAGCATGATAGGAAGTCTCTTATATCTCACTGCAAGTAGACCTGACATAAGTTTCAATATGGGATTATGTGCTTGATATCAGTCTAATGCAAATAAGTCACATCTTAAGGCAGTAAAGAGAATCATCCACTTTGTGCAGGTACCACTGATTATGGCCTGAAATACTCTTTTGACACTAAGCCCTTCCTTGCAGGATACTATGATGCTGATTGGGTAGGTGATGTGGCTGATAGAAAAAACACGTTAGAAGGGTGCTTCTACATTGGGAAAAATCTGGTCTCATGGCTCAGGAAGAAACAAAACATAATCTCTTTATCAACAGTAGAAGCTGAATACATAGCTGCTGGGAGCTCATGCTCTCAAATAGTATAGATGATGCACATGTTGTGCGACTACGGTATGAACTTGACTTCCATGACTCTATTCTGTGATAATCTTAGTGCTATAAATATGTCTAAGAATCATGTACAACACTCCAGAACTGAGCATATAGACATTAGACACCATTACATCAGGGAGTTGGTTGAGGATGGGGTCATTACTCTAGAACTTTTGCCCACTGTAAGTCAACTTACTGATATCTTCACAAAGGCCCTAGACTCTAAAAGATTCATATCCCAAAGAAAATCATTAGGGATTTACTGTGCTAGTTAAAAACAAATATGTGTCTGATATTTTGTTTGCCATAAAAGACTGTACCCGCACACATGTTAGTTTGTTCTAAACTTCGAATCTTGTGTAATTTGTTTTTGGAAAGAGCTACGATCTTGAAATGATGCAGTGGTAAGATATTAGCCGTATGGTTGAGCACCATGCACAGAAAATGACAGATATGTGAAAGCTACCACTTAGTGTTCATTACAAGTTCGCACTCAAACAAAGGTTATAAGGTATTGAGCTCGTCACACAGAGTTTTCCCAGTGTGGTATTTTATTGTGTAGTTTGCGAGCTACTACACAAGGTTTCGACAGATGGAGTCATAAGGGTTATTCAAATTCACAAAAAAGAAATATGAATAAGTGAACGCTTACTTGAGAACAAATTGAGGATTTTTTCTAGTGTATTTTCAAACCATATTGGCTAAATTGTGGTTAATGTTTTTTTTTTGGACTCAGAAATGACACAACAAGAAGTTATATAATTTTTCCACCAGAAATCTTTAAAATACAATATACTAAAAACTCATACATGATTTTTGTATTATGGTTATGTTTTCTTTGTGTTGGAGGGACCATTTGTAGAAATCACTTAGTAGGTACTAACAGTTATAATGCATGGGATTAGATGACATGACCCACTTAAGTTACTCTCTCCTAAATGTGGTTGATTGTTTAATAACTGGTTCGAACGGTTGCACGAATAATTCTTTCCTTATTTATAATTCATGATGTATAAACCCATGAGCCCTATTCACTTATGGAAATCTTGAGTGTTGTTTGATATTCTTTCCTCTCAATTCTTGGTAACTCACCCTCTGGTTTAGAATCAATGGAGAAAAATTTTTGTGTCCTTCCTTGCAGCCATGGACGATTTCGACAACAGTTTAGGTGGATGCTGGCCAAACTAGGCTATCATACCTGTTCACAATACAGAACCACTGGAAATCTTACCACCATTGCCTATCGATACATCCCAAAATCTAAATCCTACATCGAAAACAACTAGGGAAACGAACCAGATGGGGTCTGCTTCAGTCGCAGAGAAAGCTGCGACTCCGCCTTTTACACGTTCACCACGCACAGGCGAACCAACAACAGACCACCCCACCTTTCCACTAGCAACCTCACCAGAAAACTCACACACATTTCCCTCTCACACACCTGACCCACCAACTGGTCCTCCTAAATGCCCAGTGAAACCTTGTTCCCAAACGATCAAATAACAAAAATAAACCCAAATCCACCGACAAACCCACGACCCCACCAGTGAAAAAATGATGGCTTGCTGTGGATTCCTCTTCAGAGGAAGTTCATACAAAATCTCATTCTCCTCGTCGATCATACCGCACCAGGACTACTTCCCCTGCTGCTGAATCAACCTTATTTCAGTAAAGAACAACATGTGAACATACAACCATGATTCGAGGTAAGACATTCTCAAAGACCATTTTATTCTAAAGTAGCCCATGACTGCTACAAACTATTTGCCTACATGGACTTTTGGCAGGAATGAAACCTTGATTTAAAACACTTTCATAAAACTCATTGATAAAACTCATGTGATGAACTGCATACAAAACTATGGCTTATAAGTAAGTGCCACAAATTTGGGGAGGTACTATGGTACCATCGTGCATGAGTTTTATGCGAACTTGGTCATGGGTATCCAAGATCCCAACTCTGCTCGCTTTGGAAAAATTTTTGTGTGAATTTTTTTTTAACTTTAGTATTCCTGCTATAAATGATTTCCTTGAACTTAATGGCTTAGAGGACAGAAAAGAGAATAAGTTAGGTTTAGGAGAAGTTGTTGACTTTTTGAGTAAAGTGAAATTGATGAAATGGACAAAGCCTGGCGTATCACCGTCAATTCTCACACATGACGGGAACTGGATGCACAAAATTGGTAGACACAACTTGACTCCCACTGCTAACAAATCTCACTTGAATTCTGCTCAATGTGTTTTCATTTATAGAGTTTTGAATAATATCCCTCTTGATTTTGGAAAAGTGGTGTTTGAGACTATTATGGGATTTGCTGAGAAACTAGACCATTGAAAGAAGCTGTCTTTCCCCAGTCTTATCTGGGGACTGCTTTCACAACAAGGCGTTTAGCCCAATCCTTCTGATATTCTGTTCCAGTCCGCACTGCCGCTGAAAATGGCTTCTAGAGAAGCAAATGTCTATACATGACCACGGACTGTTGCCCCAACTCTTCGCCCCTCTGAAGTTGCTGATAATCTACCACTGTTCCTCCATCAACAAATTGAAATTCTAAACACACTTGCTACTAAAGTTAGTTCTCAAAAACTCTATCTTAAGAACATCCTGAAGTCTCTGGACGTACCGGTAAATGCTGGCCCATCTCGTATATCTAACCCTCTGACACAAGGCTCAAAAAATGGGGAGACCACTGCAAACATAAACACAAGAACACAAAGGAGGAAAAACAAGCATACTGGTGTAGAAAGAAAGCAAAAAGAAAAAAGGTTTATTGATGAAAATGGAGAAGAAGAATCAGAAGAGAACTGGGAAAGTGAAGAAGGGTCAGACTAAGGGGGAGACTAACTGTCGGTTGATGTTTTTCCTAATGACTGTGGTCTTTAAAAACAATTGTTAAGTTTTTTTTGTTGGACTGTTAAAACTAAGGTTTCTGTTGATTATCTTTTCAAGCTTTAGTTTGTTACTAAATCTTACTCTCTATCCCAGTTCCATTTTCGTATGTGCTCTTATCCTGCAGGAAATGAACTTGATCAAGATTTTCGAACCATATGCCAAAGGAGGAGATTGAAGAGGTAATAACTATCATATATTCAAAGAATCTAATCATATTCGAAATTGCATACATGATATGAGGTAGATACTCAAATCAAGGAAAAGAAGTCAGCGGTTAGAGAAAATGAAAGAAGGAGGATCATCATCCATGGAAAGACAAATCCAGAAGAGATACACTAGATAGAGGAGACCGGCTGACTTGAAGAAAGAAGGAAACAAATCAGCAAGATACCAAGAAAACTAATTTGCTAAAATCCAGGAAATAAGTGGACATAAAATCAGACACAAAATATACTCTTCAACTGGATATCCAAGTGGAGTGCAACTTTAAATAAGAGGACACAAGTAAGCGAAGGGTATCTCTGTTACATTCAATTAACTCCATAATAACAGAGAGCGGTGAAGTGGTTGGTGGAAAAGCTATCATATTTGGGAGAATACGATAGTACAAGAAGTACTCAAAGGTGGTCCGTCAGTGAACTATGCAGAGACAAAACCATATCATAGTCCCACAACTGAATGGACTCGGGAGAGTTCAACCATTTGTAAATGGGAGTTTGCAACAAAATCCATCTAGGTGACTAGATGGTCAATTAAGGTATTAGAAGATGTGGTTACAAGAGTAGACTAGTATTTAGGGGGAGCCTGATACGAGTAAGTTATATCTGTAACATTTGTTGGAACAAATTTGTCTTCTAATAAGAATACTTGAGAGGAAGAAGGAATTCTTCCTCGTTAAAAACTATAAAGTTTTACATTTAGCTTCCATAAATTCAATTACTATTTGAACTACTACTGAACTAATACACACGTACACAAATTCTGTTCTAACAGTAAGGAATCATGAAATATGGAGATATGCACAAGAAAGGAAAGACATATCCGATAGAGTTCTCTCAAGCAAGAAAACATGGAAGAGGGAACAAAATGTGATCCATATGTGTCTCTTATACCTTGGTGCATGTATACTTATAAAAGTATCTTCATGCATCTGAGAGGTTAGGCATTGATTATTTTGTGTTTCTGATTCTACTTAGAAAGATTTTTTTATTGTAATAGTCTAGTTGTTCTAGTTTGTGAAGAACATCTTTTTTTTTTTTTACATGGTTTGTCCATGTATTCTAGTGGAATATATCTATAGTAGGTAGATCTCTAGTGGCAGTCAATCAGATCAAGTCTCGATGGTCGAGGAAGTAACTACGTGGAGTGAGTATAGTTATTGGAATAAGTAGACGGAGTCTTCATGTGAGTAAATTCAATTTGTACATTTATGGGAACAAACACTTCTAATAAAGTTACAATCATTACGTATTGATATCCCTTTAAATTACAAAATTCTTATGTTTGTTCTTACGTAGTACGAACTCCACACACCCATGCAAATTATAATCTAACAGAAAGCATTTAAAAAATGAAGGGTCACTTTTGCTTAATAAAAGAACCACATGAACCTTAAAGCACATTATTTAAGGGAATGATTGTACCTATTGATCATGGTTAGATAAGTTGTTACAAAGAACATACTGACCTTCAAAAGGAACTCATTAAATTCAACAAATTAAGAAACAAAATTGCATAAAATATTAAGAAACAAACATGCTCCATCAAAGTGATACAAAGTATAACTAAAATGATAGCAAGATGAAAGGAAACATTAATCATTAAATTATGTTATAAAGTTGGAATGTCTTTAACAAAAGAAGATCCTTTCATGTGTTGATCTAGAGAACATGGAACTATGACGAATATACTTGGTTGTATCTTCTCACATAACATGCCAATCAACCTTTATGCTCATGATAGACCATATTTACTGCAATATGTAGGGGGACTTGATTATCACAGACAAGGATGAGTAACCAGAAAATCCTTCAGCAAATAAATTAACCAAATGATATCACAACTTATGTCTATAGGAACTTAATATAATTTTTTTGCTTCTTGGACTTCCAAGAAATGAGAGAAGAGACAAGGAATATGCAAAAAACAAGTGAAAGACCGGTGAGTATCTGGACAAGTTGCATTGTCAGCATTTGCAAATGCTTTAAGTTGCTCGATATTATTAGATGGAAATAAAAGACCTTGATGTGGAGCCTTTTTTATGTATTGTATAATGCGTAAATCTATTTATAGATGTGGAACTCTTGGTGATGAGTGAAATTTACCCAAAGGAAATGAAAAGTGAACTTAACAAACAAGAAAATTACCTTGGAATGGTCAATTAGCACACAATAAGGGGTTTTGATGACCTTGTATCTGAATATAACAAACAAATCTGCAAAAAACTCGTCGGTGGAGAGGGGGGTTGTAGTGAGGGCTCTCTTATGCCAAAGTTAGTATTTTATCAAGAATGACGATTCTTGAAGAGAGAGAGAGAGAGAGAGAGAGAGAGAGTAATGGAATAGTAAATATCTTAGAGCCTATCAAGTATACATATACTTGTGAAAGAAGGGTAAAATAGTATAACCAATAAGTCACCAAACTAATATATTCCATGTACCTTTATTCGATTATTTTTGGGATTTGTCCCACACACATAAAGTTTGGCATTTAATATTGACAGAGGGCGCACCTAGATGTCAGTGTAAGTGAATGTATCTTCATTAAATACGATTAGAATAACATTTAGAGTTATACTAGTGTCATCTGAATTGATCAAATATCCTGAAGTTGACGAAAATTCCTAATGTTTAGTATAGAGTCAATACACACTGATCTGAAATATAGTTTTCCATGATACCGACATTTCAAATCTGTCATCCACTTTAGATCAGACATTAAGCCATCCACATAATGTTATTTCAAAGAAGACAAGGATAAAATGTGAGAATAGAAGCAGTTCTCCTTTTCGAGGAATCATTCTAGAAATGAGTTGACATGATTTATCCCACATCACTACTGAAAAACAATTTCTCATAACTCTGATCCTTCTTCTATAGTTCCAGAGATTCATCACCAACATCGTTGAACAAATTAGCTCTAGTTCTTTGAAATGAACTTACGTCCCTCCCCCCTCTCTGATTTCGAGATTCTTATGATAGTGATATGACCGAATCCAATAATGTAGAAATCTTGGGGTGCAATGTTAATCCTTCAACTAGTTTAGGTCCCTCTTTTTCTGCCACCCCTTCATTTTTCAAGAGTCTCGCATAGAGGCTTTAGAGTTGAATCCACCTAATCCATTCCCGAGAGAGCACTTACTTCCATTATTCCTTTTTCTTCTTCCATGGTAACAATAGTTATTCATATAAGAGAAATCCCTGAAAGTGACAAAGGTCAATTGGACAAGATTTTTAGTCCTTCTAAACTTAGTGGTCGTGATCTCAAGTCCATTAGATCTGAATTTGCATTTAGCAATGATATTCTTATTAGAATTCTAAATCTAGAGGAGTGTCCACACTATACCTTCGCTTCTACATTAACCTTCTCAAACACTCAGATCAACATGGGCCTGAGATTTCCAATAAATGAGTACTTAACTGAAATATCTAGGAGATAGTGAGTTCCCTTAAATCAATTTATTCCTTTTTCTATTCACTGTATGATAACCTTTTTCGTGATTTTGAGGGAAAATGATGGCTTTCCTACTATAGAACATTTCTAAACATGCCACGATCTTAAAAATAGGAATAACTTCTTCTATGTGAGTTCATGCCTCAATGGATCTTCTTACTTTGTAGGTAAACCTCCCAGCCTAGATAAGAAGTGGAAGGATGAATAATTTTTTGTGACTCCCTGATATGGTTGATGGTCATTTCCCTATGAGAAGTGACTTTACACCGCTCCTTGCACGTCTACAACCAATATGGATAGGATATGATAAAAGACTTTAACTTTTATAGATAATTTGAATCACTTCATAAAAAACCTTAAACATTCCTTCAAACATATGTGATTTCTTGAGGAAGGTCAAAGTGCTATCTTATTTTGGCTTTCTTCAACATAAACACTTACTTCTTCCTGGAACTGGTAATATAGTTCATCATTACAAGTGTTTTGCATTATACTTTTATTCATTGTGTTTTCATTAAACTAACTCTTCCTCTTTTCATTAGACATGGCGTAGAAAGCTTTTGTTTCATTGTCTGGCCATTAGGAGGAGGTTTGACAACCAAAAACCTTAGATCAAGTAACTCTGAGTCCTCCACATAATCCAGCAATCCGTTGTCCTTTCTAAAAAAGAGAATCCCGCTATCCCTTCCGTCTCTACTACTAGGGCTATTCTGGAATCTGACAAGTTTACTTTTGTTCCAGTGGCTATAAAGAGAGTTGAGAAGCAATATGATAAATGTAGGCGTAAAAGACATTTATTATCTAAATTGCAACTAGATTCAACCTCAAAATGATCTAAGAAAGATAAGGGCAAGAGTTCTGTCCAAAAGTCTCTTAACAACATATCAACCTAAAATTATCCAAATCTTTGTTGGCATTGGAGATAGATGACTATGTCGTCTTTATCATGTGGATGCCTACGACCACTACTTAGGTTACCACAAGTCATTAAACTCACAACCAAGTCCGTAAAGCCTATGCTTAGAATAAGTGAGAGTATACAAAATTCTAACTTTTACATATATTTTCATTTTTTCTTATGTTCTAACCAATATTACATCTTAGCTTTTGGCTTATGATGGCAAGACATTCTTGTCAAAACTCACCAAGGAGGAGATGCGGGAGTTCCACCAACAACTTGAGGAGAAAGATAAGGAGAAAGTGTAGGTTGCAACATATTTGAACTTGGTGAGACTCAAAAGAAAGATTTTGAATGGGATATAGATGCCCTAAAGCAAAAACTGGCTAAGCCAAATGTGAGGGAGATGAAAGCAGAGATTGAAAAGCTAAAGGCATAGCTAGATGAGGTAGATCAAAATAAGACTCATTTGATTCAATACTTTAAGGGTCAAGAAATGAAGAATTGACTCTCTGCTGAAGAAACCGGCTATACTCGAGGCTTATTAGAAGGCATATTCTTATCCTGACATTGTTTGATGCTCACTTCTAGTCCAATATTCTCTGAAGGAGCTACATGAAGATTTATTAAGCTTACCAGCAAAGTACTAAGTATCTAAAAACTATGAGTGCCTATATTTCATACTTCTTTTCTAGTGGATTTTGTAGGAATATGTGCCTTGGAAGCCAGCCGTTAGGTTGGCCTAAAAGACATATTCCAAATACATTCTTTATGAATATAAATAAAGTTTAAAGCATCTCTTCTTTATTGTATTTATTAGTGTTTATTTTATATGCTATTAAAATCTCATGATCTTGGTAACTAGTCTACTTGGTCACGCACCTGTTGATAGTCATGGATTAAGTCTCAGTGGTTGAGATCATAAATGTCCTAAGTCAAAGAATCTACAAAAAGGATATTGTAGGATTTAGATTGGCATGCATTGAACATTATGTCACTTAGGGAGTGGATATCCCTCCATGGATATCAGTGATAAGACACCATGTATGCTAGTGGATGTGATGTTCATGCCAAACGATCACATTGAACTAATCCCATATTAGAACTCACATTGAACTAATCCCATATTAGAACTCACATTGAACTAATCCCAAACAATTACAAGAAAATCAAGGTCCTGATTTTTGTAGGTGCTATAATTAGTCTTTGGAGACTACCCATATATGTGGTCCTACATGAGGAAAACCGTATATTTGATGGGTTTCCTTAAATCTCTCTTGAGAGGCCAAATGGGGGCTTGTTGGTTATGGTAGAACTATGTTTAAGATTAGTGTATTGACAAGACATAATTCATTGGCCCCCTGAGTAATCTATTGAGATTGTTGCGATATTTTCTACACTTGTCATATCCAATGAAGACCTTGCGCAAGGTACTTAACCAGACCATAAGAGATTAGATCTCATTATGGGCCAACAAATCGACATAGTAAGTGAGAATCATTTTAGTTATTAATGTCAATCATGAGTTTGTAAGAAATGACCAAGACCTAGACATCAATCAATGACCCGAGCAATGGGGACTGTATCTGCATGATAACTATGGATGCAGGGTTCACATGTTGAATTCATCTTTTACCTATGTGTCCTTCTAATAGTATTTGTTAGACATGAACATTTGATGCTGGCAACTTTATATTAACCAAAAAAGTGGTCAATTCGTAGGAAATGACTACTTAGAAAAAGAGCACTTTAAGATAAATGTAATGAATCTACACCGTGATATTAAATGGCCTGATTATAATAAAGTTATTAATTTTTTTTACTTGATTGAGTGTTCTAATTTATGGCATGATAGACTAGGACATATAAATTTCAATAAACTACGAAAGGTAGTAAGTTTAAATTTACTACCTGCAATGGAATTTGATTCACAAAAAAAGGTGTGAAGTTTGTGTTGAGGAAAAAATGGCCAAAGCATCTTTCCATTAAGTGGAGGGAAATACTACGCCTTTAGAGTTAATCCATATCGACATATATGATTTGAAGTTTGTGCAAACTAGAGGTGGGAAAAAGTATTTCATCACATTTATCGATAATTGCATAAGATATTGTTAGGTATATCTATTGAAATGAAAGGACGAAGCTCTTGAAGTTTTCAAAAGTTATAAAAATGAAGTTGAAAACCAACTTAACGCAAGAATCAAAATGATTCAAAGTGACAGAGGTGGAGAATATAGTGCTCCCTTTGAAGAATTTTTGCAATGAACATGACATTATTCATCAAACAATTGTTCCATACTCACCTCAGTCAAATGGAGTTGTCGAACGCAAAAGTAGAACTCTGAAAGAAATGATGAATGCTATGTTGATCAACTCGGGCTTACCCCAAAACATGTGGGGGGCAGTTGTGCTTTCAGCCAATTAATCACATTCTCAACAAGTTGACACACAAGAAAAAGAACAAAACTTCATATGAATTATGGAAATGAAGAAAACCTTCCTACAATTACCCTAAAGTGTGGGGGTACCTAGCAAAGGTCGAAATACCTAAATGTAAACATGTGAAAATAGGACACAAGACTATTGATTGCATTTTCATTGGATATACACACAATAGTAGTGCATATCGATACATAGTGCACAAATAAAAATTCCCAACATAAATAAGGGAATAACCATAGAATCAAGGAATGCAATATCTTTGAGAACATCTTTCTAAACAAAGAAATGAAAGAGATAAGTTCCAACAGAAGAACTTATGAAGCTGTACGAGGTTCTCCGCAAGATGTAGAGGAACCTAGACGCAATAAAAGAGTTAAAGTGGCCAAAAGATTTGGTCCAGATTTTCTAACCTACATGTTAGAAAATGAACCTAGGTCAATCCAAGAAGCACTATCTAGTCCAGATGCTTCTCTCTGGATATAAGCTATTAACAGTGAGCTTGAGTCCATCATGCAAAACCATACTTAAGAACATGAGAAGCAACCATGATATAATAGTAAAAACTAAGAACATGTTACAGAGCAACTTTGACATGAAAGATTTGGGTCTAGTAGATGTCATACTCGGAATTAAGATTTCTAGGATGCCTGATGGAATTGTCTTGTCACAATCTCACTACGTTGAGAATGTACTCAAGAAATTCGAGGCTTTGGACTTACCTCCGCCTAAGACACCGGTTGACCTAAGTCTACACTTAGCCAAAAATAAAGGAAACCTAGTATCTCAACTGAACTATCTAAGGGTCGTTGGCAGTTTGATATACCTAACTAATTGTATACGTCCTGACATTGCATACTCAGTTAGTAAGCTTAGCAGATTCACGAGCAATCCATGGAAAGATCATTGGATAGCATTAACTAGGGTTCTAAGGTATTTGAAACATACAATGAATTATGGAATACTTTATACTAGATAGCTAGCTATATTAGAAGGATACAGTGATGCAAACTCAATATTTGATACAAAAGACTCCAAGTCCACAAGTGGATATGTATTCACAGTAGGTGGCGGAGCGATATCCTGGAAATCCTCTAAGCAAACATGCATAGCTCGATCCACAATGGAGTCAGAGTTTATTGCACTTGACAAGGACATCGAAGAAGTTGAATGACTTAGATATTTCCTAGAGGATATTCCTTGTTTGATAAAGTATGTGCCTCCAGTTATGACACATTGTGATAATATGTCAGCAATCGGGAGAGCAGAAAGTAGTATGTACAATGGTAAGTTTTGACTTATTCGTAGGAGACACAACACCGTCAGACAGATGATCTCTAGTGGTATAATTTCCAGTGACTAAGTGAAGTCAAAGGAAAATATAGCGGATCCACTGACAAAAGGCATTAACCGAGATCTATTATATAATGCAATAAGGGGAATGGGGTTAAAACCCACACACTAAAGAACATTCATAGCGGTAACTTAACAATCATGAGTGGAGATCCCACAAACTTGGTTCAATGAGACAACTAAATTATGAAAGGTTCAGTTATGCACTTGGAACCCATCTAGTGCCTAATTCTCGTAGCTACCCAAGTGCGAATCTGCAGACGTATGGTAAGGATAAATATTTATACTTTTAATGATTCATATACCTTTAGGGTGGAGTATTGCAGGATATTCTTTATAGGGGTTACTATATAAGTTTGAAGTTTGGCCGCTTCAAGTAGAAGAAAAAAAACTTTTGAATCAAAGATATGGTCCAGGGCCGAATGGACACAATGTGAGTATTGCCTTGGTTTACACAAAAAGCTGACTAGTTCAATACATGGCGTTCACTTACCAGCGACTAAACCCGATAACATCTTACTAGGGAAGGTTCAAAGCAAAAAACAACATATCCCGATGTAATAATAGTTCGTCGAGACTTTCTTAGATGTCTGCATTCATACATGCATTAATTTCATTCATGTGGGACATTGTTGGAAATTGGCTTAGAAAAAAATTGGTGTTGACCATTCTTTGATCAATTATAATTTGATGTTTCATTGAAGATAAATGAAAATAAGTTGCAAAATCAAAATCTACGTTCCGAATAGATAATCTTAGAGTATTTACTTTCTGAAATCCAATTTCGGATGAATAAGAAATTAATGTTGAAAGTTGGCAACTAAAACATGAAAATATTGCAGAGAAAAGATGTAAGGATGTGCGACCGGGTGTGTCAGACCAAATGGGTCTGTGCTTGTTCGAATGGGTATGATGGCCGAATAGGTTGGAGCCAAGGCCAAATGATGTAATCCACACCTCTTCAGCCCAAAAATGGCTCTATTCACTAAGGGTGTGATTCACACCACTTCAGCCCAAAAGGCTTCTATTCGTAAATGGACACCACATCTATTCACCACATTTCTTCAAATATTATAATAGATCCCTAAATTATTCATTCAAAATACTCCACTACAATTGCATGCAAAACATTCTAGCATTTGTAGTATTCTCTCTCTAATTCTAAAGAAAGTTTCAAATATCAAGTAATTTGTAGATAACTTTAGGTATCGTTGTACTGCGATCTTTATGTTCCTAGTCGTTTGAACACTGAATACGGAGCAATCTCATTTTACGGAGAAAGAGTCAAACTCTTGTTTCAACTAAATAGTTAGAGCATCTTTAAATACACCTACACCAAATTTCATCAACAACATCCCCCTAAAAAAGAATAATCATGTTGAGATGATCTAATTTGATATATTAGTGTCTCATATTGTTTAATCCTACTCGTCTTCTTCTCAAAATCTATTAAAATCATGTCTTTTAACAAAATTGAAAAAATAAAAATTCATACGCTCAAATTTTATTTATACAATATATAAAAAAATAACTAATTCAAATATTTTTATTATATATGAAATAAAAAGCAAGTTCGAAAATATTTTAATTTTTGTAAAAAATACCGCCAAATAAACTTTAGTAGTTCTCATTCTTCTATTGCACCATTGCTACGATGTTTCCTTCTATTGATAAGGCTACTACCTATTTGTAGATATTATTATCATTATTTAATAAAAATTAACATTTTGTTATGTAAATAATGTTTCATGAAAAATTATGTCATATTATCAATTTATCACATATTATAGGATTGAGAATAAAAGAAAAAAAATTCGATATGTCTAGTCGATGCCTAAACCGCCTAGACACTAGGCGGTCAACCAGCTTCCAACTAATGATTTTTTACTTTTTGACCATTGATTGTGGTTGGTGAAACTAATCAATTAAAGTAAAATAATTTATAGAAATGATATAATGGTTTTATTATTTAAAAATATTATCCCAGCAGAAACTTAAATACATATGTCAATAATTTGTGTTCCGTTTGATTAATCTACTCAGTGGATTGAACACAATAAGAGTAGAAAATAGACAATGAAATTCAAGGGAAAAAAACGTATAAAAAGGGATATAGAGAATTGAATTACCTATGCAATTTTGTGTGTATGTAGCACTTAATTAATTGTTAAATTATTTTAGAATGCATTCATATTTGATATTTTTTGTTTACATTTTTTATCTTTGATAAGATAATATATATTCACTCTAGTTATTTTTATGATTTTAGAGCTAAAAACTTAATCCACGCTCATAGCCATAAAGTTTTAACATACAGTTAAAGGATAATGAATATAACTTGCAATTTACGTATTAATATTCATTGGTTCTTATCTTGCTAGAAATTTAAGGTAAAGATCTACAATTTTCATGAAGACATGTCTCCTAATTGTCACGCTAACTTAATAAAAGAAATTTAAACTAAGTGCAAACTACATATTGATTCATTCTGACATAGTTTCAGTATTTTCCCCATATCTTTAGTTATACATCTCTATTAAGTTAAACTTAGTGACCTTCAAAAGCTAACACACTGAGCTACAATTTTGTTGGAAATATACAAAATCAAATTCACGAGAAGACCATCAAAAATTATTTTGAAGTTGGCACTAATGTAGGAGTTCGATCAAACGGATTAAAACTAGAAATTCGGAGTAGGTTCTAAATGACCCAAGCGGGCAAAAGCTCGATCAAGCGGATTTCCATTTTTGGTAGTTTTTTTACATATTTTATGAACGTTCAACCTTTAACATATATAAATATTTTATTCTGTGGCTTGAAAATCCATTTTAGACACAATAAAACACCTCAAAGCATAGAATACATCTCGGAGAAGTTGGGAAAGACAATAAAATAGACATTCAAGTGACTTTCATGATTAATTTTGAGACTTTTCAATTCTTCTCTTTTTAGTTAGATACGGATGTAAATGTATTTATGAGTTTACAAACAATCATGTTTAACTAAATTCTCTTGAGATTTTATGATTATTAATAGTTTGATGAATATTATTGATGAAGGGATATTCTTATTCTACCCACATGTTCTTAGTTTTACTATATTTAATTATTTGACCAATAATTAAGTGGTCAAATTCAAGATTCGATAGATATAAATTTAATATAACTTTTGGAACATATGAAATGATTAATTATTTAATGAGGAGGTCGGTGTTTATTGTGAAGAGATTATCAATAATATGTGATTTTTAAAGTTATTTGTTAATGGTGAACAGGAATATTACCATTAATGAATAATATACATGTTATCTGATTTGGATTGTGAATTTTGTCAATTCAATCGGAGTTTCAGCAAAAGGTTTAGGGAGGGTTGTGCGCAACCTCTCATCTCCTATCTCTCCTCAGTGCTCTCTTGGCTTAATTACCAAATTATTGTCAATCAACTTACAAATTTATGTTTTAGCATAGTTTTTGGAACAATTTTCAATATATAATAAAACGTCATATTCGATCATATTTTTTGTAAAAAGCATAACTGAACGTGATATTTTAAAATTGGATCAAACTGAAAATAAAAATGTAAGGCCCAATTTATATATATGTATATATATATATATATGCATTACCAACGTTGTGTATAAATAAATAAATACATCATATGCATATGCATTACATATATAAGTATATAGATGCTATAAAAATATGTACCACACGTGTATATATATACACACATATGTACCAAATTGATAAAGCCAAACACTTTAATATATATTTTTAATTTATTTATTATATATTTATAATATTTTACTACATCTTATATTAAAATAAAACCAAATTACGGAAAGGAAAAATTAATGCATATATATGCTGATATATATATATATATATTTGTTCTAATATATATTTAAAAGTTTTATAATTTAATTCTCTGTTTCATTTTTATTTTCGTATGATTTATTATTTGTTTTATTAATAACATAAATATATATATTATACATTTAAATTAATGAAAATGATCAAATATATATAGACACATATATACTGTATTGTAGATATATATATATATATATATATTATACATTTAAGTATATATAAAATTAGTTATATGTATTTATACATAGAAAATATTTTTGTTACTTTTTAGATTCTAAAATAAAATATTATTCAAAAATCAAATTGATAAAGTCCAAAATAATATACTTTTCTTATTATTTTAAAAAATCGAAGAAAAACATAAGAGTATGTATGTAAAAAATTAGGTTTGTTCTGTTTAATTTCTAAGCGTAAAATAAATTATATTTTAAATATTTATTAAAACATAGTAATATTATTGAGTAACTTTATAAATTAGATTTTATCATGAAATCTGCTTTTTAAATATTGATGTTAATTAATTAGTATACGTAAATATTATTTACATAACATTAGAAAAAAAAAAAAAAAGCTAATAACCAATTACGATTCAATATTTTTTTTTCTATTATTTGTGATAATTGTTTATACTTTTTAAAAATTAGTCTTTAAATTTTATCTAATTAATTTTATTTGATTTAATAATTTATAAGTTTTTCTTAAGAAAGTAAAATATATATATATATATACATATTACGTGATTAAAATAAATTTAATAATTTAATAATATTTTATATTTATATGTTGGCGTATTATATATCGAAAATAATATATACATATATATGTATTACAAACTAGTATGTTCTACCGTGCGATGCACGGACATATTAATTTTTTATAGATTTATTTTTATATAATTTTATAGAATAATATTATTAAATTTAAAAATGCATAACATTAATATTTTTGAAAAGTATATAATTATTTTCAATAATTTTTATATGTACCATGATTATTATAAGAGATATAAATAATATACATATATCATATAACTATATAATGAGTAAAATGTAATAAATCCACTACATTTTCTCAAGTTACAGAATTCCAATATAAGAAAAATAATACCCTTTGTTTTGTTTTTGTTTTTTTTTCGGTGTGAGATTAATTTTCTTAATTTAAGGATAAATCAGTTATTTACTAATAACAATAATATTGTTCAATAATTAAAAGGATATTATTTATGATTTAAAAAAATATACATATTTAAAAAGCTATTTTAACTGATACTTCTCTTTATCTTTATATATATATATATATATTTGTACAGGTTTTTTATATATTACTAGTTAAGCTCTTGTGCGATACACGAATAATGTGTGAACTTTTCTAATTTAATATATATATATATATATATATATATATATTTGTACAGGTCTTTTATATATTACTAGTTAAGCTTATGTGCGATGTACGGACAAGTATTATATAACATTCATATATATTACTTTCTCTCTCACTATTATTTTCTAATCAAAATATGTTCAATAGTTAGCCTAAAATATGTGCGGTGCAAATTATTACAATTATTAATATGATTACGATAATTTTATTCACCTCACTTCGCCCAATCCCCCACTTATACATATATGAACGTATTGTATTTTAAAGAGTAATAGAATATAATATTTTCAACACAATATAATTATGTAATTTACAGTAAGCATATAAAAATATTCCATAATAGGTTTTCTGACTGTGAAAATGCATTGATTTAAAAAAAATCTATTTTTATGGTCGTAGTAAAACTTATATGTTTGACAAAAAAAAATTATATATATATATATATATTCACATACCTTAAAAGAATTTCTAGTCGAATATCTCTAAAATATTAGAATTTCTTTAAAAAGTTCACTGATAAAATAAATTATATCAACAAAACATGTATATGCTGAAACAATATACCAATGATAAAATAAATAAATAAATAAATATACATTAACATTATAAATTAAAAAAGAGTCAATATTGTCAAATAATTAAAAAAGTTAATCATATTCTTCAATTTCATTAAACACGCAAATCTCAAAATTTTAACAAATATTATTAGTAAAGAACAAAAAAATACCACCACAGTATATTTATTTTTGTATTTTTTTAATGTCTTTAGATAGACAAATATCAAAAGATATACATAATCTTATAAGATTTATTTCTTGCTTCGGTATTTAGAGAATGATTTGTTTATATCTACTTAATTATTTTAGTTAAATATAAAAATATATAACAATTAAGATAAGAAAAAGTATTTTATATATAATAATTAAATTTTTATTTATATTTATATGTATATATGCAATATGGATGTCAATTTAAAGATTGTTAAAATCAAATTAATTATATATATTTTTCATAAAAATAGAGTTGAAACAAAAAATTTATAAGCTTTTAAATTTTTAGTAAGAAATAAAAAAATAATAAAAAATATAATCAAATAAATATATTTTTATAGATAATAATAATACAACATAATTTTAGTATATCTTGAAAATGATAAGTGTAATTTCAACATTGAAAATCGTAGCTCTATTAATCAAATTGTATTATTAAATCTTATATGCAGATATATATTGATATAGATATATAGAAAAATAAATAACATAATTATAAAGTAGTTTACGTGTGAACATTTAATTTTTCTAGACGATTCTTCTCTTTTTATATATACATACAAATAGTGGTAGTCTAGGCTACTAAAAATTAATTATATCATTTATTCCACATAAGAAATAAAAACAACCAAATTTAATTAGAAAGTTACGGCGAAAAAATGCTATAAATTTTATTTATAGAGGTACTCATACATATTTATATATTAGAATAAAAATAATAATAAATATAGGGGTGTCAAAGAAATATATTAAGATCATGATTCAAAGAAAATAAAAAATTTTAGTATAGAAAGATTATGATTTTAAATAAAAGTTTGGCGAAATTTTTGTATTGCGATCTTCATAATTTATTGTTTATGAAAATATTTATTTGGTTTAATGAATGTAAAAGGAATATTATTTATAACATTATAATTGTGCTGACTTTTTTTTTTCCCGAAATTAGGCATTTTCTAGATTTAGAAATCAATTTAGGCAGGAAAAAATGGTGCTGCTATTTTTAGGTTGACTTCTGTTATTATATATATATATATATTATATGCCAGATTTACTATAAAGCAAATCACGGAATTTCCTAAAATATCTGAACAACTATTATTCCAGTAAATCACTGTATTCTCTAAAAAATCTTCACAAAAATAGTCATTCTTAATATTATAACAAATATAAAAATTAATATAATAAAAAAATTAATATTACTATTTTTGTGAATGAAAAAGGTGGAAAAACATGTGTTACTATAAATAGATAAACTTCAGTTAATATATATATAATAATAATATTATTCAATAATTAAAAAGATATTATTTTTGGTTTACAAAAAAACATATACAAATTTAAAAAGCTATTTTAACTAATACTTCTCCTTATATATATATATGTCTTCATATATTATATATATTGTATGCTAGATTTACTATAAAGCAAATCATAGAATTTTCTAAAAAATCTGTACAACTATGATTCTAGCAAATAATGATATTTTCTATAAAAATTAACAACAATCGTCATTCTTAACAGTAATTCTTAATATTATAATAAATATAAAAATTAATAAAATCAAAAAATTAATATTACTATATTTGTGAATGAAAAAGGCGGAAAAAATATGTGTTACTATAAATAGATGGACTTCTGCTATTATATATATATATATAAATCTTATTACAAAAAAATACATATAAATATTTATATATATATATAAATCTATGCTATATATGTATATTTATATACAATATATATGTGTCTATATAATTATTTGATAAATTTAGATGTAATAAATATATATTTATATTATTATAAAACAAATAATAAATTGTAGAAAAATCAAAACCAAAAAACAAGAAGGAATTAGATAAAAAACTTTTTAATATATATTAGAAAAAATATATATACCAGCATATATGTGTATTATTTTTTCTTTTCGGAATTAATTTTAATTTAATATAATATGTAGTAAAAATATTATAAACATGTTGTACCGTAATTCAAAATTATTTCTCTCTCTCTCTTCTTTCTATATATTTTATCAAGATTATCATTAAATATTTTCATGTCTCTCTTTTTCTTTCTCCCTTCTCTTGAAGTCTTTTGCTTGTTTTTTATTTGAGAAAATAAATGGGTAAGACAAATATAATAATATGTGCTCTATTTCAGTTGTCGCCAAAGTCTACACTCGTCAAAAACATTATTTTCAGATTTATTTTATTTTTAGATTTTTTTATTCATATGTTGCTTTCAATTTATCATAAATATATTTTATCTTCTTAAATATTTTTCTTTCTTATTTTTAAACAAAAAGTTCGTCCATCTCTTTCATTTTTCGTTTGATTGTTCTTGCGATTTTTTATTGAGATCTGCTAATTATTTTGGCGTACAACATTGTGCAATTTTTCATTAGCTTTCAAAGTATTTGTTTCTATCTAATTCAAATTTTTGTGATATTATTATATTTAATTGGCGATTTGGCTAATATTTTTGCTCCTAATTTGACTATGTAATTGACAATTTTTACGAGATTTGTATAAATTTTTATTTATCTTAATATGCTGATATCTATATTTAAAAAAAAATTGATTCAACCTTCTATATATCATGGATATCATGCTTATCAATTTGTGGACGAGAATAATTCTAATAATTCTAATAACAAAGTTTATTTATAATAATTAATATATAATAATATATAGTGTATATGTGTGTGTATATATATATATGCATGTGTGGTGCATACATTTATTGCATATATATATATATATTTGTATTGTATGTAATGCATATGCATATATTGCTTACATTTATAAACATACAATGGTGATGTATATATATACATACAAACAAAAATAAAAATATTTAGTTAGCATAATGTGTTCATTTTCAATTTGATCAAACATTGTTTCCAATTTGACACAATTTTTAAACATCACGTCGTCTAATGACGTTAAAAAGAGTCATTGAACATGATATTTTATTATAGTTTAATAATTATTTTAAAATCAATGATAAAACATAAATTTATAAATTAATTTGATAATTAAGCCCTCCTCTCTCTCCTCTTTCCTTTTATGTTTTTCGACAACTGATTCTCTCTCCTCTCTCCCCTTCACGTCACTTTTTTTTTTTTTTTTTTTTACGGCAAACAAAAGTCTCTCTCGGATAAGATATTTTTATTATATTTATAAATATATATATTTCTCAAGTTCTATTAGTTTATAAATACAAATATAAAATTTTAAATATTATTTTTATGAAAGTATATAAATATGTATTTTATTAATATAAAATATTTACATTAACTCATTGTACATATTATTTTTATGCAAAAATTAATTTTTAAATATATATTTAGGCTACCATTATAATAAAAAAATATTAGTTTTAAAAAAAATACATACAAAAAAATAAAAAAATCCTTTCGGTCAATATTGATTATTTAATTTTTTATTTAGTATATAATTATATATATAAGCATATATTAGATAAACTTAGAATATATATGATATATATATTATGAATCATCTATCACCGAATTTAAAATTAAATACAATAATTTTAATATTAAATTAATTATCTAACCATTATACACATTAATAATAATAATAATAATAATAATAATAATAAAACTTCTTATTAAAAACCTACTTATTTAACATTTATAGCAAGATGGCCACTGACTGCCATTACCAAGCATTTAGTTGTGTATAGCCCAGATCAGAACTTCTCCGTCAAAGATCTTCTACCATTTCAGTCCCAGGATAATACTACGTCGTTTAACAGCTGTAATTAAAAATCAAAATTTAGTTCGGCTTACTGGAACCCAAGCCGCCAAACAGCTCCTTCACTCTCCCTGCCTCGTCTTTTTTTTGTTTTCTTTCAAGTTTCATATCAAATGACAAAAGGGGTGATTAATGAGCCCAAATTCTGTGCCAAGACTTTCTCATTTTTTTGGGGTTTCTATTTAACAATTTATTTTCTCTGTTAAGTTTTATTATTTATGAAATGAATAATCACACATTTACTAAGTTTGACAGGGGGAAAACAACTTTTAAGTATGAAACATAACCCATTTCTTTTGAACATTATATATTTAATTTATATATGTATATACATATTGTGTAAAATATAGTATAAAATTCTTTCATTTAAATTTTTTTTTTCTGAAAAAAAAAGATAAAATTACACCATAATATTATTTTGTGAATATCCCAAAGATATTTTGATACAATCAGAGGAATGATATAATCTTAGTGCCACAATCACCCTCAAAATCTATTATTGATTAAATGAAAGGATTAGAGGAGTCGCCGATCATAATTTCGTGTTGCATGACAATAACATATATCTTTATTTCAAGAAAAAAGAATTACTTGCATCAAAATTTTAGGTCCTCCTGTTTTCCAACACTGGCCAACATATCCATCTAACAAATTCAAACTGAAACTATCTAAATGTTCATGTCGTTATGTAGATCATGAAATTGAAAGTCTTCCACTCATTTAAGCTCGTCATAGGACACATCAAAATTGTATAGTTGTTGTTGGCAAAAGATTAGATAAAATTGAAAATGAGAGATGGCCTTATTATGTGACTTTAGTTCATGACTTTAGTTATATCCAATGTCCGTTTGAAAAGAAATATTTGTAAATGAGAGATGGATAACTACAAAATAAGTATAATTCTTAATTTATGTTATAAGGTTACAAAATTGATAAAAATGGTCGTTGGACATTGATGAAATATGTATCTTGGGTGCTACATTTTAAATAATAAAACATATAAAAGTTTGAATGACAGAAGTGTGTTGTTTCATATGTTTCCAATCAATGACATTGCTGATTATATAAAAGCATTAGATTTTAACAATGAGTATGAAAATGGGGTTGGAGTGCTCTATGATTTTCAAATATAATTTTTACATCAATTTCAAAAAATTATTAGATTGATAATTGAGAAGATATGAACTACCAATGTTTTTATACTCCACATGTCATCTCCATTTTTTTAAAATTTTAGACACGTAAAAAATAAATAATAATTAATAAATAAAGGAACTTAACGACCAGGCCAGCGGACATTAATCATTTCCAGGACACTTTGACATTTAGGTGAATTCCCCTAATTAGATCACTTTCATTACCCTTATCCTCAACTTAATAGGAAAGCAAACCCCCCATAAAAGGGAAAAACAAAATGCCACATGCACTTGCACGACCCACTTCCTGCCCTGCCAAAAAGTTCGCACCCATTACATTCCTATTGCTTTTTCATAACTGTTAAATGAGATTCGTGCGTGTGTTTTGAGTTCAGTTTTAATTCGAATGTATAATTGAAATATGTGGAAGTGAAATAGTAATTACAACAATTACAAAGAAGAATCTCTTCTTTCTTTCAAGTATCTTTATTAGTTTGTTCCCACAATTGTACAGTTTGGACTTACACGTCATTAGACCCCCTCCAATACTAGCCAACCTTATACCACTCCTCTAACAACTTACTTGACCATCTAGTCCCCTAAATGGGTTATCTGAACCATCCTGAGTCCAGTAGGTTGTACTCTCCCAAGCACAGTGGAAACCAACAAATGATTCACTGACAGTTCTGCCATTCACTAGAACTGTACTACAATAATCTCTCAAATAAAAACGTCTCTATCAAATAAAATCGTCTCTTTGCATATGATAATGAATATAATATAACAAAGATGATCTCCAGCCTTCACATATGACTCTTATTTATAGATCCGAACCCTCATACGATCCTTCAAGATCTTGCTTTTGTGTTTATCTTTTATTGTTGATCTTCCCTCCTTGAATATCTTCATAGTTGTTGATTCTTGATTTGCTGATCTTCATTCCTTATTTATATCTTATTTGTTGATCTTCCCTCCTTGAATATCTTCGTAGTTATTGATTCTTGATTTGGTTTGATCTTGCAAATCTTTTCCTTGTGTGATTAAATCTCTTCATGCATATCTCTCTTGATTTGGTTAGATTTCCATCTTAATTCTGCTGCTAAGATTTTAAATATCTTTCATAATTTTTTCCTTTGCAGCCTGCATAGATTAATACACACCGATAATGTAAAAGAGATGATCTCCAGCCTTCACATATGACTCTTACTTATAGACCCGAACCCTCATACGATCCTTCAAGATCTTCAAGATCTTCCTTCCATGTTTATCTCTTATTTGCTGATCTTCCCTCCTTGAATATCTTCATAGTTGTTGATTCTTGATTTGCTTATCTTCATTCCTTATTTATCTCTTATTTGTTGATCTTCCCTCCTTGAATATCTTCGTAGTTATTGATTCTTGATTTGGTTTGATCTTGCAAATCATTTCCTTGTGTGATTAGATCTCTTCATGCATATCTCTCTTAATTTGGTTAGATTATGCATATCTTATATCTTGATTCTGCTGCTATGATTTTAAATATCTTTCGTAATTTTTTCCTTTGCAACCTGCATAGATTAATACACACTGATAAATTATGATCTTTGATATATGCCAACACACTTACTTTGTCAATCTCCCCCTTTGGCATTTGGATCAAAAATCTCCTGTCCGGCAAACTTTTGTAAACACAATAATCTGATCACACCTTGAACAGACAGTGAACTCAGGACTTCCAGTATGTAGTTTTGTTAGATAGAGATAACCAAATGAATATAACATAATGCAGAATCAATTAGATCATGCATTCAACATAGTTAGTCAGCAACCATAACAAAATCACACAGAGTTTCAAAAATATGAATTATCTCCCCCTCAAAACCAACTCCCCCTTAATTTGAGCTTTCCTCACTGTTGTACTGTTCTTCACTATCTTCATTCATCAGTGTCTTAATCTCCCCATTTTTCGATCCATGTGATAAAGGATTGGGAAACTTAGAGGGGCCTGAATTCAAGGGAACATCTAAAGATTTACGAATGTTAGTCAAATACTATTTTTTGAGCAACACCTTCAGCTGCCATAGAAGCCATTTTCAGTGATATTGCAGACCGCTCAAGAACATTAGAAGGACTGGATTCAAAATTTCATGTCATGTGTTCCTGTTCATGTCATGTGTTCCTGCGAAAGAGAACAGAAGAGAGAAATCACAGAAAGACTAGGTCTTTGACATTAGGTGAATGTGAGTGATATTTTTAATCAAAATGAACAGGTTATGAAAAGCATAGATGAATTAATGGTTATGGCAGAAAAATGATTCAAGTCAATTTGTAATTTGTGACAAAATAAGTGCTGCTAGATATGGTTCAAATACACTGCTCAAACACTTCCTTTTCCATGCAGATTCTACCATGCGTTCACATCATAAGAGATCTTGGGAGAGAGTTTAATTGCCGCTAGTCTTATATTATTAGCCACTAAGCCCACTTAGTCATATATCCCAATTTTTCATGGTTTACCCATTGGTTTGTAGAGAGAGATATATATATACTAAAATAAAATAATAAGGAATTACTACAAAAAGAAGATATAATGAATAAAAAAGAGGGTTCAGTTCAAACATTATTCTCCTTTTAGCAGGCAATACAGTTTGAAGATACTATAAGACAAATCCAAGATCTTAATTCATAGGTGTCTCTTTGGTTCATTTTTTCTTTTCAAGAACATATTTTTAAGAGTATATTCCTTATCACTCCTTCTGACGAAGCCTTCTGTAGTAGCTCACAAACCACACAATTAAGAACCACATTGGGAAAACTTTATGTTATGAGTTCAACTCTCTCTTGTAACCCCATTTGTGCGAACCAAATGAGAACACTTTAGTAGCTTTCACAGACCTATTATTTTTTGTGCATGATGCTCAATCATACAGCTGATAGCTTGTCACTGCATCATTTCAAGGTCGTAGCTCTTTCTAAGAAAATAATAAATTGAGACATATTGGATTCAAAGTTCAAGACAAACTGAATTTTAAACTTGCATAGAGAAAGAATATATGCCATATTTCCTACAACCCATTTTTCTTATTTATTTACTTTTTTTTTTGTAGTTATTTTTTTATTTATTTTTATTGAGTACATTAAATGCCCAAGGATTTCCTAAGAGATATGACCTGGTGGGAATCCAGGGCCTTGGTAAATATATCGGCAAGTTGGCTTAGAGTAAGAACATGTTCAAGTACAATAACACATTTCTTAACCAATTCTCTAATGCAGTGATACCTGATGTCAATGTGCTTGGTTTGAGAGTGTTGCACAGGACTTTTGGACATATTTATAACACTCATATTATCATAGAATAGAGTCGTTGAGTTCAATTTCATACCATAGTCGTACAACATGTGCATCATCTATAGCAACTGTGAATATGAACTCCCTGCCGCAATATATTAACCTTATGTTGTAGATAGGGATATGTTGTTCTGTTTCTTGCTGAGTCATGAAACTAAATTATTTCCAATAAAAAAACATCCTCCCGAAGTGCCTTTTCGATCATCCATATCACCGACCCAAGAATAGGCTTAGTATCGAATGAGTATTTTAGACCATAATTTGTGGACCTTCAATATATCGAATGAACTGTTTCATGGCCTTGAGGTGTAATTCATTTGCATTGGATTAATATCTTTCACACAATCCAACACTGAAGCTGATGTCTGGTCTGCTTGCAGTTAGGTATATGAGGCTTCCTATCATACTTCTATATAAGGTTGGGTCAACATCAGTTCCACCATCGTCTGGACAATTTAGTGTTCGTACCCATGGGGGTGTGAGCGGTTTTACATCCTTCTAGGCAAAAGTTTTTCACCAAATTCCTTGCATACTTGCCTTGATGAATCATGATTCCGCTCCTACTTTGTTTAACCTGCAAGCATAGACTATAAGTTAATTCACCAACCATGCTCATTTCAAATTCTTCCGACATAACCTTGACAAAGTTATTCACTTTATCTTTTGATGTTGACCTGAACACAATGTCATCAACATATATTTGTGCAATAATTATGTTGTTGTTCAACTAATAGATTAACAAGGTCTGATCCACTCCCCTTCGTTTGTACTACCCTTGTGCAAGTAAGAACTTTGTTAGTCATTCATACCATGATCTAGGAGCTTGCTTTAGACCATACAAAGCATTTTTCATTTTGTAAACATGATTAGGGTAATGAGAATCCTCAAATCCTTTGGGTTACTCTACGTATTGTCACGGACTTGTTCCCTTAACAACGAACCGTGCGACCTTAGCTTATTTCCGCCCCTTGCGGTTGCTAAGTCAGCCTCTCTCGAAAGTGAAGTGTGTGCAAAAGTGTTGGCAAGAAAGTAAAGAGAGCAAGTGTTTGGAGGAAAACTATATTCACTCAAAATCACTTAATGAGAACTTGGTGGTTACAAATGAAATGGATGCCCCTATTTATACTACTCCACCTCCTCAACGGACGGTGGTGATCGATTTGATCCTACGGTGGAGATTAAGTCTCCAGAATTCTCTACAACTTACTATACATTTGGAGAGTTCTACACACTCTCTAGATTACTCTAATCCTACCACACTTTTCTAGATAATTCTATGTACAAAAGGTTGTGGATGTGGGCTAAGTACTTGGGCTCGAGGATTGGGCTTGGAAAAGGGTAAACCTCCCAAGTCCAAGTGCAAAAAATGGCCCAAGAGGCCCAATTTCGTGACATCCTCCCCCACATATTTTGGCGGCGTCCTCTTCGCCTCGTATTATTGAAGTTGATCCTTGAACTGCCACAAGTCATCTTTGGGTTCCCATGTTGCCTCAGACTCTGGCAGTTCCCTCCACTTAATTAAGTATTCGGTTCAGGGTGGAACGCCTCTCCTCCGGATAACTCTCTTCGATAACACCTCCTGAATATCTTTGTCGAATGACTTGGTAACTATCGGAGGTGCTTGTTGAGAATACCCTCGGCTTTGGTCTTCCGTGTCTCCATTGTATGGCTTCAACATACTTACATAGAAGACCGGATGAACTTTTAAAGTGCTAGGTAGGTCAACACGATAAGATACCTTGCCTACCTTAGCAGTGATGGGAAAGGGACCTTCATACCTTCGGACCAAGCCTTTGTGCAAACTCCGTAAGGCTTTAAACTGTTATGGCAAGAGCTTCACAAGGACTTGGTCCCCAACAGTGAACTTCTGGGGCCGCCTCTTTTCATCAGTCCACTTCTTCATACGCTTGCGGGCTTTCTCTAAGCATGCTCGGGCGATGTCGGTTTGCTCTTCCCATGACTTCGCCATCTTGGTTGTCCCCGGGCTCTTCCCATAAACGAGGGATGTTGCCAACGTGTAGGGAGTCAGAGGTTGTTGACCCGTTGCTAACTCGAATGGACTCCTCCCTGTGGCTTCACTCCTTTGCAAGTTATACGAAAATTGGGCAATGTCAAGTAATTTAGCCCAATCTCGTTGATTGGCACTCACAAAGTGCCACAGATAGCACTCCAACAAAGTATTTGCCCACTCGATCTGCCCATCCATTTGCGGGTGAAAGCTTGTGGAGAAGTTAAGCTCGGTGCCAAGGAGTTTGAAGAATTGGTCTCTAGAATTCTCTATAACTGTGGAGAAGTTAAAGTTTGAAGATTAAGTCTCCAGAATTCTCTATAACTTACTATACATTTGAAGAGTTCTACACACTCTCTAGAATACTCTAATCCTACCACACTTTTCTAGATAATTCTATGTACAAAAGGTTGTGGATGTGGGCTAAGTACTTGGGCTCGAGGATTGGACTTAAGAATTGGGCTTGGAAAAGGGTAAACCTCCCAAGTCCAAGTGCAAAAATGGCCCAAGAGGTCCAATTTCGTGATAGTAGCTTCATCTTTTAAAAAACCATTCAATAAATTTCTTAATGCATGCAAAGGATAGAGAGATTCTTGCAGACTTAAGTTTTGCGATTGGTGCAACTAGTCTTGCCTTATTCCTTGTGATATTTCCTTGCTCATCTGTTTGTTTTTTAAGATCAACTTGGTACCAATGATGTTCGAACTGTCAGGTCGTGGAACCAGGGTCCAAACATTGTTTCTAGCAAAATGTTCAAGTTTTTCTTGCACGGCTAGTATCCGGTTGTCATCCTTAAGTGCTTCGTTGACATTTTTTGGTTTGATCATTGACTTGTAACAAGCATGATGAACGAGACCTTCCATCTTTCCATAATCTGGTTTAGTGTTCCCACGAGTCTTGATCCCTTCGTTAATTTCGCCAATGATAAGTTCCTTAGGATGCTCCTTATGGATTATGATCGATGGTTCATGGATCATTAGGTTTTCCTCATTGTCGTTCTGATTTGACTTATCTTAATTTTACAGTTTGTTTCTCTAGTTGTTTGAACCTCTGGTAAACTAGGTTCATCCAAGTCACTATCAGAATTACTTGATAAATCATCAAATACTACACTAGCACTTTCGACAAGGATTAGGGTTCTCAAATTGAACACACAAAATGGTCGATTATTTGTGGAGTAACCAAGAAACATATCAAAATCACTATTTACGTTAAACTTACCCAATTGTTCTGAGTCATTGTAAATGTAGCACTTACAGCCAAACATATGAAGATGACTGAGATTCAGCATTTTTCCTTTCCAGATTTAGTATGAGATCATTCCTACCCCTTTTCTCAGGTAGACTCGATTTATCACATAACAGGCAGTGTTGATTGCCTCAGCCCACCATTTTTGGGTCACGTTTTTGTTCAGCATCATTGCCCTAGCCATCTCCTACAATGTGTGATTCTTCCTCTCCACTGCTCCATTTTGTTGAGGAGTCTTTGGGGCTAAAAAATCATGAACAATACCACGTGAAGTACAAAAATCTATTAAATGAATTGTTTTCAGATTCTCTTCCGTGGTCACTTCGTATTCGGATAATTTTGCTATCTTTGTCATTTTCAAGTAATTTAATCAATTTTTAAAATGCATAAAACGTGTCAGATCTTTTCCTAAGAAATCTTACCCATGTGTATCTTGAAAACTTAACACATACAAAAATGTACCTTTAACCTCCAATATTTTTAGTTTGCACTAGTCCCATCAAATCCATATGAAGTAGATCTAAAATTTGTTTAGTGTTGCCCTCTTGAGTTACTTTGTGGGTGCTTTTCACCTGTTTTCCGAACTGACGGGGACCACATATACCTTGGTCCTTATTTGGAAGCTTGGGTAGTCCTTTAATGCACTTGGATTTTCACAAAGAGATTAGATGCAGATATCCATTGTGTCTAAGTTTCTGATACCAAACTTCAATGACTCATGTAGTGGCCTTTTGACACATCAAAGTTAGGTCAAGAATGTAGTAATGCTTTGTAGATCTAGTCTCTATAAGTATACAACATTCTTTAGTATCAAGGACCCTACATTTATCATGTGTGAAGTTAACACACATTCCCTGGTCACATATTTGACTAATACTCAACAAGTTAACTTTAAGATTTTTCAAGTAGAAAGACATTCGTTAAAGCAGGAAGACCACTCACGTTAAGAGTACTATGACCAATGACACGTTCACTCTTACCATCACCAAACGTAACAAATTTCCCATTGATCTCAGAAATGTTCGTTAGGTAAGTGGCATTCCAAGTCATATGAAAAGAACAACCACTCTCAAAGTACCATGTTCCGGTATAATTCGCCCCAAGAGCGACCAAGGATGCTAAGAATATATTATTACCTTTCTCAACCCATATCTTTTTCTTACCTTTGCTGCTTAAATCAAATTTTTTCGTCGGGGTTGGACTTGCTGCTTCTGTATTTCTAAGTGGAATTCCATTTATAATATAATTAGTAATTTTACCCGAGTGTAGGTCATGTGTCATTCTAAAGCATTTAGGTCAAATGTGACCAAGAATGCCACAGTAGTGACATGTGGGGATGAATTTGCTGGTACCTTTAGACGGCTGCTTATTCTTTCTTTACCTAGATGCAGTCAATGGGGTAGCCCTTTCTCTTGAGGTATGTGTTCTATCACTACTGGCTGGTATAAAAATTGTGTTTCCAATTCACTCATTTTTGGTGTATCCAATGCCAGCCTTACTGCCATGTGGTTGACCATACGACAACATCTCATCAAATTTGGCTCTGCCACTATTTAGTCTTTGAATTGTTCGAACAACCTTGTCCAACTCAGCTTTGAGTGGTGTTACTTCGTTTTGTTTTTCCTGTAATTCAAATAAGGTATGAGTTAAGTCATATTTTAATTTAGGAGATTACATTTTCCTTTTTCTAACATGGTTTGGTGGGCAAGTTTGAGATTGGCTTCGAGAAAGACGATCCTTGAAACACAAGTATGGGCTTGTTTTTCAAGTTCTTGGACTTTTCTTTGAGATGTGGTCAGTTCATCATTGAGTCTTACATTTACTTTGGTTTTTTGAAGTTCACCTTTCAGTTGTTCTATATCAGTTTGGTCAGGTGTGGAACTGGATACATTCTTCTTGTATGCTTCCACTCAGTTTTCCAATTTGCTGATCACTTCAACAGCCTGTGTATATCTAGCATTGGCTTGTTCGACATTCTCATAAAGTCCTCAATGGTTGAATCATCAAAATTCGGCATGTATGAAGATTTAACTTCATTCTATGTTCGAACAATGGAGGGGAGACACATCAGATCCTTTGAAGAGGAATAGGTAGCAAATTTGCTTGAGTATTTGGTTTTATCTTGTTCCTCTTCATCTTCTATTTCAGATTTGTTCCATATAACTTTGAGGGCTTTAATTTTCTTTAGGAAGTTAGGGCATTTAGCTTAATAGTGTCCAAAACTCTTCCCTTCTTGCACTGTTTATTTTCCTTCTTGTAGCTGCCCTGTTTGACTGGATATGACTTACTTCCTCGATTTATTTCTTTTCTACTTGTGTACGAAATTTTGGTGAATGGTGGTTCATTATTCAGATTTTTCATTGGGCTGCCATAGTTTTTGGTGAGTAGTACCATCATGTCAGCAAGGTTTTCTATATCATTCTTTTCGGCTTCAGTGGATGATTCTGACTTTAGTGCAATTCCATCGACCTTGACTGTATTGAGTCCATTGTTCATCTCAAAGGTTCTGAGTTCTCCCATCAGATCATCCAGTGACACACATATCACTTTCATGAAATGATTCCAAGATAATAATTTTTTCCCTAAATTTGGGAGTAAGTGTTCTCATAATCTTCATGATTTAGACTTTTTCTTCAATTGCCTCTCCAAGGATATATCACTGGTTTACTATGTCACTAAACCTTGCATAGAAAAGTTCAACGTTCTCTTCTTTGTTCATTTGGATTCCATCAAATTATGTGGCCAGTCTCTGTAGCTTTGACTTTCTTACTGGTTCATTTACTTCGAATTATTTTTTAAGAGTGTCCCATGCATCTTTTGTTGTTTGGTAATGCATAATTAATTTGTGTCTCATTAGATCTACCGATGCAAGTATTGCATACAATGCCATATAATTTGCATCTTCTGCACACTTTTGGTGTATCTTTTCCATCCATCATTTGTGGCCAAGTCCTCTTTGTCAAAATAGCATCTCCACATCGTTTGGATTTGAGGTAGATTGTCATCATGGATTTCCAGAATGGATAGTTTTGTCCATCAAGACAAGGAGGTCACAGTGATGCACCTTCGTGAGATCCCATATTCCTGTACCTGGATCAACCTGTTTAAACAAAGAACTGGAACCTGCTCTGGTGCCAATTATTAGATCAGAACTCATGCGCATGTGTTGTATTCAGTTCTAATTTGAACTATAATTGAAATATGCGGAAGAGAAATAGTAATTACAACAATTGCGAGGAAGAACCTCTTCTTCCTCTCAAGTATCTTTATTAGAAAAAGTGTTTGTTCTCACAATCGTACAATTTGGACTTATACGTCATTAGACTCTCTCCAATACTAGTCAACTCTGTACCACTATTTTCTAACAACTTACTTGACCATCTAGTCCCCTAGATGGATTTAGTTGCCGTCTTTCATATGGAAGTAATCTGAACTCTCTCGAGTCCAGTAGGTTGTACTCTCCCGAGCACAGTGGAAATCAATGAGTTGTCTCACTAATAGTTCACCATTTACTGGGAACTGTACCACAATAAGCTCTCAAATAAAAGCATCACTCTCTCACTTTGCATATGATAATGAATATAATGTAACAGAGATGATCTCCACCCTTCACATATGACTCTTATTTATAGACCCGAACCCTCATATGATCCTTCAAGATCTTCCTTCCGTGTTTATCTCTTTTTTGCTGATTTTCCCTCCTTGAATATCTCCGTAGTTGTTGATTCTTGATTTGCTGATCTTCATTACTTATTTAACTCTTATTTGTTGATCTTCCCTCCTTGAATATCTCTGTAGTTGTTGATTCTTGATTTGGTGTGATCTTGCAAATCCTTTCCTTGTGTGATTAGATTTCTCATGCATATCTCTCTTAATTTGGTTATATTATGCATATATTCTATCTTGAATCTACTGCTATGATTTTGAATATCTTTTGTAATATTTTCTTTTGCAACCTGCATAGATTAATACATACCGATAAAATATGATTTTCGATATATGCCAGCACACTTACTTATCTAAAACTTTTAAATCGCTGTTCTATTTTAATTTATTTTATATATAATATATTAAATTATTTGTTAATAATTTCTAATTTGACATTAAATTGCATGCTTTAAAATAAAAATTCTATCCAAAATATAAAATATATTTTTCATGAGTTCTATTATTTGTATTTTATTTGAATATGAGGTAGTTGACAAGAAGTTAACTCTTTTTTTTTTTTTTGTTACAAACATAAAATTAATCAAATTCCTTTTTTGTACAAAAAATAAAAGTATTAGACTATTCAATATATATTATTTAATGTATTTTTTGTGATAATTTGTAATATTTATGTTGATTTTGAATATTTATAGTGGGTTGGAACTATTTGTGTTGGTTTGTACTGCAAAACTCACTTGAAATATTTTCTCTAATCTTAATACATAAAATAAAATATATTTATATAAGTTATAAATTATGTAGCGTTTAAGTATTCACTTGCAGGTGTTGGGGGCGAGGGATTCCACTGGCAAGTAAATTTTTGTAAGAAAGTAAAATATTGTACTAGTTAATATAATTTATCGTCTTAGTATAATAATTTTTAGTTATTTGAAATATTTGTATTGAGTTTAAGGAATTATAAAAATGTATTGAACAGTTTTTGTTGTATTTGACTCTAAAATTCACTTTAAATATGATGCAATATATTATTTGTTAGAACTAACTTTAAAATAATGACAATACAATATTAAAAGAGAAACTATTGTTCAAATGAATTTGAGTGAAACCCAAGAATTCCAACTTTATAGATTGATTGCACATTAAAAATGGTACAAGATATTTTATTTAAAAAAAATGAAAAAATTAAAAAAATAAAGAAAAACAAAAGACATACCCACACACTCAAACTCTCTTCGAAAAATCTTTTGTTTTTATTTTTTTATTTGTCTCTTTTATTTTTGAATTTTATTTACTTGAAGATCTAAAAACAATGCACATGTGTTGAACATATGTTGGTCACCCATATAATTTTGTATATCGTTTAGTCTTTTGTATTTCTATTATACTTTATTTTCACAAAAAGCTCTTGCTTTATCATATAATTACAAGCCTTATTTTTTTTTCATATCATGTTACATATATTTTTGTATAATCTTTTATTACAATAATATAATTAGGGGTCGGCTATTCACACCCCCGAAACCTCTAAACATACCCCATAATAATTATGACAAAATTAGACATAAGTAAATTGACTAAAATACCCTTATATATTTATTATTTAAAAGTAACATAATTTTATTCTTTTCTTACTCTCTTCTTATTCTCCTCTTCTCCAGGAAATATTTCTTCTCCTCCAAGTTACAGTTAATTCAAAAAATTTGATCATGGATCAAGATACATGAACAAAGAATAATAATGTAAGTATTTCAACATTTTCAAGTTGAAATTTAATATATTTTGCGTAAAAAAATGTGTTTATACTGTTCTCCATCGTGCATACTATTCGAATGTAACAATCGAACACATGAAAATGTATTCGACTTTAACTTTTGAACAACACCAATGTGTCTGGGAGTTATAGTCGAACACTACACCTTGTTCGAAAGTTACTTGTCGAACATTAGCTATGTGTTCGAAAGTTACTTGTCGAACAGTAACTTGTCTGTTTGAAACTTAGTGTCGAACAACACGATCCTGTTTTTATTAAGTTGTTCAGTTTTGTGATGTTTTCTTACTTTTGTTTTTAGGATTTGAATGCACTTTCGAGAGATATTTGTAGCGTGAATGTTGATAATAATGAGTTGGTGATTGATTATAGATATTTGTTCACGAAAAATATGTTATTTGAATCAATGGAAGACTTGGTAAATTGGGTTCATAAAACGGCAAATGAAAATGGGATGGTTGTTATCGTTAAAAGATTAGATAATACTGAAAGTGGGAGATGGCGTCATGTGACTCTAGCCTATAAACGAAGTGGTACCTACCATGAGTCTAAAGAGAAATTACCTATAAATATGGATGAATAGCAAATAGGGTTGGAGGAAAACGAGTCAACTAAATTGATAAAGATGGTAATTGGGCATTGGAAGTTATACGGAGCACATATAATCACCTAATTGCCCAACACTTAGAGTGCCACTCATTTGCGGGTCACTTAACTCCAAAACAAGATGCATGTGTACTTGATTTTTCAAAAAGTAACAGTCGACCATGAGATATTTAAGTGGATTAAAGAGAAAATGACCTAAAAATGTATCCACGCTTAAAACTATTTATAATGCTCGTTTGAAGCATAGAGTTGTCGAGCATAAGGGTCGATCCCAATTACAATATCTTATGAGATTGCAAGAAAATGAGTATTTCTTTCATCATTGATGATGCGAGAAAACTGACGTTGTGAAAGATATATTATTTGCTCACCATACAAGTGTGGAATTATTGCGTGTTTTTCCCAATGTTTTGTCGATGGACTGTACATATAAGAAAATTCATTATAAATTACCTTTATCGGAAATTGTGGGAGTGACATTGATAGATATGACATTTTTTATTGCATGTGCTTATATGGAATCAGAGCATGAGGACAATTACATGTGGCACAATCTTGAAATCGTTGATGGACCAATCATCTTTGCCCACTATTGTTGTCACTGATTGAGAAATAGCTTTGATTAATGCAATACAGTCTACTTTCCCTACTTCCAATCATTTCAAGGAATATTTTGGCTAACTACAAGAAAATGTTACGTTCTAATGAGAATTAGAATTCGTTTAGTAGTTCATTTAACGTACTAATGCACGTTGAAAATGAAGTTGTATTCAATGGGTTGCTAAGGAAGTTTGAGGATGATTACTCATATTGTTCAAATGTTGTTCAGTATTGCATCAAAAAATGGATCACACCATACAAAGAACAATTTATCTCGGCATGGACAAACAATGTCAAGCATTACGATAATGTCACGACAAATATGTATCCATATCTAAATTTGTTGATCTATTATATGTTGTTTACATGTCTAAAAGTTTTTTTTTTTTTTTGTAGGGTGGAGAGCCATCATGAAAAGTTGAAAAGACATCTAGGATCGAGACAAGGTAACTTTGAGACATACTAGGTTAAATTTCATTCTCTTCTTGAGACATCGCATACTGCAATGAAAGCTTCATTTGAGAATAGCATTACTATGGTGCAACATTGATATAAACCATCCATATTCAAGATTTTGAGAGGGGAGGTTTCAAGAAAAGTGTTTAATAAGATACTTGATGAGATGAATGGTATTGGTGATATTGTGGTTGATCCCTTGCTATGTGGGTACATTTTGAGAAAGACGTGTTGACTACCGTGTGCACACGAATTATCTGAATTCAAACACAAGGATTCATCCATTCCATTAGACAAAATCAACAAATTTTGAAAGAAATTGGATATGGAGCTGTGTCAGTCAACAAAAAGGTTGGTAGGAATGTTACCTCTCATATTGGTGCTCGAATATCTGAGGCCATTGAATATTTTTCCAATGTGATCAACACTTCTTGCGAGTTAGAACAGTTGTTGATGTTTAAGAGGTTGAGGGAAATCACAAATCCACAAACAATATCATTGCTTGAACCTGAGATTCAAAAAAAAAAACTTGTGGTCGGCCAAAGGGTGTACAACAAAGAAATTCAACTTCAACAAAGCGCGACCCTAATGCATTCGAATATGTCAAGTCTATCCATGAAAGTTGTTCTCCAGCTGAATAAGCTATAAATATTAGTGCACCAACTCATGGAAAACCAATGTTCACTACCATTCTTAGACAAAAACAAAAGGTAATACATTGTAACTATTATTTCTCAAGTTACATAGATATTGATAATTATTTTGTCAAATGTTATGTTTAACTGGTTGTTCGCAAGAAAATGAGAATATTATCTCTGATTAATCTTATTGATGATATACCATTTATATTTTGTGAGCATGTTAATGAAACTAAGACTGTTGTTGGGGATAATCATTGTGGATTTCGTGTTGTGGCTTATGCCATGGGATTTGGAGAAGGAACATGGTGTAAGGTTTGTTGAGACCTTGTGGAAGAATAAAGACTACACGTAGCATTATAACAAAAGTCTTCATCTAAATAGGTGCAGTTGATGAATTATGATGACGTTCAATCATTTTAACCCTCAATTTGCTAGGAAAAAATATTGGCTTACGTTGCAGGAAATGGGTAACCTTGTTGCAAGTGCATACAATGTCATATTAGTAACGTTGCCAAATTCCATTTGCAACACCTTCTTCCTCCTCAGAACATCTATCATAGAAAAGCCATAGTGCATTTGCATTACACTAGTTGAAAGGATGAATCATTTTATTGCGGTACGTAAATCTAACTTTAAACCTTATTTTATATTGGTTTTTTCAATAAAATATAATTTTTTAATTTTTATTCTTTGTGCAGGTATCCCTACGTACAGGACACCCACTACCTCACCCTCTTGCTAAGTGGTACGTATAACGTGATGATTACGTTGCACGATGGGATGCAGTATGTCAACAACAATTCATTTTGCATAATCAACTTATAGGATTCACTCGTTCTAGACATGATGTATACCAACAAGTATTCAATTTGGCGGACTAGTTTAGTTGGTTTTAATTGATTTATTACAAACTTTGTAAGGTTATGTGAACGTTTTGTTGGTTTATTGCAAACTATGTACAAATTTATTTATATTTTTAGTGTTAGAAGTGCAGAAAATGTGTGTTAAAAATTAACAGTCGAACAGAGAAACTTATGTTCGAAACTAACAATCGAACAAAAATATAGTGTTTGTTCATTAATCTGGAACATCTCTCTATACGCCACAAGTTGTTGTGCCCTTCTTCCGGAACGTGAAGTTGGAGACCACCTCATTGCAAGTGGACGCCTCGGGTGGTAGTGTGTTATATATGGAGGCTGAGTAGATGGAAAGTGTTCATGTATCCAAGCTTACAAGTGAGCACTTTATTTAGCACAAAATATTAATGTAAAAGTTTAATCAAATTTGTGAATTAAATAATAAATTGCCTCTAATAAGGGCAGAAACCCTCCCATCTGTCTCACTTCATGTTTGGATGCTATCCCTAGTTATATATATATATATATGTACAATCTTACTCCATGCATATCTATGTGCATCATCAACATTCTCCAACAATCTTAGAAAATGAATTCCAACACGATTACCACTATTATCAGGAAATAAAACACAACCCATGATAGATCATAAATAAGCATGAGCTAAGCACTCTAATTTTCATGGATCATCTGAGATCATGTCCTCGCTAAAATTATCTTTGAGCCACCCCAATCTGACTGAGCTGCCCCTCACTGATTCGATCTCCTTATTTGCATGCTCGTATGCAATTCCTAGTAATCGTTGAACCACATCAACACCATCTTCAAAATCATTGTCATCCACATGTGGAAGCTCAACAGGCTCCCCAGTCACTGCTAGACCAGTTAAACACCACACATCATCCAACGTGATAGTCATTTCCCCCAACGACATGTGGAAAATATTTGTCTCTGGCTACCAACGCTCAACAAAGTCACACAACAATGTTTTGTTTGGAGTGGGGTAAGAGATAGCCCATAGATATATAAAGTGCGTATCCTGGAACAATCTTCTCCACTCGAGCTGTGTGGGTCTATCGTCACATTCCATTCCGAAAGAGTCGTCGTGTCACACTATAACTTAAGCAATTCTCTTTCATGGCCCTTCCAAATCTTAGTTGCTACATGAGTCTTGAAGTTTGGTATCAAAACAGGGTTCAGTGAACCGCCAGGAAATGGTCTTGTCAACTCACCCTCCTCACTCTCATCATCCAATTTGGGTGTCTCGTGAGGCATTTCTGTTCTTCTTGCATTGGAATTGGCTCAACTACTTCTTCGAGTTGAGTCATCTCTTGCTCTAGCAGCATCTCCGGTACTTCTTCAGATTGAAACCAAATGGCTCAATGCCTTTGGTTTGATATTGTTGGTTGTATTCCTTCCAATGCTTCTTCAGATGTATCTGAGCATACCCTATCTCTATTGTAAACACATCCTGTAAATCAACAAAAATAAAACTATTAGCATTATTATGTTAAACTAAAAATTGAACAAATAGAAAAACGTTCCATAATTCAGGACCATTAATTGAACAAACATAAAGCTTCATAATTGAAACATTTGCTCGAACAGAAAGCTTCATGTTCGACCAAATGTTTCAAATAGAAAACTTTATTTCGAAACATTTCTGTCAAACAAGGCGTCGAACAAGGTTGTGCACAAGGTGTGTTCGAGACACAACCTTCTAACAAATGAATAAGTGTTCAGATAGTAGTACCGAACACACATTAACCCGTTCGAGTGGATGTGCCGAACACCCCTTGTGCACAGCCTTGTTCGGCAGAAAAGTTTCGAACACCTTGAGCAGCGTTCGGTCACAAGTTCCGAACATCAGCCCATTGTTCGACTGTTCAGTGTCAAACAATTTTTGACCAAAAGCTCGCAGCGCTGTGAATGAAATCAAGATAAAACGAACAAAAAAACAACAGGACTAAACCAAATCTGTTTACCCAACATATATATTCATCAAAAACACTTAGAAACATATAAAAATTCAAAAATTAACTAAGATTTCACAATGTATATATAAACTCTAGAAATATATATAAAAATACAAACCATGAAAAATCAAGAATATATAACATACCTGTGAAGTTCCTCAATTTATCCATGATGTCGTTTGCAAATGTCGAACCTTCCAAAGTTGTTCAAATGATTTGAACCTTTTCTTCTTCCTTTCTTCTGTTCTTCTTTTCTTCTTTGGTTTTCTTCTTTGTCTTTTCTTTTCTTTCTTTTTTTTTTCTTTTTTTTTTTTTTGTATTTTATGATATGTTTTTGTTTTTTATTTTTTATTTTTTTTAATGAAAAGGGTATAATGGATATAAATGTGGTATGTTTAGTATAAGGAAAATAATTTTTAATTTTATATGAGGTGTATTTAGACTTCGAGGTATGTTTAGAGGTTCCGAAGGTATGAATAGCCACACCCAATATAATTTTATCTGATATTATTAATATAATTATATTCTAATCGGACATCTAATTTATTCATAAATGCTACCATACCAACAATATGCGGAGAGAAGAAATGGAGAAATGGCTAATACATATTTCGTTTGGGGATAATATGCCAAAAAACAAAACAAAAATGGTATGCTACAAAAGGTACATTTTAACAACACCCTTAAACACTCTAAACATAATCCATAATATTTTGGGGAAAAATAGATCATAATAAAATGATTAAATATTCTTATATTAGTTTTCTAAAATAAGATAATTTCCCTCGCATCTAGTCCTTCCACACTCTCCATTTATTCACCTCTACGAAAACCTCTAAAACCCTACCTTAATCCTCCATAATTAAAAACTTTATAAATACAATAGTTAATTCAAAAAATTATTATCGAAGCAAGATAAGTCAATAGAGAACAGCAATATATGTTTATCCATCATTTTTCACATTGAAACTGGACTATATTCTATTTAAAAGTTGTTTCACCATTCCATAACGCATGTATTGTTCGACCTAGAACTTCTGAACAAGTACACAATATTTGGTTAAATGAATCATACAAAAAAATAAAGCTTATTCAAGTTTTGTCTGATTACAAGAACCAAGCGGGTAGACTATGTTCGATAATTATGATCGAACACCAACATGAAGATAGATTAACCATAACTCCCGAATGCTTTTAGTTATGTTTGTTGTCAATAACTGCACACTACTTAGTCGTGAATATGTGAAATTGTTCGACAGAAACTGTCATACACATTTTGTACATTCGACAATTTTAACTGTACATCTTCATTTTTTAATGACTATTTGTGTCAAACAACCTTCTTGCAATTTTGTAACGTTTATTGGGTTTTTGTTCTCACGTGTTAGATACGTCTTCAATGGAGAGTTGCAACATAAACCCTAATAATGATAAGCTAGTAAGAAATTGAGTATATTTGTTCACGACAAAAGTTGTCTTTGAATAAGGGAAAACTTGGTAAGCTGAGTTCATTATACAACACATAAAAACGGGCTAGTTATTGATAAAAGACTAGACAAGATTGAGAGTGAGAAGCGACCTCATGTATTTCTGGCTTATTAAATAAGTTGTACCTACCATTAGTACAAAAAGGAAGCACTAGTAATCGTGGACAAATTATAGATGGAGTTAAGAGGAAAAATAGTCGAAAAGGAGAGAAGAATAACTACGAAACAAATGTAATTGTCAATTCCTATTACGAGGTAACCAAATTGATGAAAAAAAGTCATTAGACATCGAAGATTGTAGTTAATTCGTCAAAATGCAGCAATCGATAACAAGATATTGAGTGAATTGAAGAATAAATAGCTGAAGAATGCATCCATTTAGAAGACTTTTTATAATATCGAGAGAATGTGTACTTTCATCGTAGAAGATGTAAGAAATTTGAGTGCTAAATATTCTTACCTCACCCTAAAAGTATAGAATTATTGCATGATTTTCCCAATTGTCTTGTCGATTGACTTATATCAGGTGAGTGCCGAGTCCACCTTTATAAACTTGTGAATATGCAAACATTTTATAAATATTTCTCCATTAGCACACATAAGGCCAATAGGCACTACATACAAAAGCTTTCAAACAATTTTTCCATCCACCCGTATAAACCCAATAGGGCACAATATATATACAACCTTATGCTCCAGTCGCAAACAACGTAAGTAAGAACTTGGAAGTCCAACCAAGCAAAACTTCAGCTTCCAATTCATGTTGACCGACGGATACCTATGTTAAATGTCTAACAAATACATCATACTTGGCACGTATAGGCCTCCACTTAAATAAACAAAAAAATGGAACTTAGTCACATCATAGCAGGTCCCGGAGTTAGTCGAACTGGTATGGTGCACAATCATTGTCAGATTGTACAATCATCACCTTCAGATTTCATGGGGAAACTCAAAAACACCCATTCATCTCCTGTAGGTTGTTCTTATGTGCATTAATATCACCTGGAGGCAGCAGCATCCAGCTAGGCAACTTATCAGAATGTCTTGTTCAATAAACCCATAGACTCCGCAACTTCTTTGGATGTGTAAGTATCAGCTTGCTCCTGCACATTGTCCGCAAGTATATTCAGTGAAATTTTATGACAGTAAATTGACATATACTACCAGTGGAACTGCAACACCTAACCAATACCCTACATATAAGGGTATATCTTGTTACTCTTGTATGTCGTACTACAGGATGAAAAGATTGTACTACTATTGGGGCATACCACACAGAACATAGAGAGCTTGCTTTCTAGGGAAAGCTATCGCACTTCCATGCATATTACATCCCAAGGGTAATTCGATTAATTAGTAAGGAACATAATCAAACAAATCCTAATAAAAATAACTTCTGCTCCTTAATCTATTCTGTGAAACCTAATCGAACAAAGTGCTCAATTATAGCATATTCATGTTACCCTGTCAACTCCCCCTGAAAGCCTGCCTATAGGTTACAGGTCCCAAGCCCACAATTTTGACTTCAGAATTGGAATGAGGGTTGAATTAGGTTGACAACCAGCGGAAAGTTCCGCCACACTTCATGATTCATGTTCCCATATTGTCTAAAGTACAAATTTACAGTATTGTTTCTTCCCTTTTTATGCATGTAATAATAATTGAGCAAGTAACCAGATTTACATACCTGAAGGCGATGCAAGAGGTACATCAAGAAGAGATGCACAAAAACCTGCAGTATTATCATATAGTATCATTAGACAATCAAGATTTAGCTTCTCAGAACTTGTATTAAAATGGAGGTCTCCCTTTTAAACTCACATCAGACAATTCAAGTTGTATTCCGAGGTACTACTATTTAATGCATCTCATTTATATGACAAAGAAAGGAGAACAAAGCAAGGAGACTAGTTTTTTCTAGATTAACATCAACAAATTAAAGTCAAATAACTGATAAATATTCTTACCAGATAGAAAAGCAGGATAAGACGGGCTGTAGGATACCGCCAAAAGAATCTAGTAGCCCTCACAGCCCCAGAATCTAATAGTTTTGCTGCCTTCTGCAACTGCAACTGGCAAGTAAATTTGGTGTGTTATACGATAACATGGATGAATAAGGGAAGAACTGTCGGGAAGAAGACAAATCCAGTGTACCTGTAAGCTTGCCCCAGCCATGTGGCGATGATGCAAGGGGAGAGGCCTGAAAGTTCAGAATATGGAACCAAAGGATTTACACAAATTAAGCAAAGATGACATATCTGATTTATATGTTTTAAAGGGGGAAAAAAAAAAAAAACCCAGCTTCTTACACAACAGAGAGAATTCAATCTTAAAATTAAGTGAACCTCAAGTAACAAACCCTGAAAAGCTATTCTTATTTTCAAACTCATCCTAATAAAGTCCATGGTAGATATTTAAAGAAGGATAATAAGAAGGTTTCTGTCATGAAATCTGAGCCATCATGAAAATGGAAATTTAACGTATGAAATGCAATTTGTTTTTTAACTCTATTGAGATTTTATTAATCATCTCTGAGAATCTTCAAATATATTTATTAATTGATTCTAAAAATGTAATGGAAGGAACACAATTTATTTGATGATAACATTTATAAAAATTAAACATATCCCAGGAGAGAGATAAAATAGATGGAATGCAAAAAAATTCGATTTGCTGATGAGGAGACAGTCTCAGATTCATAAAACGTGAATCAGATCTCATGAGGGATATTCAATGCAAAAGCTTTTAAGTTTATGAGGTGATAATCCCAGTATAGTAGGAAAGAGAAGAATAATAGCAATATTTGGTCACTTCATATAACAATTATATGAGAAACAAATTGCTGCTGGTAAAATATGGGAACATACATAAGCATGTAACCTTGCAACGGTGGCCTTGATAAGCACAAATCCAAAAGCATACAGAATCTTAAAATGCAGCTTAGAAGTCAGAAGAATTGGCAGTTAATTTCAAATAAAATGAGAAAGCTTTGAGATATAGATGCCTTGAAAAAACCATTCAAATACTACCAAAAAAATAATAATAATCCTTTCAGGCTGAAGCAATTTTCTGCTTTGTAGGCATAAAAGTGATGTTAAAGACTCCGTAATTGTGTGCTATAGTATAATAGGGGGAACAGACAAATAAATCTGCAAAATGGACTGAATCAGAGCATGCAATCACTTCCAACAAGATTTTGCAACTTTTTTTAAAAGTAATTTAATAAGGACACACACATACTCAAGTGCTTTAATATCAGAATCCTCTTCCCACGAGGATGAAGCACGGCGAGAAGCTCTATTTCTTTCTGCTTCTAACTGTAAAACAAATAATTACATGTGAACGTGAAACAAATGAAAGGAAGAGATTAAATTGTATCTAGAAATTGAGGGAAAAATAAATGCAGCATATACCAAGTTCAGACCTGTGCCTCCTGAAGACGCTTGACTTCCTTTTCCAACTGAAATTCAGCTGCTGCTTTTTCACTAGCCATAGTTTCTAGTTGTGTTTGCTTGTAATACTGGAACAAATGTAATAGTTGGAAATCAAATAAGTTTTGATCGCTCATTGATGGAAAATCACAGGACTGTGAAATTAATACTTAGAATACCAATAAATCAGTTAGCTCGCGGTAACGCTTCTCCAGCTCCATATGTTCCTGATCAAAGACACACACAACTTCACACTTAACTGCTGAGTGACAAGTTTAAAGCATAAGAATTATAATAAATGAAATATATGGTAAAAAATTATGGATAGAGTAACATTTAGAAATGTTAAGAGGAGACAACTCTGAAGTTAACACACTCATTTTTCCTGCAACCACTAACATACATAATTAAAAATAAAAAATAAAATGACAAAGAACTTATCTATGTAACAAACAGAAAGTAGTGAATCAGGAGTCATTAATAATATTAGAATATTACTGTAAACATACAGTTTGCTCGACCTTCTACTATACATTTTTGAAAAAGTTATTCCAAGACTTTTGAAATCATGGAGGCTCCATTTGGATGGATGGATTTGGAAATCAAAGTTATTTCAAATGAATTGATTTTAAATTCTTTGTATTTGAAAATCCACTCATTTCAAATCCCTTGTTTGGATGTGAAATGAACAGACTTGAAGTATTTGATTTTTTAATTTCCAAAAATAAAAAATAATAAAAGATAATATAATCATTGTGAGTTTTCCTATATATTTCTTATATTTTTATTTTATAACCTTGTGGTATATTATATATATAAGCTATATGTACGTGTGTGTGTGCGTGTGCGTGTGTGTATTATATGTAAGTTTATATATGTGTGTGTGTATATATATTATTGTATATTTAAATATGAGTATATATTATATGATAATATGAGTACGTCGTACGTACAGTCAGTGTGTGTTTGTGTGTTTGTTTGTTTGTGCAGTAGGCAGTGCATGTGTGTGAGTGCAGTGTCGTGAGTTATGGTGTGTGTGTGTGGGGTGATTATGTGGTTTTATATATATGAGAGAGTTGGGATGAATATCAAATGACTAGGTCGTAGAAAAAATTTCAAATCTATCAATAAATAACTACAAATTTAGAAGGGATTTAAATCCATTGATTTGAGTTTTATGCCAAACAATTTGAGAGGATTTCAATTTTCAAATCTATCCCCCAAATATATAGCCAAAACCTTTCATCCAAATAGAGGCTAAGCTAAACAGAGGCGTACAGTTCCATTGAGGATGGCATAGTATCCCATTACACCTGAATGAACCTCAATGCTGATATAAAATTAACACATTGATTGTCAGCATATCATAAAGTTCATGTGTGACTTCCACAAAATTATTCTAATGAACATATGAGACAGTTGAAGACCCTGTGAATTTAGCTAGAGCTTATCCCACCACTATTCAATCCTGTGAGGTTAATCCAAAAACCAGTGGATCAACATGAAAGGTAGGAAATAAGCATGGATTGTGAATTTAGAAGATGAAATCTACAATTGAAACAATGAACTACAACATCCGATAAAAAGCCAAATACCAGCATTTACATGGTTCTAATGAAAGGGGAAACTGCAGATCCTATTATTATATAGCGAACTCACAGCCATAAAAATACTCACTCGTACTTGGTTTCTCAATCATGTATCATCTTCAGCACCAAATTTTCAAAGTTAATGCACTCACTAAACTAAGCAAAAGGAAGACGTATTAACCTTTTAAAGGTTATACCATCTCAACAAACTTTTATTTGAAAGTCACGACATATACATCATTTCATTACATGAGAACATCTTTAACATGCTGGAGGAAATAAACTCAGATTACCTGACGTGAATAATGCTCAGCATCCCTCTTCATAGCAGCCATTTCAACCCTCATCTTTTGAACTTCAGCCTGCAAATGAGAGGTGAAAATCTTTGTATATACCTCGATAAATCAGTAATGGCTTCTGCTTAGGCATGTTATACCCAGCTGTATATTAATAGAGATAATTTATAAGCAAAATAATCAACTTACCTCCATTGAAGAAAGCTTGCTCTCAGCCTCTCTCTGACTTTGACGCGCACGCTCCACTTCTTCTTGCCATGCCTGGACCTTCATGTTCAGAATATAAAAAATATATTTAAAAAACATATATATTTGCTGACTGCAGAAATGAAGATCACAAACACTCCATTAGCCCATCCTCCCACCCCAAAAAAAAAAAAAAAAAAAAAAGCAGACAGAAAAAGATTTTGATGAAATCTGCAAAACCAACTGAAACGCACAATCACAACCAACTGAAACTCACAAACACATTCTATTTGCTGCGTGCAGAAATGAAGACCACCAACACTCCATCACCCCCACACCCCCTCCCCCCTCCCCCCTCCCACCAAAAAAAAAAAAGGTTTGTGGTGAAATCTGCAAAACCAACTGAAACTCACAGCCCCAAAGACTCACATTAGTCAAATGAAATAGTTCCTTGCATGGACAGGACTAAATAATATAGGATATAAACTGCACCCCGATGCCCAGTCGTTTCATACTTCTTGTGAGGTCGTCACATAGTTTGATTATTGTAGGAAACCCCCACGTTGTTTCAATAATTCAGCACACATTCCATTTTTTGACAAAAAAAGTTTATGCCATTAACTTTTGTCAAAGTCAATTGATAGTGAAGGAATAACAGTAAAACTTAATGGCGTTAATCTTATTGGTCAAGGAAAAATTTGCTGAATTATTGAAACCTCGTGGGCATTTCATACAATTCTAAAACCATGTGAGGGCCTCGCACAAAATTTTGAAACCACAGGGGAGCACAGTGCAATTTATCCAAATAATATAGCATGTCTTGTTGGTAAAACAAGTACTACAATGACCTAACTAGACACTACCCCGTCTTCAAGCCCTAAAAAGAGTGGGGGAAGGTCAGTTAAGGATAAAACATCAATGAAAATGGAAAAAAGAGGAGACCAAGTCCTCATCCATAAATCATGGTCACTGTGCTATGTGAACTGGTCGGCCACTTGCAAATTACAGAAAAGGGCCACAATACTTAATAAATACTCCTTATCCGTAACATGAAGCAATACAATCATGGTGCGCAGCTTAAAATATGACTGATATCTCAACTATTTTCTAATAGATGGAATAAGAAGATTTCCTAATAAATTTTTGAACCTGAATTGTTTGATTTGCATCTTCAGGAGATTTCTTTTGTCCACGGCGAACACGAGCTTCCATATCTTGCAGTTCTTGATTTAGGGATGCACATTCAGCCTAGCACCACATATTAAAAATAAATAAAGTCTTGTAGCTATTTGATTCAACTTCCTCTTTCATTTTGAAGAGAATTTGGAACAGGGCTTGGGGACAAGGGATAGAGGCAAGAGTCCATACAAATCAAGGAAGAAAATTCATTACCTCAAGAAGTGCTACCTTCTGCTCAAGTTCTGCTGCCTTCGAAGCCCTATCATCAGCTGTTCTCTGATGGAATAACAGATACATATGCTAATGATTGTCCTTCGAACAATAAGATACAGTAATACAGAATATTGAATATTAATTGATAGAAGAATTATCAAATTCAGAAACGCAAATACTATGATCATGAATTCAAAACCATAGTTCATTTTCTCATGCAAAAGCCAAGGGGACCATCTTCAGAACAGATGTACACAACATAACAGCAGAAAACCAATCAACTAAAACTGTCAGTCAACAGATTTCCATTTGGCAACCACAATCTCAATCCTTCTATTCAACACAATGTTAGGTTGCAAAAAGCATAAAAAATAAGTTGTCTTGTAACGAGAACTGGCATAACAAACCCCATAATTTTCACAATTAAGGTTCCTACAACACTTTTCAGGAACAGACATTACCTCTGAGCAAGAATTCTTTGGCCACAGAACATTTAGATAGAAAAATAGATCATTGAGACTAGAGCACCAATAATATAGAAAATCCATTGTAAGAAAAAAATTCAGCTTCAAACTCAAATAATTATGTTCTCTGAATTCAAATTCATACTGTTCCCTCGTGCAAAACCAATAGAAGCTTCTTTAGAATAGTTTTAGCTTCAACTGAAGTTTCTGAGTAAACTGATTTCCATCTGACAACATTATGTGGAGAAGTTTCTTTCTTTCTTTCTGATTTTTTTTTTTGGGGGGGGGAGGAATTAGAAACAGAAACTTTTTCTAAATGAAATTATGGAAAGTTGTAAAATGGAATGATGAATCCTAAGGAGATGATAGTGCTATCTAAAGTACAATGCTCCAATCTCGAGAGATATCAGATACAAAAGAAATTGAAATCTTTGTGGATTGAAAGGTCGAAACTCACCATGCAACCTAAACTTAATCCTCTCCAACCTCATCTAAGGACTCATTAACATCTTCCAACACTCTTGCTAGTTTCGAGCCATAGGGACCAACATAAGGCTTGAACAATGACTCCCCAAAGAACTTTAACCCGTTTCCTTATGAAACTTCCCATATTTAACAGGAATGATTCTTGACCGATTTCGGTACAACTCTGAGACCTATCTCCTTTATCATTCTATGCCATAGCAAAGGAGAAAGGACAGTGCAACAAAATGTGATCCAGATTCTCAGAATCACATTTACTCAGCACGCAACAATTTGGGGATAACACAACATGCGGAAAATGTCTTTTTAGCAAGTCAATTCTAACCAGCACCATCAGCCATGAGAAAACTGAACCTTTTTAGGTACAGGAGCTTTTCATGTAGATTTATAAAAAGGAAATGGAAGGTAGATACCCTTGCAGAAAAAGAACAAGAATATTGAAGGTAGTCCAAATGAATCCAACATTCATCTCATAGTCTCTTCCACATTCTTACACCCTCCAGCAACTCTATTGAAGACCACATATCTAGAACTTCAGATTCCTTAAGGTTCACTAAAGGTTGGACATGTGATATAAGGGAAGGATAATTATTTGAAACCAGGTATCCTCCCAAAACTTCTCGATATCACCACTCCCAAGTTGGACTTTTGCTGATTTCAGGAAATCTACTCTAGAAATAAAATTCGACAAAACTTTTTCAAAGTGGTCCTCACTTCTAAGCTCACATCCCATATATTATTTTGTGCAGCACCATATTTGCTTCTTATAATTCTACTCCAAAGTGATTTATTTTCCTTTTGAAATCTCCACTACCACTTACCCAACAAACCCTTATTTTTCAAACACAAACTCCCAATACCCAGGCCTCTCCTAACTCCTTGGGCCAAGACACATCTCAAGATACACGTTTATGTAGGATGCTTGACTTTGAAGTTTTGGAAAATGCATATCTTGACCTCTTGTGCTTCCATGAAAGTGCATGGGACAAAAAACAAAGAAAATGAACGTGCAGGGATAAAAGTAAATAAAAAAAAAATAGAAGTACAAGGGCAAAAGTGCATAATTAACATGTACAGGGAGGCAAAACTCAAACAATGAAATATAGGGGTCAAATATGCATTTTTTTCTCACAGGTTCAAGAGTGCAACTAAAAACAGATTGTTGGATGCAACAGATCAGAGATAAAATGCAGGAATGGTCACTTGCCTTCTCAAGAATGTTGTTCTTTTTTTCTTTCTTTTTTTTTTTTTTTTTTTTTTGTAATTGAAAGAAAACAGAATGTTTTATCTATTGATAAGAGTAGTTACAACCAGTGGATAAAACATCCACTCAAGACTAAAGAACTAATGAGACTCCAATCTCTAGCCAAATCAATAATAAACAAATGCCTAAAATCTTTGCCTTCGAACCCATAAAGCCACCCTAAACTTATTTCTATCCCAACAATCTAAAACAGAATCCTTGGAATGTAGAAACTCTCCTATTCCTCCAACATATAGACCACTGCACTAGAGACTTTTGGGAGACAGCATAGAAGCAGCTCTTCTCCAATCTCACTCAAAACGTGCTGAGTTGGAATCCCATTCTAACGAAGGATTTCTGGTTCCGAGACAGAACATTCTATTCGAGTAGATCATATCATTAGTATTGACTAATTTTGTTGCTTCAAGACCCAAAATCACATTATACAATTTAAGAGACTGTTGCAAGCATGACTAGGAAAACTGTAGTCTTATGCATGGCACCTAACACATCAAACTTAAATGCATTTCTAAAGAAAAAACACAAAGAGGCAACAAATCATTATATATACTTGCAATAAAAAATAATCACGTGACCTTGCATTACCTGAATTCTGGCTAATGCTGCAGAGGCCTCAATAGCTCTATGTTCTAATTCTCCTTCCCTTTCTCTAGCTGCCTAATAGATTTGAAAGTTCATTATGCTACATTAAAGAGCTCTTCAAACAGAAAATTTCACTTATACTTGAACAACAGCAACAACAGAAACATATAAGCAAAAAGAAAGAGCACACATAGATTAGAGAAGAGGACAAAGAGGGAAGAGAGAAGTAGCAGAGACAGACAAGCTTTGTAGCAGTATGTGCAGAATGCTCTTCTTCAGCTCTTCGTTCGGCAGCAGCCAACTCCTCTCTTAGGGCCTGGCATAGAACGATCATACATGTGTTAAAGATCCACTGCGAACATTTTCCTCACACTTAAGGAAAAACATGGACTTACTTGCATCATTCTTGTTTCTGTTAGTTCTCGATTTCTCATTATAGACTCCATACTTTCCTGACAAACATAAATATAGTTAATTAGATAGAGAATAAGTGCTGACATGATAATTAAACATTATTCAAACAGATGAAAAATCAGGTGAGAAGATTAGTTACAAGAATATACAAATATTAACATCCGCATCAAAATTTACTCAATACAGGTAGCTCAATTATGTTTCTAACATTTCTACCATGAGACGTAAAATATGTATAGGGCATCTTTGCTGGAGGAGAATAGCCAAAGAACAAAGATAGAACAAAAACATTGATGTTGGTTCCCTATGAAAAGAACAATGCCACAATTTTGAGGGGATATCAGCAATAAGACCTAGGCAAAAAATAGAATTTCCACCTTTCCTTTGCCTTTTGTTTTATCCCCCCCCCCCCCCCACACACCCCACCTGTTGGCAAAGGTAGTTTGCATCATCTCTCTGTAGTCTGAATTACTTTTGTAGAAAGAGTGATAAACTATGACAATAAACGTCAATTTGAAGATATTAATTGACCTGCAGTGATGCCAAATTTCCTTCAGCAAGAGCTGCTTGCTTCTTCAGTGCATCAACTGAACTGACAAGCACCTCAATTTCAGCATTCTTTGCAGATAAAGCCTCTAACATATTGGCCTCCACTCGGCTCACCTCTCCTTTGGATGCAGATAGATCTTTCTGGAACTGCTTTATGTGAGCCTCATAAGATTTCGTCAATTCCCTCTGTCAATATTATGTATAACCAAATAAGACATTATGTTCTTTTTAATGATGTACTCAAGAAGGAATTAGATTAACTTCTAGTTCTTTTTAAGTAGAAGTTTGTTGTTCACCTCGGCCACAAGAAGCTCTTCCAATTGAGCATTCTCAGATTTGTATTCTTGCAAGCGCGATGAAAGTCCAGCACAAACCTGACCATGGCATAGAAAAGTGAAATGTCTGCATGTTACATGTGACAAAAGTGGTTCAATTGCCTGCTAAAATGATACCAAAATCTGCTGAACAGGTAACCATAAGGCATATAACTTGGATTGCATTTTGATGGATCCAACACAATAAAATCATCGATGTTGTTTGGATAGGTTCATTTAGGTTGATTAGTTGCAAAAGCTCTCATCATGTGTCTAATTTATTGAGTGATTTGGTGGATTTGAAATCCTCTATAAGGAGTTATTTGGAATTCAGAGTTGTATGGGTTTTTATAGAGGAATTTTGATTGAGAGTAGTTTACAGTGAAACCAGATGAGTTCTTTTGCTTTTTGGATTTTGGTCCAAACATTCTTCTCCTTCAATTATTAAAGATTTAAAGTTCCCTTCATCTCCTTCTACCAACCCACCCCACCCACCCCAAATTGGCGATTCAAGAAACAGCTTAGAGAATATTTGTCTATTCTTAATTGAAGCCCACATTTGTGAAGGATACAACAGAGTTTCTATAGAGCTAGCGCTATGAGATGGCAATAGTGTAGAGTCCAGCTTTTTTTTTTCAGATAGTTTCATTACGATTTATAATCTGATTTACAAGAAACTTTGTCATTTTATAAGTAGGTCATACAGATTGAGTTGGAGGGTTGTACTTATCAAGATGGACTTGCAACACAGCTCATATACATGCTTTTAATCCAAGAGATTCTTAATTAGAAGGCAACTTGATTAAAGAAATGCTCAGCCAATTAACCAAAATTGTTGCATATGTTTTGATTAGAATGTTTATTGTATTAACATAGTAAGAGAACTGATGGTTCATATGAAAAGGTTTTGGATTCAAGTGCAAACAAGCTGGTGTTAACAAGAAACTGATGAGGATAAGCATAAATTAACAAAAACAAAAAAACAAGGTCCAAGTATTTAAGCCACGAGAAACTAACTTAGCACTGATCCACATCATGTAATGCCTTGTAGCCCAGCATCATTTTCCGGTTACACAAATTTCATCAACATGCAAAAAAATGCTATACTTGTGTCTGCAATAATTCTGATTTCTTGAGGTCTTCCATATACCATTTGGGTACAACTGAGAAGCATTTCATTATCTTATACCTGTACTGATCCCAAAGCACTACGTGGTGGAAGAATATAGATCGCATGGCAAGGAAGGAAAGGTTTTCAAGAAAGACTTTGCTAAGGCCTACGATCACGTGGATTGGGATTTTTAGACTTCCTCTTGGAAAAGAAAGGATTTGGAAACAAATGGAGGAAGTCCATGAGAGATTGTTTGTCTTCGACAAACTTCTCAATTTTAAAAAATGGTTGACCAAGAGGAAAATTTCAGGCTTCGAGGGGTCTACGCAAGGAGACCCATAATCCCCATTTTTATTCAACATGGTGGACGATTGAACAGGATTATTGAGAAAGCTAAAGATGTTGGAGTTGTTAAAGGAATGGAAGTTGGCAAGAATAAAGTTGAAGTATCCCATCTTCAATTCATGGATGATACAATTATCTTCCTAAAACCCGAGGATAACATTTACTCAAGGCGCTCAACTTGTTTTTAGCATGTCAGTTCTAAAGATAAATATTGACAAAATTTCATTGCTAGGCATTAACATTGACCAACAATGGATCAAGACCAAATATAATCGATCAGATTGCTGGCAGAGGAGTGGCCCATCCAATACTTTGGGGGTACCATTAGGGGGCAACCCATTGAAATGTCCTTTTGGTAACCAATCATATAAAAATATCAAAGAAGCAAGCAGAATGGAAAAATAGCTTTCTCTCGAAAGGTGGAAGACTAACATTGATTCAAATGGTTCTAGAGTTGTCCCAACATGTTACTTCTCTATTTCGCATTCCCAAAGGAATCGCAAACATTCTGGAATAGAAGATGAGAGATTTCCTTTGGGAAGGATACAAGGAGATAATCAAATGCATTTGGTATCATGGGAATTAATAGAAAAGACTAAGGAGGTCGGGGGATTGGGTATTGGGAGCCTAATTTTAAGGAATAAAGCACTGTTAGGTAAGTGGTGGTAGAGATATAACAAGGAAAATGATTCTCTTCGGGGTAAATCCATTACTAAAAAGTTTGGAGTTCAAGAGAACGATTCGGATGCAGATCTTGCACTAAGAACAACCTTTAGGAGTCTGGAAATTTATCTCAAGAGTATACCCAAACTTTGTGAATTTGGTAAGAGTCCAGATTGGGAAAGGTAATGTTGCGAGGATTTGGGAAGACATGTGGTTAGGAGAACAACCCCTCTGTGATAAGTTCCCCTCATTATTTCGAATATCTCATATGCACAAAAAAAAACCTATGTATTCCTTCTTTTCCGTGAACCACAATATACCAGACTCATCCTCCATCTCTTGGGACCCACATCTTTTTTAGAAATCTTAAAGATGCTGAAACTTCAGATTTTTATGAGTTATTAGAACTTCTTTCTGGGTGATATTGTCCTTAGAAAAGGATGATGTCAAGATATGGACTTCAGAATCATCAGGCGTCTTTTCTTGTAAATCATTCTTTGCATCCTTCTATCCCAAGAATAAATACCAATCCTTCCCATTTTTTAACCCTATCCGGAAAGTTGCAGTGCCTAAACAGATTTAGTTTCTTTTTTTCTTTTTTTAATGGTCATTAGTTATAGGTAGAGTACCTGTGCTTTAATTCAAGAATGCTTTACAAAAGTACTCCTGTCCCCTAATTTGGGGGTGCTTTGTAAAAGTGATTAAGAGAACTTGGAAACACCTTTTTGCATTGCCCATTTTATATATCACTATGGAACAGGAGGCTAATGGAGTTGAACTTGTCTCCCCCAATCTATAAGGGACTGCTTTCAGCTAAACATGGGCAGCTAAATTGGTGAAAAGCCTACGATTCTCTGGGGAGTCATTGTACAAGCTATTTGCAGCTCTATTGGATGGAAAGAAATAGGAGTTCTTTTTTTTTTTTTTTAAATGTACAGGAGTGTTCGATGAAGTATGGGACAAACTAAAACTTAGAACTCTATGGTGGATTTCATAAATTGTTTAGGGGCACCATGTTTTCGATGCTTACAGATATTTGAAACTTGTAATGTAACTCTAGAGTTCACTTTCTCTTCAGGATTCCTTATGCCTATGTAATTATTCTTTTAATCAATAAAAGTTATGTTTCTTATCAAAAAAAAAAAAAATGTAAAGCAAGATGACAAACACTCACACCAAGAGACATGTCAACAATTCTTTAGGGCTTAATAGTACCAAATATAAAATATTTAGGTCGAAAATCAGAAACAAAATCATTCCACCTATTGGTTAGTAACGAAACAGAATCCTTCCATCCATTGGTTGGTAAGGAAAATAAATATTAAATTACCACTCCTATTACTACAATCAATATTTTTCATTTTGAAAATGCCAGTATTTTATTCCCCACAATGCCACTACAGGATCTCAACCATGTAAGAGAGGTAGAAAATCCTGAAACATTTGTTATCTAATTGTATTTACAATTTTCTTGTGTCACTATGCGCCTCTTAGAAATAGGGGACTACCCATTTAATGAGAAGTTTTGTTTATAAGAAACAAAAGTTTATTGATGTTCACAAAAAGTGTAAGGGATGAGAAACCCCTTACACACACATTACAAGGAGTTGGCAAAAGAAGAAACACCTTTGTCAAGAACTCCCAAAAAAACAATTATCATAGTATTACTGTGTAGCTGTCTCTTTGTAATTTGTCCTCCGTCCAAAGGTTTATGCTTTGACAAAGACCATATACATAGTTACATACCAACAGATTAGGTCAACCTAATTAATTACATATAACTAGCACTACCAAATTCATGATAACTGAGGTATATATGGACATATAATTGGCAGAGATCAAGATTTGTAGACATTATAAATACATGTTACAAGTTTAATCATTGATGTGAAGAGTTGACAACTCCACCTCCAAGATGAAGATACTAGAAATAACCAAAGAAAGAAACTGGTAATAAAATAAAAAATGAAATATAAGCTCCAATAACATCTCAAACAGAAGTACGTATGTTCAGCTAGAGGAAGGATTGCAGTTCATACCCGAGCTAGCCTAGCTTCCTTTGACTGCCCTGTCGAAATTGCACTTTTAAGTAGTCCTTGAGCCTGTTAAACTAAAATATTTAGTCCATGAAAAATCTATCCTAAGCATTTAAAACTTCATAGAAAACCAAGAAGTTCACGATGACTCATACTCTCCACTTTACCTCATCTAGCTGTTCTTGTACTTTCACTGCAGAGATGACAGTTTCTTGTTCTTGGTGCAGCTTGTTCTGGATATGAGATTCAGTTAATATATCCACATCCTTTGATTGAGCATCGACTTCGGTTGGGGCATCTTCATTTAGCACTTTAGATTCTGACATTTCTATATTTTTAAAAGAGCCTGCATCTTCTGACATCATATTTTCAGTGGAGTCAACAGGAGAATCGGTATTCACTACCTCAACATCTTTGGTAACATTTGATGGACTTCCCACTGGGATATTTCCATTTTCTTCTGTCCTGAGATCACCATCACCATTTAAATTTGAAACCATAGTTTCTACATTAGAAGATGTTTCTGCATCCAGATGTTCACCAACTGGCTTGGCATCATTGTTAAATATTGTCCCATGTAAAGAAGTCTCTGCTATTGAACCATCTCTGTCACCCTTGTGTTGCTCATCATTCTCAGCTCTGCCAGTAGAAATACCTGGAATATTTTCAATATTTTCAGTCAACGGCACAGGCGCATTTCCATCAGGTTCTGCTTGTGTTTGTGATGTTTCGTGGATAATTTGCTCTCTTTCATTATCTATGGCAGAAGGAGCTTCACTGGATAAGAGTTTCCTCTGGGGCTGTAAGAACTTTTGTTGTTAAAACAATCTACGAACACTCAGATTCTAAATGTGATTACATACATTCTGCACCAACAAAGAACTAAGGGCATACAAGAATTATACCTTTGCTCTTGCTCTAGCTCTCTTTGGTTGAGATCCTCGCCCATTAGAATCTTTATGAGAAAAGTGAAACAAAAAAGAAATAATTAAATAAAAAAGAGAAACGTCATTAATTCTATCTCGGTTTAAAAGTCACATCCATTTTGCCTAGCTGCAGGAGTTCATTTTTACCCCAAATCTTTCCAATGCTTGCTTGGGCGCACATATCACCCCCACGAATGATTAGCAATGATAGTCATTTGTTTCTAAAACATTGTTAGAGCAACTTGTTACTTAAGGCTTAAGACTGACAAAAATTTTAGAAAAAGGGACCAAATTTGAAAACCAAAATTTGGCAAAATCTTAAAATAGAACTTACTTCTATGTAGATAATCAAGCAATCACATGCTTCTCCAGTTCTTTTATACTAATCTAATAAATTCATACAATAAGTTATGTGTCCTGCAGTGAATTCTAAATATGATCTTGGAAGGAACCACCCATTCATGAGCTACTTTAGGTTCTTCCCAACAAATCATGGTTTCATATCTTAAGAGCTTTTACATACAGCCTGGGTTGAAGCAGTTTGACATTCTCCAAGGTTCATAAACTTTCTGTTCTGTCTCTGGTTTCCACTGATCTACTGCTCCATTTTATGCTATTGAAGAATTTTAAGCACTCAATTTTGTCATGTTACTAACAACTTTGTGGTAGAATTTCTGAAAATTCTGTAAATAACCAATTTGCTATACTTTGACAAGTCGTAATAAGAAAACAAAATTAGGTCAAACCTATTTTTCTTATTAGCTAATAAAAACATAATTAACAGGTTATAAAAGGATAATATTGTTACCACACATCTAATTGCACATTCATATGCATCATTCATCACTAATTCGAGATTAAATCAAAAGTTCAGCACAATACTTAGGTTCCCTATGTCACACAGGTGAAAGCTTCTTAGATTGCTAGTAAGAATACTTCATTTTAAGCAATGTTTGTTGCATGTCAGCATTTTCCACAGTTGGGCTCCTTCAAACACCTTTTCTTTTCTGATTTATAAAATATTGACCTTTTCCCCTCATGTTATGCAAAGCTGTAAATACAATAGATTAACTATAATGCACAAAATTATAAACAACCAACCAAAAAATACATCCCACAAAGTCTACAATCTGAATGACCAAATACTAGTTTAAAACTTCTTCAATAAACAAAGAGGAAATGAAAGCAAAAAAAATAAATAAATAAATAAAATTAATAATAATATAATAATAATAATAATAATAATAATAATAATAATAATAATGAGAATAAAGTAATTGAGCCAGTAACTAGATTTTCGGTTTCTATTGAAATATATCTGAATGGTGCCAGACCCGGTTGAGTCTACATGTCTTGTTAAATCTTAAAAATAGTTACTACAAGATAAGGTTTCACAGTTCCTATTCTAGATAATTAACTGGTGGTTTATTTGGAATCCTTTACTCTCGCTTTGATCCTTCACTCCTTTACTCTCATTTCATATATGCAAGCTTAGGTAAATCTGGAATAAGGAATCAAGTTATATGAGATAATGGCAATGTTAGACATCTTCCTTCTCTATGCTAGGTAGTTTTACATCAATTATCTAAAAGTGAGGGCTCCATTCAAAGAGACATGGCAGCAAAGTAAAAGGGAGATATCAAAGTGAAGGAAAAATGGAGAACCTAAAAGCAAAGCCTAGTAAGCCTGTTGGAAAGACAAAATAGAAAGACATTACCTCATTCCAAGAAGGCAAGAACCATTTAGTTTATATTCAGAGAATGACAGGCAGGCAGAACCCAGTCCAGGGCCCCAGTAAGCATTTTATGATTGTTGCAATGATGATGTAGCAAGACGCCAGGACCTAAGGGTTAGGAGGGGTTGGAACAAGATTCTGTAGTTCATTGAACAATCACCTATCCATCTCATGTTTTGAGAATGAAAGGTGCATGTGGAAGAGCTCCCTCTCACATATCTAAGTCTCTTTAGGTTTATATTTTAACATAGCACTCTCACTTCAGGTTTCATGAAGCAACTAAGTGGTAAAGGCCTCTACATAGGAGAGTTTAGGTCAACATGCCCTAGTCCTAGCACCGCTACAATCTTTCAGTCATTGCCACAAAAATCATCCAAAAGTGACTATGTAATATAGGGGGTTCAGAGTAGAGCCCAAGTCCATTGAAGAATCACCAAGGCTTTATATACATGTGACAAATATATTTACCAGAATGCCAAACACTCTAAATAAGCAGGAAACTAACTCGTCTAAGTTGTCATCACTTACAGGATTTGTGAATTCTACCCTTTTCTATAAATTATTTACAACATAAAGAGGAATCAAAACTCTAAGATGCATACCAGGTGTGGGGACAGTAAGCTCGTCTGGTTTATCACCAACCACTAGCTTTGCCCTTCGATCCACTACTTCAAATAAATCTGGCAAAATACAAGCAGAAGTTATAAAAATGTGCATAAGTCGTAGTTTTCTTTTCACGAAGCTAATCTTCGGCTCATTGTTTTTCTTGAAATGTTAAAATTTGTAGATGAATAAATTCTGTCCACCAGAAATCAACAAAAATCATCGCATATAAATGCTTGATAACAACTTTTATCCCAAACAATGATCATTATTACCTCAGGTAGCTAAGTAACCATATCTACTAGCTCTTGAAATTGAATTAATTAGGGGGGGGGGGAGATCATTGGATAATAATCAGCTCTGATTCACAGGAAATGCATAACTCAGATCAGACTACAATTCCAGCAATAATGCAAATCAACAGAACATGATATATCAAATACCAATCTAGAATCACGGAAAAAGATAGATAATCAGCGTACCTTCAGCCGCTTTCAGCCACGAAGCCATCTAATAAGAAAAATTACTGCAACAAACAAACTCTTTGATCATCAAATGAGGATATTCAAAAGAAAAATATAGTCCCACTAGCTGATTTCACAATGAAATATTGGAGATCAATAAACTACTATAATGAAATAATTTCGAAAAAAATTTGCAATGTTCTTATAAAAAATTGCAGGAAGTATTGGAAGGTAGATCGGGTTGTGTCGTCACTTGTGTGCATTTAAAGCCAGGAAAGATCGCGTTGCGTTGTCGTATGGAGCTCCCAACAAATTCAGACTGGGCTTTGTCGAATGTTGGGCTTAGACGGCATTTGGGAACCCCCGGCCCGGTCAGTTCTGGCAGGCCGAAGCAGATGGTCTGTTCAATCAGGTTGGCCCAAACTCATAACAAATCAGGATATTTGTAGCCCAGCCTACAAAAAATGCAAAATTAAGACAATAACTTTTAGAACACTATATTTTGAGACTTGTGAATTAGAAAAATAAGCTTTAGTTTTCATAATTTTAGGACAAAATAGCAAAAATCTATCAAATTCAAGGTTTTTGCTACTTTTGACCGTAGTCAAAATTGGAAAAATTGTCAAATTAGGACATTAATTTTAGAGGTTTGACAAAATATGACACTATGTTTTTTAACTTGTGAATTAGAACCATAAGTCTTTAATTTTTGTAATTTTAGAATAAAATAAACCAAATTCGCCTTTTTTTTACTGATTTTGAAGCACTCTTTTTACCTCCATGACTACAGTCATGAAAAAAACTATAACGAACAAAAGAACAGTTGAAATATAGCATGTGTCAATATATTGATATTTCTTAGCTTTTATTATGAAATGCATCATAAAAAATTATCTTCAATTTTAAAATAAAATAAAATATTTGCTCAAACATATGTATATTTATCTTAAATTAATGTATAAAGTTGCATATTGATGTTATTACTTGTAAGAATTCAAGATTGAATTTGGTTACTATAAATTTTTCATGAAACTATAATTAGCTTGTATTGAAAAAGTAAATAGAGTTTATTTGTCACATAATTCAAACTAAATTTAATATGAACTAACATTAGTTGATATTGATTAATATAAAATTAGTTTTTTTTTTGGTGTTTCAAATTAATTGTATCTTTGTTTGTTGTGTATATTTTTCATAAACTCTTCCATTATAGTTTCTTAAATAAAATTAATTTTAATCTAAAAAATGTTGGTAGAAAATATTAAAATTGACAACTAGTAGAGTGTTTTAAGAAAACGACGTGTGAACTTTTCTTTAGCATATCAATGATGTTTAAGATAGGCTATTTTATCCTAAAATCATAGTCATGTTCTATGAAATTGTCATGTTGGATGCAAATATGTAAACAAAATTATCACCTGACAATCAAAATCAACAAAAAGTCTGAACTTAGTGGATTTGGACTATTTTGTCCTAAAATCACAAAAATGATGATTTATTGTCCTAATTCGCAAGTTTGAAAATATAGATGTACTATTTTTGCCAAACCTCTAGAGTTGTTGCCCTAATTTTACAGTTTTCCTATTAAAAAAAAAAATACCCCAAATTTGGTAGGTTAAGACTACTTTGTCTTAAAATCGCAATAATATAGGACTTATTGTCATGATTTTCAAGCCCAAAAATATAGTATTTTATTTTTACCAGACCCCTAAAGCTATTATCCTAATTTTGCTATTTTTTCCCACATATATATGTTTAAGGAACCTTTTAATGCCACACCACCAAAACCTCTTGGTAAACCATATCTATACTAGTTTAATAATGAAGTTTTTAAATAATAGTAAATAATATGTTTTTATGCACTGCACATTTTGTAATAGTTATGATAATATAATACTTTAATAATTTTATTTTAAAAAATCATATAAAATTTCATCTATAAATATATTTTTAATAGTATTTTGTTTGTAAAAAGTATTTTTTAATTTATATTATATAAAAATTATTTTAAATATAAAAATAACAATAATTTGTTTAAGTGGGAAAGTTCATGCTTTCTATTTTTTGTTTATTATTATTGTTGCTGTTGTTGTTGTTGGTATTATTATTATTATTATTATTATTATTATTATTATTATTATTATTATTATTATTATTATTATTATTATTCAAATATTTAGTGTGTACTAAATTCGTGCTTCAAATAAGTATTAACTAATATTATTTTCAAAAACTTATTAAACAATTATAAAAATGAGATTCTTATTTTTGGATCAAAAAGGATATATATATATATATATATATTATACAAAATTATATCTTTTTACAAGAATTTACCAATAAAGTAATAAAACATTTTAAGATATTCTTTAATTTTTTATTTAATTAAAACTAATTTATAAATTTATTTTTTTAATTGAATATAGTACAAATTATACTAATTTACTTTGGACACCACACACATAAAAAATGGTTTCTCCATGTCTTCTTTAGACACCATATTCTCTTAACTTATCCTTATACTGAAAAATTAAATAAATAAAAAAATCATAATTTTTCATAAAATTTAATTTTTCTTGAAATTTGTATAGTGACGTTTCAAGAAAAAATTTCATAAGGAAATAATGTGTTTTAAGAAAAATTAAATTTTAAGAAAAATTAGATTTTTGAAACGCATTACGCGTAAGGAAATTTCACGTTAAAATTTAACTTTATTGACGAAAAATGCACATAACTCTTACACATTTGGTCAGAACACTTTGTTATTTGAAGAATATCACTAAAATAATGTGTGGAATTCTTTATGAGTTTTCAAATTAAAACGTCAGGCCCAGTGACATTTTTATCAAACATCGTCATCAGGCGTTACGTTTTACCCTATTTTTGAAATAATTTTCATTTCCACCCTCTTTTATGAATTGTTTTTTTTTTCACATTATTTCAGTAAATAACCCAATAAATTCATTAATTTAATAAATTTGTAATCTAATTTTTGATGAATTATTATAAAATTTTACAACAAATACTCAGTTTTTATCCTATCGGGGAAAAATCGTAATTTTTCTTGTAATTTTTCAATAGATTCCACACATTATTTTTGTGATATTCTCCAAATTACAAAGTGTTCTAACTGAAGGAGTAAAAGTTATGGTGCATTTTTTATCAATAAAGTTTAAGTTTAACGTGAAATTTCGTTACGCGTAATATGGTTCAACAATCATATTTTTAAAGCATACATTACTTAGAATTAGATCATTTACTAATAAATTCATTAATTTAATCAATCTGTAATCTAATGTTTGAGGAAATATTTAAATTTCTCAATTTTTTAATCCTATAGGGGCAAAATCATATGTTTGATGAAAAATCGTAAAATTCAACAAAAAATGCTCAGTTTTTTTACCTATAGGGGCAAAATCGTATGTTTGATGAAATATTATAAAATTTAACAACAAATACTCAATTTTTTTACCCTATAGGGGCAAAATAGTATTTTTTTATGAAATTTAATCTTCCTTGAAATTTTTACAGTAGATTACACACATTATTTTAGTGATATTCTCCAAATTACGAAGTGTTCTGACCAAAGGTGTAAGATTATGGTATATTTTTCGTTAATAAAGTTAAATTTTAACGTGAAATTTTCTTACGCATAATGTGGTTCAAAAAAAATATTTTTGATGCATACATTGCTTAGAATTAGATCATTATCTAATAAATTCATTAATTTAATCTATCTATAATCTAATGTTTAATGAAATATTATAAAAGTTTACAACAAATACTCAGTTTTTTAACCCTATAGGGGCAAAATCGTTAATTTTCATGAAATTTAATTTTTCTTGAAATTTTTACTGTAGATCGCAAAGATTATTTTAGTGATATTCTCCAAATTCAAAGTGTTATGACTAAAGGTGTAGAAGTCATGGTGTATTTTTCGACATTAAAGTTAAATTTTAACGTGAAATTTTCTTATGCATAACGTGGTTGAAAAATCATATTTTTGATGCATACATTTCTTAGAATTAGATCATTTACTAATAAATTCATTACTTTCATCAATCTATAATCTAATGATTGATGAAATATTATAAAATTTAACAAATACTCAGTTTTTTACCCTATACATTATTTTAGTGATATTCTCCAAATTACAAAGTGTTCAGACCAAATGTGTAATAGTAATAATGTATGTTTCGTCAATAAAGTTAAATTTTAACGTGAAATTTTCTTACGCGTAATGTGGTTCAAAAATCAAAATTTTGATGCATACATTGCTTAGAATTAGATCAATTACTAATAAATATTAATTTAATCAATCTGTAATCTAATGCATATTGAAATATTATAAAATTTAACAAATACTTAGTTTGTTTACCCTATAGGGGTAAAATCGTAATTTTTCATGAAATTTAATTTTTCTTGAAATTTTAATAGTAGATTCCATACATTATTTTAGTGATATTCTCCAAATTTTAAAGTGTTCTAACCAAAGGTGTAAGAGTTATGGTGTATTTTTCGTCAATTAAGTTAAATTTTAACGTTAAATTTTATTACGCGTAATGTGGTTCAATAATTATATTCTTGATGCAAACATTGCTTAGAATTACATGAATTACTAATAAATTCAGTAATTTAATTAATTTGTAATCTAATGTTTGATGAAATATTATAAAATTCAACAAATACTCAGTTTTCTTTCCCCTATAGGGGTAAAATCATAATTTTTCATGAAATTTATTTTTTCTTGAAATTTTTACAATAGATTCCACACATTATTTTAGTGATATTCTCCAAATTATAAAGTGTTCTGAACAAAAGTGTAAGAGTTATTGTGCATTTTTCGTTAATAAAGTTAATTTTAACGTGAAATTTCCTTTCGGGTAATGTGGTTTAAAAATTATATTTTTGATGCATTCATTGAAAAGACTTCGAACATTTACTAAAACATTTATTAATTTATCAATCTATAATGTAATGTTTGATGAAATATTATAAAATTTAACAATAAATACTCAGTTTTCTTTGCGCTATAGGAGCAAAATTGTAATTTTTTATGAAATTTAATTTTTCTTGAAATTATTACAGTAGATTCCATATATTATTTTAGTGATATTCTCAAAACAAAGTATTATGACCAAAGGTGTAAGATTTATGGTGCATTTTTCGTCAATAAATTTAAATTTTAACGTGAAATTTTCGTACGCGTAATGTGGTTCAAATATCATATTCTTGATGCAAACATTGCTTAGAATTAGATCATTTACTAATAAGTGCAATAATTTCTATAATCTGTAATCTAATGTTTGATTAAATATTAAAAAATTTAACTAATACTTAGTTGTTTTACCCTACAAGGGCAAAATCAAAATCTTTCATGAAATTTATTTTTTCTTGAAATTTTACAGTAGATTCAACAAATTATTTTAATGATATTCTTCAAATAACAAAGTGTTCGACCAAAGGTCTAAGACTTATGGTGCATTTTTTGTCAATAAAGTTAAATTTTAACGTAAAATTTCCTTACGCGTAATGCGGTTCAAAAATCATATTTTTTATGCATACATTGCTTAGAATTAGATCATTTATTAATAAATTCATTACTTTAATCAATATGTAATCTAATGTTTGATGAAATATTATAAAATTTAACAAATACTCAGTTTTTTTACCCGATATAGGCAAAATCGTATTTTTTAATGAAATTTATTTTTTCTTGAAATTTTAAGAGTAGATTCCACACATTATTTTAGTGACATTCTCTAAATTACAAAGTGTTCTGACAAAAGGTGTAAGATTTATTGTGCATTTTTCGTCAATAAAGTTAAATTTTAACATGAAAGTTTCTTACGCGTAATGTGGTTCAAAAATCAGATTTTTGATGCATGCATTGCTTAGAATTAGATCATTAACTAATAAATTCATTAATTTAATCAATCTATAATCTAATGTTTAATGAAATATGATAAACTTTAACAACAAATTCTCAATTTTTTTACCCTATAAGGGCAAAATTATAATTTTTCATGAAATTTAATTTTTCTTGAAACTTTTACAGTAGATTCCACACATTACTTTAGTGATATTCTCCAAATTTCAAAGTGTTCTGACCAAAGTTGTAAGAGTTATGGTGTATTTTTCATCAATAAAGTTAAATTTTAAAGTGAAATTTCCCTTCGCGTAATGTGATTCAAAAATCATATTTTTGATGCATACATAGCTTAGAATTAGATCATTTACTAATAAATTCATTAATTTAATCAATCTGTAATCTAATGTTTGATGAAATATTATAAAATTTAACAGATACTCAGTTTTTTACCCTATAGGGGGCAAAATCATAATTTTTCATGAAAGTTAATTTTTCTTGAAATTTGTACAATAGATTCCACACATTATTTTAGTGACATTCACCAAATTTCAAAGTGTTTGACCAAGGGTGAAAGAATAATGGTTTATTTTTCGTCAATAAAGTTAAATTTTAAAGTGAAATTTTCTTACGCGTAATGTTGTTCAAAAATCATATTTTTGATGTATACATTGCTAAGAATTAGATCATTTACTAATAAATTCTTTAATTTAATGAATATGTAATCTAATGTCTAATGAAATATTACAAAATTTAACAACAAATACTCAGTTTTTTACCCTATAGGGGCGAAATCGTAATTTTTAATGTAATTTAATTTTTTTTTTAAAATTTTAAAGCAGATTCCACACATTATTTTAGTGATATTCTCAAAAATTCAAAGTGTTCTGACCAAAGGTGTAAGAGTTACGATGCATTTTTTGTCAATAAAGTTAAATTTTAACGTGAAATTTCCTTACGCTAATGTGGTTCAAAAATCATATTTTTGATGTATACATTGCTTAGAATTAGATCATTTACTAATAAATTCATTACTTTAATCAATCTGTAATTTAATGTTTGCTGAAATATTATAAAATTTAATAAATACTTAGTTTTGTTACCCTATAGGGGCAAAATCGTAACTTTTCATGAAATTTAATTTTTCTTGAATTTTTTACAATAGATTCCATACATTATTTTAATGATATTATCCAAATTACAAAGTCTTTTGTCTAAAGGAGTAAAAGTATGGTGCAATTTTCGTCAATAAAGTTAAAGTTCAAATTGAAATTTCGTTACACGTAATATGGTTCAAAAATCATATTTTAATACATATATTGCTTAGAATTATATCATTTACTAATAAATTCATTAATTTAATCAATTTGTAATCTAATGTTTGAGGAAATTTTATAAAAATTTACAAATACTCAGTTTTTTAACCCTATAGGTCAAAATCGTATGCTTGATGAAATAATATAAAATTTAACAACAAATACTCAGTTTTTCTACCCTATAGAGGCAAAATCGTAATTTTTCATAAAATTTAATTTTTCTTGAATTTTTTTTACAGTAGATTCCACACAATATTTTAGTGATATTCTCCAAATTACAAAGTGTTCTGACCAAAGGTGTAAGAGTTATAGTTTATTTTTTGTTAATAAAATTAAATTTTAACGTGAGATTTTCTTACGTGTAATGTGGTTCAAAAATCATATTTTTGATACATACATTGCTTAGAATTAGATCATTAACTAATAAATTCATTACTTTAATCAATCTATAATCTAATTTTTGATGAAATATTATAAAATTAACAACAAATACTCAGTTTTTTTACCCTATAAGGGCAAATTCGTAATTCTTCATGAAATTTAATTTTTATTGAAATATTTACAGTAGATTCTACACATTATTTTAGTGATATTCTCCAAATTTCAAAGTCTTTTGACCAAATGTGTAAATATTATGGTGTAGTTTTTGTCAATAAAGTTAAATTTTAAAGTAAAATTTTCTTTCGCGTAATGTGGTTCAAAATTCATATTTTTTATGCATGCATTGCTTAGAATTAGATCATTAACTAATAAATTCATTAATTTAATCAATCTATAATCATGATTGATGAAATATTATAAAATTAAACAAATACTTAGTTTTTTACCCTATAGGGGCAAAATCTTAATTTTTCATGAAATTTATTTTTTCTTGAAATTTTACAGTAGATTCCACATATTATTTTAGTGATATTCTCCATACAAAGTGTTGTGACTAAAGGTGTAAGAGTTATGGTGCATTTTTCATCAATAAAGTTAAATTTTAACGTGAAATTTTCCATACGCGTAATGTGGTTCAAAAATCATATTTTTTATGCATACATTGCTTAGAATTAATCATTTACTAATAAATTCATTAATTTAATCAATGTGTAATCTAATGTTTGATGAAGTATTATAATATTTAACACCAAATACTCAGTTTTTTTACCCTATAGTAGCAAAATCGTAATTTTTCATGAAATTTATTTTTTTTGAAATTTGTATAGTAGATACCACACATTATTTTAGTGATATTCTCTATATTTCAAAGTGTTCTGACCAAAGGTGTAGGACTTATGGTGTATTTTTCGTCAATAAAGTTAATTTTTTTAACGTGAAATTTCCTTTTGCGTAATGTGGTTCAAAAATCATATTTTTGATGCATATTGCTTAGAATTAGATCGTTTACTGATAAATTCATTAATTTAATATATTAATAAATATTCCATAATTTCTTTAATATATTTTTTTATAAAATGATTTTTTTAAATTGTAATTTTTTTGAGTTTATAATTATATTATTAATTTATATATTATTGAAATAAATATATATTTATAGAAGAAAAATATTTAAACATATTTAATATTTTATTTTATTTACTTTAATTAAAAATACAAAATTTTAATTGATTTCTAATAATATATAAATCATTCATTAACTAATATAAAAAAAATTCGGAAATACAAATTATAAATATATAAGTACACATTTATATATATATATATACAAAAATATATAATATATATAATTATATAATTTTATATCTTTATATATATATATATACTTGCATATATAAATATATATATATATACACGGCCCTATATATATGTATCAAATGTATATATATGCATATTTATGAATAGCATGTGGCATATATATATATATTTGGAAAATAAAAAAGTCAATGAGCGTGATGTTTTTATTTTTCAAATTAAAACGTCTGGCCCAATAACGTTTTAATCAAACATCGTCACCGAGCGTGACGTTTTACTCTATTTTGGGAATGATTTTCAATTTCACCGTATTTTATAAATTATTTTTTTCACATTATTTCGGTAAATAACCCAATAAATTCATTAATTTAATCAATCTGTAATCTAATGTTTGATGAAATATTATAAAATTTAACAACAAATACTCATTCTTTTACTCTATATGGGCAAAGTCGTAATTTTTCATGAAATTTAATTTTCTTGAAATTTTACAGTAGATTCAACACATTATCTTAGTGATATTCTCCAAATTAAAAAGTATTCTGACCAAAGGTCTAAGAATTATTGTGCATTTTTCGTAAACAAAGTTAAATTTTAACATGAAATTTTCTTACGCGTAATGTGGTTCAAAAATCATATTTTTGATGGATACATTGCTTAGAATTAGATCATTTTCTATCAAATTCATTGATTTAATAAATTTGTAAATAATGTTTGATGAAATATTATAAAATTTAACAAATACTCAATTTCTTTACCCTATAGGGGCAAAATCGTAATTTTTCATGAAATTTAATTTTCTTGAAATTTTTACAGTAGAATCCACATATTATTTTAGTGTAATTATGGTGCATTTTTCATCAGTAAAGTTAAATTTTAACGTGAAATTTCCTTACGCGTAATGTGGTTCAAAAATCATATTTTTGATGCATACATTGCTTCGAATTAGATCATTTACTAATAAATTCATTAATTTAATCAATCTGTAATCTAATGTTTGATGAAATATTATAAAATTTAACAACAAATACTTAGTTTTTACCCTATAGGGGCAAAATCATAATTTCTCATGAAATTTGTTTTTTCTTGAAATTTTTACAGTAGATTCTACACATTATTTTAGTGATATTCTCCATATTTCAAAGTGTTCGGGCTAAAGGTGTAAGAGTTATAGTTTTTTCGTCAATAAAGTTAATTTTTTTAACATGACATTTTCTTTCGCGTAATGTGGTTCAAAATCATATTTTTGATGCATACATTGCTTAGAATTAGATCATTTACTAATAAATTCATTAATTTAGTATATTAATAAATATTCCTTAATTTCTTTAATATAATTTTTTTATAATATAATTTTTTTAAATTATAATTTTTTTAAGTTTATATTTATATTATTAATTTATATATTATTGAAATAAATATATATTTATATAAGAAAAATTATTTAAACATATTTCATATTATATTTTATTTACTTTAATTAAAAATACAAAATTATAATTGATTTCTAATAATTTAAAATCATTCATTAAATAATATAAAAAATAAGAAATAAAAATTATAAATATATATAGACACATTTATATATATACAAAATTATATAATATATATAATTATATAATTATATAATTATATATCTTTATATATATATATAGTTGTATATATATATATGTACGGCCCTATATATATGTATCAAATGTATATATATGCATATGTATGAATAGCCTGTGGCATATATATATATATATACATATATATATTTAGAAAATAAAAACGTCAGTGGCATATATGGTGCATTTTTCATAAATAATGTTAAAGTTTAACGTGAAATTTTGTTACGCGTAATATGTTTCAATAATCATATTTTTAATGCATACATTTCTTAGAATTATATCATTTAATAATAAATTCATCAATTTAATCAATTTGTAATCTAATGTTTGAAGAAATATTTTAAAAATTAACAAATACTAGGGTTTTTTAACCCTATAGGGGCAAAAACGTATGTTTGATGAAATATTATAAAATTTAACATCAAATACTTAGTTTTTTTATCCTATAGGGGCAAAATCGTATGTTTGATGAAATATTATAAAATTTAACAACAAATACTCAGTTTTTTTACCCTATAGGGGCAAAATAGTAATTTTTCATGAAATTTAATTTTTCCTGAAATTTTTACATTAGATTCCACACATTATTTTAGTGATATTCTCTAAATTACAAAGTGTTCTGACCAAAGGTGTAAGATTTATGGTGTATTTTTCGTCAATAAAGTTAAATTTTAACATGAAATTTTCTTACGCATAATGTGGTTCAAAATCATATTTTTGATGCATACATTGCTTAGAATTAGATCATTATCTAATAAATTTATTAATTTAATCAATCTGTAATCTAATGATTGATGAAATATTATAAAATTTAACAAATACTCAGTTTTACCCTATAGAGGCAAAATCGTAATTTTTCATGAAATTAAATTTTTCTTTAAATTTTTACAGTAGATTCCACACATTATTTTAGTGATATTCTCCAAATTTCAAAGTGTTCTAACTAAAGGTGTAAGAGGTATGGTGTATTTTTCCACAATAAAGTTAAATTTTAAAGCGGAAATTTCCTTATGCGTAACGTCGTTCAAAAATCATATTTTTGATGCATACATTGCTTAGAATTAGATCATTACTAGTAAATTCATTACTTTAATCAATCTATAATATAATGATTGATGAAATATTATAAAATTTAAAAAATATTCAGTTTTTTACCCTACAGAGACAAAATTGTAATTTTTCATGAAATTAAATTTTTCTTTAAATTTTTACAGTAGATTCCACACATTATTTTAGTGATATTCTCCAAATTTCAAAGTGTTCTGACCAAAGGTGTAAGAGTTATAGTGCATTAATTTTAACGTGAAATTTTCTTTCGCGTAATGTGGTTCAAAAATCATATCTTTGATGCATACATTGATTAGAATTAGATCATTTACTAATAAATTCATTAATTTAATCAATCTGTAAATTAATGTTTGATAAAATATTATAAAATTTAACAACAAATACTTAGTTTTTTTACTCTATAGGTGCAAAATCGTAATTTTTCATGAAACTAATTTTTTCTTGAAATTTCTACAGTAGATTCTACACATTATTTTAATGATATTCTCCAAATTACAAAGTGTTCTGATCAAAGGTGTAAGAGTTATGGTTTATGTTTCGTCAATAAAGTTAAATTTTAAAGTGAAATTTTCTTACGTGTAATGTGGTTCAAAAATCATATTTTTGATGCATACATTGCTTAGAATTAGATCATTTGCTAATAAACATTAATTTAATCAATTTGTAATCTAATGTATTTTGAAATATTATAAAATTTTACAAATACTCAATTTTTTTACCCTATAGGGGTAAAATAGTAATTTTTCTTTAAATTTAATTTTTCTGGAAATTTTTATAGTAGATTTCATACATTATGTTAGTGATATTCTTCAATTTTCAAAGTGTTCTAACCAAATATTTAAGAGTTATGGTGTATTTTTCGTCAATAAAGTTAAATTTTAACGTGAAATTTCCTTATGCGTAATACGGTTCAAAAATCCTATTATTGATGCAAACATTGCTTAGAATTAAATCATTTACTAATAAAAACATTAATTTATTCAATCAATAATCTAATATTTGATGAAATATTATAAAATGTAACAAATAATTGTTTCTTTACCCAATAGGGGCAAAATCGAAATTTTTCTTAAAATTTATTTTTTCTTGAAATTTTTACATTAGATTCCACACATTATTTTAGTTATATTCTTCAAATAACAAAGTATTCTAACCAAAGGTGTAAGAGTTACGATGCATTTTTCGTCAATAAAGTAAAATTTTAGCGTAAAATTTCCTTACACATAATGCGGTTCAAAAATTATATTTTTGATGCATACATTGCTTAGAATTATATCATCTACTAATAAATTTAGTAATTTAATCAATTTGTAATCTAATGTTTGATGAAATATTTTAAAATTCAACAAATACTCAGTTTTATTTACCCTATAAGGGTAAAATTATAATTTTTAATGAAATTTAATTTTTCTCGAAATTTTTGAAGTAAATTCCAAATATTATTTTAGTGATATTCTCCAAATTTCAAAGTGTTCTCACCAAAGCTATAAGAGTTATGGTGCATTTTTCGTCAATAAAGTTAAATTTTAATGTGAAATTTCCGTACGCATAATATAGTTCAAAATTCATATTCTAGCTGCAAACATTACTTAGAATTAGATCACTTACTAATAAGTGCATTAATTTATTCAGTCTGTAATCTAATGTTTGATGAATTATTGTAAAATTTAACAAATACTCAGTTGTTTTACCCTACAGGGGCAAAATCGTAATTTTTCCTGAAATTTATTTTTTCTTGAAATTTTACAGTAGATTCCACAAATTATTTTAGTGATATTCTTCAAATAACAAAGTGTTCCGACCAAAGGTGTAAGAGTTATGGTGCATTTTTCGTCAATAAATTTTAATTTTAACGTGAAATTTCCTTTCGTGTAATGCGGTTCAAAAATCATATTTTTGATGCATATATTGCTTAGAATTAGATCATTTATTAATAAATTTATTACTTTAATTAATCTGTAATCTAATGTTTGATAAAATATTATAAAATTTAACAAATATTCAGTTTTTTACCCTATAGGGGCAAAATTGTAATTTTTTATGAAATTTATTTTTTCTTGAAATTTTTGCAGTAGATTCCACACATTATTTTAGTGATATTCTCTAAATTACATAGTGTTCTGACCAAAGCTGTAAGACTTATGGTGCACTTTTCGTCAATAAAGTTAAATTTTAACGTGAAATTTTCTTACGCATAATGTGGTTCAAAAATCATATTTTTGATGCATACTGCTTAGAATTAGATCATTTACTAATAAATTCATTAATTTAATCAATATGTAATCTAATGTTTGATGAAATATTATAAAATTTAACAAATACTCAATTTTTTTTACCCTGTAGGGGCAAAATCGTAATTTTTCATGAAATTTAATTTTTCTTGAAAATTTTACAGTAGATTACACACATTATTTTAGTGATATTCTCCAAATTTAAAAGTGTTATGACCAAAGGTGTCAGAGTTATGGTGTATTTTTCGTTAATAAAGTAAAATCTTAACGTGAAATTTCCTGTCGCATAATGTGATTCAAAAATTATATTTTGTATGCATACATTGCTTAAAATTAGATCATCTACTAATAAATTTATTAATTTAATCAATCTGTCACCAAATGTTTGATGAAATATTATAAAATTTAATAAATACTCAGTTGTTTACTAGGGACAAAATCATAATTTTTCATAAAATTTAATTTTTCTTGAAATTTTTAGAGTAGATTCCACACATTATTTTAGTGATATTTCCAAATTTCAAAGTGTTCTGACCAAAGGTGTAAGAGTTATGGTGCATTTTTCGTCAATAAATTTGAATTTTAACGTGAAATTTTATTACGCGTAATGTGGTTCAAAAATTATTATTTTGATGCATACAGTGCTTATAATTAAATCATTTACCAATAAATTCATTAATTTAATCCTCTGTAATTTAATGTTTGATGAAATATTATAAATTTAACAAATACAGAGTTTTTTTAAGGTGAAATTTTCTTACGCGTAATGTGGTTGAAAGTCATATTTTTTATGCATACATTGCATAGAATTATATCATTTTCAAATAAAATAATTAATTTAATAAATTTGTAGTCTAATGTTTGATGAAATATTATAAAATTAAACAAATATTCAATTTCTTACGCTATATAGGGGCAAAATCGTAATTTTTCATTAAATTTAATTTTTCTTGAAAATTTTACAGCAGATTCCACACATTATTTTAGTGATGTTCTCCTAATTTCAAAGTGTTCTCACCAAAGGTGTAAGAGTTATGGTGTATTTTTCGTCAATAAAGTTAAATTTTAACGTAAAATTTCCTTTCGCATAATGTGGTTCAACACTCTTGTTTTTTATGCATACGTTGCTTACAATTAGATCATTTACAAATAAATTAATTAATTTAATCAATCTGTAATCTAATGTTGATGAAATATTATAAAATTTAACAAATACTTAGTTTTTTTACCCTATAGGGGCAAAATCGTAATTTATCATGAAATTTAATTTTTTTTTTAAATTTTTACAGTAGATTCCATACACTATTTTATTGATATTCTCCAAATTTCAAAGCGTTCTGACCAAAAGTGTAAGAATCATGGTGTATTTTCGTCAATAAAGTTAAATTTTAACGTGAAATTTCTTTTCGCGTAATGTGGTTCAAAAATCATATTTTTGATGCATACATTACTTAGAATTAGATCATTTACTAATAAATTCATTAATTTAATCAATCTGTAATCTAATGTTTGTTGAATTATTATAAAATTTAACAAATATTTAGTTTATTTTAAGGTGAATTTTCCTTATGCGTAATGTGGTTTAAAATTCATATTTTTTATGCTTACATTGCTTAGAATTAGATCATTTACTAATAAATTTATTAATTTAATCAATTTGTGATCTAATGTTTGATGAAATATTATAAAATTTAACAAATACTCAGATTTTTATCCTATACGAGCAAAATCATTATTTTTTATGAAATTTTATTTTTCCTGAAATTTTTATAGTAGATTCCACACATTATTTTAGTAATATTCTCCAAATTTTAAAGTGTTCTCACCAAAGGTGTAATAGTTATGGTGTATTTTTCGTTAATAAAATTAAATTTTAACGCGGAAATTTCCTTACGCGTAACGTGGTTCGAAAATCATATTTTTGATGCATACATTGTTTAGAATTAGATCATTTACTAATAAATTCATTAACTTAATCAATCTATAATCTAATGTTTGATGAAATATTATAAAATTAAACAACAAATACTTAGTTTTTTTTACCATATAGGGGCAAAATCGTAATTTTTCATGAAATTTAATTTTTCTTGAAATTTTTATAGTAGATTTCACACATTATTTTTGTGATATTCTCCAAATTTCAAGGTGTTTTGACCAAAGGTGTAAGAGTTATGGTGCATTTTTTGTCAATAAAGTTAACTTTAAACGTGAAATTTTCTTACGTGTAATGTGGTTCAAAAATCATATTTTTATGCATACATTGCTTAGAATTAGATCATTTACTAATAAATTCATTATTTTAATCAATCTGTAATCTAATATTTGATGAAATATTTTAAAATTTACCAAATACTTAGTCTTTTTTACCCTATTTCGTAATTTTTCATGAAATATAATTTTTCTTGAAATTTTTACAGTAGATTCCACACATTATTTTAGTGGTATTCTCCAAATTTCAAAATGTTTTGACCAAATGTGTAAGAGTTATGGTGCAACTTTCGTCAATAAAGTTCAATTTTAACGTGAAATTTCTTTACGTGTAATGTAGTTCAAAAATCGTATTTTTGATGCATACATTACTTAGAATTAGATCATTTACTGATAAATTCATTAATTTAATCAATCTGTAATATAATGTTTGATGAAATATTATAAAATTTAACAAATACTCAGTTTTTTACCCTATAGGGGCAAAATCATAATTTTTCATGAAATTTAATTATTTTTGAAATTTAATTTTTCTTGAAATTTTTACAGTATATTTCACAGATTATTTTTGTGATATTCTCCAAATTTCAAAGTGTTCTGACCAAAGGTGTAAGAGTTTTGATGCATTTTTGTCAATAAAGTTAAATTTTAACGTGAAATTTCCTTACGCGTAATGTGGTTCAAAAATCATATTTTTTATGCATACATAGCTTAGAATTAGATCATTTACTAATAAATTCATTAATTTAATCAATCATTAATCTAATATTTGATGAAATATTATAAAATTTAACAACAAATACTCAGTTTTTTTACCCTATAGGAGCAAAATCGTAATTTCTCATGAAATTTAATTTTTATTGAAAATTTTACAGTAGATTCCACACATTACTTTAGTGATATTCTCCAAATTTCAAAGTATTCTGACTAAAGGTGTAAAATCTCATACAACTTTATCCATGATGATGTAAGGTAAAAAAAAAATTAGTTTTTCAGATTTTATTTATTAGTTAAATAAATAGATATTTTAAATATTATATGAACATATAAATTTATTAATTCCATTTAGTTGAGTAAAAATTATTATTGTATTATGAATGCATAATGAATTCGGACAAAAATTAAATAATACTTATTATATCTTTAAATATTATTTTTTTAATTATTATTGAAACCAACATTGGTAATTGCTTTTGAATAATTGTATATGTTTTCAGATAAATATTAATAATTGTTTTTAGTCCAGCTTTATTAAATAATAAAAAAGTTAAAATAAATAATATATGAACCATATTATTTGTTTATTTATATTTTTTTGACATATTTAGATAATTTACATTTAAAAAATAAAATAAATTAAATATATATATATATAAATTAATCTATATAAATACATGGAAATTAAAAAGGAAAAGATAATTATTTAAAGAAACATTGTAAGTAACATTGAAAATGCATAGATTTCTAAAGCCGGTACGGCAGAGTAAAATATAATTGTAAAAAGATAATGAATGTTTAAAAAAAAAATTTAAATAAAAAAATGATTTGGACGAAAAACACAAAATAATTTCTAAAAATAAAATGCATTATGTTATTATATATACAGATGTATTAAAAGAGAAAGGCAATGTTTTTTGATGATATAGAAATTTGAAATGTCCCTTCTTTTGGTTTGTCGATCAAAATATTTATTTGGTGTCATGTTGGGAGAATCTATACTATTCAATGAAGTAGTATCATAACTTCATCGAATATATATATATATATATATATGCATATGAGATATTATTAAAAAATAAAAATAAAATTCATTATTAATTTTTAGTGTGCAATAGATCTGTAAAAGTATATCAACTAAACCACGAGATATTATTACAACTTATTTCAATAATATATAAATGATCACTGTAAGAAAATTTTGATTCTTTTTTTTTGGAATTACAACTATCCATTGCAAAGTTAAGAATTTTTTATTTATTTTTTTATTTTTTTTTATTTTTTTTTAATTACAGCTATCCATTGCAAAGAATTCAATTCTAATCCTGAGTAAATACTCATCACCCAAGTCTGTCTTACAAAGTTGATTATTATATGATGAAGTGTTTTTTTGGGTTTTCTTACTTTATGATACTAGGTTATAACCATCGACTAAACCTTAAAAATCTTAATGTCATAATGTCATTCAAATGCTCCTAGCCATTATCCTACACCACGTTCTTGTACAATGGTCCATACTCTCGGTTGAGTAGCAGAAGCAACTTGTAATTTATTATGAGCTCAAACGGTGGATTCAATAAGTTCTTGTCAATAGTCACACCCACTGAATAGGAACATTAAACTAAAAATGCATACTAAAAAAAAAAAAGGTCATATGAAGATAATAATGAACCTTAAGACTGAACTACGTTGGATGCTTGTGTTCACAAAAAATCCCAGAACCATCCATATGGCCATATTCAATGAATGAACTATTGTATCCTATATGACAAGAAAAACTTGAAAATATTTATTTTACATAAAATTTATATATAATTAAATAAGTTAAATTAATGAATAAAAAATTCATATAAATACAAAATTTATAATTTTTTAAAGATTATAGTTTTATCTAGTTGACAAAAAATAATAAATTGTACTCTTGGAAAGTATGACCCTCTTTTTAAGATGGGAGTAGATATTATTTTGAGGGTTTGTTTGCTTCATGGGTTAATGGCTTAATAGACATAATTGCTTCCTTATCTTATGTTTGTTTTGCAATATTATTAATCATTAAAGCTTTGTTAATAACTTCCCCATGAGTATGGATCTCACCTCGTATATGAGATTCAGTTTTTCTTTGTTTAATATGGATTAGCTAAAAAAATTACAAATCTACCCTTAATTATTTTAAATTATGAAATTAAAAAATATGGAACAATTACATATTATAGTAATTATACAGACATGTCCAAATTTATAAATATCTTTAAAATATGTATTTTTAAATTACAAATAATAATCCTAGAAAGTCTAAAACTACAAAGACTATAAGAAAAGAAATTGGTATTCTGACAAAATGTAAAAACTTAAAAAATAAAAATTTGGTAAATTAAAAATAACTAGAAATCTAGAAATTAAATTTAAAAATTTAGAAACTATAGAAACATGAAATTCTAAATATTATTAATATAAGATCTAAAAATTATATTAAAAATGAAAATCAGAAAATTAGGAAATTACAATTTAAATACAACTAAGTATCTAAAAGACTGAAATTTTTTAAAATAAAAGAGAAAAATATTTTTAAAATACAAAATAATATTCCTAAAATCATTAAATTATAAGAAATATTTGGAAACATGAAAATTTTAATTTTCATATTATAATTTGGTTTTGTAACATATGTATTTATAATTTTCTGAAATTTAGTTTTTTATGAATATTTTTATGATTTCAAAATATAATTTTCTAATTTCTAGTTTTCTCTTAATAAAAAAAAAACCTCATTTTCTATTATGATGTGTAAATCTTCTTCATAATTTTTTGCATTTTGAAAAATATTCTTAATAGTGGGCCATATAATTAAATCGGCTACAATGTCAAGAATTCACGACAAAATTTTGAAATTTTGGTGAAAATCAAATCAAAATTAAAAGTTAGAGAGCGAAAGAAATCGTAAAACTATAAGACACATATTGGATCAAGTGCAAGTTGAAGAATTAAAAAGAATCTCTTTGTTAATTTTATTAAATTTTCATTAAAAATATAATTCACAAGAATGCAATAATTGTATCAAAAATCATATCAAGTACTATTTTTATCATATTTATATTCATTATACAAAATTTGCTTTTAAGGTGTCCTGATTAATTTTAAATTTAAGGATCTCATGATAAAAGAAAAAATTACAAATTATTAAATGTAAAAATATACAAAAAAAATACTAAAATTTATATTGATCTTACTGGTTCTTAAAAATATAATACAAGAGAAAAAAATTGTAAAAACAAATTGTGCACTTTTATTTTAATAAAAATATAAATATGTGTAAAATATGTATATTGTTGAAAATGTTAGTAAGTATGACATTCAATATATACATTTCACATTATCTTAATGTATTGAACCAACACCATATTATATATTAATATGGAATATGTTTTACAACTTTGCATAATAAACATACAATTGATACATAATACTAGATAATAAATTATATAATTATATATTAAACATTATCCATCAATTAAAGCAAACAAGCCTACAGCATAATCTTCCTGTATAATCAATCCACCATTTCTCAGTCTTACGACATTAGGAAGACATAACCAGAAGCCATTGAAGATCGTGGACTCAAGGAACAATACATCCATAGAGAAAACAGAGCAATTGCTTCCCTACCAAGACAACCACATTTCCCAGGCTGAATAAAATACTTGATTCATTAGATCCACAATAATTTTACATAACTGACTGCGACCAATAATACATGCTACCACTACACCCAACCTTCTCTTATTACTCAGTTCGGCTGATAGAAACTACCACACTATCTGAAAAACTAACATAGAACTACAACAAATAAAACATACAAATAAAAAAAAAAAATAAATCATTCAAATAAGTTATCAGAAATGAAATTGATCAGGAATGCGCCCCACTACTTGGGCTTTCCTGGTTGGACCAACCACCAATATTTGAGTCCTGGGCTTCAGCAAGGCTTGATTTCAAACCCGACGCTCAACAGTGTTTTTGTCGATTCTGATGCTCTCTCCTCACCTGGTGCCTCACCTGTCAATCCACCTTCTTTGTCAACTGACCATTGGGTTTGACTCTTATGCTGTTTGGTTTTATTTTGCAAATCGCTTGAGGAAATGGGAGAAGTAGCAAATGCAATACCACTTTTTGGGCCATTACGCTTTCTTGGGACTGGTGTGTCATGATCATGAACTCCCTTGTATGTTATTACTACAGCACTGGAGTTATCAACGGCCCTCTCTATGTGCTTTCGAACAGGGCATCCAGCTGAAGTGCATCTGTAGTAGTTCCTGAAGTTCACAAGAAATGTGGTTAAAACTTAAAAGGCTTAACTGGGGCAAAACTGATTGGTTTTTTGCATTCTAAGTTAGGGGTAAAATCGAGTTGAGCTCACAAGTTACTTGAAATTGACACAGAGAAAACTCAAACTGGGCTTCAATTAATCAAGTCAAGCTTGAGTTACTCGAGTAGCTCTTGATTTTGAGCTTAACATATACCCAACTCAATAGTCTCATGAGCCTAATCAAGCCTAAAGTATTTTACTACTTTAACCTCAACTCATTTAGTTCTTACATAAAGTTTAAATTATAGAAAATTGAGCTGAGGCTTTTCAAGTCTCTTTCATTGAATTATAATAAATTTTAGGCTATTAATATAATTAACCGAGTCGAGCTAGACAAGCTCGAACTTATCAAGCTTGAGCTTCACACTGTTCAACTAAATTCGGCTCGATTACACCTCTATTTTGAATAAAGTGACTTAAGGACTCCTGAGAAGTAATGTAGGTTCAAGTTGCTACAAAGAGAAGCTCTTTCAATAGTTTAGTTCTTTCACGACCTCTCAAAATTATGAGCACAGTTGCATTAGTAGTTTACAACTACCCTCTATCTAATAACATGTGACTGGTCTTTGTGTTAATAGTCCCTCAACCCTAGCCGGCTAGCTGTTATAATATGAAGATCTACCATCACCTTCAACATTATAAATTCATACAACAGCTTCAGATATTGTAGTTTTGTTAATTTACATTAAGCATATAATCAGATAACATTTTGTGTCTAGAAACCATACTATTTTATGTAAGTATGAGATGACTCTAATGCTAGAGTGCTGATGAACAGCATTTTCTACCACTGAGGAGGTCAGAGGTTCAAAATCAACTGACAATTTTTATGCACATAGTATAGGGCTGAGAAACTATAAGGTGTGTTCTGCCACTCCTCAGTAGGATAATTGGCTGCTTATCATGGGTTGGACATGTGTTCCAATCCAGGGGCAACACATATAATAATGCCAATTGCAAACTGCCTCTGAACTCTGGCAGCCTTTCAGGGCTAGGAAGAAGTGCAGGCGCAACAACCCATGTTCACAGATGGTTCAATTAAGGATCAAACAAGAAACCAAAAAATCGGCGATAACAAATATAATATCCAGAATCGAGATGCATGCTAAAGGGTCTTGAGTGCCTTCATATTTCTGATTAACTTATTTTCAGGAGAGTATTTTGGTACAAATGTGAATTAACATACATAAGCATTTTCATATATAACTGCTTCAATTTCAGAATATATGTACACATTAGTCTTTCTGAGTGCTTATTGAGGATTGTTAGCTAGGAAAGAGGATGTGAGCTTGACCTCAAAGGATATGCATCCCCTCAGGCCCAAATGCTTGGCCTGAATTTCACCAACAGATCGATCCTAAAACTTAGTGCAATTCATGGCATCAGTTGTCTGGTCGGACACTTCCGATAAAGACCTGGGTCTCAGATGCAGACAACAAAAACCTTTTTACCATCAATGAGCCAATTAAGATATCAGCAGCGACGATGCATACCACAATTAAGTAATGTCATTACGTGACAGCATGACGGCTCTGCAACATGTCTTCATAAAGGTTTAAGCTGCACGTACTGCAATGATTTATCTAAAGAAGGTCGGCTGATATTTAGCCTATAATTTATTCAATAACATCTTCTCTTGTGGACGGAAACTGAAAATCCAGGGTCATTGACTGCATCCATTTTGACTCGTCAAACACAAGCATTACACCATGGACCTAGTGTCGTGATATTATCCAGATTTTGAAGTGAAAGAAATATTTCCATGAACAAGTAAATATTTGTGCCATGACTCAAGAAAAAGAGGTATAGTTTGATTAAATATGACTGCTAAATCATTGAATAGATTATTTATAGATTAGCAATGGAGAAAATAATTAAGCTTCTCTCCCAAAAGCACGTTGATATCCCTGATTTGGCCTAGAGTCTGAGAACCATAAACAAATGACCCTCCTAGCAAATAATGAGATGATTATTTAAGATTACAAATGGACCAGGTGCTGCAGAAGGGTAGATGTAGAAATGTGCAACCACAACTCAATTAAGAAAATAACTTTTGAAGTTTTTGGTGGCTTCTAAAACAGCATGGCCAGGAACGATTCTAACAAAATTTAGCTAATCAAAAGAGTCATCTTAAGTATAAACAAAATCTGGGAGATTACCTTGGATGAGGATTCCCCTTCACCATTTTCTGTCCGTACTTGCGCCATCGGTAGCCATCTCCAGATATTCCCACATCACCAGCTGCATGAACAACATATTTAGGTTTCTTTCCAGGTTTAGGAGTGGACTCAACTTCACCTGTAGAATTTCTCTTTTGCCTGGTGATTATAGACATGAAGAAGTGTCAAAATAATCTGGTGATATATCTCATGAAGAGGATATGATAATATGAAAATGATCAACCATCAAAGCAACATACTTCTTTTTACATTCAGGCCCATCAGTATACTGCTCCTTCACATTAGTTTCGGTGGTCTCATCGGAACCACTTGACTCCTGTTTTGTTTCAGGTATGTCTTCAAGCCCCAGTAAAGGTTCTTTAGATGGAGAAGATGGCAGTGGTTCATTTGCATGTCTGACTGGATGACTTGTGTCATTACTCCCATTAACAGGCACAACTGGTAATGCAGGCTTATTTTCTCTACTGTAATTTACTTTTTGGGGAGGATCGTGATTGTGCTGACTTCTATAAACAGTTTCTATGAGACGGTTAGAACGATCACTACACTCGATCTTCTTGGCATAACAATCAGAGAATGTGCATCTGTAATAGCTCCGAGAACCTTCTGGACTCTTCACTTGTTTTTGACCGTACTTGCGCCAATTGTACCCATCACTAGGAGTTTTCAGCAAAGGGGCAATGGATAAATGCTTTGGGTCTGGGGAATTCTTCTCCTGCTCCATAAGGCTTGCACTGTTCCCATTTTCTGTTGGTTGCACCTTTTGTTCTGGTAGGATTGGATTTTCAACTGAGGAAATGGACTTTGTAACAGATGTTGATGATGACTCCAATTTGGATGGACCATCAGGTGGCTGAGTCTGATGCTGTACCTGAACTTCTGCAGATTGACCCGTAATACGTTCCGAAGATTCTTTGTGCACTGCTTTTACTTGATCCTGAGGTAATAATAACAAGAAAAAAGATTAAATTCAGCATCTGGTCGAATTATATTATCACAGATACAAAACATGCACGCTGTCTATGTATTAGAGACTGAATCTACAAAGTAAATAAGCTTAACAACATTCGGATTCTCATCAACCTATAGAATACCAACAATATACTAAGTTTTTTTTTTTAAGTGTGAATGTCAATCAGATTTGATGAAGTCGGTTGATGCATAGAAGCAAGTACCTTGAAATAATGCAAAGAGCATACAAATGACTTATTATTTAGCTGCTGTATCACGAGATCTGGTTAAAAAAATAAGAGTTACAGAAAGCATTAATGAGAAGAATAGCACAGGAATCAATAATGCTAGATTATCTTTCCATGCACGCCTGCATTTGACTTTCTATTTAAATAAACAGATATTTGACCTATATATGAACTAGAAATGGCATGTGCAACTATCCAAAAAAAAGTATTAAAATGAATCTATGCTTATGTCAATCAAAAACTTATAAAGGTCAACAAACCGAAAAGGAAAGGAAATTTTCTGATCTATTGGACCTACTTGATCCAGCACGCAGCCACAAAGCTCCATGTCTACTTAATTTCAAGGCTACTAATTGAGATTTCTTTACGATGGGGGTTGACTGGAGAGGATACTCATCTGTAAATTATGAAAACGAACCAGTTGTATCAACCCATTATATCCAAAGCAAAACCGACTTTTGGAACTACTCAAATGCTCCAATACTTTTCATTTATATTTCCCACACAGGTTAGCTTAATCGGGTGTAAAATTTGATAGGCAATTAAGACAGATCTTAGAATGCTCATGTACTAAGAATTTTCATTTTGTTTCAAATAATAAGGTTGAGGAAACCATCTTGATTCAGAGTCCAGAGACTCCAGACGCTGACTCTAATTCCAGAAAAGCCAGACATCCTAATTCCACCATATTCTACAACTGAATGAAATTAAAAGACTACAACACTTTCAATTAGTTTTATCTTATTCGCAGCACACACCTAAATAAGAAACAACAGCAGTAACACAAGAAATTCAGCTTGGCAACAAGAATCACAACCATAAGATGAAGTCTGCAAATCAAAGGTACCCCTATTTCATCTTTCCTACCTCATCAGAAATTATAACAAATAGCAGTCGAAGCAAAGTCCAAAAAAATCATAGAGCAACAGAGAGAGTGCCACGAAGGAGATTCCAACCTTCACGTCTACAGCCGACCGAAGTGGTTGCAGAGAGTACTCCACAGGAACCTCTGCAATATTCAACATTCTGTCAAAATCAAATTCACAATTCAAGCGCAGTCTTCTGTAAGCAGACATGCAAAATACATGTTTAAAAACCATCGGATGTGTGACAATTACTCGCAGATTGATTATGTCTATTTACAGCTAAAAAAAAAAAAAGAAAAAAAGATGAACATAAAGAGAAACTAAGAAGGGGGGATTTATATTGCTACCAGAGAGGTGGTGCGAGGATTCATCAAATTCCGCCGGGAAATCACCGTCGGACAGCTTCACGGAGGCTAGGGTTTCGGACTCAGAAGCTTTTGATCCTCCTCTCAAACTGTTCCCAACTGCACTATCACTGTTACTCTCACTACTCACCCGCCTCTGTTCATCACTCTTCTCCACTTTTCCATCTTGATTTCCTCGGTTTCCCTCGTGTGATGGCTTCGAATTATCGTTTAACTTTTCCAGAAAAGCTTCAGAGCTCCGATTATTCTCTTCTTCCATGGAGGATTCTTACACGCAATCAGTGTGTGAGTGCGTGCTTTTGTGACTCAGAAGTAATAAAGCTATTCATTTCTTTTTTTGAAGAACAGTTTTCTTTAAGTAATTATTGCTTTTTTTTTTCCTATGTACCGCTTCTCCTTTCGACTATGGGTCAGTAACCGAATGACCAAAAGCACCCTTTCTTAAAGAACTTTTCGGAGGTTAAAGTTGGTGGTTGTGGGGTGTAGAATGGTAAATTGATAGGAGGAATGTGGCGAGTGGATTGGAGCGAGCTGTTTTGGAGTGTCATTAGGAAAATTTAATCGTATTATAATGTTCGAATCAGAATGTTTTATGAACCGGACATTTATTCCGGTTTCAGATTTTTCTGCAGATTTCTGTTGACTTGTCTTGACCCCGGTTCATTGTACAGTTCCAGAAATGCCCTTGGAGATGAATGATAAATGCAAAACAACACACTTAGTCTATCTTTTTTAATTTAATTAATTATGTAAAACTATCAAATAATGTATAAACCAAGTACAATAGTGGAAAATAAATTATTATATCAATAAATGAAAATTCACAATAAAGATCCCAATTTAAAGTTTATCTATTACAGTCAGATTCATAATTAATGATGTTTGCATAAAATTTGTACATCAACCTATAATTATTTCAAATATATTTATATGATCTTATCATCACATGTTTCCATATGCGCAAAAAAAATTATGCAACGTACAACCTAATATAGCAATATTATTTATTTAATTAAAAAAAAATTTATTTAAAAAATATTATTATTTAAGCATATTATTTGTTACTTTGAAAAATATTACATGTTACTCTAAAAATTAGTATTGTTAATTTTTAACAGTATTACTTGATTATCTATAATGTATTACTAATTTATATAATAAGTATTACTCATTATGTTACATGGTATCATTTTCATGGGGTGCACAAGAGACCAACTTTTCCATATGATACACTCGGAATAAAATTATATAATTATAATCTTTTTTTTTTTCTTTTTTAGAATGAACATTAGGACACTTGGTGTTATAATTCATAAATTTAAAATTTAGGTCTCAAATTCATTATGATATTCATTCATGGTATTTAGATAAGTTCACTTATCATATCATAAATTCATCAACTTTTATTTTAATTTAATTTTTGTTGGTAATGCAAAATAATGTCTCACATTGTTAATCATAAGTTTATAAAGGCATCTCCAGCAATGCGTTGGAGCGTTCCACCTAACCTTTTCTCCTCTACCAATTCTGCTACTCAAGTGAAGTTGTCCTTTTCTTTTTCCTTAAATACTTCTTATATTGTGATTAAATTTTATGTGTATTTTTAATATTGGATATTGAATTATTTTTGTATCATATTTAATCTATCCAAAATTATTTCAATTATGTGATTAAAAAATTAAATAATAATATGTGTAACAATAATAATAAAGTTAATATTGGATATTGTATACTTTTTGGATCACAAGTAATATGATCAAAATTACTTTTAGTAAATAATAAAATATGGTTTCAATAATAATAAAAAGAACAATAAGACTTAAAATATTACACATAAAATTATAAAATATAATAAAATTAATAAAACGCATAAAATAAATATTACACATGTTTCTTTAACTTTGATTAGTTTTTAAATAAAAAAGTGAAACTATTATATAATACATATATATAATAATATTAAATATTATGTGTTTAACAAATATAAAATAATAAAAATATAGATTAAAAATTAAATAATAGTAAATATTACGAGAAAAAAATTAGTTTAGAAATTAACGTAAAGCGCTGTAGAATGAATGCAAATTTTTCACTAAAGTAATACAAAATTTATACTAGAATTATGCAATTATTGGAGATGATCTAATAATTGAACATAAAACTGTGTAGTGACACTCAAAAGTAAATTTAGACGAGTTCGCTTTAAAATAAAAAAATATCATATTATTATGAAAATTGTGTAGTCCAATAGATGCCCAACATTTTTTAAAATATATAAAAATCTATATATAGAATGGAGTTGGTTTGAAAACTCTTTCATAACCCATCTAATCTCTTACTCAAATACAATCTAAAAACATTGAGACTCCATTTATCTTTATATGCCATTCAATCATACATTACAATTAATAAGTATAATTAAAAATAATAACGCAGTGACTAACTATGGTCAAAAAGGCCAAAAAAATTACATAATTTTGTAACATAAAAAGATAATAATATATTAAAAGGATTGTGTGTGGCTGATTGATGTTTGACTAGGTGAGTGTTCTGTGTCATTGCATTGGTAAAACCAACACATTCTGATTGCTCTCTCTCTCTCTCACCCTACTTTAGTTGGGTTGGTGAGAGAGATTAGGTAGATTTTGTTTGGCTTTCATAGGTGAACCCTCTGTTTTTTATATATATAAGAAGCTCAACGCCCCCATTTGCTTCTTATTATTAGAGTAACGATGAATATCTAATTCGAAGTGGAAATCCCTCATGAAAATTCTCTAAATTTTCTAACAAAATAATGTTTATGTTACCCTTTGGAAATTGATAACAGTACAAATCGACTTCTTCAATTGAGCCTACTACATAACAACTATTTAAATTGCGTACATATTATGATAAATAAAATGTGGGCTAAACCCATTATAAATCATGGTTGTAATCAACTTATAACAATTGAACCGGCATAAATTTACAAATTTATAAAATAGGTATTTTACATATCGGTTACACAAATTCTAAAATCTATGTAACTCAAACTTTAAAGTTCATTTAAAATTTATAAATGGATTTAAAAAATATGCAAAGCTAAAATAATATAAATTTTGTGTTCAGCACGCCCATAGCTCGCGTCCAACATGCATGCAGTTCATGTTCAGTGATTTTGAGTTTTTCGCCGTGAACGAGTAATATCTTTTAGTTACATTATTAATATTGTTTAGCTAAACAAAAAATACAATCTAGTTATTCAAGTACCATTGAACAACTTGTTGTTCAATTTTCATTGAGTTTATATACTATATTCGAAAGTAGTCTAAAAATAGAATTCATTACCCATTTTCACCAATAATTTAAAGAAAATTTATGAAAATTTTAAATTTAATACATTTAATAAATTCATTCTAGAAAACAAATCTCTTGGAGCAAGGCAATAATTTTTTATAAAAAATAATATATTTTTATACACATATTTATCAATAATATAATAAAATAGTTTGAATATTCTTAAATATTAATTTAATCAAAGTTATATTATTAATATATTTTATTTAATTTTATAAATATATTTTAAATCGAGGATCGCATGGGGCAACACTATTGTGAATAATACCACATATTTTGGGTAAAATCATAATACATTTTCAATTTAATAGCTGATGCTATCACATTTTTAGGTATTATGATAAAGAGTATTACTACTCAGTCAAAGAATTATTACTCCTTATGTTAAAATGTATTGTTGTTTAACCGTAAATATATACTCTTGTGTGTCAAGGTATTAGTGTTTAACCATAATACATTTTTTCTTAAACGTGCGTAGATGTATTACCCTTTGTATTGAAAAATATTATTGTTTGACCGTAATGCATTACTAAATTTGTTGAATGATATTACTCTTTATGTTAAAAGATATTAATGTTTAACTACAAATATATTACTTTTTATGTTGAAAGATATTAATTTTAATATTCTTTGTGTTGAAAGATAATACTTCTTAATTGTAAAACGTATTATGTTTTGTGTTGAAATGTATTATTTTTTAACTTTAAAGTATTAATCTTTATGTTCAAAGGTAATGTTGCTAAACCATAAATGTATTATTGTTTAAACGTATATGTAGTACTCTTTATGCTAAAAGATATTAATGCTTAATTATATATGTATTATTTATTTAGAGATAAAAATATTATTCTTTGTATTGAATGATATTACTGTATAACTCTAAATGTACCATTCTTTAATCGTAAAAGTATTATTTATTAACCGTAAATATAATACTCTTTGTTTAGAAATGTATTATTGTCTAACCATAAATTGATTATTAATTGTGTTGAAATGTAGTAAGTATTATTGCTTAACCAGTACTTTTTTTTTATCCAAAATGTAATAGTAGTTTTTGTTTATGTAAAAAAAATCATATTTTATTGTGTGACATATAATGTTTTAAAGGAGAAAAATTAGATTTTCTTATACCTATCAACAAAATAGATAAAAAAATCACAAAACATTATAAATTTTATTGCTTTTTGTTTTCAAATCTAAATAGTATTATTTTTTATTAAATTAAATTATAAGAAAAATATTATATCTTGTGGTTAAAATATAATAATTATAATTTGAATAGATTAAAAAGAAATTGCAAATGGTTACAAAAATGATTAAATGTAAATTATCAATATTCTGTGGTTGTTGGTTCAAGTCTATTTTGCTATAAGTGATAATTTAATGTTTTAAGTTATATAAGGTTAATTGCACAAGTTATATGAAATATGGTCGGGTTCAAATCTACTTGGTGTATTATTTTGAAATATTATAGATATATCTTGAAAGTATTTTTTGGTTTTTAAAATTTGATGTTTGATGTAATTGAAGGTCCTTCACTGGACCCCTCCCTCATTATTTTGACAGTGTGGCATTCAAGTGCCCACACCAAGTGAATTTACTATTACAAATTGGATGTGCCATTTTCTCTCTATAAATATTGGCTTAATTCATTCAAAGTAGGTATTACATTCTACCATGATAAAAACTAGTACGTCACTCGTGCGGTGCACGGAAGATATTATGTATAATATTTTATATATGTAGTATTTTATTTTGTTTAGTATTATATATTTATTTTGTTATATTATATTATTTTGGGTACTTTAAAATTAAAAATAATAACATTTTTATTATGAATAATTTATATAAGTGAAGTAAATTCTATATTTCTTAATACTTTGTGAACCTCAGTATAAAATACACAGAAAATTTAATAAATCATATGAAAAACTATTATTATAATTAAAAAAAAATAAGAACACATATAACAACAAAGCAATCTAACATGAAATAAATTTAAAACATTTCAAAATGAAAAATGTAAAACAAAAAGTTTTGTTACATCAAAATAAAAATTGTTCACAAATTTTGAAACACTTCTTTATAAACTACATTTGTAGTAGTTTTCCTATCAAGATTCTCATCATCACAAATCAAGATCTTCAATCCTTTACAATTTGTAAATTTGGAAACAACAACACATATAATTGACCATGATTGAAGATAAGTTTCTTCAATAATAGTCCAACATGATTTAATGATTGAACTTGACTCTTGTTTATCATTATTGCATAAAAAATAATAAAAGGAATTTATCTTCGTTGAAACTTGAAAGACATCTTACGATTAGATGGAGTAACACAGAAAATCCAGAAATCAAACCTTTTGACCAACATTACTTGCTGAAATAATATTTGCTTCAACAACATATTCACCAAGCTTGGTAATTACCATCCAAGTTCCATTGCATAAACTAAGAGAATAATTTAAATTTTGCAATAGCATAACTGGTGTACCAATTTTCAAAATAAGCTCATGGTTCGGTACACAGAACATTTAATTGTATTTAAAAATTTTGAAGTGTGCAAGTCACTCAACAAATCAACATTTGAATTCGATTGGCAAGAAGTATCAAAGCTCAAATATGTTCTACCAACATCTGCATTCTCTTTAGTCATATACTCATTTATAAACTTTACAACAATAAGAGTTGGTGCCAAGAGTGTGCAGGTCACTCAACAAATCAACATTTGAATTAGATTGGCAAGGAGTATCAGAGCTCAAATATGTTCTATCAACATCTGCATTCTCTTTAGTCATATACTCATTTATGGACTCTACAACATTAAGAGTTGGTGCCAATATAGCTCTACCATGTAGATATGAATCATCATCACCAATTGTTCCAAAATTAGGATATGTGTTTCCACCTATAGTTGCAGTAGCATCGCCATTACTTTGCAGCATCAATATGTCATTTGTTATTTCAATATCCACTTCTTCATCATTAGGACCTCCAATATTACCATCTCCAAGAGTTCAGATCTAAACCAAGAATCAATAGCCTCATATCTCTAGTTAATCTTAAAACTTTGAAATGTCGCCATAAATAACAAGAATTTATAGTCGCATGAACTATAGCTTGTCTAGTTCCTTTGGCCACCTTTTCACTTGAAAACTCATTAGCTTCATAACCACCACATATATCAGATATAGTTGAAATAAAACTTGGTCGAAGTTGGTCTATGGGTATCCTACAAAATTTAATAATAAATTCAGTAATCGAACACGGTAGAAAAAATTATATAACGATAATTTTTTCTATAATTACCTTTATCTAAAGTAAGTTATGTCCAACATATTTTCATTCACAAACATTTGTGTAACATTGTAGCTGTTGGAAACCTTAACAATGTCTACATTTATTTAAAAAACAAATACATAATAATGAAACAACATTGACAAAAATCTTATGTAATTATATTAAGTTATATAATTTATGTCACTAAACAGTTTTGGTTGACAAAATTACAAAACAACAATAATTGGCTCGGTACCGCCAACACTAAGATAAGGTATCAATTTTTCAATAAACTCATCCCATAAGGTCACCGTCACTTTATTATTCCTTCAACACAATAGAAAATATAACAATATTAACAATAATTTTGAATCTTACATTTAATGTTAAGTTTAAAAAAATATATATTATATATTATATATATTATATTATATAATCTAGAAAATTTAAAATACATGTGATCTTCAAGAGTTATCTCCATAAGCCTCTCTGGGCCATCCTTCATCAGCATGGATTTAGATGGCTACATGCATCCCATAAACTCGACCAATAACATCTTATAAATCAAGACAAAAAATTAATATATCTGATCAGAATAGCACATAGAAAAATTATAAATAATTAAAACTATAATACATAAAAAAATAGAGTACCAAACTAAAGGTTTCATCTTTCTTCTTTAGACCAAACATCCAATCGAAAATTTGAAGTTGAATATGTTCATAGGAAACAATGAGTCCCTAAACTTTTGAAACTTTGTTTTGCAATAAAAATTGAACTTATATCCATGCTGTTTTGAATTTAAATTCGTCAGTTAACACCATGATATTAGATACAATATATAGTTTTTCCTCAAATAATAGTTTTTTAAACTATTGATGTGTGAACTTCTTGTTTGACCGCAAAAATATCACCCTGCAAAAATAATAAATTAAATATATTAAATATTGCATATTTCATACTACCCATTTTATCATGTTTATTATGAAATTTATTTTTTGACACTCTCCAAACTGAAGATCTGTTTTGTCTGCAAATGTAGTCATATCGTAACCGCAAACCAAATGAAGTCTACAAGTCCAATCCCTTCTCTTCGGATGAACATCTTTCTCAAAGTTGAATATAGTCGACATTACAGATCAATAAAGCAAGGTAAAAAAATCATATGAAGAGTGAGAGTACACAATGTAGACGACACAAAATGATACACTATTTATAATAAAAATTTAGTTCAATAGATAGTTAGGTATTGCTGAAAAATTTAGAAATCAATTCAACAAATCAACAGATTATTTAGCTATGAAATATATTACATATACAAACATTCAATTTAATAGATATGTATTGCTAAAAAATCAGGAATCAGTTCAACAGATTGGTACATATGGGTATTCTAAATATATTATAAATAGATTAAAATGAATGTTTATTGGTTAGCATAAGACATTTCCTAAAAATCTGTCTTTCCATTTGTGGAAAGAAAAATGAACGAAAATTTTTAATAAAAAATATAGAAACAGTCAATTTACTATTATATATATAGATATTGGCTTAATTCATTCAAAGTAAACACAATAATTTTGTATTACATTCTACCATGAAATGTTTTATCGATCATTATCTCACAATAAAAATACCTTAATATATAAAGTCGTTCATAAGTTAAAAAAATCATATCAGCTCAAAATAAACCACTCATATATATATATATATATATATATTATATTTATATACATAAGCCCTTTCAGAAGTTCAAAAATATATTTAGGAGGTGCATGTTTTGAAACTTTACAACTAAGGAATGAAAATGAAATTAATTTTGAGTGCTTAGTATGAAGGAATGATTCCATGAATAGTAATTTCATTCCTTAAAAGTAGGGAATGCTCCAATCATCAACATTTTGCGAGGAATCATTCTCATTCCATGCTACATGTTCATATATATATATATATACACACACACACACATAAACCCTTTTAAAAGTTTAGAAAAATATTTAGGAAGTGCTTGTTTAGAAACCTTACAAGGAATTAAAATAGAATTAATTTTCAGTGCTTGGTATGAATGAATGATTCCATCAATAGTAATTTCATTCCTCAAAAGAAGGGAATACTCCAACCCTCAACATTTTGGGAGGAATTACTTTCATTCCATGCAACATGTTCATATATACATATATATTTATATAACAATAATAATAATAATAATAATAATAATAATAATAACAATAGTAATATAATATAATATAATATAATATAATATAATTATATAATATAATAATAATTATTATTATTATTACACATAAATAACTATTATTTTAAAATGCATATATATATTATAATTTTATATAAATATATATGGGCGAAATTTCAATGTACCCACTTTGAATAAGAAAAACTCTTCCGTGCCCAAAATATAATAAATAATGTTTTATACCCAAAATACTAATTTTAGCCTTAATGAAGTGAGACCCACATTCTTATGAAACCCTTTCCCTCCCTAATCGTGAAACCCTTGCCCTCCCAATAGTTAAACTGTTGAACTCAAAATCGTGAAACTCTTGCCCTAGTAATCGTGAAACAACTCACAATCGTGAAACCCTTGCCCCCCCTAATTGTGAAAGCTTCGACTTCCAATCATGAAAGCTTCCCAAACATCTGATTTTTGTAATGGTGGAAAGTTGCATGAGAACGAGAGGTTGTGCCCGAGTTCGTCTCCTTCAACAAATCCTATCGCGGAGGTAAGTAAAATTAAATTCAGACCTGTTGATTGGGCATTCAATATACCATGGGGTTGAAATATGATTTCATTCTTTCACGAAATGGGTTCGTATATACTGTAGCTTTCACGAAATGGGTTTGTGTATACTGTACCTTTCACGAAATTGGTTTGTGTATACTGTAACTTTGATGATGCGTTTCGTATATTGAAATAGTTTTCACGATTATTCGTGGCTTTCACGATTAAATGTAGCTTTCACGATTATAGGTAGCTTTCATGATTATCTATAGCTTTCAAGATTTAGATTTCACGATTAACCATAGCTTTCACAATTAATTAACTATAGGTTTCACAATTGACTATAGGTTTCACGATAACTATCGCTTTCATGATTATAGGTAGCTTTCACGATTTGAAGTACCTTTCATAATTAACTATAGGTTTCACGATTATAGGTATCTTTCATGATTTGAAGTACCTTTCATGATTATCTATAGTTTTGATTATTATAGTGGCTTTCATAGTTGTAAGTACTTTTACGATTATGGGTAGCTTTCACGATTATAGGTAGCTTTCATGATTTGAAATACCTTTCACAATTATAAGTTCTTTTCATGATTATAATGGCTTTCATGATTATAAGTACCTTTCACGATTAAATATATCTTTCACGATAAGAGTAGAGGTAGCTCTCACGATTATATGCAGTTTTGACGTTTTGTATATTTAAATGGAATTCAAGATTATACATTCATTTTCCTTACGATGAAACCATTGTTTCTTGTACTGAAAAAATGCAATCCATTTCCAAGATAATTGGGAGTGGAAGCGTACAACAATGATGGGACGCAAAGCCACAATAACGAATATGCAAGGCTATATGTTATTGATGATATTAAGAGAGAATTACAGGCTATAGGCGATGATATCTATCTTGAATTTAAAAACTCCTGTTTTGGGCATTTCATGCATCTATTTTCTCAAGGAGTTGTTTGTAGTGCAAGTATACATGCTCTAATTATGACGGAGGTTGTTAAGTATGACACTGGAGTGGATGAGTTTTGGTTTAGGTTTGGGGAAAAATTTTCATTGGTTCTTGTTTGTCGTCTAGCTTCACATTTGCCTCTTTTTGATTGACCTGCCTTGATCCGTCGATCTTATGGCAGACCTTAGGTCTCCACCCTTCGATAATCCATCCATATTGATAATTTAGATTACCCTTGTGTACATTTCTATTCCTAAGGCCAGGGGTTTATATAGGTAAAACATAAGGGGTGGGTTACCCATTCTTATCTATGTGGTCATTAATAGTGATGATCACCCGCAACTCATAACTGAAATAGTTATTTATATTTTCAAGGTGTGCAATATGTAGTCAAATCAACAATAGTCCATATCTGAAATAATACATCCACTCTCACCTACACACCGTGCTGGAACACTTTTTATTTTTTTGAGGTGTGCAGTGTGTAGTCAAGTCTGCAACAGTAGTTTTTTTTTCACTCGACCATCTGAGTAGAGTGCGAACCGAGTGGGATGGCCGAATAAAAGTCAACAACAGTTCCAATCTATGGACTCACCGTTTCTAGATGAAGTATTTTGATATTACTTTGTCTAAATCACATCTTGCCCCACATTATCTAATGGTATTAATTTTGTTTGGGAAATACATTATGTTATTTTGAGCATATTCACTTTATAAGCGTAGATTTCATGAGTATCTATCGCTTTCACGATAACTATGTGCTTTCATGATTAAAGATAGCTTTCATGAGTATCTATGCTTTCACGATTAAATATATCTTTCACGATTAAATTTATCTTTCACGAGTATCTATAGCTGTTACGATTAAATATGACGCACGATTAAAGGTAGCTTTCACGAGTATCCATAGCTTTCACGATTAAATATAAATTTCATTATTAAGGGTAGCTTTCATGAGTATCTATAGTTTTCACGATTAACTATAGATTTCACGATTAAAGGCATCTTTCACAAATATCTATAGCTTTCACGATTAAATATAGCTTTCACAATTAAAGGTAGCTTTTACGAGTATCTATAGTTTTCATGATTAAATATAGCTTTCACGATTAAAGGCATCTTTCACGAGTATCTATAGCTTTCATGATTAAATATAGCTTTCACGATTAAAGGTAGCTTTCACAAGTATCTATAGTTTTCACGATTAGATATAGCTTTCACAAGTAAAGGCATCTTTCACGAGTATATATAGCTTTCACGATTAAAGGTAGACTTCACGAACAAAGTTTTCATGATTAAATATAGTTTTCACAAATAAAGGTACCTTTCATGAGTATATATAGTTTTTACGATTAAATATAACTTTCACGATTAAAGGCATCTTTCACGAGTATCTATAGTTTTCACAATTAAATATAGTTTTCACGAACAAAGGTAGTTTTCACGAGTAAATATAGCTTTCACAATTTAATGTAGCTTTCACGAGTATCTACAGTTTTCATGTCTTGAGGTGGCTTTAACGATTAAATGTGGCTTTCACAATTATTTGTAGCTTTCACGATTATATGTGTCTTTGATGATTTAATATTTCACGACTATAGGTAGTTTTAACGAGTAATTATAGGTTTCACTTATATCTATAGTTTCACAATTGTGGTTGCTTTCACAATTAAATATAGTTTCACGATTATAGGTAGTTCTCTCGATTTTGCATTCACGATTATATGTGTCTTTCACGATTTAACTATCATGATTATAGGTATCTTTTCGAATCTCTTACACTTTATTTAATGAATCTCGAACATCTTACACTTTTATTTCTGAATCTTTTTCTCTTTTTTTTTTCTTTTCGAAAATTGTTACAATTATTAAGATACATATGGGAGGTTGATAAAGAGAGAATTTCCAAACCATTCTCACTTAGGCTTCGAGCTAGACTACATGGATTGTGAAGCTTCTCGGATACATGATCCATTACCGCTCGATAGCGCAACCATCCGACCTCATTGGGTCTGAATCATCGTTCGGAGCCATCGATGTCTTCTAATCAGTTCGTTAGGTCCATCAACGAGGAGCGCTTGGTCAGTTCCCTCACTAAGGAGACCTGGGTTAGGTCCTTCAGTGAGGAGAGCTGGGTTTCTTTTTGGGTGTGCGAAATCTGAATCTACACCATGCTCTAAGCTGAGCTCAGTCGCACTTGTGTTTTGCTCAGTTGTAGCTGAACTTTGCTCAAGCTTAGTAGAGGGCAACTGGATCACAGGCGAGCTCTGTTGTTTGGCACACCTTTTTTCGTTGGTTTTGGTTCGTCATCGAGCTACACATTTTCCTTCTCTTTGGTTGACCCGCCTCGAGTTATCCATCTTGTACCGGACCTTAGGTCTCTCACCCTTTGATATGTTGGTCTTGTGCCGGATCTTAGGTCTCACAACCTTCGATCTTCCTCCCATATTTATATTTTTTGATTATCCTCCTCTACATTTCCATCCCTCTATCTAGAGGTTTATATAGGAAAAACACAAGGGGATGAGCCACTCTTATTTATTTCCACATTTATTTATTGTTGAAATTTCTGGTCAAACATAGAGATGATTACCCACACATCCTAAAAAATAACTTTTTCAATTTTCAAGGTTCGTAGTGTGATTCCAAATGAGCAAAAGTAGATATCTAAAATGATACATACATCCACTCTAACTTTCTTTTTCTATTCACGAGGGGTGCAGTGAGTAGTCAAATCAACATCACCATCAATGAAACAACCACTCTCACCATTACTGAAACAACCATTCTCAATTTAAAAATAAAGAAAAGAAAGAGTAACATCACACATTAGTTGAAACTGCTCATTGTTGATACAAATTATCTTGTTCAAATCATCGGGAAAAAATTGATACATTTGTTGGTCAAACGTGATTTTATTATGTCTTTGTTGCTCGAGTACAAGCAACATTTAAGCTGCATATAAGTTTATTATTTCAACATTACATATGAATATGAATTCCAGTGGGGGATCCATTGTTGTATGCAAACACAAAAAATGATATCCACGAGCTAACGATTTATAAGAGAAACATGAATATGATGTCTTTTTGATGGGATAATTGAAGTACGCTACTAATAAACCTAAAAAAAAATGAGAGGGTGGATGAAACATTGCAGACGAAAGACCACACACTGTACACCTCAAAATTTAAAAAAAAAAATTTTTTTACTTAGACAATCCCTTGTCTCATGAGATGAAGGTAATTACTCGGTTAGCTATTTTACTTGGTGTCTACATGGAAAATGTTTTCTGGAATACTTTGAAATCAATGGACTTGACTCACTCCACTCGACTGACCGCATGACATAAATGTACTGGATTTCCTAGAAGTTTAGCCACCAGGCCATGCGTGTGAAATATGAGAGTGGTTGTTTCATTGATGTTGATTTAACTACCCACTCCACTCCTCGTAAATAGAAAAAGAAAGTTCGCATGGAAGTATGAATCATTTTAGATAGTGGAATCTACTTTTGCTCATTTGGCATTGACACTACTAAATGGATAGGCATGGCTCATCCCCTTGTCGTTTTTCTATATAAACTCATGGACTTAGAGATAGAAAGGATAATATATAAAATCAAATAAATATGGGAGAAAGATCGAAGACTGGGAGACCTAAGGTCCGGCAGAAAACCGCCATATCGAAGGGTAGAAGACCTAAGGTCCGGCACAAGATGAACAACTCGAGATGGGTCAATCGAAGAGAAGGCAGATGTGAAGTTCAATGACGAACCAGAACCAATGAAAAAGGGTGTCCCAAACAATACAGATCCTCCTTGATCCAGTGGGTCTCTGCTGCGACTCAGCTCAGGCAACTGAGCTCAGCTCAAGGCATGGCGCAGATTCAGATATCGCACATCCAACAACAAACACAGCACTCCTTGCTCAAGGACCTAACCCGGGTCTTCTTAGTGAGGGAGTTGGCTAAGTGCTCCTCGCTGATGGACCTAACTAATATATTAGAAGCCACCGATGGCTCCTGACGACGATCCAAACCCAACGAGTTCAGGTGGTTCTGCTGTCGAGTGAAAATAGATCATGTATCCATGAAGCTACAAAACCTATGTAGCCACATGCAACTCGAAGCCCAAGTGAGAATGGTTTGGAAATCTGCTCTCTATCAACCCGTTGTGTATCTTGATAATTGTAACAATTTTAGAAAAGGAAAATAAGATTACGAGGTGCAAGATTCAAAAATAAAAGTGTAAGATGTCCGAGATTCATTAATAAAAGTGTAAAAAATTCGAAAAGAAACCTACAATCGTGATAGCTAAGTCGTGAAAGATATATCTAATCGTGAAACATTGAACCATGAAAGACACATACAATCATGATAGCTAAATCGTGAAAGCTACCTCTAATCGTGAAAGCTATATTTAATCGTGAAAGGATTTTTTACTTGTGAAAGCTACCTGTAATCGTGAAATATATATTTAATCATGAAAACCACTATAATCGTGAAATCTATAGATACTTGTGAAAGCTACCTATAAACGTGAAATATACATATAATCTGAAAGCCACTATAATCATGAAAGGTAAATTTACTCATGAAATCTACCTATATTCGTGAAAGTTATATGTGGAAACTACTTGTTAAAGCTATAGATACTCGTGAAAGCTACCTTTAATCATGAAAGCTATATTTAATCATGAAAGATTTTTTTACTTGTGAAAGCTACAAGTAATCGTGAAATATATATTTAATTGTGAAAACCACTATAATCGTGAAAGCTACATATTATGGTGAAATATACCTATAATTGTGAAAGTTATAGATAATCGTGAGACATATGATTGCTTGTAAATGCTACCTATAATCTTCAAAGTTATATTTACCCATGTAAAATCCCATTGGGCTACCCGAGTGAGAGGTCATTCTTCTTATTCCAAAAACCTTAATTGTTAAAATCCCTACCCACTTTCCACAATAATTCAAAGACTAACATCACACATCAAATTATGTCGTTCAAATCCTCCAAGAAAACACATTCAGTCAATGTATCTATATCCATGGGGAAGTTGAGGTGTGACCATTAATGATTTTACTCTTTCTTTGTTGCTCAAAGATGAGCAACATTTCAGTTGCGTACAAGTTTATTATTTCAACATTACATATGAATATGAATAATGCAACTACTCATATTGAATAAATGTTTTATTTCTAACCAAGTCTAGTCGTTTAGAACATTTTGGCCTTGTGTGTTGATCTGATGGACATATACCGCACTTCTTCTTTGTACGTCTGGACACAGTTGGAACTGATTGTGCTACATCGCTTCCAGCACTTAAGGCCACAAAACAATTACACCTAACACGGTTGTGTCCTTCCACATGGCACCTTGAACAAACTTGGATCTTACATGTACGTGAGATGACTCAGCCTCTGAAAGGTGTCGTCGTTGTTTGGGATGCCTGACTGCCTTGCGTTTGAAGGTGTTTTACAAACTTTGCTTCTAATATAAGAGGGCTCAACCCAATCGCTAGGATTTGGGACTGGAACCACTAAACCTGACCACATTTCACATAAGGTTGTTGTCTTGTAATAATTAACAACATATACAGAAGGGTCATGATTCAATTTCCTGCCTAAAATAAATACTAAATTAAGATGCATATTGCATGAGTTTAAATACCTAAAAATGTATGATGATATATAAATGAATATACCTAATAGATGTGGCAGCATGAGAGCAAGGAAGCAAGTCATACTCAAATTGTAGACACGTGCATATTTGATCAACCAAGTTGACAACATAAATATGCTCATCGTGCATTACCTTGAAAATACAAGTAGAAAGGAACTCAAACTCCATTCTTGATCCACTTTCTAATGCTTTATTCAGTTTTTTTCCTACGGCCTCCGTCAATATAGAATTGTTGTTATGAGCAACTCTGCTTTGCTCAACAAACCATTGTCAATTATAGTCCTAGCAGCCTCAAGAACAGAACACACGGAAGTCTTCGAGCCCATAACAGACGACTATAAAAACTCTCTACAGCATTAGTATTCATAAAATAGAATCGCCAAGTCTTGCACATTAAACAAGCCCATCGACTTACCCCACTCTTTACTAAGGATTCGGCAGCAGATTTGCTAACCATGGCTAAAGTACTCATATATCTATTATGGTCCTCCACATGATAGCAATACGTTGCCTTGCTGAAAATGTCCACTATGTGTTGCCCATACTTAGCCAAATTCTGCTGTAAATGATAACAATATAGACCATGCGAGGCAGCAGGAAAGATCGAATGTACTATAGTACCAATCCCTAAATGTCCATCTGAAATAATCAATAATTTCTTTGGGCATTCGTAAGCTTTTTTAAGTTGATTCATAAACCAAGTCCATGACTCCTCGCTCTCCACAACGCCAATTCCAACTGCAAGAGGAAGTATCTGATCATTTGGATCTTTTGTGACAGCAGAAAATAATGTTCCTCGATATTTTCCCTTCAGATGCATCCTGTCGACAACAATAACAGGCCTAGCATGACGAAATTCAGCAATAGAAGCACCCAAAGCATAAAAGACATATTGAAACATATTTTGCCCATCAACCTTGAGAGCAGTTACTGTTGCAGGATTTGTCAACTGTAGCATATGTAGATAAGATGGGAACCTTCTGAAGACTCCTTGTTGTCTCAAAAAATCATTGCAAATGCATGATGTTTTGCTTTCAATGCTAACCCATAACTTATATCTAAAGAGTGTTTTGAATGCCATTTCACCATCATCTATTTTGGAATAAGATTAGCACCATGAACAAGTAATTTGAGGAGCAAAGTAAGAACCTAATACCTTGTATGGCAATTGTCGAACTGCACTACGGGTTGGGTCAAGCTGGCAAGTATGATCATTCAGTTTCCAAACTCTCCATATTCCACCACTTCCATTTACTTCATTATAAATCAACATCCTTCATGCTTACATATAGAACAATATTAGGTCTTGTCATAACAGTTTGTTCGATACTCAACGTTATTATTCAAATGATATAATCTCATATCCTTCAACATTTGTTCTTTAGTATTGTACCTAGCTCCTAACTGCATTGTATGATACAATGATCCAACATCATCAGACTCAACATGAGGAGAAGACACATGAGTGGGAATACCAGGAATGTTCCATCTATTGGCATTTGGATTGCCTGAAACAAGCTCTGTTTCACCATCAACTTCAACACTTTGCCGGATTGACATATCCAGCTGAACCTCATTTTCTTCTAGATGCACATCTTTTTTACTATCTTTGCTCATAATTATACTACCTTGACTTTCCATGTACTCACAAAATTTTATAAATGTTGGATAACATTTTTCAAAATCATTATCAGTGTCATTCTTATCACTATCATCATCAAAAGATGAAGCACCTGATAAACATAGAATATACGTGCAATTTAGGGTTATTATGTATAGTTTTTTAGACAATTTCATGTACCTAAGTGACGACTTCATCATGATTTTTTATATTTTATTACGTCACGTGTTTGTTGAAGTTTTGACAGAAAAATAGATAATTAAGGATGTATAGACCACATCTCAAGTCTCCATGCTTATCCTCGTGATATAATCTTAACTGTCACGATTTGGTGTGATTTGGGCTTCAATAGTCTCCTTTTATTTTGTTCTTTTTATGTCAGCCATGATTATTAATATGTTTCCCATGGATTATATATTGAATATGTGTAGCTAAACATCTAGTGATTTTAGAGAGCTCGTGATTATGGATTCATATGTTTTTCTTTAATAATATTATTGCACTTCCTATATTTATTTATGCTTCCTTGATTTGAATGTCATATGAAATTATGTGGAGACTAATTGCATATGTGTAGTTAATCTATTACTACCCGAGAGAAAGTAATTGATTAACAAATTAGAAATGCATAACATGACACTTGCTAGATTGGGAGATTGGTATATTGTGATGAGAATAAATCCTAGGCATGATTGGGAGTTAGATGACTTTGTGAGATCAAGAGATGATCAATGTTATCTAATATACATTTAGATCTAACTCAAAAGAAAAGATCTAGATATATTAGTGATTACCCTACATATAGAGGAGTTAAATATGGTTTGATACATTTAAGGAACTCATATGAACCGTATGAAAGCATGTCCCTGAAATCCATACAATTTTTTAATATCTTTAGTTGTTTGAATGTGATTTGATATTTATTTCTACTTCTTTATTTGTTTTATTTTGTTTTACCAAACCAATCCCAAATTGATTCTTTAGATAAATGATAGTATCATTAAAATGAGTACTTAGTTGAATTTACTATATACAGTCCATGTGGATACGATACCTGCTCTCACCATATTTTACTATAATTTACCTCGTGCACTTGCGAGTTGTATTTGTAGTGAAATAAAATAGCGAACAACACATTTCCCAACTGCACAACCACCACCATAATCATCAGCAACACTCCAATCAACTTGACTATCGTCAACATTATGACCACCAACAACGGCTTCACCATTATCATTTCTATGCTTATCAAAATTGGAACAATCCAAGTCATCCAACCTTTTTCCATTATTCCCCCTTCCTTCTCTTAATACTGAGTTGTGATTTACAGGTATTGAATTTGAACTAGGACTGGCTATGTTTGTGCTGTAACCCAAGAAATTGCTTGAACATGGACGACTTTGATAAATTGATGGTAGTCTCAATTCATAAAAAGATCTTCCAATAAACTTAGTTTTATTGTAGTCAATTAACCACTTTGAGTAATTGCAAGCATGCCTTCTCTCAAGCCTAAATTTAACTTCGTAAGAGTCACATAAATATTAGTAACGTCTTCTGAAAATTTCAACATATAATCCAAATTAGAATCATTATTTATTCTCATCTTTCTTACTTTGTTCACATCTTTGTCTAGCGAATACAAAACATACGAGTTTTGATTGATATCTGCCTAGACGATAGAATGAATATTTTCCAACAATAGTTGAGAACTCATACCACTAGGTGATAGTAACACCTCTTCTTCACCATCCTTGTAGTCCAAACCATCCCACTGCCCATCGAAATGAACAATAATTTTTTTCCAATCCATCTAAAAAATAAAGAAATTAGTAAGTAAGTAATTCGAGCAAACATAACATCATCGTGAAGGTAATCATAAAAGTTCATCGTGCAACTTAATCATGAAACCTAATCATCAACTTAAAAGTGAAAATTAATCAAAATTGATCATGAATCTTAATATTGATAATTAATCATGAACTTAATAGGGAAAAATATTTGTTTATCTTTATAGTGAAATTAATTAATTAATAATTAATTGTGAAAATTAATCTTCAGAGATAATCATAAAAGATAATCGTAAAACTTAATCATGAAAGATAATTGTAAAACCTAATTGTGAAAGATAATCGTGAAAAGGTACCTATAATCGTGAAATCTAAATCATGAAAGATACCTATAATCATGAAAATTATATTTAATCATGAAAGACACTATAATTGTGAAAACTATAAATAGTCGTGAAAACTATAGATAATCGTGAAAGCTACCTATAATAGTGAAACCTATAATTAATTGTGAAAGCTACCTAATTGTGAAAGATAAATCGTGAAAGCTACCTATAATCATGAAACCTATTATTAATCGTGAAACCTATAATTAATTGTGAAAGCTACCTAGTAGCGAAAGCTAAATCGTGGAAGATACCTAAACTCATGAAACCTATAATTAATCGTGAAATCCACCTATAATCGTTAAAACCTATAATTAATCGTGAAAGCTACCTATAATCGTGAGACCTATAATTAATCATGAAAGACACTACAATCATGAAAACTATAGATAATCGTGAAAGCTACCTATAATCGTGAAAGCTACCTGATTGTGAAAGGTAAATCGTGAAAGCTTTCTATAATTGTGAAATCTATAATTAATCGTGAAAGACACTATAAACGGAAAAACTATAGATAATCGTGCAAGGTACCTATAATTGTGAAACATATAATTAATCGTGAAAGCTGCCTATATGTGAAAGCTAAATCGGGAAAGCTACCTAGTCGTGAAAGCTAAATTGTGAAAGATACCTAAACTCGTGAAATCTATAACTAATTGTGAAAGCTACCTATAATCATTAAAATTTATAATTAAATGTGAAAGCTACCTATAATCGTGAAACCTATAATCAATGGTGAAAGACACTATAATCATGAAAACTATGGATAATCGTGAAAGCTACCTATAATCATGAAAGCTACATAATTGTGAAAGCTACGTATAATTGTGAAACCTACAATTAATCGTGAAAGACACTATAATTTTGAAAACTATAGATAATCATGAAAGGTACCTATAATTGTGAAACCTATAATTAATCGTGAAAGCTACCTATATGTGAAAGCTAAATTATGAAAGCTACCTATAATTAATCGTGAAAGTTGCCTCGTCGTGCAAGCTAAATCGTGAAGGATACCTAAACTCATGAAACCTATAATTAATCGTGAAAGCTACCTATAATTGTTCAAACCTATAATTAATCGTGAAAGCTACCTATAATCATGAAATCTATAATTAATCGTGAAAGATACTATAATCGTGAAAACTATAGATAATCGTGAAACCTATAATCAATCGTGAAAGCTACCTAATTGTGAAAGTTAAATCGTGAAAGCTACCTATAATAGTAAAACCTATAATTAATCGTGAAAGACGCTATAATCGTAAAAACTATAGATAATCGTGAAAGGAACCTATAATCGTGAAAGGTAAATCATGAAAGCTACCTATAATTAATCGTGAAACCTATAATTATTCGTGAAAGCTACCCATAATCACGAAACCTATAATTAGTCGTGAAAGCTACATAATTGTGAAAGCTAAATCGTGAAAGCTACCTAATCGTGAAAGGTAAATCGTAAAAGCTTGAGCTTAAATCTAAAAACCTATGTGAAAATTGATTGTGCAATCTACATATATGTGAAAAAGTTAAATCGTGAAAGCTACTTATAATCGTGACTGCTATAATTAATCGTGAAAGTTACCTAATTGTGAAAGCTAAAACATAAAACCTACTTGTGAGGCGTAATGATGGGTAATAATGAAACATTGTCGAGTAAACCTAGATGTGAATGACAATGGTGAAACATAACAACCAAACTGCACATCAGTGACTTCACACTATTCGTGTAAGTTTCAATACAAAATGTTGCCTAATATAGGAATGAAATAATAGTCTTCAACAAATTATAAAATGTGATTTTACCTAAATTAAGAACGAAAATTCACAACTGTCTCTCTTGCTTCAATAATAACTTCAGGATGGAAGGAAGAAGAAGCAAGGAGGGAAGGAAGAAAGAATTATTAAGGAAAAAGAGAGAAAGAAGAAGAAGGAGAATTTCGTCATTAGCCTCTAAAAGTGGGTAGAAAAGTTATATTTTTAAAGTTTGGGCACATAAGAGTTTTTCTTACTTTAAGTGGATATGGTGAGTAGTTTCCAAAATATATATTATTTTTATGTATTTATATGTATATAAATAAATGTATGTTAAAATATTTAAATATATATATAAGTCCAAAAAAATATTATATTTTTCTAATATGTAAATTCACATATATTAATAAATATATTTTGATATATAATATATATAGATTATTTTTATTTATTTATTAATATAAAAATCACAACACACACATATATACATATTTAACGTCTTTAGATTTTATATACATATAAATACACACATATAATATCCTATATACTTATATATAAATATTTCTAGTATATATTTATATATATTCATAATATATATATATATTCAATTATATATATATATATATTTCTACTTTTTATTCATATATAAATTCACTCACACATATAATATACTATATAATTATGTACAAATAAGTCTTATATATAAATTACTATTTATTCTTAAACATAAATATTATACATATGTATATATATTATTAATATAAATAATGATTTAAGTATGTATAAATAATATATGTATATATATATATATATATATTTAAATGTGTATAACTATATACAACTAAATATATTATATATATATAAGTAAATCTAGAGTAATATATATAAAGTGGTTTGTTTTTGTATTTTTATTAATAAAGATTTAATTAAATCAAGCATCATTAATAGGGATGATAATCATTCCTTATTTCCAACTAAGCACCCAATTAAAATAAATATTTTTTTATTCCTATTCCTCAATACTATCATTTTTATTCCTATTCCTCTAGAGAAATACTATCATTTTTATTTCTATTTCCATTCCTCTTGCAAAACCAAGCAGCCCCTTACAGAGTTGAATTTTAAAAAAGCAAGATTTATCCAAGCAAACATCTAAAGATTGACATCATATTCTAAGTTCAGCAAAATGTTCCATAAGCATATAAAAGAGCGTGCCCAAAAAAATAGAACAAAAATACAACAAAAACACAGTACAAAAATACAACAAAAACCCAATACAAAAATACAAGGGTATCTATATAACTTCTCGAAACATTACCATATTGTATCACTTTTATCCATGAGAAAGCCACACACAGTTTTAATAAAATAAAGGTTTGGATCGACCATTGCAATACAAATATTTAGAAACACTTGTTTAAATATAGCAACGATAAGCCACACAATTAATTCTTGGGACCGATATCTTTGAGACCACAGATCTGCTCTTCTCCCATTGCAGACATAACAGACACCACGAGGTCCTTCCCTTCCTCGAACCCGCTTTTGATCTGCAAATGTTGATCAAGTTGAGCGTTAACTTCAAAAAACATTTATTGAGAGACAAACTACTGGTCTGAATGTGTTTAGGTGACCTGACTAAGCAGTGAATCATCAGTAGGAAGCCTCAAATCATCTTTGGTGTTACCATTTTCAGTCAGAAGAGAAACCTACAAAAACTCAACAAGTTACACTTTAAATAGAGGGGAATCGAATATTATGAAGCAATGTTCAACATGATTTACGACCATATATCATAATATACTTATGTGGGAGAGTGCACTATAATATAATCAAAGATATCTTAAAGCATTGTGATGTAAAAAGAACTTACAAAACCATCTTCAGAGATGTCAATTAGCTGGTAATCAGTTCGATTAACATGAGGCACCTGAAACAATTCCAGAAAACAATCAACATTTTTTTGTGTCAACATATAATAAAAATATAGGTACTATAAAAACATAAATGAAATAGTTTGGTCATCAAGAACATTACATCACAATTGTGAGAGGACGGAACAATATCTTCAAGCTTTTTGCCATTGAATATGTCGATTGCTACGAAGTGACACTTGGCATGCCCATGCTTCCCAGTTTTTGAGGTGGAGACTTCAACGACCTATTGCAAGAGTAAACAATAATATAATTAACAACATATTGCAAGTGTAAATAATAACATAATTAACAACCTATTGCAGGTGTAAATAATAACATAATTAACAACCTATTGCAGGTGTAAACAATAACATAATTAACAACCTATTGCAGGTGTAAACAATAACATATTTATCTATATATTAGTTATTAAATATAAAATAGTTGATAAAAAATAAATGACAACTTAAAGTAAATATATAGATTTTGTACTTGAAAATTATAGCATATAATAAGATAAATCAAAATGCTACATTATTTTACAACATCCGATTCTTATGTATTAATAATATTCCAATAAATGTAATTTTTCATTACAAATAAGGAAATTGAACCTAACTTACATGTTATTCTTGTTCATGCTTCACATCACATAATTGATTCAAAACTAAACAAGGTCAGACAAAATTTCAATGCTAAACAAGATCAGAACAAATGGGGTATATCAACTTGGAATCCATTTTTTAATCAAAAACTAACTGAATCCAAGTAAAACCTAATGCAAAAATCTAACCAAAACCGAGTAAATATGTCATTGAATGAAATAAGAGCAAATAAGAGTAAATATGGATATCCAGTAAGACCTCATTTCAATTACTATTAGAGTTCAAGAATAATAGATATGAATTGAAATAAATATGTCATTGAATGAAATAAGAGCAAAAAAGACGAACACTGTAACTATTGGTTAGACAATCACGTAATATAACTTTCCAGAACAAATATTTCAGTTATTATGCTAATCAGTAATAATTAATCAGTATCCCAGTCATTAAGCTAATCAGAAAGGACTTCAAAACTTTTACACAAATGCATATCAAGATTCTGCATCTTTTCCAATCTCAGAACAGATAATCAAAGGAAACAATGATGTTATGAAAGACTGATTCCAACGAATGATATTTTGCGTCCAAAATTTCAACACTCATTAGTGGGGTATTCAAGAATTATATATAGTCAGTATTGGGGCAAAATTGGTGCACAAATCCACTTCCATAAACAAAGGTGGAGATTTTTTTAACAAAATAGAAACAGAATTTGTACGATTGAAACAAATAATTATCTTTTGAGATTGCTGATAAAAAAAGGACTGAACTAAACAAAATTTATGAAAAATAAACGAAAAAGAATTATATATACAACAACAGCAGAAGGATGGATAATAATACATAAACAATAAAAAAGAAAAGAACATCGCATCTAAGTTCATCGTGGATCCAGAAAACAAAACTCCATCAAGATCTGATAAAATTTACAAAACCCCAGTAAGAACCCAACAACAAAATCCGATTACATCAAATATTTGAAGCAAAACCCACGGATAACAAAGAAAAAAAAAAAAAAAAGGTGAGATTTCACCTTGCAAGGTCTGCCTTTGATGACTATGTGACCGTTCTTACGGATGGTTCCAGCTTGCTGAGGGTAAGTCTTGGAGGCACCTGCATCGGCCTTCGACTCAAAGTGATGCTCCTCGTCCGACATCTCTCTCTCTCTCTCTCTCTCAAGCTTGAGTTTGCTTAGCTGTTTATTTCAGAGATAATAGTGCTGCGTCTAGTCTAGGTTATGTTTACGGTAAAAATAAACCTCTCTTTATTTTATCTGGATAGACTCAAGCCCTGCCCAATCAAATATTCAATGCTCCTCCTATACACACAAACAAACCTCATCACACTACTATTTTCTATTTAAGTCTTTTTTTCCTTTCACCCAGTATACGACTTTTAATATGTACTATTATTTCTATCGTGTGTTTGTATAATGTGTAATATAATAATATAATAAATTATTATAAAATAATAATATAATTTTTTAAATAAAATATATAATTATATAAAATATATTTGTAATAAAAATTATTTAAAATATAAATATCTAATAATATAAAAATATATTAAATATTAAAATATATCACAATTAATTTATGAAAAATATTTATATTTAAAAAATAATATTTTATTTTATATATGCAATATAGATATCAAATTGAAGATCATGAAAAAATATTTAATTTAATATATTTTTCGTAAAAAATGAAGTTGAGATGAAAAAGTTATAAGCCTTTAAAAATTGAAGTGAAAAAGCAAAAAAAATTAATTGGATAGTATATTTTCTAAATATAGATGGTGATTTGGGCCGAAAATAAAATATTTGTGTAAAATTTCCCAACTTTTATATAGTTATAGATATTTTTTTTATTTTTTGAACATCTATCTGTTTATCTATGAGGGGGTCTCCTATGAAACGGTTGCACGTGTGACACAATTTAAGGTATTACTTATGTAACTATATAAAATATTACTTATTTAACTATAATATCACTATTTTTTAAGGTAACTAATCAATATTAATATATTTTAAAAAATAGTGATACTTTATATTTAAACAAGTAATACTTCATAATTAAACAAATAATATATTATATTATGTCACACGTACAACCGTTTCACAAAACAATTTGTGTTTATATATATATATATATATGTTAATTTCTCTCTCTCTCTCTCTCTCTCTCTCTCTCTCTCTCTCTCTCTCTCTCTCTTTCTTAAGTTTAATATATACGTTTATTTAAAATATAATGTCTCCTTTTTTTCCAAAAAAAAAATATAGTTTTTCTTAAACTTACAATTTTTATTTTTTGTTAATTAGATGTGATACACATAAATTTGTAATTTTTCTATTTTTTTATTTAAGTTATTTAATCATATGTAACATGTATATAGAGTTTTTTTTTTCTAATTATAATTAATAATACAAGATATGTCTTTTTTCTTTTAAACATAACTCTTTTTTTTTTAGAGAATATTATTTTCATTTTCAATAAAAATTGGCATAGAAATCTATATATATAATAGCAGAAGTACATCTACCTATATATATACACACACATATATATAAAATAGCAGAAGTCTAGAGGGGGGCACGGTTCTGGTTCCGAATCGGGACCTCCGGTTCGAACCATTGGTCAACGGTTCGATTGAACCATTGATCCGATTCCGAACTGAAATATACACGGTTCGGTTTGGTTCCTGCATTTTCAGTTCCAGGAACCGCCGGTTCGAAACCGTTTGGAACCGCCGCTTTTACCCATTTTTTAAAGAAAATAGCCGTTGAAGATCAACGGCTGATATTAACTAGCCGTTGATCTCCGACGGCTGAGATTACAAGGCCGTTGGGAACCAACAGTTCGAACTGGAATTGGGAGCCGCTGGTTCCAACGGATCCTCTTTTCTTTTCTTTTCTTTTTTTCCTATAAATACCCCCTCTCCCTACCCATTTTCTTTCTCAAAATTTGATTTCTCTCAATCTCTCTCAATTATCTTGTGATCTCTCAATCTCCCTAAATCTCTCAATTATCTTTTCATCTCTCTCAATTATCTTGTCATCTCTCTCAATCTGTCTCAATTAATCACTCTCAAACTCTCAAAATGTCGAGCTCGAGACAAAGAGGATGAGGAGGTAAATGATCATCTTCTTCATCTCGACAAGCAAAAGGAAAATCACCTATGCCGACGAGTACAAGTGCCGGAGCCAAATTACCACCACCATCACCTTTGGTTCCAAGATATCTTCATCTTGATGATGAAGATTTTATCTTTTCAATCAAGTGGCAAGAAGATTTTCAAGCTCAATTAGATTTGTATTTATTTTATAAAATCTCTCTTAAATATTATATATATATATCTCAAATATATATATTTTATTTTTAAATATATCTTTCAATCATCTATGATTAATAATTTTTATGATTATTAATGTAGGTGCACAAGGACAAGCACAACACTATGATCCTCAAACCGAATCAACCGATGAAGAACATCTTCCAACTTAAGAGAGTCAAAGTCAAAGTATGCAACAAACTCAAAGTCATGAGGACTTAGATCGAATATCTTTGTCATTCACTTCAAAAAGAGATTTGCAAAATAGGAAAGCAATTTGCAACTATTGCGGGATAGAATATGTTTTTTAAAAAGGAGGAGGTTATGGCTCGTTGAAGAAATATTTGCAACGTCACCATCCGGTCAAAGTAGGAAATGATCAGTGTCAAACGCAAATACCTCGTGGAGGATTCGCCAATGAACCACATCGTACGGGTTCTTTATTAAATATTTCGATCTAACAATGATGAAATATTTATCAAAAATGGTTTGTGGCATGTCTTTTTCTTTTAATACTGCTAAAAATGTTTTGTTTAAAATTATATTCAATTATTACTAAACCCACAAGCATTTGGTGTTTCGCGTAGAACATTAGTTCGTGATATTGATAAAATTGTAGGTGAATTTAAGTTATCTTTAATTGATATATTTAATTTTTTACAACAAAAAGTTTCAATTTGTGCGGATATATGGAGTGATCACTGGAGAGAACATAATTTTTAGGACTTACTTGTCATTTGATAGATAATTCATGGACAATGCAAAAAAGATTACTTGCATATAGAGAATTTGATCAAACGCAAACGCCCGCAAATATTTCTCATAAAATTCACACAATGCAAGAATATAATTTAGTTACAAAAAAAAATTTCAATTTCATTTGACAATGCTAGTGCTAATACTACTAGTTTGTCATTATTAATTCAAATTTATCAACCATCATTTAAGGGTAGATTTTTTCATATTAGATGCATGTATCATGTTTTTTGTGTGTACAAGATGCCATGGAACTTTCCAAGGCACATATAGGTCCTATTAGATTAGCAATTGGACATTTAGCTAGGCATGCAATTTTATGCAAAAAATGGAGAAGATTTTGTAAGGCATTTGGTATGAATGCACCTAAAAAAATCACTAAAGATGTGCCTAATCATTGGAATTCAACATATAAAATGTTGAGTGATTCTTATGAGGTTAGAAATGAATTATGTACTTTTTTTCACAAGAACAATTACACATTCCTTTATTTTCAAGTTCATAGGATACATGTATTAAATTAATTTCTCTTTTGAAAGTTTTTAAAGATGCAACAGAAGAATTATCCGGTTGTTACTATCCCACTTCTCCTTTAGTTATAGATTATTGTGTTAAAATTGCACCTATTTTACAATCATATTATTCGCATGATACTTTACAAATTGCATTGCAAGATGAGAAGTAAATGGTTAAAGTAATATCAATAAATTATGATTAGTTGCAAAACTTTTAGATCCTAGAATTAGAGAAGATGGTTTAGAAGAATTACTAAGAATATATTATGATTCATTATTTCCGGTTAAGGATGATGACACTCCTAATTCGCATATAATTGTAGGTAAAACAAAATAATTACTTTATGATTGTTTTAAAAAATATAAAATTTATTATGGTGATAATTTAAATAGTGAGAGCGGTGATGGAAATGAAGATATTGGTAGAGGTAGTTCGGTTTTGGGTCAACCCGAATATCATCAAGATCCGAACTTTCAACACCTTAATCAATATTATAAGTTTTATGATATGAGAAATTAAAAAAGCCTAGGAGCAATAGTCTTTATCAAAAATTAAATAATTATCTATCTAATACTTTTGAGGAACTTGAATTTGACACACCCAACGAGCTTTTGAAATGGTGGTCCCAAAGAGCAAAACACTTTCCTATTTTATCACTAATTGCAAAGGAAATACTTGCGTGCCCAGGTTCCACCGCCTCGGTTAAACAAGCATTTAGCACTGGTGGTTACATTTTGGATCTTCGAAGATCCAATTAAAGGTGGAAAATCTAAAAAATCAAGCATTACTTAATGATTGGTCAAACACCGAGGTAAGAAAACAAGAAGTAAATTTTGATGAAGAGGATGAGAATGAAGATGGAAACGAGTATTCGATCACATCCGGGAGTGATTAAGTCTCGTTACTTCTCAAGCATCAAGATACGTTACAAGGTAAGAGAACTACGTCGACTTTGATTCCTCAACTATGAGGATACGTAGGCAACTAAATTCTAAATTAGAAATTAAATATTAATGTATAATTTATAGTTAAGCTCAAGTCTTTTTTTTTCTTTCTCTTCTATTTACTTTTTAAATAAGTTGTAATAAAAAACTTGTAAAGTTGTAATCTCTTGATAACAGAAGTAAATGTTTTTAGGTAAGTTAATTTTTTGTTGTAACTTTTTTATTTTGTATTTTTTGTAATTTTTTTATAAGTTGTAAAGTTAAGTTTTTTATTGTTGTAATTTTATTTTTTTTGTAAAATGTAATTGTTTTAGTTAAGTTAACTATATTCAATTCAATCTCTTGTGATAATCAAATTCAAAAGATCAATAATTATTTTTGGAAGTTGTTAATTAAAAAAATAGAACCCGGGAATCGGAACCAGAACCGGCGGTTACCGGAACATAAATTGTATATATGGCGGTTCGGTTTCGGTTCCCCCCTCCGCGGTTCCAAGAACGGCCGGTTCCGGAACCAAAACCGGAACCGGAGAACCCGTGCCCATGTCTAGCAAAAGTCCATCTATATATAGCAACACATGTTTTCTCACCATTTTCATTCACAAAAATAGTAATATTAATTATTTTATTTTTATATTTATTATAATATTAAGAATAGTTGTTGTTTGTTAAAAATTTTTAGAGAATTTCCTGATTTACTAGAATATAGTTGTTGTTCAAATTTTAGGAAATTCCATGATTTTCTTTATAGTAAATCTGGCATATAATATATATAATATATAATATATAATATATAAAAGGCAAGTACCAATATATATATATATATATAAAGAGAAGTACTAGCTAAAATAACTTTGTAAATTTGGATATATATATATATATTTTTTTTAATCCATAGATATATCTTTTTTAATTATTGAACAATATTATTATTATTAGTAAATTGCTAATCATTTGTAAATTAAGAAAGTTAATCTCACACTAAAAATTTGGAAGTGGTTTTGCAATTATGAAGTTAATTAACATAAATTTTGGGATTATGGATTAACATTAATTCTAAAATATATCAAAAAGTGATGGCTCAATTATTTTGAATTATTTTAATTTCTTCCATAAATAATATAATATAATAATTTGTTGAAGGGTTGGGCTATTCATACCCCCAAAAACTCTAAACATACCACATATTCTATATATACCCCAACTAAATTTAATAATTCTATTTTTTACTAAATATACCCCAATTATACCCATAATACCATTTCATTAAAACATATTTTTTCGTAAAATTGGAAATGGGTATTTGTTATTCCACCAAGAAGGTGATTGGTTCCAATAGCAACCCCCATTTCACCACTGCAACCGCCTTGAACATCTACCAAAACGATCGGGACACTGTTGCAGCCAAGCCACCGTCAAAGCCCCGTTCCACATTTACATCAAAAAAGCAAGAGGGTTCTCTTCATAAATCCAAGGAGAATAACAGGAGTCAGCAGAAGCATGCATCCTCAGCAGAACGTAAAAAGTGGTGTAAGAAGGCCAATGTTGTGATCCCTAGTGGAAAAAGAACTGATTTTGGGTATGAAAAGGATTTTCATGCGAGGTATACAATTGGAAAATTGTTGGGCCATGGTCAATTTGGTTATACATATGTTGTTGTTGATAAGTCCGATGGAGATCGTATTGCTATCAAGAGAATAAAAAAGGACAAGATTATTTTTTCCTACCTTTTTGCATATGATTATTCCACATTGTTATTCTTGTTTGTAAAATTGTCTCAATGAAGTGATATAGATCTTATATGTTGAATTGATTTTTGGTGATTAATATATATTGGATAGAAAATTTCTAAAGTAGTTGATAGGTTTGGCCATAAGAATTGATATGAAAGGAGGAGAAGTTTGCCTCCTTGATAATTGAAGCATGATCTTGTGGTCAGTCAATTTTTTGACTGAAATATTGTTGGAAGGAATCTTCAAATATATATCCGCTTCTAATTGATTACCTTAGACTCATGGTAAATGTCTAGTTACTTAAAAATGTAATCGAAATATTCTTCACAAATTCAAATCTTTTAATGGTAGTGATGTATAACTCATATATTCTGTGTTATGCACTTTTACCATTTTATAGAAAAATATCTATAGATAAATTTTTTAAGTCAAACTTATTGTTGAACCCATAAATTTAGTAACATAATTAATACTGATTAATTGCTCTATAAGGTGGTGTTCAGATTTAAAACTTCATTGTTGTGAATGGGTATGTATTAACAATATACTTGAATCATGCATGTCAAATGGTTCTTCCAATTACTGTTGAAGATATGAAGAGAGAAGTCAAGATATTGAAAGCTTTAGCAGGTCACGAGAATGTCGTTTAGTTCTATAATGCTTATGAAGATAATCTTATGTATATATAGTGATTGAGTAAGTTTTGGTTAACACATTGTGACTAAAACTGGTTTCCTGCTTTAAGTTGTTATTACTAAGCATAATATAGTATTATCATTAACATACTTATACTATATAGCTTATAATAGTCTTTATAATAAGTAATATCATATAATACAATATTATCATTAACATACTTATACTATACAGTTTATATTAGTTCATCTAATAAGTAACATCATATAATATAATATTATCATTAGTATATTTATACTCTGTAATTTATAATAGTTCATATAATAAGTAACATCATATAGTATAGTATTATTAAATATTATACCTATAATGTATAATTTATAATAATCTTTATAATAAATAATATCATATATTATAGTTTTTATTAACATACTTATACTATATAGTTTATATTAGTCTTTATAATAAATAATATCATATAATAAAATATTATCATTAACATACTTATACTATATATTATAGATTAGTTCATCTAATAAGTAATATCATATAATATAGTATTATCATTATTATACTCATACTATATAGTTTACACTAGTCTTTATAATAAGCAATAACATATAATATAGTATTATCGTTAATATATTTATACTATATAATTTACATTAGTTTATCTACTAAGTAATATCATATAATGTAGTATTATATAGTTTATTTTAGTTCATCTAATAAGGAATATTATATAATATAGTATTATCATTTATATACTTATACGATTCAGTTTATATTAGTTTTATCTAATAAGTAATATATACATGCCATTTATACTCTACATGGAGATCTACACACTATCTATGCATCAAATATCAAACTTTTTTTTTCTTGGTTTGCTAAACCTACAAAAGTGTTTTAATCATTACTAGATGGCATGATGAATTCGTGGGAGGCATATTTGATTGAATAACTGTGCACGGGATATTAGTGAGAAATTGAAAAGATTGTGGGATTATCATTATAAATTGGCAACATCATGATCAAATAGGTCATTTTTTTCAACAGACGCACTTCATACTTTCTTGCTACTAAAATTTCCAATACACCAACAAAATCTCAAATCTCCAAGGAGTCTACACCATCTCCAAGGATACTCAAGGCTCTCTATTTGAATACAATGAATCAACACGATTGAGTGAAGGAAGAGTTGATGGAGTTGTTGAATAAGTTGGTTAAAGTTTGCGATGATGACGAACTGAGGAAGATGATCCTCAACGAAGAACCACTAGTTAAGGTTTATGATAGTTTCCTTCAAACTTTGCAATCCACTACCCTAAAATCGATCACAAATGTTACTAGTTCAAAGAAAGTGTCTCAGTGATTAGTTTTACGATAAGACCTATTGTGTTTTCTTAACTATTTTAATATTCTGTCTTTTGTTGTCCTAGAGAATGTTTCTTTATTTTGTTTTTTTCGTCAACTTTACCTAATTTCTTGTCACTTCTTTACTACTTAACTTATTTCATTAGCATTTCAATAGTTCTTAACATTATTATAAAATGTATTTAATCAGCAATTCAATAGCACTTAATATTATTATAAAATGTGTATATACAACAAATTTAAAAATAACAAAATATAAACAATATTTTGCACATATTTAGAAACCAACTCTCTGGACTAATTTAAGAAAATTTACACCACTATTGACCACCGTATTTAGAAAATTAATTTACGCCACATATGTTAAGAAAATTAATTTAGACCAAATATATTATGCGTCTTTTGTTTTTACAAAAAATAAATAAATTAAATATCATATATTGTACAAGAACTTATATAAATATCTAGGTTTAGTTTTTTGTTCTGAGTTCATGTTGTTTGAATGGACAACAAATCCTAAATCTAATCCTTTGAATGAGTTTATGAACTATATGCAAATTGATCTCCAACATAAATTTAATAGAAAAAAATTACATGCAACACATGCATACAACTTTTATCAGATATAGCAAAAGAAGAAGTCACTTTAAAAATATAATTAAAATTCGAGCAATCAAACCGGAGATACAACAAACAGAGAAAAATTTAAAGTTTTTTAAGGCTTCAATTTTGGTGTGTGCAATGGAGAGATCTGAAATCACCGCGTTTCCGATTGCTCTTAGCCTCATCAATTGAATCCACATAGAATCACATTCTAAACCAATAGAGCTATCTTCAAGATGTAAAGTAGTTGGTCGAAAATATGAATTATATGCATCAATAGCTTTGTTCTCCATTTTATGTGATATATAATTAATATTTCATCTTTTTTAGTGCTAAGTATTGCTTTTTCTTTTTCTTTTTTTTTTTTTATTAAATTGTGAAATGCATAATATTAGTGCATAATCAATGAAATTTATTATATGTTGAATTTTTATTTTTTTTTTATTCTGAGAGAGAAGGGCTTTGAAATGCATCTATCAGCGCACAACCAGTGTAAGTGAAGTCAAATTCAGACTTGGAAGTTAAGAAGAACATGCATTTTCTGACAAATAACAAAAAGCAGCATAAAATGTGAGAGATCTTATGCATCAAACCAGTGTGTATAAATTAGGCAATGTAGCCAAGATTACAAGCACGACGAAACAAAATAACATCGACGACCCACAAACAAAATTCGCGCTGCGACACAATCCTGTCGCAGCTGCTCGATGCTAACAACATTAGAAAAATAAACAATACAGAAAGAACGCTAACCGCTGAGAATATATTCCTATTCGCTGTCTTCAGTGTCATGTAATTTGTTCCAGATCCTTGAGCAATCCAACCACCTGATGCATTGTGGGCCGCTTAGATGGATCCTCAGCTGTACACAGGTACCCGATCTTCAAGGCCTCGACTATCTTGGCATCGGGCCCAGTTCCACGGATCTTTGGATCAATAGCCCACGATCCTTGGCTCATCCTCACTAACCCTCTCACCCAACTCACTAAACTTCCTTCCTTTTGATCTGGATAATCATCTTCAACAGGCTTTTTCCCAGTAATTAGCTCAAAAAGAATCACTCCAAATCCATACACGTCTGATTTTGGTGTTGGATTCGTTTCAGGCTGATGAAACTCCGGTGGCACATATCCCAGTGATCCACAAGCAATCTCATCCTCAACTCCAATCCCGGAAATCTTAGCTAATCCAAAATCCGACAATCTTGGCTCTATGTTAGAGTCTAGATAAACACTGCTAGCTTTGACATCTCTGTGAATGATTGGGGGCGAGCAGCCATGGTGAAGAAATGCAAGTGCTCGTGCAGTGCCAAGTGCGATTTTGTGCCTAAATCTCCAAGTTGTGAGCAACCCTTCAGAGCCCACATTCTGTATCGCATTACTCTCATCTTCCCAAGTATCGGTGCTCCAATCTTCTGTAGTTTGAACGCCAAGTGGCAAATCATGAAGCAAGTTTTGCAGGTTCCCGTTTTCCATGTAATCGTAGATAGCAATCCGTTGCTCTCCTGCTAAGCAGTATCCAGTTAGAGGGACAAGATTAGGATGCTTAACACGACCAAGATACTCGAGTTCTCTTGCCGCTTCTTGGTCTGTCATGGTGGATTCATGGACCAAGACTTTAACAGCAATATGAATTCCTCCAGGTAAAAGCCCACCATAAACAGGCCCGAATCTTCCTTCAGCCAACAATGTATCACGATCGAAATTAGAAGTGGCTGATAAGAGATCTGCAAACGTGAAGTTCAATAATGGTTTCTGAAAAATTACAACGGGAACCGATGTTGCGTGCCTAACATCGGCTACCCAAGTAGTCGAATCTGTATGGAACGAAAATGGTCCTGAGATAGTCTGTTCTTCCTTACTAGAACTTCGTTTCACAGCCCACATGGAGGTTTTCTTTCTACAACCAAAGGCTAAGAAGAGCAAGCCAATGAGCAAACAAATCATTGAGAGGGTTAGAGCTACCTCAAGTGTTAATCCTCTATGGTGGTGGGGAGTATTTCTCTTTAAGAATGCTGGATTTGCAGCAATCGGACAGCTGTTCGTCGATCCAATAAACGCTGTTCGAAGAACTTCCATCGGAAATTGTGATGCACAAAAACTAAGGTCATTGTAAGAGAAATTGAACCTCGCCATCTCATGGAGTTGTTGCAAGAGCATCAAGGGGATTTCTCCTCTTAGCTTGTTGTAAGAAAGGTCAAGAACTTGAAGGTTCTTGGTAAAAATCGGAGGAATATGGTCACTAAGATGATTTTTCGACAGATCAAGAGTTCTCAAACTACTTAAACGTGAGATATTACTAGGAATTACACCAATCAAATTAGTTCCAGACAAATTCAGATACTCTAAACTGGAAAGCATATCAACTTGCAAGTATTTCTGTTTGCTAAACCTATTGTGTGCAAGATTAAGGTGTTTAAGATTCACAGCATGGCTAAAATCAGCAGAAACCTCTCCACTAAACTGATTCTCTGACATATCCAAATACAGCAAATTCGACCATTTGAAGGAGGAGCTGAAGTTTACCTTAGAAATGTGGCCTTGAAACTGGTTTCTGCTCAAATCAATCACCTCCACTGGCCCTTCAAAAACACCAACAACAGAACCCTTAAAAAGATTCCCTGAAATATTAACATATCTGATCATTTTCATCCCTAAAAAATCTGAATCCCGGCCCGAAATTCGGTTTCCGGCCAGGTTTAAGAATGTCAGATCAGGGAATGCAGCACCAAAACCATTAGGTAGAGAACCATTGAGCTTGTTTGCTGATACATCTATGGAGACCAAAGACTGGCATTGCAAAATCCCCAACGGGATCCTTGATTCGAGCCGATTTCGACTGAGGTTCAGAGCTTGCAAGCTAAGGAGGGAGGATATTGCTTCAGAGATACTCCCAGAAAAATTGTTGGAAGAAATGTCTAAGGTTTGAAGTTCGCCAAAATTGCCTATGTTGCTGGGCAGCATCCCAGAAATTAGGTTAAGTGAGAGATTGAGATTCTTGAGTGAGCCTAAACTCCAGAAATCATTAGGCAAAGCCGTGATTTTGTTGTTGCTAAGATCCAAAGTTTCAAGTTTTTTCAGTTTACCAATGGTGGAATCAGGAATCATACCAAATAAACCAAAACCTGATGCCTTTAACTTGACAACCTTTTCACCATTAGCATCACAAACCACTCCTTTCCATGAACAGAATGGACCAGAAAAGCCCGAGGGGTTTAAGCCCATTTTCTGAAAGAATTCTAAGACAAGAGACTCATTTGTATTAGGTTCTTGGCAAACTATAGGCCTAATAAACAACGCAAGAAGAACCAAGACAGAACCATAAATCCCAAAACCCATCTCTAAATAGACCTAAAACAGAGTTTAATCGACAAAAAAATGTATCAAAATTAAAAACCCGTGTATTTTAAACCCGCAAGACTACAACTTTTGCATCATTAATGCTTTTGCAACCATTTCTCTGGCACCATAAAACGTTGAAAATGGAAGTTGAGGCCTCAAGAAAACGCTAAAGCAGTGTCAAAAGTGAGTACAAGAATGAAAGCTGAGATATACAGCATAATTAGTTTTTGGAGACATGGGGAAGTCCCTCTCTCTGGAGTATGGACTCGGGAAGAAGAAAAAAAGAACGAGTGGAGTATGCCTCACCACTGACCTCAGTGCAGGCTCTAATGAAGCCAAGAAATAAAACAACTTAACACTGAGAATTTTCGTCTGTGTGTCAAAACACACACTAGAAAGATCAGTTTTGTTTCCTGCAAATTCTTTTTGAATAAAGAGAATGGTGGCCAATAGTATTACAAGTGTACATCACTTTCTCTCTCCAACTCCAACAAAATGCGTACGTACATACACATATAGATATAGATTCTGAAGTGAGGAAGATAAAATTTCAGCGCTGAGTGGTGAGAGCTGAGGAGTTGGTCGGGGTTCATAAATGACAAAGATGATGCAGGTAAAATGTCCTTTATGTCCTTTTTCAATATCGGTCAAATTTTTTTTTAAAAATAAAATAAATGGATTAGTGATAAAATGAAGGTGGCAATTCAATGATGTCATTTAGGTGTGCCTTTCATCATTTATTTATCCACTCAAGTTGATTCAGAATCATAATTTTCTGAATAATATCAAAACCAAGTGCCTTTGATCTTAATGATTGTGGTTGGTGGAGGATCAAGAAAATTGAGTAATTCTTTTATTGCTTTTGCAATAGTGATGCTGCAAATGCGATCCTCACTATTCTGCCTTTTCTACTCCAATAAGTCTGAATTCTATTTTGCTATCAATTAAATAAAATAATAAAAAATCAATAAGATTTTAATTTATACTATAAAATTAAAAAATATGGATAGGCAATTTAACATGACATTTAATGTTAGAAAGATGTAAAGATGATCATATAGTAGACATTTAACATCAGACATATGTGACGTTGGATCACCATATGACAACATTAAACATAAGCAAATTGTACAGGAGACCTAAACAACGAGCTTAAAGAACTGAATGTTGTTTCAAATGGACATAGCACAAATTATTAATAAGCAATAAGTCAGACACAATATGACCTAATAGCTAATCTCGAGCTGAAAGAGTTGAATATTATATATTAGTTTTTATAGAACCGCATGTTATTTTAAAGGGTCATAGCACAAACTAAAATTTTAATTTTTAATACAATTAATTATTTTATATTTTAATATTAATTTTAAATTAATATATTTTAAGAAAATGAGTATACTATTGAAAGATAAAATAATATTATTTAATTAATTAAGTGATACCTTTCAGTAAAATAAATAATATTTTCATCAAATCTATTAACATTAATGACATAAAAAACCAAAATATATTAATTATTCAAATTTGGTGATATTCCATGAGCAATTGAAATCCGAATTTTGTGCAAATTTAATATTGTAACTATGATGTAATATATATATATATATAATAATAATAAAATGTTATTGTTTTTACTTTCATTTTTTCGTTCAATGACACTTCCTAAATTTAATTTTAATTTTTTGTGTAAGCTATAATATTGTAGATAGTAGATAGGGAATGTGTTTGACCAAATGTTAGGGTAAGTATTTCTAATAAAAAAAGAATTTAAATAATTTTTTTAAAAAAAATTATGTCTTCAATATTGTTGTACATAATTCGATTTGAGAGTGAGTTTGTTTAAAATATGAAAAAATATTCGAAATTAACATTTTTTGTTCATGCAAAAATCATCTATTTTATCATTATTTAAAAACTAGATTAATTTGGAAAATAAAGATTGACTCCATGATTTTAGCTATTAATATTGGATTTGCAGCAGATTTGGTATATTTCCAATCAACATCCAAATTCTTAAAACAAATTAATATCTAAATTTGCAGTAGATTTAGTATGTAACCTTAAAAAATTATCGATGATATTCGACTTGAATTTATTAAATAAATTCATATGAAAATATGAAAATTATAAATTTAGATATTACATATAATTCATATGTTTTTGGCTAATATTTTTAATAATAAATAGCATATTTTTTCATAATAAAAATATACAAAAATATCTTACATGTATCATACGAGATCTCACACTAGTATTAATATATAATAGAATAATTTAAGTATAGTTTTTCTATCCATTTAGCTTTGAATTAGTTTATATTTATTTTCCTTCTTTTTGCGGATACTTTTTTTCAATTATTAAAATACAAATGATTTTGTCGTTTCTAGTCCACTTTATACCTATAAGATATTAAATTAATTATTTTTTTGATCTTTAATTTTACGCATATATGTTTAATATTAAAATAAAATATTACATACAAAATTTATAATTATTTTTTGTTTATTATTTGTGGTTAGATTTTAATATTTATCATGCATTGAATTACTTGTATTGGGTTTGAATTACAACTTAGTATTCATTAATATGTTTTATACAAAAAATAGTATATTAATTAATTTTTATATAAATCAATTCATTACAGAAACTAGACTTTTATTTCGGATGGAGAAAATATATATTTTTATACAAAAATATATATTTTTATAGGTCTTTACCAATAAAATTTTAAAATATTTTGATATTCTTAATTATTTATTTTAAAGTTTGATTAATTTAAAATTACATTATAATACTTATTTTAAATATTTTAAATATACTATAAATTATTGCACAGGAGCAATACTAGTATATAAAATAAAAATAACTAATCAAAATTTAACTTAAAAGAGTGATATTGCTAATTATTAGTTGATAAAATACTAAGTTATTAGTTGAATTGCAATATGTAATGTAGTCGGACCCATTGGAGTTGACATATATGTGTAAACTCATGGTTTATTGACATGCTATTTCTGCAAGCTTTTGAGGATTATGAATGACAACCTTTGAACTAAATAATGAATTTATTATATTTTCGTCTGTTTTTATATTCTTTTAATGCTATTATGAAATTACAGAATCTTGACGTATATATATTTTTTTGTTTTTATTTTTTGTGAATAAGAATGTGAATGTAGTGCAATATTGTTGCACATGACTTCAAACTTTGTATGTGCATGTGGATGAGTTTTTGTATATAAGACTAATTATTTTTTTGTTATTATATATAAATCTTTAAAAATAACTGCATGCACACGTAATGGCCTTATGAAGTTCAAACTTTATTTTTCAAGACAACAGGGCAACCAATATGGCGTGAGTAGCTCAAGAAGTTGGAACTTTATCATTGAAAATTCGCTTATGATTTAAATAGTAATTCTATGTCACTTATAAATCTTTTATAGATATTTATATTACTTTGCCTACATGATTTCTACGTTATCGTTAGCTTACATAGTTTATGTATTGGAGATCTGATAGTGATATATAAGCTCATGGTGGAGTGGACATATTATTGGTGCTTTTGTAAAGGGTTATTTACCCAAATAATGAGTAAAATAAAAAAGATTTCATAAAATAGGATAGTTTTAAAAAGTGTTCTCAAAATAGGGTAAAACATCATGTTCGGTGATATTTTATGATAAAAACGTCACTAAGCTTGACGTTTTAATTTTGAAAATAAAAATGTCAGGCCCGCTGTCCCATCCATATGTACACACACACACACACACACACACACATATATATATATATGTCTCCATCCATATATATATACACACACACATATATATGTCAGCCGCATATATATATATATATATATATATTTGTAATTTGTTTTATATTTTTTATTTATTTATTAAGTGATTTTTATATTATTAGAAATTATTTTTTTATATTTACTAAAACTTAATCAAATATAATATTAAATATATTTTTATATTTTTCATTATATAAATATATATTTATTTCAATACTATATAAAATAATAATATATTTGTAAATTAATAAAAATTCTATATTTAAAAAAATCATATTATAAAAATAGCATATTCAGAAATATTTTTAATTTATTTTGATATTTATATTAATAATTTAAATATATATATGTAATAATAATTAAAAAAGAAAATACAATAAACATCAAGCCCACCCACTGACGTTTTAAAGAAACGTCAGTGGGCTTGACGTTTCTTTTAAATTTTTTATTTTTTTGAATCTTTTGAATTTGTATATAATATATATTATAAATATATATGTATATTATTTCTTATATATTCTTATTAAAGTAAATATAATTATTGTTTATTTAATTTTTTTGATATATAAATATATATATATAGAAATTTATGTATATATATTTTATAGAAATATATATTATATAATTGTAAATAATAAAATTTTATATTATTATTTAAGATAATTAAATCATATTATAAAAATTTAATATAATTTAAAGGATATTTTTTAATAATTATTATACATTTATTTTAAGTATAATTTGAATATTTGAAAAATATATATATTAATACATAAATATATTAAAAAATATGTATATATTTTAATACATAAATATATACATATATTCATGAATATGAAAAAAGAAAAAAAAATATCGTCAGGCCCACTGAAGTTTTAAAGAAACGTCAGTTGGCCTGATGTTTCTTTTGAAATTTTTAATTTTTTTATTTGTATATAATATATATTATATATATATTATATTATTTCTTATATATTCTGATTAAAGTAAATATAATTATCGTTTATATAATTTTTTTGTTATATATATATATAAATTTATGTATATATATCATAGAAATATATATTATATAATTGTAAATAAATTTTTTTATATTATTATTTAAGATAATTAAATCATATTATAAAAAAATTATATAATTTAAAGGAAAATTTTTAATAATTATTATACATTTATTTTAAGTATAATTTGAATATTTGAAATATATATATATATATTAATACATAAATATACTATAAAATATGTATATACATTAATAAATAAATATATACATATATTCATATAAATAAAAGAAAGAAAAAATAATGTATCGTCAGGCCCATTGATGATTCTTTTGAAATTTTTTATTTTTAAAATTTTTTCATTTTGCATATAATATATATTATAAATAAATAAATAAATAAATATATATATATATTATATTATTTCTTATATATTCTGATTAAAGTAAATATAATTATAGTTTATTTAATTTTTTTGTATAAATATATATATATATAGAAATTTATGTATATATATTTTATAGAAATATATATTATATAATTGTAAATAATATAGTTTTATATTATTATTTAAGATAATTAAATCATATTATAAAAAAATTATATAATTTAAAGGATATTTTTAATAATTATTATACATTTATTTTAAGTATAATTTTAATATTTGAAATATATATATATATATATTAATACATAAATATATTATAAAATATGTATATATATATATTAATACATAAATATATACATATATTCATAAATATATATATAAAAAAAAGAAAAAAATAATATATCGTCAGGCCCACTGACGTTTTAAAGAAACGTTAGTGGGCTTGACGTTTCTTTTGAAATTTTTTAATTTGTATATGATATATATTATAAATATTATTTAATATATTTATGTTTTAAATTTAATATATATATTATTTCTTATTTATTCTCTTTAAAAATTATAAGAATATGTTTTTATAATTATTACATTTTTATTTTAAGTATTATTTTAATAATTTATTTTGATTATTATTTGAATAATTTAAAAAAAGATACGTTTATATTTAATAATATATGTAATATTTTAATTATTAAATTATTAAAAAAGAACCAAAATTAACAAAAATTATATACACAATACAGAAACAATTTATTGAATTAAAATAATTCCATTTTGTATATTGTATACAAATAAACAAATTAAAAATATAACATTATCATATATATATATATATATATACACACAAAAAGATTAGATCACATTATATTTTTTTTAAACACCATAATATCATATTATATATTTTTATAACAAAAATATATCACATAATAAATATTTTTACAACAAAATAATATCACACTCTATAAAAATAAATACACAAGATTAATGAAATAAAACCTGATAAAATTACTGCAGAAATGACATTTTACTGCACTCGTATTTACTCATTTGCACTCGTATTTACTCATTTTTACTGATAAAGGAGTGCTGCCATTTCACATGGCACACTGCACAAATTTGATTGTAATGCCTGCAAAAAATTTACTGCAAACTTTTGACATCATCCCATTTCACATGCCATACTACCATTTTTACTACAATTCACATGAATTGGCAGCTATAAGCAAACTCACTCTCTCTCTCTCTCTCTCTCTCTCTCCACTCTCTTTAACAAAGGTGGAATTGGCAGCTGGAAGCAAATTCATGCTCTCTCTCCACTCGTTCCACCTTCCTTCTCCTCAAAGTGCAGTTCTTCTTCTTCTTCTTCTTCTTCTTCTTCTTCTTGCTTTCTCCTTCTTGTTCTTCTTTTTTCTGCTGAAGAAAACTTCTTGCTGCTGCTGTTGTGTCTCCATCTTTCCTTCTTCTCTTCTTATCAAATTATATTCTTCAATTTCTATTACAACTATTTGTATTATCTGTTCCCAATGTATGTATTATTTATTTTAATTTTAATTATGTTTATAATATATTTATTAGATATAATTATTTCATTTATTTTCCTTTCGCATGTATTGATTTGTTTTCGTTATAATTGTGACAAATTTTTCTTTATTTATCACCAATTAAGCTTATATCTTCTAAGTTTTTGGCATGATATGACATAATTTTTTTCTCAAACGCTAATCATCAATTTTTATTTTTATTTTTATGCTATATTATGTAGATTGTGTTGAGAAGAAAAGCATCAACTTGCACAAACATCTCCGTAACCTTAAATAAGGTAAGTAGTATACATATATATCATTTATTTTACTATCATTTATTTCTGTGGATGTTTATTTGATTTCATATATACATTTACATTTACATGAACATCTTAGCAAAATTTTAATTATATGGGTGTATTGTTTTATGTGTTCTTTAATTATTTTACTGTATTTGTTAAAGTGATGTTATTTAAATTTTATTTATTTATTATGATGAATGTATTTTTAGTGTTGCATGTATTATATGTTTAAATTGTTTTGCTTGATGATTTGTTATGTTGACTAATTAAAACTTGTTTAGTATAATTAATATATTATTATATGATAATTATTTTTTTTTAAAAATTTAATAACTACCCTTATAAATTATATTTGATATGTATAACTTCAACATCAAAAACATCAGCATCAACTTTCACACGACCCAATAAAAAATTTCACATACAAAGGTTATCGGTCCATCGTAAAAAAGTCTACAAGTTTGGTGCAATTAAGAATACGTAATCAACAACTAAAAGAAGAAATAGAGGGATTGAGGAGAAAGAATATTGCTGCAAATGTCATATCCAACATGCCAGAACAAGAAATATGAAAATTACGGCGGCGTGTAAAGATGTGCCAAGTTGAATTGGAGTGGTCATCTAACCGTGTCTCTGTTTTAAAATGTTGCGTTCGACAACAAGAAGACGTCTTAGGGCAGGAAATAAATTTCCTACGTGGTACTTTAAGTACCATGACAACGTAAAAAAATAATATGATAGAGCAGTTTGGGGCTAGAGACGGACATATAAACTCCCTTGAAAATGAGGTTCATGAGTTACGTGCTCAATTGGATAATGAAAGACACCAAAATGAAATTATCCAACAACAAAGTACGACTAACTTTCATCACATGAATATGATGCAATCACACATACTAGATTTTATAGATGTCACCCCTGGCTTAAATATTTGGCAAGATCCAGTTGAGAACGAAAATATTGATATAGAAGTCGTGGATGATAATAATGTTGTAGAAAATTTACTCGCTAATGATCATTCACAGAGTGATGTATATTCCATGTAATTGTATCTTTGTTGTGAAATGTAATGCATTATTTATCATGTTTTTCATACGTACTATGTGGTCCACACTTATTCATTCTAATTCATTTGTTCTTCATGTTTTTTTGAAATTTATATATTTCACAGTGAAACAAATTATAAATATCACTTTGAAGCAATGACGAATCACAGACAAGTCGCAATTAGAGTATATAGCGGAGGCGAAATTATACAGAAAAATGAAAAAATATTGTACAGTTGTGCGCCCAATGGTTACACACGAATTGATCGAAATAGAGACTTATCTGCATTGAAAGATCAAATTAACCAATTTTTTGGTGTGCCTAAAGACCAGTTTCATCTTAAACTTTTCAAAAAATGGGGGAAAGTTTAGGGACACAATAATGTTATAGAGTCTGTAGTTTAGATTGAGAATGACGATAATCTTAGGTTCTTCCTAGATCCTAATGATGGATTAAACTCTATGGACATTTTCGTTGAGAAAGAACCATGTCAACATCTTAGCTGATGTTATGCTTATGAGCCAAGACTAGGGATATTATATGTCGTTGCTGTCCCAATAAGATGTGCCCATCACATCAATCCAAAATTTCAGTAACCCTTATGATTATGTGCCTGAAATCACTTAGGGCTTGGAGAACCTTGCTTTAAAAACACTGTTTTCAATGGTTCCAGGTCATGTAGTGTCCAAAAGATAATAGGTCCCAGTAATACTACGAATGAACCTGAAGATATAATTGGTCCTAGTAATACGGAGAATATAGAAGACACTGACCCTTGTGCAGATTCTATAGGTCCAATTTCCCCATGTGAAACAGAAAATGAAAATTTGGATGACATATAAGCAATAGTAGACGAAGAAGATGTTGATGCAACCAAGGTATACCCCGACGGTGTGGAAACAACAATCTATATCGATTTGGAGTATTGTGACCTCAATCGGGTTATGTTATGTTAGTTTAATTCATTGGAGTATTTTATCGAACACTTGGTGTGCATCATAGTAATTGGGGATTTGGTTGTATTGGCATTGAATAATGATAATGTATTGTTATTATCCCATAAATTAGAATCTCGTTACGATTATTTCATGTTATTAATGAATTAAATACATCTATTAAGGGATGAATAGATAATAGGTGTATTAATAGGTGTATGAATATGAATATAGTGTTTACCATTGAAGTGTATGAATTTGTTACAATAATGTGAAAGATGTGCATATTTGAAGTAGTGTAATTAATATAAGAGTGGATATATAACTTGATGTTTTGTAGGTACCGTTGAGAAAATGTATCCGTATCCGCTTGGTGCTCGGGTCTCACCGCTGATGGTATGAGAGACAAATAGAGGATAGACATAGATTTGAAGAGGAGCAAAGACTTATAACTCAAATTCTTTCAATGGAATTTGTAGGTACTGATTTCGATTGGAATCAACACTCCGTGGAAAAACAACAACAATAATATGAGATAATTCTAGCAACTATGCCTAATGCATACGACATAGAATTTGAAGGTTAGGATATTCTGAGTGAGAGATGGTTTGAGCTTACAATAAGAAAAGACGGGCCACCCATTTTGCAGATGAAGAATGCATGAAAGAGTTGGGAATTTATGAGAATCTGAAAAAATTGTGCAAAAATATGGGATGGTCTAAGTTCTTCGCCTTACAAGAGAAGACATATGAGCGGTTGGTCTTTGAATTATTTTCGACCATTCATGTGGGATACGATGATACCGTGCCGGGTGCCATAAACTTCTATTTAGGTAATGGGTATCATATTCTTTCGCTGGAAACCTTAAATGAAATTTATGGATTTCCGAAGAAGAAATTATCCAATCTACTAGATACGAAGATACACTTCCCTGAATTCAATCCAATAATGTTTTGAAGGAAATAACGAAGGCTTTCCCAGACAAACCATCCGTTTACAACCCTAGCCGATCAAAAACATCAAGTATAAGAAGTCCGGCGATTTGATATTTCCAACGCTTCCTCTCAAGTACAATTTTGGCGAAACATGAACCGGGGGTTGTTACATTGGGCCAGCTGTTCATATTATGATGTTTGATGAATGGGAAAAAATTCAATGTAGCTCCGATGCTTTTAAGGCAGTTTGTTCGAACAAAACAATAAGTAGTAAACCATATCGGAGGGTTGATTACTCCAATTGCTCGATATATCGGGATTAATTTGGAAGGGTTGGAAGAAACTCCAGGTGAAACAATCATCAACCTCGAACTTCTAATCAACATAAAGATGTGTATGTTGCACCCCGACATGAGAAAATTGTATCTCATTTTATCTGATAAGAAAAGACTTGCTCTGCCCAACTCTCGTCTGACAAATGTCTTCGGTGGAAAAGTATCGAATATTCTGCTTAATAGCTCAATCCACACTGAAGCCATCAAAGAGAGTGAAAGAAAACTGAATAATGAAGAGAAAAGAAGGAAGAGGAGGTGAAGAAGTACATATACAAGAACTCAACCTATGGATGTCGATATCGAAGAACAAAATGAAGATGAGATGATGGGGAAAGCTGAACTACTTACATGTGAACATGGAAGAAGAAGGGAAAATCTCCCACAGTATGAAGCCGGAACTTCCGAGCAGGCCCACCCTTCACATCAACTTCATACAGGTTGGAACGATTGGACAGAATGGAGAAATGCCTTGGATACACGGGTTGCCAACATCGAAGAATATATGCATCATCAAGCATATAATTCTCAAATTGCACTTGACATGCAGAGACAACAGTACGAGTGGCACGTGCAGCAAGGCCATTTTGAGGAGCGTGAATATTATGCATATCAACCTTTCAACCCATCAAACACTCTGTATTGACCATGAATTTATTCTATCTAGAAGTAGGTGGTCCAATTGTTCTTCTTGTTTTGCCTCTAAACGCATATTCATTAGTATTGTTAAAATGATAACAAATTTGCTAGACTATGTTTATTTATATAATAATTATCCGGTATCATTTGTTGCATTAACCAAAAACATGGTTTGTATATTTATTTATTTTAATATATCAAGAACATATGAAATCAAACGTCCCATCAACAACACACCAAATAGTTAATGCACGATACAAATGTGTACAGATTCAGCAAGATGTTAGCATTATAAATATGCGTGTAGTGACATTCATTTTACTTACATACATAGATGGATCACCTATTGAAATTCTCTCCTCTTCCTCCACAATCAAAATGCTATAATTTGCAAGAAGCTGAGTTCTACTCGGACACCGACTGGACAAAGGAGATGGAGACAGTGCTTGTGAATACTCTTGTCAAGGACGTCGAAGCAGGTGATTGGAAAATCAGTAAACATAATAGCAACTGCTTGCTGAACGTAAGAAATGTTTTGAAGAACCAATTCAAGGAGCGTAAATTCAGTTATGCTGACGTGAAAAGCCTCGTTGATATGCTACAATCCCGTCACTACACGTTAAAAAACATGGTAATCACTACTGGAGTTCGTATGGTTGGTGAACGACAGCTTATAAACGTTACACCGGATCATTGGCGTTTATAGGTAGTTTTCTCTAAAAGTTAACCAACCATTCATTTTCTAGATTGTAAATATCCAATTTACACTTACATTAATTATTCTTACATTTATAGGATCATGATCACAAAATGATAAATATAATTGCATACTTAATTGATGGCGAACCATTCTTCGACCAACTAAAGAAGCTTTTCAAGTTTGAAGATAATGATGTCGTGAGTGGACCATCTTCCTCAAGTATGGAGAGATCCGAGGCAAAGAAAAAATAATTTGGTATAGCTACGATTGTCGTTTCAGATGTTGAATTTTCATGACTATTGTAAGAGTATTAGGGTATTACTTATTGAGTGTTATATTATATGTATAGGTTAAGCTGCTAGGTGTTGTAATTGCCGTTAATTCACCTTAACTAATCTTTATATATATTATTTATTTCTTCATACTGAACACCAAGAATTATATTTAAATACCAATATTATGGAAAATTACAATAAATTAATTTTATTATTATACAATAACATAAACATAAAACAACAATAAAATATTACACCGAATAAAATTTTCCTAAAAAACACAAACAAACAAAATAAAACCCTTATTAGCAATTTCTCATGTACACAATTAACCACATGAACCACCATTTGTACCCAATACGTCTCGAGACAATAATGAAGTACTCAGCCTGACCAAACCAATTTTAAAAGTGACTTTCGTTCAAGTATTTTCAACCAATGAGAAAATACATAAATCACCAAAATTCAATTCCGTGTCCTCCACAAAGCAACCCCAACTTGCATTATCAAATTTTGGTTTTTTGTGGTTTCCATGGTATTGCATTGTCCATGACTTTCCCGGATAATATAAAACAACTGGTACATAAATGTTAGGCAAGAGTTTGATCATCTCCTTAGACATTGAATGCAAGAAAATTTATAAAAAAACAAAAAAAACTTAAAAAAATAATATACACACCTTACTATAGTTCTTCTAAAAAACATTTACCAGTAGATAGTGCAGGGCAATATATGGCTTATACAATGTAATATCAAAATAAGGCTTATTTTCATCCAAAATTGGCGAGTCATCGGTGTATGCTTCATGACTCGTGAAAGCACACCCTTTTCTCTTACTCATTCTGTTTACGCATTTATGTATTATGCTAATATATTCATATTTATATTAGTTCAAGAATAGAAATTATTACTGAATTGACTGCACAAAGCGGTGCAGATTTCAGTGGGATTTGAGAAGACGTCCACGCTATAAAAACTAACCTCATTTCATTACACGAGACTCTCTATAAAAGAAAATATGCAGATTCTCTGTAAAAGAAAAAATTGATTGACAATTCTCTGAAAAGTAAAAATAGATTGAATGACAATTCATTTATTTATAGCATGTATAATTATTTAATTTAATAATATATATATATATAAATTATATAAATATAATAATATATAAAATATTATAATTATACTCTATAAATTATTATAATTTTTAATAAATATTATTTATTTTATAAAAAAATATTTATTTATGATTTAATTATCTTAAATAAAAATAAAAATTTAATTATTTGCAAATATAAAATTTATATTTATATAGAAAAAATATATATATTTCTGAAAACAATTATATAAGAAAAAAAATTATATACATGATAATCATATATATTTTTAAAATAATAAATAAGAAATAATATATATATTAAATATATATAATATATAATATATATATATATATATATATATATATTTCAAAAATTCAAATTATACTTAAAATAAATGTATAATAATTATTAAAAAATATCCTTTAAATTATATAATTTTTTTATAATATTAAATAATAATATAAAATATTATTATTTACAATTAGATAATATATATTTCTATAAAATATATATACATAAATTTATATATATATATATATATTTCTATAACAAAAAAATTAAATAAACGATAATGTTATTTACTTTAATCAGAATATATAAGAATAATATATATATATATATATTTATAATATATATTATATACAAATTAAATAAATTAAAAAGTATAAAAAATATAAAAAGAAACGTTAGGCCCACTTACATTTCTTTAAAACGTCAGTGGGCCTGACGATATATTATTTTTTCTTTTTTTATATATTAATGAATATATGTATATATTTATGTATTAATATATATACATATTTTATACTATATTTTTGTATTAATATATATATATATATATATTTCAAAAATTCAAATTATACTCAAAATAAATGTATAATAATTATTAAAAAATATCCTTTAAATTATATAATTTTTTTACAATATTAAATAATAATATAACATTTTATTATTTACAATTATATTATATATTTCTATAAAATATATATACATAAATTTATATATATATATATTATTTATATTAAAAAAATTAAATAAACGATAATGTTATTTACTTTAATCAGAATATATAAGAAATAATATATATATATATATATTTATAATATATATTATATACAAATTAATTAAAATTAAAAAAATAAAAAATATAAAAAGAAACGTCAGGCCCACTGACGTTTCTTTAAAACGTTAGTGGGCCTGACGATATATTATTTTTTATTTTTTATATTTATGAATATTTGTATATATTTATGTATTAATATATATACATATTTTATAATATATTTATGTATTAATATATATACATATTTTATAATATATTTATGTATTAATATATATATGTATATATATATGTATATATATATTTATATTTTTTTTCAAAATTTCAAATTATACTTACAATAAATGTATAATAATAATTAAAAAAATATCCTTTAAATTATATAAATTTTTTATAATATTAAATAATAATATAAAATTTTATTATTTACAATTATATAATATATATTTCTATAAAATATATATATATAAATTTGTATATATATTTATTTAAAAAAATACTTAAATAAACGATAATTATATTTACTTAATCAGAATATATAAGAAATAATATATATATATATATATACATACATATATATATTATATACAAATTAAAAAATAAAAATAAATTTTTTTTAAAAGAAACATTAGGCCCACTGACGTTTACTGTATTTTCTTTTATTAATTATTATTACATATATATATACATTTTTATTATTATAAATATCAAAATTAATTAAAAATATTTATGAATATGTTTTTTTATAATATGATTTTTTTAAATTTAGAATTTTTATTAATTTACAAATATACTAATATTTTACATAATATTGAAATAAATATATATTTATATAATGAAAAATATAAAAATATATTTAATATTATATTTGATTTAGTTTCAGTAAATATAAAAAAAATTAATTTATAATAATATAAATATCAATCAATAAATAAAAAAATATAAAACAAATTACAAATATGTATATATATATGCGATAGACATATACATATGAATATATATATATATATATATATATATATATCGATGGGGATGAAGGGCATGGGATGAAGGCTGGCATGCATACTGCATATATATAAATTTTGAAAATTAAAACGTCAGGCCAAGTGACGTTTTTACCAAAAAAACGTCACCAGGTGTGACGTTTTACCCTATTTTGGGAACCCTTTTTAAATCTACCATATTTTATAAAAAAAACTTTAATGCATTATTTGGGTAAATAACCCCTTTTGCAAATTGTTAAATATATTGTATATATTTTGTGGTTAATGTAAATAATTAGTTCCAAATTATTAGCATGTTAAATATATATATAATATATTTAGTGGGCAATATAAATATTTAGTTTCCTAATTATTAGCCTAGATTTATGCCAAAGTTAGGCTTCATATCTTGTATATATGGTCATTGGATTAATGAGAATAATGAAGGGATTATAGTTCCTTTCATGGTATCACGAGTTTAAGGTTTCATGTTCTTCTTCTTCCGCTGCATCCGACCACTTGACCGTCCGTTTTCTTTGTTCATTCTTCCTTATTTCTTCTTCACCGTGCTCTTGAGTATCTAACATCAAGAATCATATCTCCATTACTCTTGAAATGAAGAATGTTCAATATTCTACATGAGCGGAACTAGTAAAGGTTACCGCACGATCTTGTATGGTCTTGCACCATATTATTCCCTCTGCCAAAGGGAAAGAGAATGTTTCTTCGTTGATCGAGGATGATGACGAACTATGGTCGAGCCTTAATGCAACGGTCCTTTCGTGGATTTATGCCACCATTTTTGACATTTTGCACACAATTTTTGAACCTGATGCTACGGCAATGGAGGCTTTTAATCATTTGCGAGATATTTTCCAAGATAACAAATATTCTTTGGCCGTTACTCTTGAACATGATTTCTTCACTCTCAAAATGGATAATCTTCCTAATGTATCAGCTTATTGTCAGAGGCTTAAGTCTCTTGCTGACCAGTTGAAGAATATTGGTGCATCGGTATCGGATAGCCTTGTTCTCCAATTAGTTTTGTGTCTCACCCGTGCTTATAAGAGTGTGGCTACACTTATTCATCAAAGCGATCCACTACCTCTGTTCTACTAAGCTCGTTCCATGCTCACCTTGGAAGAGGTCGGAATAGCCAAGGAGGTGGCACTGGGATCGGAATCTGTTATGGTGGTCGCTTCCTCTGCTGAATTTGATGACTTTGCTCCACATTCTGACCAGTCGGGGCACGCTTGGTGTAAAAATCAGCGCATGAATTCAGGTGACCGGAAGAACAATGGGGGTGGTAACCGGAACAACAATGGCGGCGGCGGTGGCAAGGCTGGCCATGACCTTGGGAATTCTGGTATTATTCTCACTGCCACTTCTGATACTCTCTGATGCTCAATTATGGATCTACTTAGTTCTGAATTTGCTATGAAGGATCTTGGTCCCTTGAATTGTTTTTTTGGTATTGCTGTGAGTCGAAATAAAGGTGGTATGTTTCTTTCACAACGCAAATATGTCGAAGAAATAATTGAATGTGCCACAATGTCATCTTGTAAACCATCTCCCACTCCGGTTGACACCAACTCAAAGGTTTGCTTACATATGTATGATCTGAGAGTTTATCATATGTCTGCTCTCAAGCGGGTCATTAGGTATGTTAAAGATACTTTGGATCATGGACTTTATCTATACCCGTCTTCTTTTTCTACACATGTCTCTTATACTAATGCAGATTGGGATGGGTGTCCTGACATGAGGCGATCTACTTATTATGCATTTTTGGGAGATAACTTGGTCTCATGGTCGTCTAAGCGACAACCTACTTTGTCTCGTTCTAGTGCCGAGGCCGAGTATCACGGGGTAGCAAATGTTGTCTCTGAGTCGTGTTGGCTTCAAAATTTTCTCTTGGAGTTACAGTGTTCGATTAAAAAGGTTACTCTTGTTTATTATGACAATGTAAATGCTATTTATTTGTCCAAAAAATCCAGTTCAACATCAATGTACCAAAAATATTGAAATGAATATTCATTTTGTTAGAGAGAATGTTGTCAGGTTCGAGTTCTTCATGTGCCATCACGATATCAGATTGCGGATATATTCATCAAGAGTCTTCCTCTAGTATTATTTGAGAATTTTTGGGACAATCACAGCGTCCGTAAACCTCCTGCTTTGACTGCAGGGGTTGGCTAAATATATTGTAGATATTTAATGGTCAATGTAAAAATTTAGTTTCCTAATAATTAGCATATTAAATATATACAATATATTTAGTGATCAATGTAAATAATTAGTTTCTTAATTATTACCATAAATTTATGCCTGCAGTCAGACATCATATCTTATATATATGACTATTGAGTTAATGAAAATAATCAAGAAATTTATAATTGCTTTCACAAACTTTTAAGGATCAAACTTTTAAGAATCAATGTATACATATAATAATCATTGAGGCTAAACGGCGGTCTTATTATGTTTTCGTCAGTTTTATTGTTCTTTTTGAACTAGTATGATATTACCTGAGTCTTGACATATAAATATTTGGGAATAAGGGTGTGAGCGTGTGTAATAGTGTTGCACGTGATTGTAAACTTGTATATGCATGTTAATGAGTTTTTGTATGTGAGACGAGTTATTTTCTTGTTATTATATTTGATAAAAATTGAGTGCGTAGACATGTATAGTTCTTAATTATCAGGTTAAAACTATTCTGTTTTATTATTTTCAGGACAACATGGCAACATATATGGTGTAAGTGGTTGGAAATTTATCACCAAAAATACGCGTATGATTCACATAGCAAAAGAAAGCTAAGTTGGTGATTTATTTTGTAAAATTTGAAAAGTCATGTTAATTTTTAATTTGAAGAAAGTCTTGTGTTTTTCATAATGGAGCCTATCATATTATACCTTCATTATTCCATAAAAGGGTCTTTTCGAGTTTCATATAGGTTAAGAAATGCATTTTTGATATACTTAGAAATTCCTACTATATTTGTTAATTAAAGGATGTTAATAAATGTTTAACGTCAATGACATTTTTTATACAAGGCCAAAAAAAACAAGTATTTAATACCTTTAATAAAAGAATCCGACTATTTATTTTTGAGTATTACTATCTTTATGGAATAATTACTTTCATTTATTAAATTTATTTGTTTGGCAAATTGAAGTATTTGTTGGACATGATAGGAAATGGAACAAAATTAAGTTGATATAAAAAGTAGATTTTCTTTTTTGTCTTGTGGGTCCACACCTCTATGAGCAAATTAAACTAACTATACAATCTAGCTAACCTTGTCAAAAGCCTTAGCCAACTCACCTGCATTGCCCCGTGCATTGAGTCTAAGTCACGTGCCCATCAAGCTAACAACTCATTAGGGTGCCCGCAACCATAAATTTAAAAAACAACTCCTATATGCCATATTATTTTCACATCATTTAAAAGTTGAAATAAAATATACTACTTTTATCAACTTCTCTTTAAAATCATAGACCCAACTCCTAACTTATGTATAGATTCCACCCATTTACACATTTTTTAATATTCTTTTTGCATTATCTTTATTTATATTTTTCACTTATATATTGAACTAAATATATATTTATGATTATCATATTATTTAATAAATTTAAAATATGAATATTATGTATTACTTAATTAATAAAAAAATTTAATATATTTTTCAAATAAAATCCAATTATAATACTACATATGAAAATAAAATACTATTAAAATTATGAAAATATTATTTAAATGCATTAACTTAATTTTAAAGGGTATTTTAAACAATACAACAACCGAACCACAAAATGAAATTATATATTGAATATTCTCGCAATTAATAATAATCATTTATTCTTCAGTAATTGTCGTAACGTGCCTAGATGTTCTCAACTAGGTTGGCTCAAAGTTGGTGATGTGTTTCTCTATCATGTAGTGCATCAAAGTTTTGAAGGTAGGATTGAAATTGTTGTGTAAAGCCCATGGTTATTGTAATAGGAGAAGGTGAATCTTCATCCGACCAAATGACTGCTTCATATTCTTCATCCTCAATAATCATGTTATGTAAAATCATGCATGTATACATGATATTCCTTAAGTATGTCTGTAATAAGATTGTGCAGGGCCTCTAACTATCACTCAACGAGCTTGGAGTACTGTAAATGCTCGTTCCACATCTTTTCTTGCAACTTCTTGTCTTTCCTTGAACTTCTTCTGCTTTGGATCCATAGGACATGAAAAAGCTCTTAACAAACGGTGGCCACTCTAAGTAGTTTATATCTTTCATATATATTCTTTTGTATATGATGTGCCATTTATCGTGAAATTACCTTATGAAGCTTGTCCTTATAGGATGTGTTGAATAACGATGATTCGTTAAAAATATTTATATCATTACACGATCATGTGACGCCAAAAGAACATGTCATATCCATAAGTCCGCAGACTCGACCGCTTCAAGAATTATTGTCGGGACACCATAATCATCTCAAGTATACTTGTCTTTCCAAGCAACGGGGCAATGCCTCCACTCCAAATGCATGCGATCGAGGTTGCCCAACATTCCAGGGAATTCATGGCTTTGCTCATGCATTTGAATCAAGCGTTGAGTGTCAACAACTTTTGGTCTCCTCAAGTACCGAGTACCAAAAATGTTAATTACACATCAACAAAATTGACTACACAATCAAATGCAGTTCTCTCACCCATCCGTATATACTCATCTAATGAGTTAGGAGGGGAAGCATATGCCAATTAACAGATAACCGCCGTACACTATTGAAGGGGCGATAATCCTTTCCTTCAAGTTGCATTGTGGCTTAGAGTGATTTTCTAGGGCATCGACTATCCAAAGAAATAACTCCCTTTGCATTCAAAATCAACAATGAATGTATCTGATTTAAATTTTGGATCGCTAGAGAAGTAATCATAAACAAGACAATCATGTCCGTCTTCACAATTTCGGTCCATGTACCTTTTCCGATTTGTTCTTCTTGAAGAACATTAAGTTTCTTGAAGCCTTTGCTCTTTTTTCTCGAGTAGTGAAATCATCTCTTATTCGACATCATCTTCTACAAATTCTCGTATTTTGTTTCTCCAGAATTCATGAATAATATCGTCTCTTGGATCCTCAGACATTTTAACGTGAAAGAAGAAATCTACTAGAATGTGAATAGAATGGAGAATTGTAATTTCAATGCTCTTAATTATAGATAAACTTATGGCAGCTAATTTTCAATGGCTAATTTTTAACGGCTAGTTTGCAACGACTAATATTTAATGGCTATTTTGCAACAATTAGTTTTTAACTACTAAATTTTAACGGCAACTTTTCTAACGGCTATATTTTAACAGCTAATTTGCAACAACTTATTATATTAATCAAATCACAAACAACGTAATTAACATTACTAATTAATAATTGAATTACAAATTTAGACATCTAGTACACGCTAAACAACATCAAATACACAATACATAATTAAAAAATGCATAAGGATTAATGGGTGCAGTTCAACTACATTAGTCCATGTTTCTCTACAATTTCATCAACCCCTTTCAAAATGATATTGCAATTGTGTCTCCGTCATTCCACTTGTATCCTTTATAATGATGTCATAATCCCTTTGCTTGAGTTCAATTTTTTTCTACTTCATCTCAACTTATTTTTGCTTGATCTTAGCTTCTTTTTGCGTGATCTTAGTATCTTTCAAGGTCTACTTTTTCATTTTATTTTTCTGGCATTTGTTTCAATTTTTCTTCGATGTCTCCAGCATCCGTAGCTTTTTCTTTATCTTGTCTTTTCGCCCTCTGTTGTCCAAATGGACGAGATCAAATTTCACTATCGACATCCATATCTGAATTTGGTTAAGAAGTATGTCCCCCCGATTCAGATTTCCCAGCCTTCTTGTTAGCTTTATGGCCCATTGGTTGGGGAGCCCATTTTTCAAACTCTTTCACCACCCTCAATATGTGTAAGTAGTTGAACTTCCACTTCTTCACAAAGTTCCACTGACCTATTGTAGTAGCAAGAACATCATCGTCACTTTGAACACTAGCCCGATTGTTATATCATCTTGAAAATAAGTTAACATCAGACTTTATGCGATAGTAGTATGATTTTACCCTGGTTGATGTTCTTGGAGGCATGCCTGCAGGTTGATGCTTGTTGTAGTATTTAGAAGTTTTTTTACCAAATCTCTTTAGTCTTTTGTGCATTGCCAGCCATTGAGCAATTGCTAGTTGTCCAAGATTTCGGAAGACACTTATCTTCCTCGAGACCATGTCACCTTAATCTTGTTATCATGCTAAGAATCCTCATTAAGTTTGATATTCGTACCCCAATTTGCGTTGAGTGTGGTGGAAATCGAGAGCCACCCAATGAAAATGGTGTTGTTGTCTCCTTATTGGATCCAGACCCTTCCACACTCGTTTGTCTTGATGAATTCGACGACACTCTTTTTGGTGGTAGAGGAAAAACCACTTAAGAACGTGGTGACACCATAATTCAAGTATCCATTACAACATAATAGTCAGCTGAAGACATAAAATATGGAGCATTATGAACAACACTCAAACTAGCGAATATTTTTGTGGAAATTGTGGAACATGAGAAAATTGAGAAGATAAAAGGTTCAAACGAATATGTGTTTCAGAATTTTGAGAAAAAAATATAGGAAATGGTCCATCATAATTTTCTGCCATTTTAATTCTTGACGTTGAAGATGATGCAAATTTACTACAAAAGGAAGAGAATTTTTATTTTCTTATGAATAGAAGAGATGGTTGTAATAATGAGTGGAGTATAATACATTTTATAGAGAAATGTTTACCAAAAAAAACAAAAAAGGAACTTGCCTGTTGCAAGAGCAACGATATGGTGAAGAAAAAGGAAAATAATATATATTTATAGAAGAAAACTTTTAAAAGCAAAATTATTTTATAGTTTTAAAAGAAAACATACCTTTTTTTTTTTAAGAAAGCAACTTAGGAATGGTCAAGAAAGAAAAAATAATTAAGTGGCCGATAGGCGCGGATCCCATTGGCCACGCACACTTCTCACGCATGCGTTAATGGGATATGAGAGTGTTGCCTACAGCCCTTAAAATGCAGCCTTCCTTTTTTTCTTCAATTTTTGTTGAAGTTGGATTCTGAAATGGGGAATCAAAATGATGTTTGTGGAAGGGAGAAACTTTTTTGCATTGGGAAGAAGCTGGTGAAGTGGAGCTACCATTGTAGTTATCCTTATGGCTTATTTAAAAAATTAAGACATTTCACACAATCCTTGTAGTTTCATGATTAGCTTTAAAGGCTAACACTAGGCACCATTGGTTTGCATCATAGAAGAAACATATTTGATTATTCTTTACTAAAGGAAACCTACTAATAATTGTTATATTATCTACATCATAGATCATATGAAATTGGCAGCGGAAGATAACAATTAAAATATTTCTACAATCTATCTCTATACTTGTATGACCTCGTATATATTATTAAAAAGAAAATTTAGCAATTATATCAACTGATTCACATTTTTAGCGGAAATCCTTTGGATGATCAGATCGCACGTTTGATAAAGGATGTTTGTGATCTCCTCTCCAAGTTTATCCACATCGAGCCTTGATGCGTAGATTCACAATGTAGCTTGATTCTTGTATATTTGTGTAGAACAAGATTAATGATCTAGAATTAATAATATGATCGGGAATCTTAACATATGAGAGAAGAGAGAAAATGAGAGATATTGGTCTCTCCATGCTATGCATGTATTTTCCATTATCCTTTCTCACTTTGGGGATCAATCTATATTGATCCTCTAATCTCTCCTTGTGGGTCCGGAGTCCTACTCCATGTGGGCTTATGAGTCATAATCCTTATGTGTTGGATCTATCTTCAAGACTAGGCTTAAATGGTCTTTTGGGGCTTAACTAATTCCTAAGCCCAAAAGACTACTCCCAATTAATTATTTAATTCTTTGATTATTTGGGCATACTTAATTATGTGTCCAACAAATAAAATAAGCCCAATAATTTATTCTCTCCATAATTAATTAATTACTTAGCCTCATATAATTAATATGTACAACAAATATTATTTAGTCCAATAATTAATTCATCCATGATTAACTAATTATATTATCTTCGTTCCAATGGACTAGGTTCATCACTTCACCTAGTCAAGCAATCCAATTGCAAGATTAATTAATCCAAATAATTAATCACCTTTGGTTATATCAATCCTTAGGTATTCAAGACATCCTTTCGTTCATGTCCAGCAAGCCCTACTAGAACGACTCATAGGTAAAAGATGAATTCAACATGTGTACCTTTCATTCGTAGTTACCATGTAGATAAGGTCCCTTCACTCGGTTCTCCAATTAATATCTACGACTTTGTCATTTAACATGGACCCATGACTCACTTTAATAACTATAATGATCCTCACGAAACTCTATTGATCTGTTGGCCCATAACGAGATCTCATCTTTTATGTTCTAGCCGAGTGCCTTGCACAAGATCTTCATAGGATACGTCGAATGTAGGAAATATACAAAAACAATCCTAATAGATTAGTCTATGGGCCAGCGAATTCTATCTTGCCAATATATTGATCTTAAATATAGTTCCACTGTAACCAACTAGCCCCTGTTTGACCTCTCAAAAGAGATTTATGGAACCCGTCAAATATATGGCTTCCCTCATGCAAGACCACATGCATGCATACAGTCTAAGGACTAATTAAAGCATTTACAAAAATTAGAGACTCAATTTTTTTCATTACGGCTACCAAATGGTTCGAGTTCAGATGCATGATCAGTTCAATGAGATCGTCTGAGAAAAACATCACATCCGCTAGCCTAAGTGGTCTCTAAACATTAATATCCATGGAATAAGATATCCACTCCCTAAGTGACATGTCTCTCCATTGCAAACCTATATGAATCCTACGATATCCCTTCTTGTAGATTTATAACATGGAACATTTATAATCTCAACCACCGAAACAAATTTCATGACCACCAACCCATCTAACCAAGTCTCCTAGTTATAGAGATCATGAAATTTCAATATATATATAATGTAAACACAAATAAATATGATAAAGAAGAATGCCTTAAACTTTTATTTATATTCATAAAGATTGTAATTAGGATACATCTTTTAGGTTAGCATAACAGTTGGCTGTTAGGACATATATTTCTACATCTCCCACCAACCTTAAATCCAACTACCCATATGCTTATGACCTATCCTAAGGCAATGCTTATAAAAAACACTTTGAGCTAATGCTTTGGTTAGTGGGTCCGCTATGTTTTCCACTGAGGCTACGCCTTCCATCTTCACGTCCTCTCTATGAATGATTTTTTGAATCAATTTATCACGCCTCAGTATGTGCCTGAATCGTTGATGAGATATCAACTCCTTGGCCTGTGCTTTCACATCGTTGTTGTTGCAGTAGACCACAACCGGTTGAACACTACTAGGTATCATGCCCAATTTCTAGATGAAGTTCTTCATCCAAACACCTTCCTTGACTACATCTGATTGCCAACTAACCGCCCCACCATTGAATCAGAATACATATCTAGTAGCAGACATGTAATCATCTACATTAGACTAGAAACTTGAATCCGTAAATCCTTTGATGGCCAACTCATCTACCCCATATACTAAGAAAAGATTCTGAGTGTTTCTTAAGTACTTGAGTATGGTCTTCGCATCTTTCCATTGGGCCTCCCCTGGATCAGACTGATAGCGACTAGCCACTTCAAGTGAATGAGTTACATTTGGCCTAGTACAAAGCATCGCATACATGATGCTTCCCACTGCCATAACATACGGGACACACTCCATTTTCGCTCTCTCCTGATCTATCTTGGGAGACATATTCTTGGAGAGGGACACACCTTGGCGTTTTGGAAAATCGCTTATTTTGGATTTTTCATCCAGAAGCGACTGACAACCTAGTAAATGTACTGGGCTTGGTAGAGTCCTAGCAATCTTTTGGAGCGGTTCCAAAACATTTTAATGCCTAGGACGAAGTTTGCATCTCCCAAATTGTTTGTGAAAAACTGGCTAGATAGCCACTTCTTGCTCGAGTTCATATGTTCTTTATCATTTTCGATTAGAATAATGGCATCGACATAAAGTTCTAAGATTTGCACCAAGCTCCCACTATATTTTGTGTAAACCCACAATTCATAGTGTTCTTAACGAATCCATAGCCCTTTTATGACTTTTTAAATCATATGTTCCAACTTCAGGAGGCTTGCTTAAGTTCATAGATGGATCTATTAAGCATGCAGACTTTGTCTGCGCTTCCTCTAAATCTGAAACCCATTGGATGATCCATGTAGATCTCCTCTTTAATGTCTCCACTAAGAAATGTGGTTTTCACATCCATCTACCATATCTTGTAATCGTGATATGTAACAATGGCATGTAGAATCTGAATAGAATTAGGCATAGCTACATGAGACAAGGTTCCTCCAAGTTGATTCCCGGCCTCTGAGTATAACCCTTCGACACTAGCGTTGCCTTATACGTGGCTACATTCCCATCCACGCCTAGTTTGCACTTGAATATCCATTTACACCCTATGGGCTTAGCCTCATGAGGTAAATCAACTAGCGTCCAAACTTTCTTAGAGTACATGGAGTCCATCTCAGCATTCATGGCTTATTGCCATTTTCTGAAATCTTTGTCCAACAAGGCTTCCTTATACGTCTTTGGATCACCATCTATCCCTCTGATCTCACTAATAAGGCTAGTGTATCTTTTCGAGAAGGCGTGAAAGCCTTTTGGATTTTCCCGAAAGTTGTGTACTCGATTGTGAAGGAAGTTTTAGTGCTTCCATAGTTTGTGGTACTGGTACTTGATCTTGAGCTCGCTCAAAATCCGCCAGTTTTCTAAACTATTTCCGTCCAATATAATTCATTCCTCCAGAAATTTTGCTTTTATGGAGACGAACACTTTCGATCCTCTAGATCATAAAAGTAATACCCCGTAAATTGAATAATTGTTTGACATATGACATACTTGAAAGCATTGAAACAGAAAATAAAACATCTTTTGCAGCAAAATGAACTTTGTCATTTGTTAAATTCAAAAACATTTATGCGCTCAATGCATAGATTCTAAAGTTCCTGCAATTGATCTGCTCCGATCTGCCAAGTAATAAAAGTAAAGTAAAAAAAATATTGATTCGTACCTAGGTTTGAAACCCACAATCTTGGCATTGGAAGAATGGGCCCAAACATTATGCCACATTACAGCTTGCAAAATTTTAAAATGTTACTGCTGCACCAAGTGGAGTCGAACCCCAAACCTCAACAATTACATATCTTGTAGGTTTCAAAACACCTCCAATATGTAAGTAGTGAAATTACTATGTTATCTACGATAACCTAGAAAAGCTTAAAATATTAAATTAGCACATAAAGCAAGCAGTTTTAACCAACACAATTTCTTTTTGACAAAATAGCACTACTACTTAAACATTTAATCATTTTTGTAATCTTTTACAATTTTTTAAATCTATTTTTAAATTATAATTATAATAACTTTTAACCACAAAATATTATATTTTTCTTAAAATTTAATATAATGAAAAATATTACTATTTAGATTTGAATTTTTTTTTATAAATTAGTGATTTTTTTTTATCTATTTTGTTTATAGATATAAAAAATGCTTATTTATCTAATTTCTCTTCCTTAAAACTTTACATGTCACACAATAAGATATGATTTTTTTTTATTTAAAGAAACACTACTATTACATTTTTGATAAACAAGTATTGTTTAATAATAAAATATTTTAAAAATAAAATAAAATATATTAATAATATACTCTTTTTTTTTAAATTAATGTTTAAGAATAGCTGAACTATTTTAATATTTTATTATAAAACAATTATTCTTCCTGTTCTAGAAATTTGTTTTCTATAATAAATTGATTAATTGTATTAAAAATAAAATTTTAATAAATTTTCTTTGAATTTATTAATTAATATTTATTTATTGGTGGGAATGAGTACTAAATACTCTGTTTTTAGACTACTATGTTAATATATTAGTACAAATTCAATGAAAATTGAACAACAAATTGCTTAACGTTACTTGTTTAACTGAAATCTAACATGTTTACCTAAATAATATTGATGCCTCAACTAAAATTTATTACTCGAGTTAGCGAGAAATTGAGAAACATTGGGTGTGAGTTGCGCTCGTGTTGGACGCAAATTTTATTTTTTTATCGTATTTTTTTAAATAAAAATTTAACTATCTCGAAATCCATTTTCAGCTCTAAACATGAGCTAATCATTTCATAACTTGTTTTTCTTTTATTTCAATTTTTTACCTTATTTATCAAATATTCAATAATAATAATAATAATAATAATAATAATAATAATAATAATAATAAGATAATCATAGCAAAAACAGTAAAATAAATTTTTTCTTTTAAATTTTTTTGCTATTTTTAGAAAGTTTGGCAGCTAATTAGGAATTTTTTTCTTATTTTTCCACTTTAATTTTTTAAAAATTTTAAATTTTTTTGTCTCAGCTCCATTTTTTATGAAAAATATATAAAATTAATTATTTTTTTTCATAATTTTTAATTTCATATCGCATATATAAAAATAAAATCTTACTTTTTAAAAATAAAATATTTTTACTGTGGTTTATTTTTATATTTAATTTTTTTATATAGAATAAAATTATAAGATATTCTCATTTAAAATAAAATATAGTTAAAAAATATTTTCTATATTTATAGTTTTTTTTAGAAAAAAATATATTACTACATCCAGAATAATTAAATGCCATCTTTTAATTTTTTATTTTTTTTTTGTTGACACCATAATTTAGGCATGCAGATATGGCAGACAGGCGCATCCCAAGAATGAGAGAATGTAAGGGTTTGATGATTGTGGACAATGGCTTCGTCCATGCTTCATGTTTAATTATACTTACTCTTTTTTTAAAGCAGTCACCACACCAAATCACAATCATCATCACAATACTTCCTACTAATTCTAATTTCATAGTTTTTTATTTTCCAACATTTTAAATACTGTCAAATATTTTAGCTATTAGTACATGTTAAATCTATTCAACTACAGGGGAATAAATGTATGTAATATATATATATATATATATATATATATATTATTAATGGAACATTATTTAAAATAGAAAATCTCGTCCCCTACATATAATTTAGCTAACAATTTATAACTTCAAAAAAAAAAAAACATATTATCAATTTAACACTCAAACTATTTAAAATAACACTGAAAAAATAACAAATCAAACATCAATTCTATCTTATATCTTTGAACGGAGATATCTAGTTGTAAATCAGATCCAAATAGAAGGCCACTGTGAGAAGTTCAGCTAAGGGCCCAATTCTATCTTATATCTTTACCCAGTATGTTTGTGAAGGCTTGGCCCATTTTCTGGAAAATATTTTTTAAAGCATGTGAAAAACATATCGTACTTTCAAAATAATTTTAAATTAAGTTGATAAAATAAAATTATAGTTTTGAAAATATTAGCAATAAAAGTTTGAAATTATATTTTTTTCGTAGGTTGTAACATAATCATGAAATATAAAGAAATTTAACTTAATAAAAAATATTCTTAAATAAATTGAAATATCCATATTTAGAAAACACATATAGAGTAGGTTTGTACTGAGATATAAGTGTTTCTAGAACATTCGGATGAGGAATGAGAAAGTAATTACATCCAAATGAATGGTAAAACTATATTTGTTTAGACAAAGTAGTGTATGATGAAAATTCTAGGGAGGTGTTTGTTTTGGGATGTAGGTGTCCGTGGGACATCCCAAATGTTTACATCCTGATTAATAGTAAAAATATTTTTTTGTTTGGGATATAATAAGGTAGGATAAGAATTGTAGATGTCACATCAATAAGGTTTCGTGATAATTTTATATTATTATAATAGTAAATATGATGGAATTGATGGTTGGTTGATTGGGTAATAATTAAAAATATATTGAGATTTGTTGAGTTAATAATTGGATGATTGATGATTGATGATTAATGATTGTTGTTTTCTGCGTTGTGTGATATTTTGATTTATTGTAATATTATTGTTTAAATTTAAATTTTTTTTTTTTGAACAAAATAATGTAGCTCCTAAAATCAAATTTTATTAATTGAAAAAAAAAAGATTGATTAAATAAGCTGAAAATTAAAATAATAATTTAGAATATATAATTTTCAATTTTTTCTTAAATTTTGATTTTTTACTAAAAAATTTGTGTAGAAATTTTAAAGCATCGCAAATATAATTCTATATTATTTTTAAATTTTTTAAAATATTAAAATAAAATCGATAAATATTATTTTAATTAAAATGAAGTTCAATGATTTTGTTAATACATATTATTGTCTTTAAATTGGAGTTTATTTTTTCCTATAACACTTTAGATAAATGACATCAAATTATAAAAAAGTTACTAAAAGTAATAGGTCACCGTTGTTCGAATTCGATACAATACAAGTCTATCCAACTATCTCATTGGAACGCCCCTAAGCAAACATTATAATTAGCACCGCCAGTAATGGCACATATACGGGAAGTGCAAGTAACATAACAATGGAAGAAGAAACCCCTTGGAATGACCCAATTCACGCAGCCCATCGATGACAGAGCTAGTAATGTCGTTTGGAGTGATTCTGAACTATGCATAATAGTGTCATGATAATTCGACTCATGTGACAGTCTCGCACGCTCAATCATGAGTTAGCCCACATAAACTCACCTGCATAGTCAACACTTGTCGGTTAGCAGTAGAAAACTCTTCCCTTATTCTTCCTCATATATCCCATGCGAAAAACCATCAGACCAGCATAACATCTGCAAGAGGGATGATCGGGAATCGAATCCATAGTATCGTTTCTAAAAATAACTGTAAGTAGTCAAATACACATGCATTGCATTAAATACACCTAATATAGTAGACAAACATAATAGAGTCGTATGAATACAATAAAATATAGTAAAACACACATGGCATTTAATACAACTAAATAGAGTAATAGATTTGTATACAATACAGAGTCAAATATCACAGTCATTACATCCAACCTAATATGAATGATCATAACATCTCTGTTCTCCTACATTGCAATAGCAATATCGTCTCTTATCTGTCTCTATGACGTCCTCCCTCAGAAGATGAGATTGTCCTCCATCTAATATGGATGAATACTATCAAACAACATATCATGGATAGATTGTGGATGCACAAAGTTGTGTATAACACAACATGCGATGACGAGCGACACAAAATTATCTATCTAGTTCGGCATACCCCCATCTAAGAATCAAAAAATGACTTTACAGCTTCCCAAATGCATACTCTATGCAGTTCCTTAATCTGGTGTGGCGGTGGTTGAATAACTCTTCTGGATTTTGCACCGGGACACAAGTGTTATTCCACTTAGGCAGATGGTAACGAGTGTTACAATAAGGTGCCAAAAATGGTCTGTAATTTTTTACCCTACATTAACAAGATAATATCGACCTAACACAAATAACTAAAAAAACTTTGTAATATTATATACTCGTTAATTTGAATTAACAAATTTTATGTGTTTATACCGCCTGGAGGCCATGGAAAAGATTGGCCTTTCCTCACTACATGTGCAAATATATGAGCATAACTTACACTACCCTCCTAACCAGCTAATACGTAATTGAACTTCAATTCGAAATCAGAAATGGCCAACACATTTTGAGCAAGTGTGAGTTTTCGAGACCTAAATGCATTTTGCGGTCTCATTGGAACCCAAGCTGGCACGAGTGTTCCATACATCACTCCAACAACACCCTATTGAAGTCATTATTAAAATTTGACCAAATGCCTAGAAAGATTTTTAATTTTTTTTTTACTAAAATAGATATTTTACCTCAAAATAAGGGTAAAAGTTATTATTGTTAAGCACAGTAGGGTGGATCATTGTGAAACTGGGAAGATTGATGAACTCAAGCACAAGGTGTCTCGTTGATGGTGTTGCATTGAAATTGTCCTCACGAATATAGCAACAGACTCCAAACAAGACACCCGAGTTTGATGGCAATCTTGTATTAGACCTCTAGATTCTAACAGTCAGACTAGCCAATAGAAAGATTGGCGTGTCAACCTCATATTATCGAAGAAGCGTTCATCAGTCCCCATAAGAATCTCCCCAAACCAATCGTTTCAGGGTAGGCAGGATGTATGCCTAGGCGGTCTTTCCATTTCCAATAAATGTGAGATGGCTATTTCTCCAAAACATGTGTAATTAACTCCTCATCAGATGCTGTTTCATTGTCAATGTCCTTTTCAATTTCATGTTCATTTTCTTTTGTGTTGGACTCATCCTCGTCCGAATTATGATTCATGATGCCTATTCATATACAATCAAAATACTAAATTATAACTACTAATCAAAAAATATTAGCGCAATATAATTCAAATATTTTCACAAAATAAATTAGAAAAAGAAAATCAAGCAAGTTCATGGAAAATTGGGGGTACCGCATCCCTATAATATATATCGCATCATAGTTTGGCACAAGGCCAAATCGTCTCGATTCAACAACATCAAAGAAAAAAAGCATAGTACATGAACAAACACAACATAGCATAACATTCGGTAGTACGAAAAATGGAGGAAATCAGCCTAGCAATTGAACCTATGTATGTTGCTCCTCCTCTAACATGCCCATGAACATGCAGCGAGTGGAATTCATCTTCAGCTGCTCAACCGCCTTAACATCTGGCCCATCTCCAAATCATCCATTCCACGGACAACTTTGTAGCACATCTTAAACTCGCCCACCATCTCTTCAGATCGTGAACGTTTGTCAATAAGGTAGGAATCGAAAGTCGAAAGGGCACGTGTGATGGCTAAATACTTCTCCGACATATTGCCCGACTGAGGACGAGCTGGAAGACGGGATCCTCCAATTCCATCTTGGTCAATGATCTCAGCATCAACTTAGGTGCCCACATTGCTAGGTTTAGCCACATCTCCGTCAACTTCCGGAGGGCTGTCATCGTCATTCTCATCATCAAAGCCGGCCACTTGGCCGCTAGAGCGAACGTTGGCACCATATGCATGATTTTTCCTGAATAAATCTGTGCAAAACTCGAAATGAGAAAGCCCACATCTTATGATGCCTTGTCTCGATGCTCCTATAAAGAAGTTAAAACATTTGTGTGAAAAATCATTTTTTTTGTTTTGTTGCCCAATAAATTATGCACATATTTTTTTTACTATTCATATAAAATAATCATATTACCTTGTAGATTTGTTGTAAGACATCGTCACACGATAATTTTTAAACATTTTTAGATGCAACTGACATTTCTAAAAAAATATTCAATCATATATGACATTCTTATGATCAAAAGTTTCACATTAAAGTTAATCATAATGTGTGGAAAATTATAAAATTATGCATCAAACAGTATTAAACATACAATATACAAATTATTGGTACGTCAGAAGAAAATTACAACAACATACAATTTTTCACATTAATGTTCAAAGATATATTTGCATTCAAACAATCAAGACAAACTAAAATACAAAAATGTAAATTCATTGATATTTTGAATAACACATACAATATACAAATTTTGAGTAGTTCAGGAGTTACAATACATTAAACAGACTGTTTTATTTCGTGTAATACAAATTTGTATTATTGGAAGAAAAATTTTGGATTTTCTCATCATTATGAAACAATTATTTTGCTTCATAAAATTATCGAAAAATCTAGTTTAAGTAAGTGATCAAAGGCAACAAGTCCGTAAATTAGAATAGAAAACCAATGACACACGAAAACACATTCAAGTAGCATATAGATAGCAGATACCAGACCCAAAAAAAAAAAAAAAAAAACAGGGGCTTGCAAATTCATATGAGAGTCACTTTAAAACCGAAAGCTCACATCTACTTACAACTCAATTCATACAATTCATATAAGAAAGGACTCTCGGCTGTAGAGTAACAGGAGAGCGGCGCAATTATGGTAGCAGGGTTGGATAGGGTGGGGATGAGCCGATCCTCATTCCATGCAATAAATGAACAAAACTCATGGTTGGGTCCATCCCCCATCTGGATGGGCCTAGCCCAAAACAAACAAGGCCTAGATGTCAAATAAGTAGATTTGGTTCGGCGTGTAGTTGTCAAATATATAATTTTTATGTGCTCAAAAATTAAGATTTGAATAGGATGGGATGTCATGTTTTTGGATAACTCAATCTCAATCAAAACATACCCACAAGACTTATTTTCCTAATGATTTTTTTTATAGCCCCATGTCGTGGATCAATTCAATAATTTTTGGGTTCCATTAAGATTTCTTGTTGGATCCCACCGGCTATTGAAACAGGAGTATGATAGTTAATACAAAAACATATACAAATTGTTTAATAATCTCTACGTTAAGGTATATTTGTATAACTATTAACAATATTATATATATATATATATATATTTGGATTAATGGAGTACTTAAATTCATACGACTCAAAACTTACAAATAAAAGATAATGGCACTTTTTTCCTTATCTCTTGATTTTTATTTTATTTTATAATTTATGATGCAATATTTATTATTTAATCATATTAAAAATTCTCAAAATCAAATAGCTTAGATCTCAAAGTAGACGTGGGCACGATGTTTTCGATTTCAAAACCGCTAGTATTCGGAACCATGGGTACATAAATTGTGTATTCGGACTGGATATTACACGGTGTCAATTTTAAAACTTTCAGCTCCAATTCTAATTCCACGATTCTTATTTAAAAGGAAAACCAGTTGTTGGAATTGTCGGCTTCCAGTTCTATTTCAGGTTTGATCAGGAAGTTCCAATGAATAAGGGTTGTCCATCTCTAATGAATCTTTCGATCACGCCATTAATTCAAAAATAAATAGAACTAGAGGGTTACTTGAAAACCATGAGGCCTTACATGTATACAAATCAACTTATGTACGTTTATGGTTCCAACTCGAAACAAGAAAGTGAGTCTACAGTTATTTGAACTGCTGATCATGGTTCCAACCTGCCCGATTCTCATTTGAAAATAGAACTAGAACTGTAGTCATATATATATCTTAAAGATATGTGGTCAAGAAAAATAATTTACTATAAGTTATAGAAATTAATTAAACAATTGGATATACATAACTGACGAGGTACATAAAGATATAGAGAGATATTTAACTAAAGAAATTTAAACTTTAAGTTAACCTAATTGGTTAAAGTCTTATTAAGTTAAGGGAATACACAATGTCTATTTCATAAGTTTTGAAAACCAAATCAAAGATTTTCAAACATTTAGTTGAGTCGCTCAAACATCTACTCAATTTATTACTCTTCTTCTTTGCTAAATTGTTTAGTGATTGGTATTTACAATACATTTTAAATTCAATCCCTGTGGAGACAATTTATTTATCATTGTATTACTTGTGTGAATATGTGCACTTGTGTATCGAGATTGAAGCAAAATTCGATACGCAAGCGCACATAGTCACACAAGTCATGTAATGATAAGTAAATCATCTCCACCGTGGTTGAATTTAAAATGTATTGCAAATACCAATCACTAAATAATTTAGCAAAGAAAAAGAGTAAGAAATCGAGTGGGTGTTTGGTTCTATCACTACAACTCAACCAAAAAAATAAAGAAAATATTTCAAGCAATTAATTGTGCAATTCACATATTAACAACAATAAGAAGACTCACAAAATGGAGATGTAGACTTGAATTACTAATTTCCCTTGAATTGGTTTTTATTGATTAATGTTCACCGGCATTGTATTAAGTGAAACGCCCCAAGGTTAACAAGAATTCTCTCTCAATACATAGGATTTTTCCAAATGCTATGATACACATTCCTTCTTCCAATCGTAACATATCCCTATGCCCAACAGAATTTGGAATATCAGTTCAAGCTTCAATTCTTATAGTCATACAAGGTGAATAATATATTCCTATACCACCTACTAATACAACCTAAAATCGGTTATAATTTTGTATTATTCAAGTAGTTCCCACTAGATTTAACCTTTCCAGAATTAAACCTAGCTGGTCAATTAATCATTGATAGCTAAACAACAACAAATATTAATAATAAGCACACTTGAATGAACAATGACACGATTCACTCAACAATGCATAAAAATCTCAATATAATGATTCAAAGTCCATTAGCAATTCAAGTCTTCAAGAAGTTTAGCTCATAATTAACTTAGACAATATAAACCCAAAGTCTAATTCATCATCCACAAGAATTGAAAAGTAATTATAAAAACAGGGGATAAAAGAGTTATAGAAGAGAGAAGTGAGCTAAATGATGATGTTGATTTTCGGATATCCTGCTTCTTCTTCCTTCTTGAGTTTATATTCTTCCTTTCACTCTAATTTTGTGCTGAAAATATGTTGTTCAATGATGGTCTCTTTGCTGAATGTTCCCCGTTGTTGCTCCTTGCTGTGTTGCGCCCCTTCTTGCTGATATAAGTAACCCTTTTTTTCTTTTTTCTTCTTGCTAATTAGGAAGCCCACCATCCTCTTTCCAATTTAGGTAGCCCATTAGTTATGATGTCAATTTGGCCCAAATTATTTGTCTGCTGATAGAGTCATTCAATTAAATTTAAAGTTGGCCCACGCCAGTTAGGGAGTGAATAAATTACACAGTCAGCAATTTGGGTCGAATTTCCTGGCTCAAAGATTGACTTCCAGCATTGTTGCAGCACTGGTCCTAGTAACTGGGGACTTCCTCAATCGGTCTGCACTCCTTAGCTTCGATTTTCCAGGTTCAGCTCCAGCTCTAGCTTACATAGAAAATTAAGGGAAAAATTAGACAATTAATTTGTACAAACTACAAAACAAAAACTAAGATCTAATTCTACTATATTATACCAAAGTTTACTAAATTCATCACTATTCTCTACATGAATTTAAATTCAAAGGTACAACAATAACTCTCTTACATAGAGTTATCAGTGAGCCTGGAGCCTCAGTAACATTGTCGGTGTGAGTCTGTAATCTCACACTAGCATATGGAATGAGCCTATAACCTCATACTATTAGTTGTTGTGAGCTTGTAACTTAACAGTATATTAGCGATTCCATCCGAAGGCATAAACTCCAGATTCAAAGTACTAACAAATATAACTAATGTATAACATTTAAAAGTTACCCACTTTCTTTAGTTGGTGTGCACAACAAATTATTAACATTCTAATTTAACAACCACAACACTTCAACCAAAGTTATATAATTTTATCTACTTAAGCATTACTCATATAAAACACTTATATTTATTACACAATAATTCAATCACATACTAACATATTACTCATCAGATAGTCATATTGATATATTATAATAAATAATTTAATAGAACTTCTACAAAGCATAATTGATTATAAAATAAAACAGGCATGTTGATAATTTATCATATAACAATAGATTAATATAGTTTCTCAAATAACAATTATACAAGTTTACAAAAATATATTTCTAGCTTGAGTTTTACAAAATCGGTGACCCCATTCGGCTAACTTGTAAAATTCATCAGAATTCATAAATAATGCCAAAATTTACCAATTTTAACCATACATTCCTAATACTCTAAATAATAACATACTAAAACGAATTTTAAAATTAATCACTCTATAAATTTATAAAAATAAAAATGAAGGTACTGTTAGTAAGGGTTTACCCTGCACATGTTTTCTTTTAAAAATGACCAGATATTCTACAATCTCCCAAATAATCTCAACAGTTAACCATAGACCTATCAACACATAGTCAAAGTGCATCATCAAATTTCAAGTATACAATTTTATTCAAATTTTCAAAACTGACATGCACTGTGTGATTTCTATTTTTCAGTAACTCACAAGGAGAGATTTAGTAAAAATAGCAAATGTGTTCCAAAAATTATGAAATTTGAAAAACAACATCCTAATCTAGTGTGCTTCATAAAAAATCAAATTAGGGAAAAATACCATATAAATATTGAAATTAAATCACATAGAAAATTAGGGCAGATATGACGATTAAGTGACGATCAACCACATAAGTCATACAAATAGTTTCCTAAACATGATTTCTACATAAAATAACATTATGAAGCCTAGACCTAAGAGGAAAATCCTCAATAACACATGCATAATAAATTACATTCTAAACATGCTCCTACCTAAAGGAAAGTCAAGTTATATACCCAATTACCATGATTTTTCAAACTTGAAATCCCTAAGATGATTTCTTGAATTCTTGCAAGAACATGATGAGTGATTCCTAAGCTTAATGTAGCCTATAAAACCTCCTATTCTTCTTTAACACTAGGCTTGAAAGTGGTATATTGAAACTCCAAATAATTCCATTTCTTCTATTTTAGAAAATGGAGAGAAAATGGTAGAGTTTCTCCTAACTTTTTTGTGAGAGTGAAGTGTGGTTGAGGGCTGATCTTTAAGGTCTATTTACATAGTGGTTGAGGGACTAAAATGAAATTTAGAAGTTTAAATAACATAAAGTTTTGGGGCATGGAAAAATTGATGAGACTTAATGCATGGTATAGTGAGATGGATGGCTATGGAGGCATTTGGGGTGGTGGATTTGATTTCTATCATCTCATGGGTGATGATTATGTTTCAAGGTGTTTTGGTACATCATTTATAAAATCATGCATTAGTTAATCATGTAATAAAAATCCATGTATGTAAATAATATAATTATGAATTCACATGATACAATTAATATGATACACATAAAATGTAGTGTCATACTTTACACAATGTTTGAATTTTTGTGTTCTAATGCATTAGAGTTTTTTTGTTTATCATAAAAGAGTACGTAAAATTCTACATAAAATCGACATATAATAATATTTTAATTCCTTCTCATTTACTTCCGCCAATTTCATGTATAAAATCACACGCATCAAAATAAAGTACTTTGATAACCCGTTATCTTATTTACGTGTCGAGAGAGTCACTGGGATGCCGATCTCCACAAAAGCTTATCTTGCAAAACTCAACTCATCTTTTAAAAGTACATTAGTGTTCCAAATTTATAGACCAAAGTTATTATCACTTTAACAACACATAAATTAAGAATTCTCAAGGAATAATCATTTTTAAAAGATATTTGAATGTGAAATAAATATGTTATGCAGTTTGGAAATATGGAGTTTTACAAGTAGGCTCTCTGTTTTAAAAAAAAAAATTCTCGAATCGCAATTTTCTCGTATGACCAAGAGATATGGAAAAAAAATTCACACCCTCTCTATAATAGGTAAATGCCTCATTTTTCCCTAAAGTTGTCGAAATTATTTGTAATAAGATATTGACTACAGCTATGCACCAAGTGTCTTTACATACCCAAAGGCACCCCTCTCTAAGAGGATTCGTGACATGTCAAGCCCTAGAGTAGTGCGGTCTAATGAAGCAAGGCGATCCTATTGGAGTTGCCCTTCCTCGGCATGATTGATAATGTGTTGTACCAGGGATTTATGAATATGCATGCGCAGGGGTCATGATTTGTGAGATTACCTTCTACCATTATAGAATGGAATAATCATCCAAGGGTATCAAACATTTCGACCTTCTTCACTCGTATTTTCCTAAGTGGGTTGAAAATTGCTTGAATGGATTGGGACTTTTTAGGAAACTTTGATGTAGTTACTTATTAATGATTTGGCATGTACATAATGAAAACTTCTTTTAGTGAGTGAGATTGATTTGACTTCTATCGGAAGAAGGGGTGGGGAATGATCTAACTTGAATTCGCGAGATCTGTGGTCTTAAAAGAGCTTGGGTATTCTATGTACAATGTAGACTCCATAAAAAAACATCTTGATTTCTTTCTTTTTGGATGAATCATGAAAAAAAAGTTGTCTCATCAATAGATAGAAATTGGGGATTTGCCCTTACCCGCAAAGAGGACTTTACAATAGGGTGGGATATTTCTCGATGTGTATACTTCAAGTTGGCCAATCTAGCCCGATATCCATGATTAGGCAGGCCAGTACCAAATAATTCCACTAATCGATCAATCAATATGAGATCTTGATCTTCTAAATCAATATTTACGGGAAGATCAAAGATGATACTTCTTGTCCAATTTTCTTCAAATTGAATCTAATATTCTAAGATGGATTTCTCTATTTCATTCTTGAAAACCGTCAAATCATTCAGGAACTTGCAATATGAGTATATGTCCAGTATTTTTCACCTTGTTTCAACCCTTCGATCTTTCCATTCATTCCACACTAACAAGCCACCCTTCCCCTCCAAAGGGAGTCCTTTCTCCCTAAGATAAATATGGTCGTTCATCTCTTATGAATTGTTAGGCTAAGTCTTCGCTTACGCGTATGCCCAACTTTTAGAAAACATTTCAGGTCGTTTTGGTAGGTGGTGATGGAATCATTTTGACATGGTAGAGCTTGGAAATTTTTGTATCTAAACATATACCAAATATGATGTATTTGATACGAGATCTTTCTTTATAGAAGGCAGATCTCACGAATTCAAGTGTTTTCCTTAAAAAAGAAGTGGATTCACAGTTCCTTCACATCTGCGAATTAATGACAGGAGATTTTGGACAATTGGACTTGCGTTTCAATGATCGATTTCCAGATCATGAATTAGTAACTGCATCCATTTTCTAAAAAAAAAAAAAACTCCTAATTGTGTCGAACTTCTCCCCTCCTACCGGACTCTTTGGTCTTAAGAATATTGGTTTTAAGATTGAGTGATTGCCCTTCTTTTACCCTTACTACCCAGCCAGAGAACGAACAACTAATATGTTCCCACCTGGTGGGAAGATTTAATATAAAGAAGTCAGAACACCATTATTCAAACATTTTGGTCCCTAATCGATACCATTATTCCTATTTTGGCAGATATCGATTCGCACTTTTACCTGATCTAGGAAGTAGCATCCATTGATGAGTGGCTATATAATGGCGGTCCTTATCGAATAACCCATTTTGATGAGAGATATTAACAAGAAGCTTCCAGAAAACTAGTGTTTCTGAATTATATGAAGCCAATAAGCAAACAACAAATCCATAGGTATTTGAACCAAAGTGTCCAATCTAACTAGAAAGCAACTACTTGATTTCGAAGAGAAAAAAGAAGGCTAGCGACTTATAGCAGTGGCTTGGTTAAGGGAACCCATAGAAGCCATAGTGAAAGCGAGGTTGGGCGTCCATATCACATTTCTCTAGCCAAGAATCCCATTATTTATCGAATCAGGGCGAATCCAATGCATTGGCCTCATGTAGCAAATGCTTACCAAAAGGTGTTTATAATCTGGTCCCGAAAACAAAGGGATTTTTGTTAGGTTCTCTTTATTTTGGAAGATACAATATGATAATGAGAAAGGTTTCTGCATATATGTCCAAATCGGTGCCAAGAAAAAGAAGAGAAAGATGCATGGGAAAGATATCTAATTGGCCTGGCCTTTACATAAGGAAAGTGGTTATTTTCCGCTTCAATGAAAGAAAAAACTCCAAACGACACATTTAGCTATACGACGCCGATGAATTGTATTTTTCCATTTTATCTAGACCATCTAATGTTTCTCAATCTATCTTAGAGTATCCATTCACCCGAGATTTGTTTGCTTCCATTTCCACTTTTTGTAAGTGGGTTCAACCTTTTTCGAGTTTTTCAATTGATCCCATGCACAACGTAATCTGATAAGTGAGATTTCAAGTTGATTCCATGATTATAAGTTCATTCTATACTAAAGCAGGCGAGAATATGGTTATATAACTCAAGGAGTCATTCGATCCCTTCATGGGCAAAGAACCCGTCGCATTCTTGATTGTGCAGTGAGTTTCTAGGACAGATCTAGTTCCGATGAACTCTTCTACTAATGAATCACAAGTATCTATATGTTTTTAAGATAAGATTAACAACGAGATTCATTATCACTTTTTTCAAGTCCTTGAAAATTCAAAGTAGGTAAAAATCCTCCCAATTTGTAACCTCACAAATTGACATAGATAGAAACTTAAGGATGAAAGAAGAAGGCCACGAGAATCTCTCTTGTTAGGACAAGAGATCTTTCATGATCAATCGTTTTGCTCCTCATTCTTTGAGAATCAGAAGGGTCCTTTTCATTTGGTTGATTGATCTTCCAATATGCTAGTTTCAACAACCCCCTTTTGACTCTGCGTGGCTCCCCTTCTTAATTATTTCTACCAATTTTAAGACCCAATTTGAATTAATTTTCTATAAAAAAATAGCCAAATGGATTGTTTACAGAGCTTCTATAAATACAGATATGCCCAATATATTAGGACTAATTGCCCATGGATGAAGAAAATTTGTTTCAACATAAAAAAAAAAAATAAAGATAATTTTAAGAAAGGATGAGTACGATTAAAGTGGCTATACATACAAATCTATTTTTGGATCTATATGCTTTGATAGGAACTGGAATTTCTAGAACAAGCGGCTGGTATACTACCATAATGATTTTTTTTTTATATTCAGATCGAATTTATGTTGGCTTCGTTCGGAGGCTAGCATAGTTTATTACGCCAGCTTCAAATGGAAAAGGAGTAGTTGCATTGGAATTGAGAAACTTTCGTCAAGTTCATAATTGCATAAAAAAAGAAGTCAAAATAGTGGTTGCGGTGCGTTGAGGCGCCTATTCAATTCACTTCACAAGATCCTGCACCGGACGATCAAGGCCCTTTTCACTTCTCATTACTCTTTTTGTTCACTTTTTCTAACATTTCTAGTACCAACCAATTCATTTGAACAAGACTTTTATTAGTAGACATGATTGGGGTTATAGTCCTCAGTGTGCAAAGGACTACTAAGGTGAAAAGACAAACATAGTTCTAATAACTTAAATTAATGTCACCAAGGAACAACTAAGTTTGAAACAAATTATCACCTACTTCAAAGCTCTATAAATTTTAAATTCTAACAAATTATCACCTACTTCACTATCAAACTCCAAACCAAATTCTGGAGTTTTTTGGTCGAGAATGACCGATTGTTTTCAATTGTGACATTTTCTACACTTCTATTATCCAAAATTTATTTTTCTATATTTGTCTCTTGCTCCTTTTCAAATTTTTTCCCATCACTTTTCAATTGTTCTATGTCATTAATACAAAAAGCAAGTGGTGATCACATATATTCATCATAATTGTTATCAATTATTTCTCCTATTGAGACATTTCATCGAACATCTGGTGAAGAAAGTAAATTCTAATCCTTCTTTAATTAATTTGAAAGTGTGTTTTATCACTGAAGCAATAAGAAAGAATCAAAGTATTTGCAGGAACTATGCATTAGTTTCTATCCGTATATACATCATCGTACTCACTGTTTTCTAAACAAAAAGTTGACATTGGCAAGGGGCGGAGACGTGCTGCAAAATCTGACCAGTATGATTCTTTTCTTCAAATAATTGTTGTTGTTGAATAGAGTCGAAAAAAGACCAAAGATTTTCATGATTTGCTGAAATCTCATTCCTTTTCTGTTTCCCATATTGCGGGAACTCTATATTGATGGGATGATGGTAAAGATGGGGTCATTAACAGAAGTTAAAATATAAGTTTTCTATTAATTATTGGGCTTTAATTCTATTTATTTTTTACGACAAATGTCAAAAATCCAGTGGCGGAATAGGAGACGGAATACTTTGTTGGAATAGGGGATCCAATCCCATTAATGCTCTACGTTTTGGACATGCCATGTTACTTGGTCTGTTATGTCTTAAAGTCAATAATACCCTGAAAAAATTTAATAAATCAAGGAGCATTATGTTGTAAAAATTATATATTTTGAAATTATTTGTATCTGAATTTATGAAAAAAATATTAGTTTCAAAACTATTAACGATCTCTGTGTTTCAAAAGAGTATCTTATAAGATCGTAATATTCATCTGTAAAGTTATCAACTAAATTATGTTTTTTATGTCATGAGATATACGATTTATAATATACTTATTTATAAGAAAGTTAAGTAAATAGTTTAAAAAAATTAAAGACAAAAAAATAATTTGATCAGCTATCTTATTTTAAAAACACTCATTATATATGTTAAATTAAAGATCTTGGAAAAATATTAATTTGATATATTATATGTAAAAAATTTATAGGAAACAAAAATATTAGTTGTGTTTTAAATATTTGGATTTAACAAAAAAATCTATACCAATCACAAATTGGCACCTATAATTTTTAATTTTTTCTATCAAAAATTGTGAAACTAATTTTTAACGAGAACTTATTATTTGTAAATATTATTATGTTATTGTATTAGTATATATGAATATTTGCAGTAGTATTCAATGGGCTTCAATACACATTTCAGAATGGAGAGGCCACGAGATTTCTTATATGGCTATCCAGTGTTTCAACAAATTCTTAACTACTATTGTATACATATGTAAGAGTAGATGTGGCCATAATTCTTTCTTCCAGTTTAGGAATTGTTGGTTTCCAGAATTGTGTGATACTCCTAAATGATAGATATATTTAAATAATAAAATAAATTACATTATAATAAAAAATTTAAACTATGAAGAATATAATTTTGTATTAAAATATATATTTTCTCAATCTTAAAATAAAAAGTTATGTTCTATAATAAATTAATTGTATAATTGTATAAAAAAATATTATTCACTAATTTTTTTTAAAATTATTATTTAATATTTATTTGCAATTCAAATCTAATACATCTAATCCAATATCCATAAATATTAAAATCTATCCATAAATAATCAACCAAATAGTTCTATTTCATATTTAATATATCATTTTAATATATATATGATATGAGTGTAAAATTAAAAATTGTAAAAAAATGATTAATTTAATATATTACATGTAAAAGTAGCGAAGAAACGAAAAAAAATTATCTCTATTTAAACAAATTAGAAAAATGATTCTAAAAAAGGAAAAATAAAATTCAACTAATTAGAAGATAGACATTATTTTTCATAAATATATATAAAAATGTATATATATATATATTAAATTGAAAATGAGGGAGAAAGTTATATTTAGACATTTTATTAATGTATTAGTATAAATATGAAATAAATTTTAAATTCTAAATATTATATTAATTTTATTTAATAATTTTAAGGTTTCATTTCGTGTGTGTGTGTGTGTGTTTTTTTTTTTATTAATTTGAACGACTTTAATTTGATATGTCTATCTTTATATTTACCGATAAAATTGCTATTTCCATATGCACAAAACAGTAATTGACATAAATGCCCTAACATTCCGCGACCACACAATTCATAATTATATGCCTGACCACCGTGGATCTATACTCCCAATCAAACTCTCAATGCGCTTAAGCTCTGCCGCACACATTCTGTAGGGTTTAAACACTCTCAGGCAGCCGACAGGCGACAACAATATCAAACGCGTCTCCTTCCCCCTGAATTCTGATTTTACGCATCAAGCCCGCGAGCTGTGTGAAATCTTGAGAGAGAATCATCACGAATTCTGTGAAAACGCATGTTTATATGATTATAAGGTGAAACAAGAAGAGTTTGTCGTCTGTCTGATTTAACTATGGCGGAGACGGCGGCGCTTATTAATCCGGAGCGGGCGGCGGAGCTTGCACGGGAATCGGACTCGGCGCTGTTTCATCGGAGAATCGAGTTTCACCAAGCGAGGAAGCCGTTCAGTGGGTTTGGAAATAACAATAGTAAAGGGTTTAAGCTCGTGACTTTGAACCCTACTTCGGAGCCTCTCGTGGCTTCCGGTTTGGGCAAGAAAAGTGAAAAATCATCTGAGTTTTGTGAAACTGGGTTGGATCCGGAGCTCAGCTTCGAGATTTCCTTTCGCAGAATTGTGAGTTTCATAACGAAATATGCTTATAGTTTTTAATTATATTTTCGGCATATATATTTATTTGGTAATTTTCTTTATATCTATACGACGGATAATTTTATTTCTAGCTAGTCGTAAGCTGGGGAGCCCATTACTAGTTCTCAGATTGAACTGCTTCCTTCTTATGTTCTCTGGCGAGTTTTCTTCTTTCAAGCTTAATAACCAATTATGGGGTTTTTGAAATGGTAACAACAAAGGTTGTTATTTTTCCCCGCATGTTGTTAATTTATTATCAACCCATCAAGTATTTCCTGTCCCTCTTGTTTTCTTTTTATTCTTCATTATGTGCAAATATGGTGGTTTTTAATAATTTTTAAAATTTGGAATATGGTCTACCTAGTTGCGCCCCTCTCACAGATTGATAGGTTCTGTTTCTTTACATAGAGGAGGCGGCGCAGTTACATAGGCGCGCCTTAGTGCGCATCTTGTCCCAGCCTTTACCTCAGCTATCAAACACATTTTTCGTGTACTTTTTTGAAGCAACATAGTATTATGGTTATATTTCTGGGAAATGAATATGGCTGGCTCTGTCATACGTGCAGCTCTTGATTTCTTGGAGCTTAATTGCAGGAAATTAAATCTTGATTTTCGGGCATGTTTTGACTTTTATTTTTAGCAAGGATATGATTTATTGTCAATCATAGTCAAAACTTGCCCAAAACAAATCTGTGATTGACAAAAAATATATCCTTACTAAAAATAAAAGTCCAAACTTGCCATAATTTCCTGACAATAAGCTCCAAGAATCAAGCTACAAGCTTTTAATTGTGCCTGCAATAGGTTGACATAATTTAGGGCAACTTTCCTTAATCTTTGCTTTTCTAGTTCTAGCTTTCCATATGTTGTTTTCCTTGGTCTCTCTTTTTTAGCTATTATGAATGTGTTTGATCCTTATTATTATAGCCTAAAATGAAGGTTACTCTTTTTTTCTTTAGATAATGTTCTTTAGTTTGAGAGTTTTTCCTGTGTTCAAAAGGCGCTCGTCGGGCACTAAAACACTTGCGTGCCTCTGTGTGCCTTGCGCCTTAAATAAGTATGGATGGAAGGTGACTGATCTTTTTTAACTGTTTCTGGGTTTCATGAAACCTACTGCATCTCACCTCCCATCTTTATGTCCTGCGCATGGTATATTGTCATGCCTTGTGATTGATGTTTTATTTTCTTTCCATTATTCTTGGTTTTTGGCTTTGGTCTTTTCAGTTGTCTTTTTCAATACGTTCATGTAAATGTATAGAATCTGTAATGTTTTGAATGCTCCCTAAAATATAGGTTGTCTAGTGATCGCATACAACGTAAAGCTTCTTGTGTCGGCAGCCTATCGAGGAATAGGACCAAGCTATTTCTTGAAATGAACCGAGCAGATGGGATCCCACTTGTCTTGATATGCTAGGATAGCTTCACAACTTGATTGGTCATCAGAGTTAGTATTCAGAGAAAAAGTACAAAAAAAAAGGAACTATATCTCTGGCTTGATGTACGCAGTTTCGCTTCTGTACTTGGTGAGATGAGGTTGTCTATCGGCTGTTTGGCTGATTCAATATAGTTACCCCTATTGAGTCTGCTATTATGAGCTAATCTTTTCATGTGGTTTGGTGTCTGCTGTGGCTGAGTTAGATGAATTAGATGCCTTCAACTCTAAATTGATAATTTGTACTCTGAAGTGTATGCTCACAATGTTCTATTTGTTTTTTTGAGGAATCCAAAGCATGAATAGTGGTTCACACTTTTATTTCAGGGCGCGGGTTTACGCAATCTCGGGAACACTTGTTTCCTTAATTCTGTATTGCAATGCCTGACCTATACTGAGCCCTTAGCTGCTTATCTACAGAGTGGGAAGCATCAAAATTCTTGTGAGTCTTCATATTTTCCTTAACCTCTTTTTCGGTTTCTTTATTCTTCTTATTATTTTTTAATAATAAATTCCAAAAATAGAACTGGGCGGCGATAATTTTCTGTTCTCTTCTATGAAGCATGTAACACATTCATATGATATTAATTCATTCTGTCTTAAAATATTTAATCTTTCGTGTAGTATAATTTTTTCTCAACATTGCTCATTTTTTTCATGAGAGTTTATATTTTGTTGCTTGCTTATGTTATTCTTTAACATGATTCCAGCTTTATCATTTGGTGCATCACTTTGAACAACTTTCTGTAATATTATTTCTAGCTTCACAACTACTAGGATATATAAAAAAAGAATATCATTTGCATTTCAGCATAAGCGCTGTCCCCTGATGGAATTATTTCTGTAGACCTTTTTTGATTTGCATTAAGCACATTACACAAAAAATGACGCTTAGTTCTTTGACTTTTATATTTGGTCAAGATGTACAAGCTCATTAAAGGAACTTCTGAGCTTGCTGATAAGTGAATAAATTTAAATTAGGTTGTTATGAGAAGTATACAGAAGAATGGTGATCTAACAAGTATGGGTCATGAGAAGTTGGAAGGATCAAGATGTGAGAGTGATGAAGGAAGATAGATCAAATTGGGTAAATATATAGTGGATCAGTGACGTGGGAACTATGGTGGGATCTTCTCTTCTTAGCAACATTAGTTTGTTAAAAATAGGTTAGGTTGGCCAAGATCATGGAAATGCTAGTCACCATTCTGTTTTTATGCGTTATAGAGTAGTTTAATGCCTGTTTGAGTTGTGTACTGGGTTTTCTGTAATGGAATTGGTGTGCTTGATTGTTTTGGTTTTCATTAGTTGATCATTATACAAATACTAAAATAACCTGAAAGGTTTTAAGACTCTCAAGGTCTTTGCAAGAAAAATTATGAAGCATTAATTGAGTTCTAAAGACCTTTTTACCTTTTTAACATTACATGAATACTATTTTTAGGTAATCACTGATCTTAAAACCTTTTTGACAATTTTGGATTCCCCAAGTGCATGTTTGCAAATCTCTATCACTCTATGGACTAGCCCCTATGTAGTGGGAAGTGACTTAAAAATGGGCATAACATTGTATGACTTTTTGAAAGGTTTGTGCAGTGTTGGAATATACATGCCTCCTAAAACCCACCTCTTTCAGCACTGTATTGTGACAGGATCTTACTAAGTTGATCAATAGCTGGTAATGTTAATCGGAAACAGATATGGAGTATCTGTTACAGTCTTTATTATAGGGGCTCTTTTCATTTTTCTGCATTCTGTTTAATATGATATGTCCAAATTTTATTGCTTCCCACAATGAATTCTTATATCGACTAGCATATTATGGTCGTTTTATTATCCTCATAAGAATTATATTGATATTGAAGAGCCTGCTTGTCATTTTGAGATGAGGCTAATGATTTCCCTGATAGAATGTACATATCCTGAATTGTTAATGGAGGCTGGCAACATCACTACTATTTACTGATGGTTGAACACTTCATTTCAACTGAAAAGGGGATGGGTGATTTCTTTTCAATATGATGGTCGGTAATGGTGAAAATGTAGCTCTTTTAACTTCTGAACAGCTTATGGGCTTGATTCAATAATGCCTTTGATGATCCCTATTTATGCCAGTGTCTTTCCATTGCAAGATTTGTATAAGGTGGTTATTCACAGGAAGATGTGGTTTCTGATAATTAATGCTATCTTTGAACTTGTACCTACTGATCTTCTATATGATCTGCCCATATGTTGAGTGCTATCATAATTATGTTGAAGGTCCGATCATCAATGTTCTTCATATATTTGGTCTGGAAGATGTGATATTTTCTCATCAAATGAATGTAGTTACCTTACTATTTTATAGTGGAAACTATATTGTCTTTGATCTGACCACCTTCAATGGCTTGTGAAGGTTGTACTGCTGGATTTTGTGCATTATGTGCCATTCAGAAGCATGTAAGCCGTGCTTTACAGTCAACTGGGAAAGTTCTAGAGCCTAAAGATCTGGTTTCCAACTTGCGTCGTATCCTTGAAAAAGATATGCTGATCATTTGTTTTAGAAATACGGAAAAGTAGTAGATTTTTTTTAGTTTAATTTTGATCCAATCCTCCTATTATCTTTGTTCCTTTGTTAGGTGCTTGTAACCTATTGATTATTTATAAAGATGAAATATTAAAATCTCTTAAAAATTTTGGTATTCTGTAAATTCCTTTGGACCCATGATAATGTTGTAATGGATTCTCACAGTAAATTAGTCTTAAGTTCCTAACAATTTTAAGCCTAGCTTTTTTGCTTGGGTCCTCTTAATTGCACCATTGTTTTATTACTTCTTCTTCTGTTAATCTTCCTCAGAATTAATATTATTTAAATGAACATGCTCTTCCACTCTTATATCAAAAAGTTACTTTTCTGCAAAGTTTTACATGAAATTCCTGTTGATAACCTCTTTATTATTGCACAGTATGTTTAGCATTTCATATCAATTAGCATCATGCAATTAAATTTTCCGGTGGTTTCTATTTTTCTATTTGGAGTCCTTGACAAGGATATTAGGCATATCTCGGAGCTTTAGAAATTATAATCAAGAAGATGCCCATGAGTATATGGTGTATTTGCTGGAATCAATGCACAAATGCTGCTTACCGTCTGGAGTGCCCAGTGAATCACCTAGTGCTTATGAGAAAAGCTTAGTGCACAAGATATTTGGTGGTCGATTACGAAGTCAGGTAATAAAGTGTTGTAGAAGTATGAAGATCTAACCTTCTCATGTTACATTGAATGTGGGGGTATCTGTGTTTAGTGTTTCTTTTTTTTGTGCTAAATATGTTTCGTCATTTTCCAGGTGAAATGCATGCAGTGTTCCTATCGCTCTAACAAATTTGATCCATTCTTGGATTTGAGTCTAGAAATAGCAAAAGCAGACTCATTGTCCAAGGCACTTGCTCATTTTACTGCCGAAGAGCATTTAGATGGAGGTGCTAAGGAATATCAGTGTCAGCAATGCAAACAGAAAGTACAAGCTCTCAAGAATCTAACAATTTACAAGGCACCTCATGTACTTACTGTTCACCTGAAGCGATTTCGTGCATATGCTCCTGGACAAAAGATTGATAAGAAAGTTTCCTTTGAGCCTACCTTGGACTTGAAACCTTTTGTCTCTGGCCCCTATGTAAGTCCTGTAATGATTATTTCGTACTGTTTTCTTTTGATATATTCATGATATACTTCTTTATTTAAGATTCTATTCCCATTATTCTCTTACCCACTGTTCCTTATCCTTCTTTCTGGATTGCTTCCTTTTCGAAGACCTTGGTTTGATACATCCTGTATTGACGTCGTCCTTTTTCTGTTGGTTGAACATATAGACACTTCATTTTGTTATATTCATAATATTCTACTGCCTCCTCATTGTCCTCCATTTTCTGTTGGTACTTTTAGTGATAATCTGCCATCTGTTTGTTGTTTTACCTTGGCATCCATACCTGACACTGCATATTGCTTATTTTGGATTCATGACCATGTCATCATGTGTTTGATATCTGTAATGTAACAATTGCAGGATGGGAATCTAAACTACACTCTGTATGGTGTTCTTGTTCATGCTGGTTGGAGCACTCGTTGTGGCCACTATTACTGCTTCGTTCGCACATCAAGTGGCATGTGGTATTCCCTCGATGACAATAAGGTATGAGAAAATAAGATTTAGCTAATAAGGTCTTTAATGTAGGGATTCCCGGTAATCCATGAGTTGATTCTTCAGTTGAATTGATTATTCGCAAAGCTCTTTAGTATAAGGTTTCAGATGCGAGCAATATTTGGATTTATTTCAGCTTTATGTTAGAATTCACTTGCCCTTGTTATGCCATTCTACAGGTCGTCCAAGTAAACGAGAGGACAGTTCTGGCACAGAAAGCCTATATGTTGTTTTATGTTCGTGACAGAACAAAAATTTGTCCTAAGAAACCTGTTGCTGGGATGCAGAATAAAAACATGGTTATGAATGGCATGGGAAATGCAGCAAGTCCAAAACTCAAACCGGAGTTGAGAGATAAAATTCAAAATGGTTCAAATGAGAAAGGGTTAAATGGCTTTTTATCTGTGGCTTTATCTGATAGTGATGCTGTAGTCACTGCTCTACGGGAGGAGATTCCTTCAGAAACAATATGTTTTCCAAATACAAATAGCAGTGTTGATAATTTGGACATTAAGAGGGACTCCAAAACTGAACATTCATCAGTGTTGCCACCAACAAAGGATCTATTGAAGCAACATTCTGTTATGGACATAAAATCTGTTTTTCATAGAGGAGAGCCATGTTCAACAGTTAATGGCTCTGGTGATACTGTAAAAAATAATACCTGCAACAACAGGTCCAGTGTAAAAGAGCAGAAGACATCTGGTATTTTATTGGCTAACAGTGATATGCGGCAAACTCCACTTCACATAAACGAATCAAGTGATTTGGTTCTGATGCCATCTGGCTGCAAGGACAATGGCAAGGAAAATTCCAGTGAATTGGCTAAGAAGACACCAAATAGCAGTGTACTCAGCACATCATCTGGTGACACATGCAAGATGGGCAATAGTACCTCTGAAATGGTATTTTGCTCTTTACCTGTTATGATCTTTTCTTACCTTCACCAATTTTTTTATCCTTTTTTCTTGTGCTATATTGTAGACATCACTTATGTCATGCTTGCTTTCATTGATTTTTCAGTGCGCTAGTAAGATCAATGCTGCTGAAGCAGTTCCTGAGCCATCAATTCAAGCTAATCATATCTCACAGCAAAACAGCATTGAAGAGTGTCAGGTACCTTTCTCCTCTAGCATGAATCATATGAACATTTTTTGCCAGTTGCTAAAGATGTGTAATTCTCAAGGTTGGAGGTTCCTTTGTGAGAACTGCTGTTCCATCCAGTGAAGAAACTTGTGACTATGATAAAAAGATAGATGTTGTCCAGTCCAAGGAGTTGTTGGGCTTACCAACAACCAGAGAGCCCTTGGCCCCTGGAATAACTAAGAAAAGAAGGCCCAATGTTAAAGTTAAGAGGAAGCTTTTCAAGTGTCAGATTGGCATTACATCGCTCAGCTCTAACATTATACTTGGTGTGGGCCCTTGCGTACGAAAGAAAAAATACAAGCAGAGAAAACAAAATTCTATGCAAAAGTCTTCCATTGTGAAACATTTGTTGGATGGGAATGTCTCACCATCAAAACTAGGGCAATTTTTAACTGAAGAATCATTTCCTGTACTTACTGACCATCATAGTCACTCTCTGAAAGAGAAAACACAGTGTAGTTCAGATGGTCAAATTCTGAATTTAAGCAATAAAAACAAGGGTGGCAAAGATTGCAAATCTTTTGATGTTATCCATAAAGAATTTAGAGGAGCTCTTCAGGATGGGACCACCGTTTCTGCTGAAAAGCCTACTCAACTAATGCATTCTGCTGCTCTAGGAAGTTGTAAGTCTGACGAGGAATTGAGGCAGACTGATGTCATGAGCATACTTACCAGAGGGCTGGATGAGATAACTGGTAAAGAATATTTGGTGATCATTTACCCCCCACCACCCCCCAGCCCTTCACTAAACTTTGTCTTGATTGGCAGTTGCTCGCTGGGATGATGTTTCACTTTCCCAAAAATCAGAAAGGAAAGCAGCTGGGACTTCCCAAATTGGTTACATTGGTGATGAATGGTCAGTACCTTCCTCGTTATTACTGGCATTCTTTTTGAAAGCTTGATCTAGGACCTAAATATATGTTACATTAGTTTGCAGAAAAGATCAAGCTTTGTATATCTTTTGGTATCTTGTATATAAGTTTTTGACTTGCTGTGTGATTTTTTGTGCCAAGAAAGGATAAATTTTGTGTTTATTGTGTCTTCTGTGTAAAAAAATTGTACTTGTCATAGTCTTTCAATCTGGAAAGTCTCCTGCAATAATGCTTGGGATAATCAAGAGATGAGAGGAAAGTATAGTTTGTATGAAAAACAGCTTGATCAACCTTTTATTACTCACAGAAGGAATTTAGAAATGAACTTTGCTAGGACTTTCCTTTGTGTCCAGAAAGATTATTTAACTGATAACCCCAGAAATGATATTCATACCTGATGTTGGATTTTAGAAACAACTGTGCTTTTACAAGTTTGTGAAGTTGGATAGAAAAAGAGAAATTACAGGACAACAGTTTTTGTATTTCACACTGATACTTCCATAAGATAAAAGGTAGATCCACTGATGGTTATTCCTAACTAAATGGTATTACAATCTTTGTATTTTCTCTGCAAAAGTCAAGTTATTCAGCTACTTGCTTCTTTTATAAACATGTGTAATGATTCTAATATTTCCTGTTGACAGGGATGAGGAGTATGACCGAGGGAAGAGAAAGAAAATACGGGGCCCCAAGATAAGCTTTGGTGGACCAAATTTATTTCAAGAAATTGCGACTAAAAATTCAAAGAGAAAACGAGCAAAGCCAGAAAGGCCAAGATGTGAGAACCAGGCATTTAGGATATGATGGAAAACTAGGGAATGGAGGTGCATTCCATTGGAGTCGCCGATTCCTAGTTGTGAGCTTGCTGTTTGAGAGGTGGTATCATTGCAAGGCCTTCAAGATTGAGTTGTGTATCTTTTCCTTTGTCTCCCAATTGTGTTTTCTCCTTTTCATTGTATTCATTTCTTGCTTTTGGCCTCATTTTGAGAAGAGGCTGGAAGTGGATGTAGGTAGTATAGTGAACTCTATAATATGCTTATAAATGATCCAGATTCGGTTTAATGACTTGAATACTATGAGATTGGCTTTGGAAAGTAATTTACTGAATTGTTGATAAGATTCTGGTCCATGAATATTATTTTTCTCAGGTGAACTGACTAGTTTCTCAAGTTACATCTTATTGATTGGTGCAAATTAGTATTATTGTGGTTGATGATGCTTGCTTCAATTTACCCACTTTGTATGGTTTGTAATATTTGATAATATAATAATTATTAAATTATTAATATATAAAATAGAAACTAATTTTAGGCAGTTACTGTTGATAAGATGGTGAGTTGCAAAAGATTTATCCAAATCTTTTGACATTCACCTGTTTGATCGACTCTTTTTGTGAGGAAGTATGGGTTGATAAAGCAACTTTAATATATTAAAATACATTAAAAATATTTGTCAAACTCGTACAATTACAAAGAGTCAAATTTTGATTGATAAATAAGAATACCAACGTGGACAACCACTAAATAAATAAAATAATTCTATATATATATATATATATAATTATGTTCCTTTTACTACCCTGGCTCCACCCCTGCTGGTTGCGTTGTTGTAAATGTATGGTCATAAGAGGTCTTTCAAATAAGTGATCACTTTAAACAACTAGAATACAAAAAAATAAGGATGATGTTTATTTTGATTTAGATTGAAGAAAATCTACTATAGATGCATTTTTAAGAAGAAATGACTTCTTGTATGAGTATTATTTATTGATGGAAAGGTTTTGGTCTATATTATATTAGTAACTTCTCTAGTGCAATGCAACGATATATTAGTATAATATATTAAATTTAAGAAATACATAAAATTAATATTTAAAAAAATTATATAACTATATTTAGTAATTTGTATATATAATATGGTCATGATAAGAATGTAGATATAAATATTATATATAAAATTATATATATAATGAGAAAAATAAAATAAATTTACTTGCATTTTCCTCAAATTGTAGAAATTCTCATGTTACAAAAATAAAAAATGATAATCTTTATTTTATTTTAATTTGCAATTTTGGAACGAAAAAGTAATTATATATAGTTCAAGTAATAATAACAGGTCAATGCATAAATAAGAATAAAACTATGAATATAAGTAAAATATGATGTTTTAAAGTTGCATAAGAACAAAAGCATACAATATTATCAATTATTTCACACATCTCACCAGTAGATTATCAATCAATCATTTCCCCTATCAAATCTCTCTCTCTCTCTCTCTCTATATATATATACACACACATATAAATAAAATTATAAATAATATTATAGTTTCAATATATATATATATATAATAACAGAAGTATAGACATGGGCACGGTTCCGGTTCCAAACTGGAACCGCCGGTCAATGGTTCGGTTCAACCGTTGACCCGGTTCCGGTTCCAAATCGAAACCGAAACCGTCAGAGTAACGGTTCGATTCTGATTCTCAATTTTTTGGAACCGGAACCGCCAGTTCGAATTTAAAAATTATAGCTGTTGGAGATCAACGGTTGAGATTAAATAACTGTTGATCTTCAAATAGCCGTTGATCTCCAACGGCCGAGATTGAAGAACCGTTGGGAATCGGCGGTTCCCAACGGATCTTTTTTTTTTTTTTTTTTCTATAAATACCCCTTCCTACTCATTTTATTCACAATATCTAATCACTCTCTATCTCCCTCAATCTCCCTCAATCTCTCTGAATTATCTTGTGATCTCTCTCAATCTCTCTGAATCTCTCTCGACATCTTTCTCAATCTCTCTCAATTATCTTGTGATCTTCCTCAATCTCTCCCGATTATCTTGTTATCTTTCTCAATTTCCCTCAATCTCTCCCGATTATCTTGTCATCTTTCTCAATCTCCCTCAATCTCTCTTGATTATCTTGTCATTTTTCTCAATCTCCCTCAAGCTCTCCCGATTATCTTGTCATTTTTCTCAATCTCCCTCAATCTCTCTCAATTATCTTTATCTTATCATCTTTCTCAATCTCTCTCAAAATGTCGAGCTCAAGCCAAAGAGGATGTGGAGGTAGAGGATCATCTTCTTTATCTTGACAAGCAAAAGGAAAATCACCTATGCCGACGAGTACAAGTGCCGGAACCGGATTACCACCACCATCTCCTTTGGTTCCAAGGTATCTCAATCTTGACGGTGAAGATATTGAAATTCCGATAGAGTGGCAAAAAGATTTTGAAGCTCAATTAGGTTTGAGTTTATTTTATAAAATATCTCTCTTAAATATATTCTATACTTTTTTATTTTAAATCTCTCTCTCAACTATCTATGGTTAATAATTTATTATGATTATCAATTTAGGTGCACAAAACGAATCTACCGAAGAAGAACGTCTTCCAACTCAAGAGAGTCAAAGTCAAAGTACGCGGCAAACTCAAAGTGGATGAGATGAGGCACTAAGATCGGATATCTTTGCCGTTCACTTCAAAAGAGATATGCAAAATAATAAAGCAATTTGCAACTATTGCGGGGTGGAATATGTTTTTTAAAAAGGAGGAGGTTATGGAACGTTCAAAAAATATTTGCAACGTCACCATCCGGACAAAGTCGGAAACGATCGGCGTCAAACACAAATACCTCGTGGAGGATTCTCCGGATTCACCGATGAATCACAAGGCACGACTTCTTTATTTAAATATTCCGAACCAACAATGAGAAAATATTTATAAAAAATGGTTTGTGGCATGTCTTTTCCTTTTAATACTGCTGAAAATGATTTGTTTAAAAATTATGTGTCACTATCACTAAACCCTCAAGCGTCCGGTGTTTCACGTAGAACATTAGCTCGTGATATTGAAAAAATTGTAGGTGAATTTAAGTTATCTTTAATTGATATGTTTAATTCTTTACAACAAAAAGTTTCAATTTGTGCGGATATATGAGCGGATCATTGGAGAGAACATAGTTTTTTAGAACTTACTTGTCATTGGATAGATAATTCATGGACAATGCAAAAAAGATTACTTGCATACAGAGAATTTGATCAAACACATACGGCCGCAAATATTTCTCATAAAATTCATACTATTTTGTAAGAATATAATTTAGTTACAAAATTTTTTTCAATTTCATTTGACAATGCTAGTGCTAATACTGCTAGTTTGCCATTATTAATTCAAATTTGTCGACCATCATTTAAGGGTAGATTTTTTTACATTAGCTGCATGTGTCATGTTTTAAATTTGTGTGTACAAGATGGCATGGAACATTTTAAAGCACATATAAGTCCTATTAGATTAACAATTGGACATTTATCTAGACATGTAACTTTATGCAAAAAATGAAGAATATTTTGTAAAGCATTTGGTATGAGTGCACAAAAAAAAATCACTAAAGATGTGCCTAATCGTTGGAATTCAACATATAAAATGTTGAATTCTTCTTATGAGGTTAGAAATGAATTATGTACATTTTTTTTCACAAGAACAATTAGGTATTTCTGTATTTCCAAGTTCATGGGATACATGTGTTGAATTAATGTCTCTTTTGAGAGTTTTTAAAGATGCAACGGAAGAATTATCCGGATGTTACTATCCCACTTCTCCTTTAGTTATAGATCATTGTGTTAAAATTGCACTTATTTTACAATCATATTATTCGCATGATACTTTACAAAATTGCATTGCAAGCATGAGAAGTAAATGGTTAAAATATTATCAAGAAATTCCCGATTTATTTTTAGTTGCAAAACTTTTAGATCCTAGAATTAGAGAAGATGGTTCAGAAAAATTACTAAGAATGTATTATGATGCATTATTTCCGGTTAAAGATGATGACACTCTCAATCTGCATATAATTGTAGGTAACACAAAACAATTACTTTATGATTGTTTTAAAGAATATAAAATTTATTATGGTGATAGTTTAAATAGTGCAATCGGTCACAAAAATGAAGATATTGGTGGAGGTAGTTTGGTTTCGGATCAACCCGATCATCATCAAGATCCGAACTTTGAACACCTTAATCAATATTATAGGTTTTATGATATTAGAAAATTAAAAAAACGTAGGAGTAATAGTCTTTATGAAGAATTAGATAATTATCTATCTACTACTTTTGAAGAACTTGTATTTGATACACCTAACGAGCTTTTGAGATGGTGGTTTCGAAGACCAAAAAACTTTCCTATTTTATCACTAAAGGCAAAGGAAATATTTGCGTGTCCAACATCCACAATCTCGGTTGAACAAGCCTTTAGCACCGGCGTTTACATTTTGGATCTTCGAAGATCCAATTTAAAGGTGGAAAATCTAGAAAATCAAGCTTTACTTCATGATTGGTCGAACGCCGAGGTAAGAAAACAAGAAGTAAATTTTGATGAAGAGGATGAGGATGAAGATGGAAACGAGTATTCGATCACATTCGGGAGTGATTGAGTCACGCCACTTCTTACAAGAAGGTAAGAAAACTACGTCGACTTTGATTCCTCAACTATGTGGATACGTATGCCACTTAATTCTAATTAGAAATTAAATTTTAATTTCTAATTTATAGTTAAGCTCAAGTCCTTCTTTTTTTTTTCTCTCTTCTATTTTTTTTAATATGTTGTAATTGAAAACTTATAAAGTCATAATCTCTTGTTAATAGAAGTAAATATTTTTAGGTAAGTTAATTTTTTGTTGTAACTTTTCTATTTTTTTTGTAATTTTATTATAAGTTATAAAGTTAAGTTTTGATTGTTGTAATTTCTTTTTGTAAAATGTAATTGTTTTTGTTAAGTTAACTATATATTCAATTCAATCTCTTGTGATAATCAAATTCAAATGACCAAAATTATTTTTGAAAGTTGTTAAAAAAAAAAAAAAAAAGAAGGGCCGTGGAACCGGAACCGAGGGAACCGCCGGTTCCGGAACCGTATATATGGCGGTTCGGTTTCGGTTCCGCCTTCCACGGTTCCAAAAACCGGCGGTTCCGAAACCGAAATCGAAACCATGGAACCATGCCATGTCTAACAGAAGTACCACCATAAATACAAAATATCAAAATTTTCCGCCTAAATTACTTTCTAATTATAGTATTTATTTTCTATGCAAATATGTACCATATATATATATATATTATGATATTTATTTTTCTATGCAAATCTATATCAATATCTATCCATATATATTTAAAAATAATATGTAATTAATTTCTTTTCACATCTTTAATTTGACATTCATATTGCACATAAATGTCCACGCTTACATACACTAAATTTAATCATTAACTATAAAATATTTTTTAAAGTTAATTGTGATATATATATATATATATAAGGAGAAGTATCGTCTTAAACAAAAAAATCAAAATTTTCTTCCTAAGTTACTTTTAATTATGATATTTTTCTTGTACAAATCTATATCAATCTATATATAAAATATAATAAAATAATTTGATTTATAGAGCCATGATTTAATAATAGCAATAAAAAATCATAAAATTATTAATAATTTTAATTTTAATAATTTTATTATGAGAGTATATAAAAAAAAAAAAATTCTAAATATTCTATACAAATAAATTGTAGTTTAATTGAAATCTTATATTTCCATAAATTTTGGGAACTTGTATTGTATTTCTCTCAAGGGGAAAAAGTCTGTGTGCATTCTTCCTCCGATGAATGATTGAGTCAAATTAATATAAAAATAAAAATAATTAATATATATACATACATATATATATATATAATAGCAAAAGTCCATCTATTTATAGTAACACATATTTTTCCCACCCTTTTGACTCACAAATATAATAATATTAATTTTCTTGATTTTATTAATCTTTATATTTATTATAATATTAAGAATGACAATTGTTTGTTAATTTTTTTTAGAGAATTTCGTGATTTGCTATAATACAGTTGTTGTTCAGATTTTTTAGGAAATTCCTTACTTTATAGTAAATATGGCATATATAATATATAATATATAAAAAATATGTACCAATCTATATATATATATATATATATATATAAAGAGAAATACAAGTTAAAATAGCTTTGTAAATTTGCAAAAATACTTTTTTTTTAAACCAAATATAACATTTTTTTAATTATTGAATAGATGTTATTATTATTAGTAAATACTAATTCATCTGTAAATTAAGAAAGTTAATCTCACATTAAAAATTTGGAAGTAGTTTTGCAATTATGAAGTTAATAACATAAATTTTGGGATTATGGATTAACATTAATTCTAGAATATATCAAAAAGTGACCCCTCAAGTATTCTGAATTTTTTTAATTTCTTCCAAAAATAATATAATATAATAATTTGCTATATATATATATATATATATATATAAAGAGAAGTATCACCTATTCATTGTAGTTGCCATACTTTCCAACCGAAGCATGGTTATTATAACAGGAAAATATTGTATAATGTTGCTCATATGCAACCTTAAAATATTATAAATTTCATATAATTTTGTTTATATTCATAGTTTTATTCTTATCCATGCATTGACCTATTACTTTTAGGTGAACTATATATAATTACTTTCTTAATCTCCAAATTTGATTTATTCTACTTTACCCTTATATAGTTATATGATTTATATATAATATTTATATCTCTTATTACAATCATGCTACATATATAAATTATTGAATATAATTATATATTTTTAAAAATTATCAATTTTATGTATTTTTAAATTTAATAATATTGTACTATAAAATTATATAAAAATAATTCATAAAAAAATTAATATATCTGTACATCGCACGGAAAAACTTACTAGTATAGTATAAATATCATAGAGTCCTAAAATATCTAACAAAAGATCTGCTAAAATAATAAATAAATATAATAGCTATTAGTAGAAAAAAATGAGCCAGAAACTTAGTGGGCTACTAAATATAGCTGCTACATTTTATATATACTTGTTAAGCTCCTGTGCCATGTACGGACAATGTATGAATTTTTCTAATTTAATTTACTTATATAATATTATGAAATTTAAGTAATATAAAATTCATATGTATTTCTCTCTCTCTCTCTCTCTCTCTCATTTTCTAATCAAAGTATGTCCAATAGTTAGCCTCAAATAATAGCGGTGCAAATTATTAAAATTATTAATAGATAAAATAATTTTATTCACCTCGCCCCGCCCCGCCCCATCCCCCGCATATACATATATGAATTTATTATATTTTCAAGAGTAAGTGAATATAATATTTTCAACGCAACATAAATATATATATTTATAGTAAGCATATAAAAATATTGAATACTAGTTTTTATGATTGTGAAAATGCATTGGTTTAAAAAAGAAACTATTATTTTTTTGGTCGTGTAAAACTTATATGTTTGACAATATATATATATGTGTGTGTGTGTGTGTGTGTGTGTGTGTGCACATAACTTAGAAGAATTTTTAGTGAAATATCTCTAAAAGATTATAATTTAAAAAATTCGCTGATAATATAAATTTTATCAACGAAATATGTATATGTTGAAACAATAAATCAATGATAAAATAAATAAATAAATATACATTAACATTATATATTAAAAAGAGCCAATAATATCAAATAATTAAAAAATGATAATCATATTCTTCAATTTCATTAAACACACAAATCTCAATTTTATTATTAAAGAACAAAATATTAACCACCGTAGGATATTTGTTGTTGTTTTTTTTTTATGTCTTTAGATAACAAAAAACAAAAGATATACATAATCTTTTAAGATTGATTTCTTGCTACGATATTTAGAGAATGATTTGTTCATATCTATTTAATTATTTTAGTTAATATACAAATATATAACAATTAACTAAAGAAAAAATATTTTATATTGAAAATTAAACTTTTATGTGTATATATATGTATACATGCAATACGGATGTCTACTTCAAGATTGTTAAAATAGAATTAATTTCATATATTTTTCATAAATAATAGACTTCAAACAAAAAATTTGTAAGCTTTTAAATTTTTTAGTGAAAAATAAAAATAATAATAAAAAAATAATCAAATAAATATATTTTTGTAGATAATGATAATACAACATAATTTTAGTATATCTTGAAAATGATAAGTGTAATTTCAACATTAAAAATGGTGGCTTTAAATCAAATTGTATATTATATCTTATATACATATAGATATTGATACAGATATATAGAAAATAAATACCATAATTAGAAAGTAGTTTATGTAGAAAAATTTAATGTCTTCTAGTCTATACTTATCTTTTTATATATACATACAGATAGTGATAATTTTTAGGCTACTTAAAATTAATTATATCATCTGTTCCACATAGAAATAAAAATAACCAAATTTAGTAAGAAAATTATGATGGAAAAATGCTATAAATTTTATTTATAAAGGTACTGATATATATATATGTATATATATATATTATATCAAGATCAATAAAAAATAATAAATACAATGGTGTCAAAGAAATATATGAAGATCATGATTCACATAAAATCAAATCTTTAATATAGAAAGATTATGAATCTAAATAGAAGTTTGGCGAAATTTTTGTATTGTAATCTTCATAATTTATTGTTTATAAAAATATTTATTTGGTGTAATGAATGTCAAAGGAATATTATTTATAACATTATAACTGTGTTAACTTTTTTTTTTTTTTTTAATATTAGGCATTTTTGGGATTTAGAAATCAAATAGGTGAAAAAATTACTGTTTCTATTTTAGGACGACTTCAGTATTTATATATATATATATATATATTATAGATATACATATATTACATGAAAAATAATAATTATTAATATTATATTTTCATTGGGCTTAATGCATTTAACAATGTTATCAATGGGCTCAACCGGGGATCAAAAGAAGGTATTATACAATAAGCAAGATTATTATTTTACTGAACATTTATATATGAATATTAAACTGTAAATGCGGAAAGTTTTGAGATAGTGGAGTTATATTAATTTATCCAAAAATATAATGTCACAATTAGATAGCATAAATATGTCTTCATATCTTAATATATATTGTTTTGATACTTCAGCTCAAATAAGGTTGATGTAAAAATATAACTAATTTTTTAACAAAATTGGGTAATCCATCTAGTTGTAAAATTCTTACCTCTCTGGTTAAAGGAACAGGGTGCAAAGTTATCCTAGGTTAACATAATTTCTTGATTAAATATAAACAATTTCAGTTAGTAATGGGTTATCCAATATTAATGATATATATATATTTTTTTTCAAACCCATTTAAAATTACCACAAACCCTCTTCATTCGAACGAGTATCTTTTTACTGTCAACCCTAAGTGTTACTCTACTAGATAGCATAAATTTTATATTCAATTTAAAACAACACAATTATTCGTATTTTGATATAACCCGAGAGTGACCATAAATATTACACTACTTGTTACTTGTTATTTAAAAATTTATATCCTATCCACCATAATCTAATTATCCATACTTTTGTATAACTCGACCTAATAACTAATACCTACATCTATTTTTAACATTTAGTTTAAGTTTCATATTTAATCATGTAGAATTAATTAAATGATAAACCACTCTAATTTAGATTTGTTAGAAGGAATAATGTGTGGGCAACGAAAATAAGATTATCTTGAACAATACATTGCAAGAGAAGTGAATATTCCTCTTTAAAAAACGAAAAAGAAAGGGGCGGATTACGTGTTTGGGCTTAGACTCTAAATCAACACTGCTACCGTGTCATGGGTCGCGGCCTTCCGTTTTTCGGGCCGTTGAGTTTTCACGCAGTGGAACAATACCCGTGCGGCTACAAAGACTCTTGCAGCCTCTGTCCGACCTTCTTGCCTCATCAAGTCCTATGATGACTCGTTGCTCGGTATAACACACCAAGCTTACCAGCATACTCATTCGAACACATTCCTGTGTTGCGCCTTGCACAAGAGCTCGCCTATTCTTAATGACTATGTTCGCCGAGGGCGCCTTGTCACACGCCTTGCATGTCTTGACATCAGCCCTCAACTAGCTAGCACGCCTGCTACGCCCTACCGACACTCTTAGGTCCTTTTGGCACAACTTGTGATGGTCTTGGAGCACTCGTGCTCCATCACGGCACTGAGGGTCGCTCCCATGCCCACAGTGCAACTCCTCATGCTCGTCACGTACTCGAGGTGTCCTAGGTGCACTCGGGGTGCCTAGATGCTGCACCTAAGGCCCCTTGTTCGTGTCTCGCCGAGATGGGCAACATTGCAAACCGTGGCTTAGATATTGTACCATCTCATATTAGCCCCACGCAATGCTCGGGACATTTGCCTTGCATGCCGACACATGCCCACAATTATCCACAATGTGGTGTTGCCACGTAACCGCATCTCTCAAGCCAATGGTCCCTCGCAACATGGCTAGAACCTATAGCGCATGCTACGAGTTAGCTCACGAGGCCTCAGGATGTCTGACTCGATCGCTCTCTCGGCCTAGAGGTGGTGCCCAATAATTTTCAAAGCCCGCGGGGAACCTCTGGATCTCATCCAAACCTCACGGCCCAAGGGAGCGCCCAAAATGGACCTCGCCGTCCCATGCCGTCTGATCGATCATCAAATCGACCGAGGACTCTTCACACCTTTCTAATGCTTAGAGCCGGCCCCTAGAGGTCCTTGTCATACCCCTAGGGAATTGTACACTTAGTACTCAACAATACGTGAAGGGTTGGCCGCTGGTAGCTCCTGAAGAGCATGCCCCCTTATACTAGGGAAAAATAAATTTTCACTTTTTCCACCACTAGACATTGTTGGACCGAGGAACGTGACTCTTCGTATCTCCCTCGTTTGAACTCCGAATTCACTTCTGTAAAGTCTGTAAGTAGCTTCCGCTCTCAATATGAAGTCTGTAAAGTTTCAGGCCAATCCGATACTCCCTCGCTTGGGGGTGCCCTATGCAATGGACTGCACTCTCACTTGCGCCACTACACTGCCACACTTCACAACTCGTCGATGGATCCTACTCAAACGGACACATCTCTAGGTGAAACTTGGTAGAGACACTCACAACACCTCAAGGGAGTTCCCACTTGAACAGTTTCTAAAAACTCCTTCATTTAAGCCCTCTGCTCAATGCATCTTTCCCGCATTCGCTTAGGAACTCAACAACCACTTTGCTTCACCGTCCACAAGGCCTAATGGCTTCGGATTGCAACTATACTTGGTGGAGATCTTCCTCATGACTCAAAGTGTTTGTTATTAAAGCAGGTCTCAAGTCCCCACTTCGTAAGTGTCTCATTTGTTAGGCCGATAGTGTGGTGAGCAACGCACTGGCACTCCTCGGGTACGCGCGCCACTCGCATCACGGATAGCTAATCCTAGATAATCCCGGACAATCCCGAGGATTAGCCTGCCATCCCGTGACACACCGGGAGTCACCTCCACTTCTCTTTCTTCTTCAGTTCTTTTGTGCCGTTGGTGTTCTGTATTTGCAGTGCTCGATTTCCATTCTAGTTTACGTTGCTTTGTTGGCTTCCTTCGAAGAGGTATAAATGAGTCCTCTCTCTTTCTTCCTTCCTCTCTGTCCACTATATGATGTGCTTTACTTTCTATCTCCATTAGGTTTTACGAGATTGTCCTCCATTTCATGAAATTTATTTTAAATCGATAATGATAAAAGATTGTTGTATAAAAAGTTGTAGGATACGAGACACTATTAGATTACTTGAACGAGAGTACTTGTATATTGACATAATTTTTACCATATGTTCTTTATACTAGATCAAAAGGGAAAACTATTTCGTTTGATAGATTGATTACTAGATTGTTTATTATTAATGGAGTGTAGCATTTGAAGAAAAAATCAAAAGGGACTTTCTGTGTTGTTCTAGTGCGGTAAATGCTCGCCACAAGCTTGTAGAGGAAATCTTATGTTCTTGTTTATGTTTGGCTGCATACTGCTTTGAGTACGTTCCATACTTCATACGGTTTGCGTGTTTAATCAAGAAACTTATTAACGCTCTTATCAGTATTGTTGTTATTTTCATCGTATACGATGCAGTGATGTCAGCCTATAAATTACTATAACTTAAATGGCTATTAGATATTAAACTCTGCCTTTTATTTTATTATGTAATTTAATTTTGTTTTGGGGGAGAGGGGGGTGGAGGGAGTTCTGTGTAAATTTGAAATTTCCAATAAGTTCCAGAACATGATAAGTTTGAACCACACAGCCTAATATAGTACTTTTTGTCTCTGCTATGCCCACCTAAATATGTTGATAGACAAATTATTTGTTTGATTGACTGTAAATCTTTTATTCTTAATCATGATTTGGCTTAATAAGTTGCTTAGTTTCCATTTGATGCACAACTGTGGTTCCTGCTTGTATATTGTTTGATGTTACAAACAAGCACGACTACATTTTGGTTGTAAGCAGGCGGCATGGCTATAGAGGCCACGGAGAGTACATTTTTGGGCTAATTTGATAAAATATAGTGAATAATTTTTTTTTTTTTTTAATAAAATATAGTGTAATATTAGGGATGAAAAATTTAGGCAAAGTCGCTCGGGCGAGAGGCGACTCTATTTAAAGTCGCCCCTGCCAGGGGCGACAACTATTTTTTTTTTGTTTCACCCAGAAAATAGAGGAAAATGGCGCCACTCGGTCGTCTCACTCGGTCGGGTCACCACTCAGACAGCCGAGTGGTAACTATAACTCGGACGAGCCACTCGGCCTGAACAATACTCGGCCGGCCGAGTTCAAGGAATTAACTCGGCCGGGGTACTCGGTCGGCCACTTAACTCGGCCGGCCGAGTCACGTAAAGTTTCTGGATTACTAAGTCCGACTATTTTTTTATTATTATTTTTTTTTTCAAATATATCCACACCACACATTCCTCTTCCTATCATATCTATCACTCACCCACACCACACACTTCTCTCCTTTTCATTTCTTTCTTCACTTCTTCTTCAATTCCTCTTCAATTCTCCTTCAATTCTCTTTCAATTTTTCTTCAATATTCACGGTTCTTTCTTCTCAGTTTCTCCAAAATTTGTTTAGGTAATTTTTTTCAAAGTTCTTTTTTTGTGTGTGTGGTTTTTTGTGTGTGTGTATGGTGTGTGTGTGTGTGTAGTGTTTTGTGTGTGTATGGTTTGTGTGTGTAGTGTTTTGTGTGTGTGCTGGAGTGTGTGTGTGTGGTGTTTTGTGTGTGCTGGAGTGTGTGTGTTGTGTGCTTGTGTTGTATGTTGTGTGTGTGGTGTATGAAATGTATGTGTGTGATGTGTGTTGTGGTGTGTGTGGTGTGTGTGCTTGTGTGTGTGCTGGTGTGTGTGATGTGTGTGCTTGTGTGTGTTGTGTGTGTGCTTGTGAGTGTTGGTGTGTGTGTTGTGTGTGGTGTGTGTGTGTGCTTGTGTGATGTGTGCGTATGTGCTGTGTTTTGGGTATGTGTATGTCGGTCGATTTAATTCATATAATTTGTAATAGATTTTGTTGAATTTTTTGTTATTATATATAAATTGTTATAGATTTGTCGTTAATATTTTTTTTATACATTATTTGATGTAGGAACCTTGGGAATTGTTGCTGTTGTTGTGCATTTATTGTGACCCTCAAATTGTTGCCGTTGCATTGAGATATTGCTTCATTTCAATATCAGGTTTGAATTTTACTAATGTATTAGTTGAATTTAATTTCATTATACTTTGTAATTATATAGCTTAATAATACCTCTTGCATGCAAAAAAATAGTTAACTCCATATTTTAAGTTCATTAATACATCTTTATTATTTAAGATATGGAGTCTTCAAACAATGTCGGTATTGTTGCTTATGTTGAGGATAGTAGTGATGTTCCACCTGTTTGTACGACAAGGGTACCTCGCGACATCGGATATTCTGGCTTGGTATCAAAATTCTTTGAATTGACAAGGATCGATAGGAATGAATATAAATTCAACATATCCGCTTCACTATATGCAAACAACAGATATCATCGTATACCAATCAACAACGATGATAATCTATGGTTTTTCTTTGCACCGGATGTGTATAATCAATATGTAGAATTTCATATTGATCCGGAAAAATTGCAAGATAATGCTCTTTTAGATATTCTCCCAAGCAATGAGTATTATCAATATGCTTCTTACTTAAGAGGTGATGACATTAATAATTCAGTACTCGTCAGGCAAGGGCATACTGGTGGAACTTCAAGGTCCAATAATGACAGTATTCCAACTGAAAGAGAAAATGCTCACACAGAGGATCAACCACATGATCCATTGATTGACAATTTTGGTGTGAATGAACTAGAAGACTCTGAACCTGACGAAGACGAGTTGTCCAGTGAATCAGATGAAGATGGGGTGGATATTGGTGATATTCAAACTATGTATTGCCCAAATCAAGAAAGACCACCATCCAATCAACAACCGCCATTTCCATCAAGTGCTCAGAGATATTCCATGCATCCGAATATCCCATTCTTCAATGCATCGACACATGAAATGCTTGAGGACTCATTTGATCTTCTAAATTTTTTTAGATATTATGATGCTACTGAAGGAGTACTGACAAAAGACATAGTATTCAAAGATAAGAAGAATTTGTAGTCTACAGTGAAAGACTTTTCAATTCGTATAGCGAGACGTGAATATCGAGTAGAGGAAAGCACACCTCGTACATGGAAAATCAAATGCAAAAATAATTGTGAGACTACACATTGCAACTGGTGGTTGCGCACAGGATACAAACAAGCAAAAGATTGATTTGTGGGAAATCATTAAGTATGGAAACCCTCATACGTGCCTAATGAACGCGGTGTCTGTTGACCATCAAAACTTGTGCAAAAACATGATTGTTGCGTTGCTTATTGGAATGGTTCAGACAGATCCCGGGTATGAGATTAAGTGTGTTCAACAACAAGTGTATGATAAATTTCAATATACAATCTCATATCATAAGGCATGGCATGGTTTGAAACGAGCAAGAGAAAATGTGTATGGTACATGGGAGAGCTCAGTTTCAAAACTACCCAAATTTTTGGGAGCTCTACAAAAATGGAATCCAGGCACAGTTGTCGAGTGGCGCCACATGCCCGAAGAGACAAATGGTGTCAAAATGTTGAAATATGTGTTTTGGGCATTCAAGCCATATATAGATGGGTTCCAGCATTGCCGTAAAATTATTAGTGTTGATGGAACTCATCTTTACACTAGCTACAAACACAATATGTTAATTGTTGTTCCCATGGATGCAAATCAACATCTTTTACCTTTGGCTTATGCACTTGTGGACGAAGAAAGTTTTGCTTCTTGGTCATGGTTTCTTCGTATGATATCGAAACATATTGTTCGCGGTAGAGAAGGGATGTGTCTGATTTCAGATAGACACGTCGGTCTTTTGAAAGCAGTGGAAAGAATTCCAGATTTTCAGCCACCTCTTGGAGTCCATCGTTTCTGTGTGAGGCATGTCTGTTCGAATTTCAATAGCAAGGTGAAGAATGTAAAGTTAAAAGACATGTGTTGGCAAGCCGGATCAGCTTTCACAATAAGAGAGTTTGAAAATGTGATGGATCAAATAAAGGTGTTGAATGAGAGGGCATATGATTCTGAACCACAACCTACGTCGTACAATAGCCCAGAACCTTTTGTTTCTACTGGTATGGACATGCAGACTGACACTTATGTGCCCCCACAAGAATTTCAACTTCCTTTCACCACTTCTAATTGGGATTTTACGGGACATGGTCAGTCGTTCACTTTCCTCTTAGAGTTCGGGCATTATACATCTCCGCCTCCACCATTATGCACTTATGGAAGTTATCGGCCACTGTTCAATTCATCCCCGATTTCATATCCTCAAGCTGGCACGACTTCAAGTATAATGCATGATAATGTGACTTCGAGGACTACGCCATCATCATCATCAGGTCGTCCAACTTTTAGTTTGAATATTACGACAGATGATAATGAATCAGATGACGAACCTGATCCACAAGAAGATGGAGGTAGAGCAAAAGGAAAAAAATCAGGCGTCGCTGTTTTACAGGATCACATTATGATTATTAATTTGTTCTCTATGTAATTAAACGTTCCATTACTTAGTGATGATGCTAATTTATTATTATTATTATTATTATTATTATTATTATTATTGTTATTATTATTATTATTATTATTCTTATTATAAAAAAATTATAGTGGTTTAAAAGGTAAGATTAAAAAAAAATTACAAAGACTGAAACCACTCGGCCAGCTGAGTGTCATGCCAGACCGAGTGGTCATATTTCAGGAAGTCCTTCGCACTCGGCTGGCCAAGTTAAGTGCCTGACCAAGTGGCACAGCCGAGCTGACCGAGTGGTCATATTCCAGGAAGTTCTTCGCACTCGGCTGGCCGAGTGAAGTACCTGACCGAGTGGCACAACCGAGCTGACCGAGTGGTTATATTCCTGGAAGGTCTTCACACTCGGCTGGCCGAGTCAAGTGCCCGACCGAGTAGATCGACCGAGTGCGAAGCCAGGAAACCTTTTAAATGTTTTTTCCCCTTTTCTCTCATTCATTCACTTCCAAAACCCTAGCCTCTTCAATTTTCTCCTCTTCAATTTGAAATATTATCATCATACAACTCATTTTTTTCCGTTGAAATCATTTTGAACAACAAATCATTCCAATTTTCCACAAAAGTGGTGAAGATTTGAAGGATTCAAGCAAGAACAACAATTTTCAATTTTCCACTCCTAAGGTATGTTTTCATTTACCATTGCTCTTGTTGATTGAATATGTTGATGATGGACTTATTTGGAGTATTATGACATGAAATTTGTTAAGTTTTCTTGCAATTTTTCATTGAAGTTTTTTATCGAACACTTGGTATGCATCATATTATCCTCTATTAGGTATGTTTTCATTTACCATTGAGGTTCTTGTTTGAATATATTGATGAGGGGCTAATATGGAGTATTATGGCATGAAACATATTATGTTTTTTTGCAAGTTTTCATTGAAGTTTTTTTATCGAACACTTGGTATGCATCATATAAATTGGGAATGTGGCATGATTTTGTCTAGAATAATGATCAAATGATTTTAATATCCCATTCATTTCAATGTTGAATGATGAAATTACTTGAGATGTAATTGAGAATGAATACTATATTGTATATATATTCTTATCGTATTGAAGATATGACTTTTGAACTTGTTGACATGAATGCAATACTAATTCCATGTCATCTAGGTACCAACAATGAATCATAGTATGGATGTTGTCGATACTAACTTCGAATGGAGTCAACACTCCATCGAAGAACAACAACAGGAGTACGAAAGAATTCTATCCACCATGCCGGATGCCTACGGAATACAGTTTGGTAATTGGGAGAATGAAAGTGAAAGGTGGTTTGAAGTCTAAAGGAAGAAAAGACGAGCCACTCGTTTCGCTGATGTAGAATGCATGAAGGAATGGGCATCTATGAGGATCTGAAAAAAATGTGCAAGAATATCGGGTGGAGTAAATTCTTTGGCATCCATGAGAAGACGTATGAGCCATTGGTCCTCGAATTCTTCTCACAACTTCAGGTAGGACACAATGATACGGTGCCAGAATCCATGATATTTTATGTGGGAAACAAGTACCACCATCTTTCGGCCGAAGAACTCAATCAGATTTATAGATTTCCCAAGAAGAAGTACTCTAATCTACCCGGTTACAAGTTCAATTTTTCCGAGTTCAACGTAATGACTTTTTGGAAGAAAATAATAGAGCCTTTTCCAGATAACCCATCAGTCTACATCCCTAGTAGATCGAAAGCATCGAGTATTCGAAGCCCGGTCATCCGATATTTTCAGAGGTTCATCTCCAGTATAATTTTGGCTAAACCTGAGCCGAGGTTGGTCACCTTGGATGAGCTGTTCATACTATGGTGTTTGGTGAAAGGTTAGAAGTTCAATGTAGCGCCAATGCTC